>CM068317.1:32692500-32772500 GCA_034766995.1 Acanthacorydalis orientalis
TACACGATATTGTCTTACAGGATCGGCGATTAAAGGTTTTCGAAATTGCTAAGGTTATGGGTGTCTCCGATAAATGCGTGTATCACATCTTAACTGAAGAGCTTATGTATGAAAAAGCTATTGCAAGATGGGTGCCACACAATTGATCATAAACGCATTCAAGTACAAATTTCTCAAGACCGTTTGGATCGATTTCAGAAGGATATGATTGATTTTATCCGAAGATTTGTGACTACAAATGAAACTTGGATTCACAATTACACTTCAGAATCAAAACAACAATCAAAGCAATGAAAACATAGTGATTCTCCGCCACCAAAAAAAGCTAAATAAATTTTATCCGCTGGAAAAGTTATAACTTCAGTTTTTTTAAGATCCTAAAGGGATCCTACTATTTGACTACTTTCCAAAGGATCAATCTATAACGGAAGAGTATTATGCTAAAATTTTGAATCGACTCGATCAAACAGTTTGTGAGAAAACACCAGGTTTATCAAAGAAAAAAATCATTTTCCATCCAGAAAATGCATGTCCCCATACAAGTACTATATCTATGGAAAAACTCGTTGAATTGAAGTACGACTGGCTGCTTAATCCAGCCTATTCTCCAGATTTGGCTCTCTTAGATTTCTATCTATTCCCAAAACTTAAAAAAATTTTTGGTGGTAGGCGATTTTCGTCAGATGAACAACTGATAGCAACAGTGAATCGCTATTTTGAAGACCTCCAAGAAAAGAATTTCCTGGATGACATGAAAGTAATGGAGCATCGCTGATTGAAGTACATTGAAGTTCATGGGAGTCTTATAGAAAAATAAAAGTAATTTAAAAACGCAAGTTGTATTCTTTTATATTGAGGTCGCGAAATTTTCAATTCTATAATGTATTTGTCCGATATTAACGACTTTATATTTAATTTTAAAATAAATATTACTTCTAATAATTTTTTTAAAAAATGAGAAGTATTTGTGTTTAATCTCTATTCCTAGGTCTTGCATTATTTACTTTTTAAATTTAACTTAATCGTTATTTAGGATAAAACATTGTCACAAATTAATCATTATACTACCAAATTTTGTTAAAAGTTGTATTAAAGATTGCTTAATGTTCATAGCAGCGCAGGCCTGAAGGGCCCTTGCTTTTTATGAGTACCGAGCATGTATGCTCATGACTCGGGAAGCTCATAGTAATGTTCATAGCGGACTCAATTCTCAACTTATTCTCATTTTAATTGCCATATTATCATCATCTTCAATGTGGATAGGTGCAGAAAATAAAAATTATAAATTGTTATTTCTAATATGAATTGAATTTAAAATGTTTAAAAATAGAAGTAATTGCCAATCAAAACAATCAACTTGATTCAAAACAACAATCACAGAACATTCTAATAGGAAAATTTTATAATTTGAGAGATCATAATTGGTTATAGAAAATCACCACTTAGTCACGTTATCCAAACTATAATTTAAATGAAAATATTATCACAATTTTAAAAGATTTAAACTTATTTATATTGAATTGTTTGTTTGCCTGTTTAAAAAACCTTAAATGTACTAAATTTATTTCTTTTCTATTTTCACTACAGTAAAATTAACCTTTTTTAATACTTTTAACACTGATTGTGAATTGCACTGATAAATTAGGTTAAAACACAGATTTAGTGTATGCAGACACGAAATTAAAATTATATTAGTCATCTGAATATTAGTTACAGTAACTTGAAATTATTTAGTTACCAAATGAAATGTAAATAAATGAAAATCACTATATGAGTGAGATTGGTTTAAACAACATCTCTTTTTATCTATTTATTATACATTTTTATTTAAATCAACTATTTCATTCATTAGCATTTAACTCTAAGAATTGGTAGGATTACTCAACTCACTTTTGTTAAATATAGATAAAAAATAAACAGAGGTCGATTCAATCCTAATATCCTTAACATAAAATTAAAATCTAATACAGTTCTGATACTGTAGCGAAATTGACTTTCGTCAATGAACTCTTTGTTCATCCCATAAACTGCAAATTGTTTTATTAATAAAAAAAATTCAATAAATTATTATCGATCAATTTTGTTTCAGTGGCGATGCCATCATCTTCAAAGTGACAAGTTATAGAAAAAAATCAATGAAAAGGTAAATAATAAAAAAAGAATTCATTTATGAACTTAAAACATAATAGTTATTTTTTATTAAAGATAATTGGTACAACACACCCTTAAATTTTATCATTTATTAAATTATTTTAATATAAAACAATCTAAAAATAACAACAAACCCATTCTTAAATTTTTTTTCGACATTTTCATAAATATGACTATATTTTTTGCAGTTTTCTTTTCTAGTAGCTCTTTAATCTTTTCAATTTTATTAAATCTTAAATCTATTAGTATATTAAGTTTTTTTTAACATAGTATTATTGTTTCCCACACTCTAACTAGGCAGAATAACACATTTTTTTTAAAAAAAACTTCACTATAGTCATATTTGTTATAATTTTTCCTTTAATAAATTTATTCTCATCAACATAATTGTATAGAATATTATAGCACTGGAACTCTTCAAACATAACAAAATAAAGGCATCATATACATTCTTCATTGAAAATAATGTTAATTATTATTTTTACATAAAAAATTACACCTTACGAATTGTTTTTCATAAAAGAATTACCTTTATATAA
Organism: Acanthacorydalis orientalis; assembly: GCA_034766995.1. Taxonomy (NCBI): domain Eukaryota; kingdom Metazoa; phylum Arthropoda; class Insecta; order Megaloptera; family Corydalidae; genus Acanthacorydalis; species Acanthacorydalis orientalis. Next base: position 32,695,191 of record CM068317.1, read on the forward strand.
GCTTTAAAAATGTTAATAAAAAATCTAATTTAAATCACAAATTAATAATTAATTAGTTTATATATAATTATATTTGGCTCCGATACAAAAATTACATATAACTGTAAATTTGTATATATATATATATATATTAAAAATTTAAATTGGACAGGCAGTACTTTTCGAATTTACGAAACACATCAAAGTGTGAACCTGTGTATGTACGAACTGGTCGAAATTAATCTCTGTGTCGAAACAATCTGTGTATTCGATCAAAACACAACAACGACAAGAGCGACCGAAAGGCGAGCAACATCTTAAAAGTGTTGCGTCGAAGTAAGGACCGCGAGCGGAAATCGGTCAGGTTGAAAGCAGCGTACACTATGTACCGGTCAGCAGTAGGCTGGCCAATAATTAAATTATCAGCCCAATTGAAACGGATGAATGTTGTGACTTGGCAAGCAATACACGACCATCGCCATCGACCATTCCTTTAATTAAGATTTATACGATAAGGACAGATTTATTGCACGCCGTGAGAATTCCAGCGACGCTGGTGCTGATTTTCGATTTTGTGTGAACTTTTTTTTTTATTTTTAATTTCTACCGAAGCTTTACTAATAAAGGTGTTCGGTGTGTGCTGATTATCTCTAATTATACAGATGTAATCAAATGAAATTTAGATACTTTTAAATGTTATTAATGCAAGTCAAATGAAAACAAAATCGCACTATACTACTTTTAGGATACAATCACTGCTTTACTACTATATCCCATGAATAGTAAAGCGGTATATATATATATATATATATATATATATATATATATATATATCGATATATATATATATATATATATATATATATATATATATATATACTTATAAATATATACATACATACATATATTTAACTATATCTGATTTTATGTCTAATCAAAAATTAAAAATTCAATTTTTTATAAAACCTGACATATAAAGGCAACTGACATCCATAATTAGGTTTTATACACATATAAACTATTGTTTAAGATTTGTTTTTAAAATAAAAGACAGTAACTTTAATTTTCTTCAACTAATTTGCATATGCTATTTAAGTAAAACACTGTTGTTGTATATTATTTTGGATTAAATTTTTAATCGAATTGGATATTTTACATGTTTTCTTTATAAGTGAATTATATCTATATGCGAGAGTCGTTTGATAAATTTGATATTTTTTTATGATGTGGCGCTACTGTTCATTTGGTAACATTACGGCTATCAAGTGTCACTTTACAAACTAGCATAGGCGAAATTTCAGCCAGAAGTAACGCGTTGTTCATATTCTACAAATGTTTGTAGCAGTTGTCGCATAAATGGAAAAAAATAAGCAGGCCTTTTTGCATCGATTCGTCACCGTGCATAAGAAAATTGTTAATAGTAATTAAAAATACAAATTTTTATCTTCCTGACATTCAAGAATCTTCTGTTTTTTTATGTTTTTCCGGTAATAATTTTTATTATGATATTGAATTCGAATGTCAAGTTTTTTATTCTGGATATATTATCATCATCAGCCTCTGTCAATCCACTGCTGGATAAAGGACTCTTTTATGATTTTCCATTTTGTTTGAATATATATATATACATACATATATTCATATATATATATATATATATATATATATATATATATATATATATATATATATATATATGGGTTGTTTGATAAATACGGTAAAAACCCAAGTTAACATCATTTTTTTTTTGAAAAAACAATTTTATTTCTCCAAATAGTATCCATTGAGTGCCATACACTTGGTCCAGCAAGTCTGCAAAATACGTATTGACTGCAGCATTGACAAAAAATTGATTTTATTTCTTAACATAGTCTTCATTGAAAGCCTACACTCTTGATCCAGCGAGTTTGCAAAATACTCATTGACGGTGGCGATAACAACTCCATTTGACGAGAGTTTCTTCCCACCGAGTCAAATTTTCAAGTTTGGCAAGAGAAAGAAGTCGCACGGGGCTAAGTTCGGAGGACAGGGTGAATGAGGAATCTATTCTGAGTCTGATTCGTACTTTTTCCATTACGAAGGTCGATTTGTGGGACGGCGCATTATCCCGAAGCAATAGCATTTTTTTGAGCGCCAATTTTGGTCCAATGGTCCAATAATGTTATATGATAGGATCCTGTTATCGTTTTTCTCTTCTTTAAATAGTCGATCAGGATGATCCCTCGGAAATCTCAAAACGACAGTGGTCAACCTTTCCAGCCGACAAAACGTTTTTGTCTTCTTCGACGCACTTTCACCAGTCGTTGTCCACTACTTTGACTGCTGACTCGGCTCAGATGTACGGTAGTGGATTCATGTTTCTTCCACGGTGACGAATCGACGCAAACGGTCTGCTCGTTTTTTTCAATTTTTGTGACAACTGCTACAATACTCGCTTTAAACATTTGTAGAACTTGAACAACGCGTCGCTTCTAGCTGAAATTTCGCCTATGCTAGTTTGAAAATTGACACTTGATACCCGTGACGTTTACTAGATGAATGATGGCGCCACATCATATAAATTTACCAAACTTATCAAACGACCCTCGTATATACAAGGGAAAGTCAAAGAGTAAGACATGTAAAAAATTAAAAAATGTTATTCCATATATCGTACTTTGTATCAGGTCCTTTTATAAATAATCTTTAAATTCTATTCACTGAATCCAACGCTTAATGAGATTCATTTTTCTAATCTTAGGCAACTGCTCTTGCATCATATTAATTCTCTCCTTATCAGAAAAAAATATTTTATTCTCGTACTCTCAACTTTTCTTTTAATTGTCCAAAGAGGTGAAAATCAGTTTACGCAAAATCGAGACTATGGTGAGTAGTTCAGAAGCTCAAAACCTAGATCTTGTATACAATGTTTTATTTTATTAGCTATCTAAAAAGTATGATGCAAGAATGGTTACCGAAGAGACCAAATATTTTCTTCTCTTTATAGCTTATTAAGCATAGGAGGTGCATATAAATAAGGGTAGATTACATAACAAAATTGCCTTACTAAAAATACTGCGAATAGAAAAAAAGTTGTATACTTCTTAAATGACTCATTATTTTCCACTTGTCCTCCTAAATAAAAGGTACATCAAGTATAGATAAGCTGAAAAAAAAGGATGAAGATAAAATTGAAGTCGAAATAATACTTTCGGTATATACTATAAAATTAAAAAATGAAACAATACGTTCATAAAAGCAATACATACAAAATTATAAAAAAAATGTATTATTAGTATATTTTTTAAATACTCGATTTTTATATTAAAATTATTTTAAGTAATAAAAAAAATTATATTTTTATAACAAAAAACAATAAGTTTAAAAATCGAATTCAGACTAAGATACAAATTTACTCTAACGATCTGCTTACCAACTATACACAATATTATGTAGGTTTGTATCTATAATATATATACTTTGGAAGTACTTGGTATAACAGTGTTCTATTTAAACCACTTATGTGATGAAGTAACTACAATTGGCAGAAGATGTCAAATTAAAATGTTGAAGACATGTTTAAATTTCTAATATTTTTCTTATCTTTTTATGCAAATAAGATAAAAAAATTACTGTGGGTGTATACTTTTCTTATTGGTCAATTATATTGTGAATTATGATTGGCACATCTCTTATCGTTATTTGCACATGTGTACATATATGTGTATATAAATATATTTGGTTAGTAAAATTAATGGACGGAATGTTTACATAAACATTATCAATTTTTATTTTAGTAATAAAATATGTTTTGAAAGGAAGTAAACAAATTTCCAACGAAATATCAATTTACTGAATTTAATATAATGAAATCAATATTGTTAATATAATCATACACAAAAATCTTCCGCCACCTCTCATTAATGAACAACTATGGAGGCTTCATTATGCAGCCCTCCCATTATTACGCCTCTTTTATGTTTAACAGTTCAGACAAGATTTTCCATCGTTAACTGCTATTTTTGTTCACATATCGCATATTTAGTTTAGTACAAAAAAAGTCTTCCAGATCTCTAATAATAATCTAATATTATTTATTAAAAATAATGAATTTTTATCTAACTTCCTCGATTTACATTACCAAGGTCACTTTTTTATATAATTCATATCAATTTCGAAACTTTTATCGAAATTCGTACAATTTAGATTACTTGATAGTTGATTTACTTTGTATTGGACTAATATTTAAATTTTCATGTACGACGTTTGATAAAAAATATTCAAACTCGGTACATATAACAATATATTTATTAAGTGGAGGAAGAAACTAAGATACAACACTCAATTGTTAGTTCACTGTCTCGAAAATACATTTCCTTCATAAATAGAAATAGATTTCGTAAATAGATTTTCTTTATTCTGTCGATTTTTAAGACGAACTGATTAAAGAGAAGTGTATCTGTGTAAAATTTTGTTTCAAAATTGAAAAAATCATTGACAGAAACATTTGAACACTTGCATAGCATCTTCTCAAAATACCCGTTGGAGAATATTCTATGATAGGAAAACAAACTGTCAGTCATCACAATGAAAAACACCAATACAGAAGAAAATTAGACAAGTGAAGTCGAATATGAAAGCCATGTCAATTACATTTTTTTGATTCTCAAGAGTTTATTTATCGTGAATGGGCACCAACAGATGAAATAATAAATCAAAATTTTTGTCTCAAAAAGTTCTGAAGCAGTTAATTTGTGGGATAAGGAAAAAAATTATAACAAGTTTATTTTTTTTTATAAAATATACAATTAATTTCTGAATTTTAAATAATGATTTTCGTGAATAAAATATTTAACCCATTAAAGACGAAAGATTTCTTATAAGACGATCCTTAGGAACCAATTTTTTTGTTTATGTTGATAATTTAGAAAAGATAAAAGTTTAGAAAATGATAAATTAACATTATAGACATTTTTTTCGACTATTTTTTCTGTTACTTTGATCAAAAAGTCATCACTTTCATAGTCATTGTTCATTTTTTATAGTCCTGGTCATGGATGACTCATTTATGAATCTTAGCTTAAAATAAATACAAATTTTATTTTTTATACTGTTTCAACTTTCACTTTATTTAAAAACGTCCATATCTCCACGGCTAGTACTTTGCTACTAACTGATAATGTAAATTCATGATAATGACATACGGTGTGTTATTCGTTTCTTTGCCTAGATACTGAATTACACACCTGGTGTGTAAAATATCTCGAATGGGTTAATGTGCAAAATTTGTTCGAATAAAAAACGATACTCAGAAATTATGATAAAAATACGTACCTTCTTTTAAAATACAATAACTAATAATAAAAATAGTATATAGAATCTTCTATCCTCTTACCGTAATTAATATTTTACTACTTATTTGTTAAAATTACATGAGAATATAGTAATATCCATTCGTTGACTGTACGGTCCTCTCAAATAATAGAATAAAACACTCTCTAAAATTTTTAAATTTCTTCATACTGCTTCCACTGAGATCCATTTTTCTAGAGGGACAATTAGTCGATTCAAGTTTTCAGTAGCCACTAGTCGTACAACTTCTATCTTCTTCTATCTTAATGTAAACATTCGTGCTAGTCAAACAATTGTGTATCCTTCACAAGTTTTTTTAAACATGAAAATAATAAATATATTAAAAGTGTCAGACTAAAAAACTCTTCATTAATGGAAACGAATAGATTTATAATTTACTATTTTAGTATGTAGTCTAGTACTAATTTATGAAATGTGACGATAATTTTTAAATTTAGAGTTGCTTATTGTGGAATAGTATGATTGAAGTTTATTAACAATATATAATTGTAAATATTACTTTAATTTTTGTACTTAAGTCTGTACAAGAAATACACAGTAGTTTCTAGTTAACTACTTGCTATTGTTACAAATACAGTGTAAATAGAAATATTGATAAAATTTTCTATCTACAATTTACATTATCAACTAGCAATTCGAGCGCTCCTCGAAGAATTCCTTTTCATTTTATCATGTAAATTTTAATTGTTAATTTTGAATCTGTTGGAAATTACCAGCTAATAAAAACTTACATCGTCCAATTGTATCTTAAGAAATTTAAAAATAATCATAAAAACTTTCACAAAACAGTAATATAAAATAAAGTTTGAAAAGAGTATACAAAAAGTATATTAAAAAACAACGTGGTAAATTCTGTTTAAATGTCTTTATTTCTTTTTATTTCTAGTTCGATAAACAAACGGATCGAATAATGAAACAGTATTCTTAATATTGAAATAATGCCCTATTACAATAAAAATTACAATCATAATAATATTTTTTGTTTAATAACTATCATTTTTATGATTTTTTTAATTACATAACTAATCACATATTACGAATTTTTATCTTCATTTACTTATAATTTATATCAATATATATTACAAAAATGTTATGCTTTATTTTAATTGAATGAAACGAACACAAAATACAAAAATTTGCTTGATGACAATTTTTTTTTTGAACAAATGAATATATTTTCGTCCGAATACTTTGGCTTGAATTTTTTTGACTATGACTTATAATTAATGAACATGTTTTAATGAAATTAATTTAAATGAAGATAGAGAACATATAAATATGGGAAAGTTGCAAAAATTAACAAATGTAATATCATTTAGTATTTTTTTCCAATTTGTATTTATCGACATAAAAAATATAAAAAAAGTTACATTTAATCACTTTTTGTTTTTTTTTTTTAATTTAAATCAAGTAAATTTAGATAATATGTAAAAAATATCAAATATAAAAAATATTTCAACTAATAATTTTATACACGAATCATAATAAAATTGTTATTAAGAGATATAAAAGTTTTTTATGAAACTGATTTAAATTATACTACTTTCTATATCTCTGTATCCAAATTTGAGTAACTTCGCAACTTTCCCATACGATAAACTAAAATCAGTCATTCTTTCACTAATAAATTCGTTAGAAATATCACCAATACAATTAATAATTGTAACCGAACTTGTTCTTTTAAACGAACCAATTTCCATACTAAATATGTAAATAAATAAACATATTCTTAATATCTCTTCCTTAAAAACTAATTTTGAGTGATCATAGTGCAAACATTTTATTGCACGAAAGTTTACAAAGAATTTCTGACGTTTTGTGCTTTTTTTACCGTACACTAATTTTAACATTTGCTCGATACTTCTTTAAAATCAAATGACATTTTGATTGATTTACTTACATTAACAACATTCGCACTTTGAGAATATTTTACAAAATTTCAATATACGTTTATATATTTATATATATATATGCTTGTATTTTGCTTACAGTGAGTATGATTCTAGGTTTAAAAAACATTATTTAAATTGATAACCTTGATTGTGCTTTTGTGGGTTTTTTAAAACGTATAATTGTTGTTTTATTTTAGAATGAAATCTATTTTCATCGTATTTACATCTATTTATATTTTATATACATATATAAATTTATATATATATATAGAGAGAGAGGGGATACATGTATTTTAAGCATAGTTAAAAAAAATACAAAATCTACTGCAGTTGGGATATTCCAAAAAGAAAAAAATAAATGGAAAACAAAAAATTTACTACGAGTCTAAAAAAATATAGACTAAAAAGAGTCTAAACATAAGATAAGGATAAAGATATTAGGAAATAGATTGGAATTATGTTGAAAAGAGAGACAATAGGAATGCAAAAAAAAGAATTTTATGCTTAAATAATACAAGAAAAAAGAATCCATTTAATAATAATAAATAAAAATGGTTACAACTCTGTTTTAATTTTAAAAAAAAAATAAAATAAAACGGGTTTTTCAGAACTAGTCATTTGGAATATTTTCAATAAAAATGTAAAAATATAATCAGAAAAAAAATGTCCAAACAATTCGCGTACCGTTTTAATAACATTTACATTACCACTTATTTATATAACTGTTTTAATTCATTTTCTAAATCTCATATAACATTTAGTTATTATTTTAATTTCTTTAATTTAGAAATACTACAACCAGTTGAGATACTTGTGATATATTTAGATTAATTATCGAAATTGATGATAAGATAGCCACATTCAACTAGTGAATTCAAATTTCCTTGAAGATAAAAATACGTTTCAAAAAATAGCAATAATGAATTATAATGAAAGAGAATCGAAAATGAATAAATTTTGTTGACTTTCTTATCTTTCTATAATCAAATACAAACATCATTTTTTAAAAAAAAAATAACACGGGAAACAGAACTGTTTTTTTGTATATTCAGGTATATTACCAAAGGTCAATATTTGTATTTTCAACGATAGCATTAGAAATCGATAAGATTATACAAATACAAATACTTAATTCATCTCAGATTTTACACATCATTAATCACATAATAATTTAAATTTTTATTTGTTTTTCGAAAAGTGTTTTTATTGTCTCAAATGTCTTTTTATTCTAAAACCATGAAAGAATTCTAATAAAAATGTCCAATAGTTGTTAATCATTCTTATTATTGTTTACGCGTATTTTAATGAAAATTATTCCATTTTTTTTCGGTTATCTAGGTAAAGAAAAATCTCCGATTAGATACAAAAAAATCTGTATTTATTTCTGTAACGCTCTACCAACCTCATCGTCCAAATTTTTAAAAATTATTCAAACATTTTGATCAGTTTTTTATGTTATTTATGGCAAAGAAAGATTACGAAATTTAATTTATGAAAATTAATTTTTCCTTAATGATAAAAATTATAATTTTAACAATACTTCTTCATTTGTTGTCTTTTTAATGGGAAGTGTAAAAAATGCTATTTCAGTAACTATGACATTCTTTTCTACTTAAAAAATACAATCGTATGTATATATACACAGGTCGCAGATAAAAAAAATATTATTAAACTATATTTATCATAAACTAAGAAAATCTTGAAATTCAGCTTTTAATAAAAAAATTGAAGATAAACTCAATATTAAAATTATACATGTACCGAAACCGGTTGTAGTTATTATAAATAAAAGTAAAATGAAAATACTTTCTTAGCAAGAAAACATTAAAAACAATTCAGTTTTTATTCATAAATTTTAAATTCATTTCAAAAAGAATCTGTTTGTGTATGAAAGTAATGAAAAATATCAATTTACTTAATAATCCAACCATGACACAAACATAATCTTTAAAATACATTGTGAATTATGACACTGAATTCATTTCATAAAAATTGGATTTTATGTTATATATAAATGTTTTCAATTATTTCTTTTTTTTTAGAAAAAAAAAGTAAGTAAATAGTATTAACTGTCATTTTTTTATATCATGATTATATTTTTATGAAATTCACTTGTTACTGTGCCATTTCATACAGAATTAAGTTGACCATTCTTAAATATGTTATTAATTTATATATAAATCAAAAAAAATAAGTAAATAGTATTAATTGTCATTTTTTTATATCATGATTATATTTTTATGAAATTCACTTGTTACTGTGCCATTTCATACAGAATTAAATTGACCATTCTTAAACATGTTATTAATTTATATATAAGTGAATATATATATATATAAATTGAACTAGAAGAAAAAAATTAAAATTACATATATGGAAACACAGATATGGAATATGAAAAATTGATGAAAATAAAGAATCAATTTGTCGTGCAATTAAAAAAATATATAGAGTATTATTATTAGTCATGAGTATAAAAGGTTGGTTGAATTAAAAATTAATTATGCAATCGACAAATATTCTATTACTAAGGATGTAAATGATGAAAATAAACGAAATAAACTAATTATATCTCCACGTATAGAAATGAAACGTTTAATAAATAAAAAAATGTTAGTAATAAGGTAGTCATTTTTGTGTAAACTTTTTAAAATTATATATATATATATATATATATAATCATCTGTTTAATTTTTTTCGCCAGCTTATCATTTATATTTACATTGCATACCATTAATATATATATATATATATATATATACATATACATATATATATATATATATATATATATATATATATATATACACATATATATATATATATATATATATATATATATATATATATATATATAAATGGCATGCAATGTAAATATAAATGATAAGCTGTCGAAAAAAATTAAACAGATGATTTATATATATATATATATATATATATATATATATATATATATATATATGTACATAAATATATTTAGTTTAAATATAGAAAATAGACTTCATTTGAAAAATCCATGTAAATTAAACATTCTGCTAGAAACACTTCAGTTGAATCAATTACTCTTCAATATTCTACATATTTACACAAATCTTAAAGTACAGTCTAGTGCTTTCAGTGCATCCATAACAAATATTAAAAAAAAAAAACTAACGCCAAACGGAAAATAAATATAAAGGAAAATACGTTTATCAACATCATATCGTCTTCAAATTACAATCTAGGAACTGTATACATATTGAAAATGATTATTAAAATACAAAAACCGCACAAAAAAAAATCAATATACAAATGAAATACAGACACCACAACAGTCTATTCTACGATTTTGCGCTAAGTCGTTATCTCAATCGGCTGTTCATTATTATTCAAATGTTCTTCTTTTTCGGGTTTTGAGTACGGACTCGTCGATGCTGCTCTGTGACTAGAAACATCCGTGTCTGCGTCCAAATGTCGCGACGATGCTGTTAGATCTTCTGAATATTCTTCAGAATCGTCACCGTCTTTACCGACCACGTCGATCACCTGATGTGCAATGGTAGCAGGTGCATTGTAAATGCTACTATATGATGTGTCTCCCGGTAGGGTTTTAACCATGAACGTTCTTATGTCTTCAAAATATGAATCCATTCTTTCGTTATCGTTACTACTTCCTGGCGAATCGACGACTTCACCGGCAACGCTTCCGTCATCAGAATCATGTTTTTTGAGATGTCTATCGAGATTCGTTTGTTGTCCGAAACATCGTTCGCAAAGAGGACATTTGAATGGTTTCTCTTTATTATGAATGTTCCGTACATGTCTCTGCAGATTAGAAGAAATACTAAATGATCTCTCGCAATATTTGCATTTATACGGTTGTTCGCCTGTGTGCGTTCTTAGATGCCTTGTCAGATTTGCACTCCGCGGAAATACTTTTCCGCAATATTTACAAGCGTATCGATCTTTCAATTTACCTCCTGAAGAATTCACACCTCCATGAGGATGATGGTGATGGTGATGATGCAAAACGACATCTTGAAATGGTTTTACAACGTTTCCGAAATTCGGAAGCGATCCGCTTGTAGAACGTAGCACATCGAAATTTGGCCGTGCTTGAGATAAAGTTCCAATGAATGGAAAACTTCGTGGTGGACCAAATGGTGAATGCTGTGCAAGAAATCGATCACTCGGTGCCGGTGGAGGTGGAGGAGGCCCGTGAAAAAAATTTCCTGGCCTGTATATAGCTTCCAAAATTACAGGATGAATAGGTCTCGGATATGCCATCGGAGGAGTTGATATAGATATATTCTCAATTATGGTTTGCGCTGGAGGCGATTCGGGTCTTTTGACAACTTCTATCTCCATCTGTTCGAGTTCTTTATCATCCTTTACAGAATGAGTTTCTTCTTGATGAATTGGCGACGTTGATTTTTTTTCATATTCGTTACCTAAGTCGACTGGAGTTGACTCTCTTGACCGTTTCTTTGACACGCTTAAATCCAACGGCTGTTCATTATTTTCTTTTTCGTCTGTAACTTTTTCATCCTTTTTGGATTTTGTCTCTTTAGAAACATCTACTTCGGCTGTAGGACTTCGATAATCATTTCCATTTCTTGAAAGATCCCTCGGTAATTCTTCTTCGTTTTCAGACACTCTTGATACTTCTTGAACAGGTGTTTTCGGCGTTAAAGGTTGCAAGTGTTCCCTAGGATTATTGAAAACAGCGCTCACAGAACTTGCTGGCGGTCTAGCGGGTGACGGACGAAGATTCGAAGATGCTTCTTCAGCAGTTGGTGGCGAAACTTTAGCTGCGTTGTGTACATTTCTTGGCGGTGTAAGTCGGTCGTGTACAATTTGAGGGGTGGATACATTCCTCTCGTGAATATTCTGTACTGAATTATTATTCGATCTGTTCAGAAGATGTTTATCTTCCGGCGCGGGTATTTTCGGCATTTGATTTCCGAAAAATAGCGGATTGCTGAATAAAGGCTGCGGTGGTCCAGATTGATGAAATATTGAATTAAGTGGATATGGATTAAAGCTCGGCGGAAAAAACGGAAGACCAGCAGATCGATGCATCAGGAATGGATTATGATATGGATTGTTGTTCGTCATTGGTAAATGATTACTTAATGGCATACTCGATGCTGTGTTGAGAACAGGACCTTGGTTCGTACCTGGATTCGGATGACCGGTTGAGTCACAGAAACGTTTATGCTTCGATAATGATGTGACTGTTGAGAATGACTGACCACATTTGGCGCACTTGATTTGCATTCGGCAATCGGCGTGCATACGCTTATGCCGGCACAGGTTCGAGAACTGCGTGTAGGCCTGCAAGAAAACAGGCACGCGTTGTAAGATGTAGCGACTCAGATATGTACATTGATTAAAAGAAATGATACGATTTTATAATAAAATCAAACCACTCCATTAATACAATTAAATTTTGTATACATAACAACAGTAAAATCAAATAAATTTACAAAATAATAGTTTATATTTCAGTTTTTTAACAAAAAAGTAATAAATATATCTGTTCAAATTTTCCTAACCAACTACGACAGTTATTACATTTAATTTCAAATCATTACACATGAATTTTTTATAGTATAAATTTAGGAAAGATTTGAATTTTTTTTAATATATAATTCTGAAATTGGTAATTCACTATTTTGTTGATTTAAATTTTCCACTATATTATTATAATATTTGTATTATGTTATAAAAAATTAAGTTCGACTAATTAGCAACAAATTCAATAGAAAACATTAACAATTTATTTAGAAAAAATACTTTAATTGACAGATTAATATATCTTCGATGTGAAACAATATGTCCAAAAAAAACAAATTTAGAAAATTAATAATTAAGATAAAATTATTTTAAAATTAGGCTGCTAAATCAAAAAAATAGTTGCATCTGATCCACGTCAAACTATATAACATATGTATGTATATATATATATATATATATATATATATATATATATATATATATAACATATATATATATATAACATATGTATATATATATATATGTCTTAAATAGTTAAAAATTGCAGTTAATGAATTTCGAATATTAACAAGACAAGCCAAAAGATACAAAAACGGTCGAATATAAAACATCTAAGCAATAAATTATAATATATGAAATATATAAGCAATAAACAATAATGTATAAAATATCTTAGCAATAAATATTTTGAAAAGAGTGTTTCAAACTATCGAAAATAATATCTTTTATATCATCAAGAAATTTGGAACATAAAACGTATTTTTTTCTTCAGATATATCACGATTTTTGAATAAATATATATATATATATATATTAGAACAACACAGAATTCATGGGATGTGGAACCTCCTATTAAATTACTTGTACTGGATACACTTTAATGTATCTGACTAATCCTACATATTAGAACAAATTTTATTATTTTTTTTGTATGTATGCTTTTTTATTTTAAAATTTAAAAAATACCAATTTTAAAATAAAATAAAAACTGTAATCGGTATAATATCCCAATGCAAACTTCAATTTAATAACTGAACAGGGGCACAAAGTAAAAAACTATTTTAATATTATATTTCTCTATTAAATATTATCTCTCAACATTTTTTAGTTTACTTTAGTGCTTGAAAATTTCGACTACTATTCTATTCTAAATAAATTAATAAATGTAGTACGGTCATGAATTTGAACAAATATATTTAAAATGTCAAAAATTCAATGTTTTTCATGGTAGGAAGTGAGTAGCAGACACATATTAACAGGATATTTATACATAATTATAATAACAAAATTAGAAATTTAATTTTATCAATCATATGTTAACTATGCCTACTGACAATACGCTACTTCTTGCTTATCAATTAACCCTTTGAAGCCGTGCATGGACTTGGAATCCATTGATGTTTTCCAAAAAAAGTATGGTTTCAGAGCGCCTATCTTTTGAATGATATATTTAAAGGTCACTAATCGCTTTCTAATAAGACTAAATTTATCTCTTTCTTTCATTAAAAAAAAGATACGGTCGTTCAAAAATCAGAAAAATTGAGATTTTTCATTTGAAAACTTATAAAAATTGTGAACTTAAGAATTGGATTGAATAATAGTTTTTTCCCAAAGTTCATCATTGGAAGAAAGAGTATAAAAAATTTCGAGGCTATACGTTCAGGTACAATATGTGACCGATCTGAAACAGTTTTGTGCACACTTAATTGTTTCAAAATTTTTCACACTCAACAGTAATGTTATTTTCCGAATTTTCGATTATAATCATTTTTTCCGCTTCCAATTATATATTTTTAATCAAGAGATTTGTTTCCCTGAATATTATTAACTATTTTACACGACACATCATATAGATGTGAAATTTCTAATGGATGGTCTGAATTAACATATTTTTTCTTGTAGTCAACAAATTCGTAATTTTTATTTTTTTACGATAAAAAAAATGTCCAATTAATCGAAAATATTTGTTAAAAAAATTCAACACTCTTCCTCCTCCACAGCTTCAAAGAGTTAAACAAAATAAATAGCAATAAGGATAACAAAAATTCACTATCACAAATAAATGTTCACTCTTTATAATGCAAATATTGTTTCTGATTATAAAAATAATCCAAAAATCAATTAGTGAACATTTTTATTAAAAATAAGTTGTTTTCGCTATATATAAATTCGTTTATGAAAATAAATTTATCCATTGTGCTAAAAATTATAATGTGGCTAAAGTTTTTTTAAAAAACTTATCACAATAAAACATATCAATAAATATACTTGTAAAAAAGTTAAAAAAAAGTCCATTAAAACATACAATTTATTTTTTCTATTTATAAAGTACCCTTAATTTATATCAAGTTTTTTTGAAGATCGGCTTTTGTACGCACTAACTGGTTTATCTATTGCGTTTTATTAACAATTAATCAACATTTATAAAGTAATCTACGAGTAAAAAAGTCATATATATATATATATATATATATATATATATATATATATATATATATATATATATACATGTATAAATATCAAATATTCACTGATTTAATTAATTTTCGTTAACATTTTTCACTAAATTTTGACTCAATCTTTAAACTATGTGTAAAATTCAATCGATTCATATAAAAAGTCTGATATTAATTTAGAAAGATGTATGTACTTTAAAACAAGTTATTTATTTGTACATTATTTTATAATATTTAAAACTGAATATAATATTGAATGCATCGCCATGCAGTTTATAAATTCTAAATAATATTTAATAAATATCAAATTTCAATCAATTACCTTGAAGCATACTTCACACTGGAACGGTTTCACAGATGAATGGATATGAGTGTGCTGTTTTAGGCCCGATGATGTAGCGAATGTTTTTCCGCATTCAGGACACGCGTGCGATCGAGCCCCAACGTGATGTGTCCGAATATGTCTCTGTAAATTGCTAGGATCAGTGAATACCTGGAAATAATATTAACGTATGTTAATAAGCTTATTCTTTCAAATAAACTTACTATAAAACGTTATAAAAATAAGGCATCTGTTTTATTTTAAAGTAACGATAAATGAATGTTTATATTTCTAAGTAATTTATAAAATATATAGAGAAATTATCAAACAATTTATATAAATATTTACTGAGAACTCAAATACTACTCCAGTGATGTTTTAACGTGATATTACTTTTTATTGAAGTTACAAAACATTTTGCTAAATTATATGATTAATACCACATATAATTTTTTTCAAACTGACCTTGGTGCAATTTTCACATGGATATTTCCGTAAATCACCGTGATATAAAGCTCTATGGCGTAGAAGACATGGTCTGTGTGAATAAGCTCTTGGACATAACTCGCAACGATGTTGCTCCGCTGGATATCTATGTGCTTGTACCAAATGTTCATCTAATCTGTAAGAAAATAAATGTATTATTTCTGAACTGAGAGGACTGAACATATCTCAACATATATATATATATATATATATATATATATATATATATATATATATATATATATATATATATATATGTACATATATATATATATATATATACATAGAGAGAGAGCGAGAGAGAGAGTAGAATAAATAAAGTAAATAGTTTAAAAAAATCAATTTATTCACAAAATAGATTGGATAAAAAAACTTTTGCCGTTGTTATAATTTTGAAAAAAATAAAGAGTAGCACGATATAATTCTAACATCGTGACAAAATTCGCTTTGTTATACTAACAGTTACATACAACAGCACACAATACACACACATAAACAGACATTAATAAATATTAATTATATACACATATAAACACACATATAAACACACATACATACATACATACATATATATATATATATATATATATATATATATACATGTGTATATATATATATATATATGTATATATACAAACACACATGCTCACACATATATATTCATTCACCCATTATTACACACACACATACATACATACACACACACATATATATGCACATACATACACACATATGTACACACACACACGCACACGTACACACACGTGCACACACGTATACACACGTACACACACATTACATACATACACATACATACATACATATATACATACATACATATATACATATATATATATATATATTGTTTCTTAAAATCTTCTAGTAGACTAATAGATCACTACATCAAAAAATGTAAAAATCAAGATTAAAGTATTTATGTACATAAGAATGTATGTGTGTGTAAATATATATTAATAATGAAATTACTTCAAACGGGAAAAAACATCAACTGACATTAAAAATACATTTTTAACAACAAACAGTTATCACTCATCACTTCTAATCAATCAATTAAAACATCGGTAAACATCACTGCACTCACTTCACAAATTGGATATTATAGTATAAGTATTTATACGTACGGATGTATGTATACGAAATCACAATTATGCTTCAAATTATGGTACTGAAACGTAAAATATTAATTTTGATGACACAAAATAGTTTCCGTGGGCTAACTCTGACAACATTTTGTCAAAATATAAAAAAATTGTATGACTTTCTTATCATATGTCAATATTATCATTACAAGGGGAACACGGTAGGTATCTATAATATATGTATGTATGTATTAAGTCTATATATATATATATATATATATATATATATATATATATATATATATATATATATATATATATATATATATATATACAGGCATTTGATAAGTTACTATACATTTCAATGAAAACAAGGGTATTTACTAAAATCGTTTAAAGTAACTTAAAAAGGCAAACAAATCTGTAACACCTTTCTAAAAGGGTATAAAAGAAATTTTGGTCCATAATTCGGTATAGACATTAAATACTTATCAAAATCAAAGAAAAACAATTTTTATAATTTTAGTTTTAAAGAGGTGTACATAAATGAATAGAACTTTTATCTTTTATTTATTTCTCAATGAATAATTTCTGATGTTTAGTATTAAAGAGGAAAACAAAATAATTACACGTCGTATCTTATTTTGTTTACATGCAACTTAAAATATAACACTTGTAAAATATTTTAGTATTATTACAAGAAATTAGGAAACAGATTCATTGTTTTTTATTACTAAAATCTCCTACCCTCAATTATTATTCCAGTATTCGAAAAACTAAGAACGGTACAAACGGAATGCTTCAACAATGAGATTCAACCAAAGTGAACAATTTAAATACAGGCTTAGGTATAAAAATTCATATTTATAACTTTAATTTAAAGTAAGTTACACATGGGTTTGATGTAGTGCAATATTTACTCTGTTTTTCAACTTATTTCAAAACATACTTATTTAAAGTTATTAATTTGTATTCACCTACAAAAATACATTTATTATAAAAATCCTAAAACTGTTCACAATATTATTGAAAGCATTTCTTAAAACTAGTAGGAATTCAATTGCAGTTTTTTCTTTATTTTCATCAACGTCATGTATGCTTCTCATTTTCAATTTTCGTTTTAAGAATCGAAAAAAAAAGATCAACGAGTAATTATTCAAATGAATAAGAAGGAGAATTAATAATAATAATAATAAACTGCCAGATATAATATTCATTGTATAAACTAAAAAAATCAGTATTCCTTATCATAGCAGTACCAAATACACACAATTTAAAAATACGTAAATAAATAATACATACATAAATAAACAAGTTAAATATTCGTACATTGGTCTTACTATATAAATCAAAAAACTGGGACAGATGGGCAAATTTTTACCGACACCAATTATTTTCATTCACTACAATCTAACAACCGTATTATTACTTTAAAAATTTTTCCTTGAATTATATTAACATTTTCACTACAGGTAGGATTTTAAAAATATTCCAAAATAATATATAAATTCAGAACCTTTATCCAAATACATATATACAGCCATAAAAAACAGTGGAATTGAATACCTGCCACACAATGTTTAAACATAACCAAAATTATCATTTTATTAATTTTTTTAAAGTATTTTGAGATAAGTTTTTTGAATCTTTGTCCATTTTGAAAGTCTAGACTACATATTTTAATAATCATTTGTTTCATTACATTTACAGTATATTACTGATAGCTTTAAAAAATACACATTTGCAGAATATATTACTATGAAATAATATGAGTGTGCAAAGTACAACACTAACAAAATTAAGAATGTTAATAAAATAAATGACATATGGATTTAAGCATTTGTTATATAATATTCCTTTTTTTTCTCTTTTTTCTATAAAATTAGTCGACGCCTAATCAAAAAATTCTCATATACAAGCCAATAATTTATTGAATTTAGTCTGTGGAGGAAACGTGAGAAAATGAAGAATAAATAACTATTCATTCGTTTGTGAGTTTCTAAAAAGGTATTCAATTCATATTTCCGTAGATACATCTTAATAATCTCGATAAAATTTATTGTATATTAAGTGAATTGCCTTACGAGGAATTCGTGAAGTAATATACGATTTTCTAATACCAAGAAATACCCCCACCTCTACATAAATTGTTTTTATAATATAAGACAAGTTTAATAGCTGCTTATAAATTTGTTATCATTGAATATCAAGTTAATTAACTTTCTGTATTATGTCGGATTTATAAAAGCGAATAAGTATAATCCCGTGCAAAATAAACACTTACTTTTCGTTATGACAAAATTATAAAATTAAAACATCGAAAAATAAAGTGTTTTTTGGTAGATAACTATAAAAATATTCTACTCAATTATTAAGAGAAGCAATATCAAAAAGTAAGTACGAATCAAGTATATTTTATTCTTTTATTAGATGAAAAAAATTCATTAGTCAATTCACTTACTTTTTCCATTATTCCATTATACTTTATATAAAAAAAAAACTTCCTGATTGAAATCATAAAATGTATAAAGTAACAATATGATGGAACAAGGATGTCGCAGTGCGGCGAATTATAGTGTAATCACACATACCTTCCACACACATGGCAATATTCCCATGGCATCGGAAAACACTAATATACAAATAATAACATAATGCTCTTTAGTTTATCGACGGCTGAAGTGAAAATTATATCCATACTTTGTAAGTAGTTTGTGACTCTTCGCTTTATTTTCATGTAATTTTCGGCGGTTAATTAGTAATGAATGTTACTAAAATACACTTCATTGTGTAAATTGCTTTGATGATATAAATCTCTCTCTCTCTCTCACTAACTCTCTCCTCTCTACATATATATATATATATATATATATATATATATATGTATATGTATATATATATATATATATATATATATATATATATATATATATATATATATATATACACACTTATAATATTCTACTTTCATTTAAATATTCCTTAATAAATAATAAATTGTTATACAGTAATTCAAACATCAAAATAAAATAAAAAATGAAGGAAAATTCCAAATTCCATTCAAAAAAATAAATGAATTAAAGTTTAAATTAATTTTCTAAGAAAAGTTTTTAGAATATCGCTTAATAATGAATAAATTCAGAAAATTTTATAATAATTAAGCAATTTATATCTAACTTTATCAATTTTTAGTGTGTACATTCTTCTTTATTTAATATTATATATTTTAATTTTATATTTGATTAAATAATGTATATAAATTGTAAAAAGATGTCACTAAAAAAAATGTTACCAACTATAATCGTATCAAAGATTATTTACTTTTCGCATTTTTATCCAATATTTTGTATAGATATTTATTTTTGTATTTTTTATTTAAACTTTTATGTTTTAACTATTTTACTTGCATAATTTTTTCTAGGCTGTATTTTTATTCAAGGTTCGAAAAAATTTGATAAATTCTGTAATTAAATTTGAATAGATTTTCCCCACGTCGAGAAAGTGTTTTTTTTATTTCTGTATGACATATGACAATATTTATAATTTTTTCATTTTAAGATATATATTGAAAAAAAAATAAACACACTTTTAAATAAATACACAAAATTGGCACATTTGAATGAAATTCAGTGCAGTATAATTTTAATTTATTTATAAAACTGAATTGAAGTATAGAATAAATTAGTGTTTTATCCAAAAAATATTTTTTTAGATAACTGATGTTAAAAATTTAAATACCTGATTGCAATTATTCGCACGTAACTATCCTATTTTTTAAATTACAATAATTAGTTATCTTATATCAAATTAATGTCAAATCACATGAAAATAAAATACAAAAATATATTGACACTATAATAAAAATTAAACATTTTTTCTTCACTTGCAGAAATACATCTTTCTCCTTTCACAACCCATATTTTTTTCTAATCAAAAATATTCAAATAATGATTTTAGTTGCTCGTTACAATAACCAGAGCAATTTTGAATTATATAGAAAAAAATTAAACATTTTTGTTCAAAAAAATGGTAGTTTGTGGAGAAAGAGAAACATTCTTATGTTTATGTCTTGTGTTCATATGTTTTTCAAATAAATCACTATAATTCGAGAAATAAATAGCCAATTGCAGTTCAATATCATTCATTCAAGATATATTGAATATTTTATTTGAGTTATTGATATCAAAGAAAAATACATTCATTTTTTTAACATCATTTATTATTTTATCTCTCTTTGTTAGTATACATACATTCATTCATACATACATACATAAATAATATATATATATATATATATATATATATATATATATATATATATATATATATATATATATATAAATCAGATACAAGTGTGAAAGTGTACAGTTGAGAAATAATAATAATAAAGATAGATTAGTTTTATGTCCACAACACCTGACGTACATTTTCAGGTGTTGTCGAGTGTGTGAAGCACCCTAGAATTTCAACCCCAATGTGGTAGACCTAGATGATTGTCTTTTGAACCGCGAATGGTCGAATGTCACGCGAACTTGTCAGCTTTTATGTACATCCTTTCCAATAAAAGCTTTTCGTTGTGACTTCATTCAGACAATAATGAAATACATGCATTCGAAACTTTCCATAGCATTTAGATACACAAACACACACACACACACACACACATATATATATATATACATATACACACACATATATACATATACACTTTTTTTAATTCTTTTATCACTTAATTCAAACATAAATGTTTTGATCGCATTTTTCAACAAAAATGTGTAAACAGATTGTACTTAAAATAAATTTATCAATTTCATCATACATTTTAATAAATTATTCATTATATTCTTTATAAAATTTCAGTTCGCTTTTAGTAGTCATATTTTTTAATACAAGATATTTTTTATGAACTTAGATTAGATAATAACAGCTATGATATATCCACTTAGGACGGTAAATCAAATAGTAACAGCTCTACCAAGCCTTTAATTTTACTTACTCCTTGCCTTAATGTATTTTAAAAGACTGTCAATGAGCCAAGCAATAATTCCAGCATAGAGGAATGTAATTCATTAAAGGTACAACTCATATACAAATGACTAATCATTCACCAGTACTTTTTATAATTATATAGATTAATTTTTAGTACTTTATGCAAAAAACAAAAAAAATATCCTCCAATTTAATTTCTCGTATACTGGATGCACTCAAATAATTTATATAATATATATATATATATATATATATCATTTTATTTAAATTATCAGATTTTAATTGTTCATTTAAGACGAAACGTGCTACATTTCAAATTTTCACTTTCCACATATCCCATTTTTTTATTCATAATGATCTGTTATTTATTATTGATCAATTTGATTGATTTTATATATATATATATATATATCCAAAGTCGGCATCATCTTGAGCGCTAATAACCTTAGTTGCCGACGTGTCCTTAAACCCCACATAAATAACTAAATCAGCATTGCCATCGCATAGGTAATAGTAAAATCAATAAACATCATATATTAATATCTACTAATTTAATCACCTTGCTAAAAAAAGTATATCCTAAACCATAACTGTATTTTAAATATTTAATATTAATACTTTAATAATACACAGCGATTTTCACATATTTAAGTAAATACATACAAGCACACATACATCTGTAAATATATATATATATATATATGGTTACTAGCTGACATTGTTCAACATTATCAAAATATTATTTTTCAACATACGTTTAAATACTTTGTATCATCTCTGATAATGAGTTATGTACTAATACTTAAAGTATTGAACATTATTGATGAATTTCCTAGAAAAATATTAATGATTAAACAAAATCATTATTTACATGATTGTATGTTTTATTTAGAATAGAGATCAGAGACGTTTATATTTCGTTGAATTAAATTGGTTGATAAGGGAATTAAATATGTAAAGATAAAAATTATCTATATGGAATTTATTATGCAAAAAATGATTATATATTACATAAATAAAAATTATTTGATGTATAAATAGATGACTCAGAACAATCAACATATATGCCAATGTTGTAATTTTTTTAAAAAAAAGGTAAATATAAATCATGAGAAAGATAATTTAATAAATATATCATATCAGTAACTTATTACACATATAATATTAATATGCACCAAAATCTTCACTATTCCTATCAAAAATTTAACGACTTATTGTTATAAATCTTGAATCAATCCAACTATAATCCTGTTATTTGTAACTTATTTATCAATTTCTTTATTTAAAAAAAGTTTTAGATAATAAATTAGTATTTGTGTCTATTAAATTTTTTGTTTTGTTTTTAAAAAGCACTAAAGTATAATTACAGCTGAAAATTAAATTTTATAGCTTTATAATTTAGTTGAATAATTAACTAAATCACAGGTATATATTTATCAATAAGTAAGATCATTTCTTGTGAGTAAATACAATCACAGTAATAGATGAATTTTTCACTGAAAAATATGATTTGTTATAATCATAAATATTTTTTTTTCAAAAATTAATATATATATATATATATATATATATAACTATTTTACAACGAAAATAAACAGAAAATATAGATGATTTTTATTTACTTCAAAAATTAATGTCTTAAAATATAATTTTCACGTTTTTAAGTTCACGTTTGTGACAAATAAATGTTTATGTAGATTTTAGTTCATGTCTTTCTTCATAGAAAAAAATACACTTTTATAATAAGACAGCTTCGTAGATATACAGAGATAATTTATTCCTTTTAAACAACTTTACTCTATGCTTAATTGAAGATAAACTACATGTTTTAAAATAAATAAAAAATAACTGTTGTCCAAAGAATCTTTTAATAAAAACAAAATCTCTATGAGAGCTTAACATACTTAACTAAGGCCTAAAATATGATTGTATGTTAAATAAAGTAATGGATATTTATATTGTTTCTAAGTATCTACAAATATTTAAAAATAAAACATTTGTTATTTAATATATATATATATATATATACATACACACATTACTTTCATAATTATAGCCATATAACTGTGATTTGTAAAGAAAAAAATGATATTATTTACCACTAATATGACAATATGATCACTGATAATCAGATACAAAATAGAAAAATAATCGAGCCCGTCATACTCTCTACACGGAGATCGATTGTTTTTATGTGTGTACGTATGTATACCTCTCTTTCTTCTCTCTCTTTCTCTCTTTGCCTCTCTCCCTATATATATATATATATATATATATATATATATATATATATATATATTACACTATATGACGTTGAAATTTTTATACACACTTTATGTTCAGATTAACAAAGATGATTTAATAAAAAATTAATAATAAACTTACTGATCAATATCATTAAACGATCGTTCACAAACAGGACATCGATTATCAGTCTCTTCGTCATCAGCGTCTTCTCGTTCGTCTTCAACAGTACCAGAATGCTGTGATCCTAAAAATATAAAATAGATCATGTTTAAAATATGTAATCAATTCTCGACCTTTATTTAGAATTAAATATAAAATGTGTACTGAATACAAATATATTATTTTTCAAAACACATTTATGTATTTTGGCAAAAAAAAATGAAAAGTTTGTGGAATTATCAAAGTTACTGGGTTAATAAATGACTTATCGTAAACTATATTTAGGTCAATTCTTATTAAATACGAGTTTTTGTATAGAAATGATCACTTTAAATCTTAATTAACGCTTAATCACGTAAAAATAATAAATACATAATAAGAGAGATTGAATCATTATTATTTTGTTGTTTATATATATATATATATATATATATATATATATATATATATATATATATATATATGCCAGTGATTCTCTTAGATATATTAGGTTGGTAGAAAAGTAATTGCAGTTTATGACCTTCAAATTCATATCCCTTTTTTTAAATTATGTGGTTTTAAGTGGTCCAGAACTGTTGGATGACTAATATCTAACTTCTATGCAATTTCTCGATTTGTTGTGTGAGGTTCTGATTCAACTAACACCTTCAGTTAGTTGTTATAAACTGAATAGGGACCCCCATGACCTTCATATTCAAAACTCTCGTACTCAGTACAAAATTACTAGAACCACCATTGCACCGTACATTCCTTAATAGCACCCACACCAAAAGCATCGTTAATTTTACGAGCAGTTTCTGCTACTTTACCACCAGTTTTAAACTCGTACAAGAAATTTACCCTTATTTGCTTCTTTTCCATCTTTAATTCAATAGCCCAATTTGAATCATAATTAATAAAGAAAAACAAAGCTGATATTACTAAAATACAGACCAAAAAAATGCACTTTAAAATGATATTAACATGGAAACTATGAAATAACATTTTTATTGAAAAAATAAAGTTAGAATTCAGAAAAAAACGCAATTATTTTCCTACCAGCCTATTATTTATAATCACTATTACTTTTATCAATAGATAAAAATCATAAGAAATCGATGGAAATAAAATAATATATAAAGCACAAAAGGATGTAATTTTCAGGAGGGGGGAGGGTGTAATGTACACAATGATGACAAGTGTCATCATTGTATAAAAAACATATATAACTAAAACTGAAATTGTGAAAAATTAAAATTTTAATATTTATGAATAAAGGCGTCTCTAACATGCTTTAAATCTTATTTTTAAAAATGTGTGGATTACTGGTTTGATATTCGCACTGTTCATATATTTTATACCAAACAAGGTCTTAGAAAATTATCCACAGCAGAAAATAGATTGTGCAATTTACTTGCAGATTATTCAATATATCAATTAAATTAAGAAATTTTATACAGGTGTTTGAAAACAAAAATCATAAAAAAAATGGTTAATTTTATTATGACAATTAATACACTGAAATATGACTGGTAGTACATGATATTTAATAAATATGGCATTTAGCAATATTGAGTTACATTCGTAACGAATTTCGAATAACTTGTCCCAAATTCTATTGTGAATATTAAGCAATCGTTTCAAACCGTCATTTTAAAAAATAATTCAATTCAATTATCTGTAAGAAGTCTGTATAAGATTAAAAATTATATTTATAATGTTTTTTATTATTAACTAAAATGTATTTTTTATTTTTTTAAAAAAAAAGAATAAAAATCATCTTGAAAAGAACCATAATAAAAATTGAAAACGAAATATTTCATAACTGGCCAACTAAAATAAAAAAAATATGTAATTTTCCATCTCCCAAAGATATTTTATTAAACAATTTTCTTATCATATATATTTACATATTTATCATATTATTATACAATACATTCTGTCTTCTTGTAGACTATTTTTAGAATTAATTTCGAAGTATACAATTATATGGTTAAGGTAGTTTTTTATGGATCAATCAGTTTTATGGTTAATATTGAACAACTAGTTAAATTTAAATCAGAATTATTAACTCATTTAAATCTACCTAAATGTAGTAATAATCAGTATATAACGATTCATGGAAAAATGAAAAATTTATAACAAATTCACGGATAAAAAAATATTAAATATAAATAGACCATATTTACTTTTACTAAAATTTATCATTAACTTACATTACACTAATTATAACTAATAATGTCCAATAAAAAAGTAAATGTACATATTTTAAAACATCCTTAACAATTTTTAAACTTCACTAAAAAAAAACGTATATTCAAGCTTTAATAATAAAAAACAGAACTAAAAAGACTGTCATTGATGATCATAATAAGACCATTAAGCATATATCGAAGACAATTTACAATAAATGAATAATACAGACACGTTATAATTGTTCTATAATAACATATTAATCGATCCCTTCTAATTATTCAATTAATTGTTTTTTTTCCGTCGCAACGCATATGAAGTCATCAAAATTAATTGTTTCCGATGAGACTAGACGACATACCAAAACGGGCAATTAAAAAAAACTAACAATATAGCAAACATGTAAATGAACGCATCTCATCTGATATTCTGGACTGATAATAAATAAACATGTACGTCTCTAAATAAACTATATTGTGTGTTCTGTAGTATTGAATAAAATATTTATCGTTCGTGATGTATTGGTTCAGGTGCAAGATATTTATATACTGTAAAAATACAATCATTTTATATATATATATATATATATATATATATATATATATGTATGTATATATATATATATATATATATATATATATATAAAAGATAGACAAAGACGTACAATGTAAAAAAAGAATATAAATTAAATAACAAATGATTTATAAAGTATTCAATCAAAATTATTAAACAATTTATAAGGGAATAGAATATAATTTCTTCGATGTTTTTTTTAGTATGGAATGATTAAATATATATTAGTATTTTTATTAAAAAGAATCTATAAGAAGATATTTAGATATCAACACTTGAATTCAACAATTTAATAGGTAAATTACGCTTCATACAGGTTAATGGACTATTAAAGAAATAAAACATAAAAGCTATAAACTAGGCCAATACTTATACGTTCAAATATTCATTGTTATGAGAAGAGTAAGTCTGCATAATTTCGATAAAGAAGATATATTCTTCAATCTATGGAATCTACAGGCAGAACAAAGAAGTTTATCTTGCTTTGCTCGCCGCTCCAATATGCGTGTGGCCTAAGCATTGGAAATAATACCTAGAAAAGACTGTATTACAAAAAAAAACACCCTCTGACAGAAGCTAAACCCTGTTAAATTATCATAAAAATGGGTCCGACGCTAATGACCTTGGCTGTCGAAACGCTCTAAAACCCCAATAACTAACAAACATCACAAAAATGGGTGTTTGACTAAATTACATGACTAAAACCGTTTTTCATATGAGTTTTTCATGTTCTTAACATGACAATACAACACTGAAAAGATTCCTAAATAAATCCGAGTAGAAGACAATTATTATGAACAAAGGACCAAAGAGTATTCTTGTTTAATCATAATTCGCAAGATTTCTTAAAATGTAATCTCATTACAATACTTTATCATCAGATCATTTATCTCTTGGATCACCCCATAAGATGCTACAATAGTATTAGGTTGATAAAAAAATAATTGCCGTTTATGACTTTCAAATCCATATACATTTTTTAAATTAAATGGTTTTAAGTAATCTAGACTGTTGATGATTAACGCCTAACTTTTATATGCAAGCTATCCCAGCTTTTGTGTGCAATCTGTTGAACTTTTCTGTGTAGTTCTGATTCAACTAACGCCTTCACCTGGTCGGTATGAACTGAAAAAGGAAGTCTGCGACCTTATTCATCTTGAAGGCTTTCGTCCTCAGCACGAAATTTTTGAAATCACCATTTCACCGTACATTCCTTAACAGTACCCAAATCAAAAGCCTCGTTTAGTTTACAAGCAGTTTCTGCTATTTTACCACCAGTTTTGAACTCATACAAAAAATTGTTCCAATTTGCTTCTTTTCCATCTTTAATTCAATAGCCCAATTTGAATTCAAATTAATAATAAAACAAAAGTCGACGTTACTAAATAACAGACAGAAAAAATCAATTTAAAATGATACTAATATGAATCAATGAAATGACACTTTCATTGAAAAAAATAAGATAAAAATTCAGGAAAAAAACAATTATTTGCCTATCAACCTAATAGAAAAAACTATAAAAAAAATAACAGGAATAATTCAAATTTATGAAACATGTTTTTACTTGATGTATGTTTCTGTAAAGGATATATTTATTTATTGAGAAAATTGCTAGAAAAATAAAAATAGGAAGTTTACTGAAAACAATAATAACTGAAATTTTAATAACCTCCTCAATAATTTAACTAATGGTCTAATTTTAATAAATATTGGATTCTATCTATTCCTTATATACAGAAATGAAATACATGTCTTGAATGCCAAAATAATTCAATTTTAAACAATTCTGAAAAGTATATGAAGATGTATGGTAGGAATACCAAAAAGTGATAAGAAAAAAATAGAATGTATAAGAAACAAATAAATATTATAGTTAAAAATACTAATAATTTAAGAAGAAATGATAAATGCTTGACTATAAAACTAACTGTGTCAACTGAGTTTAAGAAATACAAAAAGGCTGACAAAGGAAACT
Source organism: Acanthacorydalis orientalis (assembly GCA_034766995.1). NCBI lineage: Eukaryota > Metazoa > Arthropoda > Insecta > Megaloptera > Corydalidae > Acanthacorydalis > Acanthacorydalis orientalis. Next base: position 32,724,392 of record CM068317.1, read on the forward strand.
GTTGAAAAGATATTAGAAATATAGGAACAACAGACCCAGGGAAATGCACAAATTAGAGAAATTTGGAACAAGTCTTTACCTAAGAAATATATTATCTATTTTTTGATTCTTTTTCGTACAATTCTTAATTTGAAAATAATTATTTTAATATATTTTTCTCTGTCATTATATATATATATATATATATATATATATATATATATATATATATATATATATATATATATATATATATATATATATATATATGCACATTATAGATATTGTGTGTGAAGCACATGTGGTATGTATAAAATATGTTCTATATAGAGCTTGTTTATGAGCAGTCGGTACAGAGGAATCATTTTTCCAACGACATATTCTTGTACACAATAACACGATACACCGAAACTCACACACGACACATTGAAATATTAATGTTGTTGTGCGGGTTCTGTAGGTGGCGTGTTCGACGCGTGCTCATGTGCGTGGCTCTGATGAATTGTGTTTTTCACGACGCTTTTCATCGTTTTTAATATTTTATTAATGGATGTCCTAGTATAGCTGATGGTCAATAAGTGATAATTTTTTTGTTGAAATATAATCCTTCCGAGTGCTATTCAAAGTACGAGTAAGCAATAGCATATTTTTCATCACATGACTATTCATATATGTGTGTATGTATATATATATATATATATATATATATATATATATATATATATATATACATATAGATAAATAGATTAACAATACACACGTTTCAGTGTACAATGCACAAACGCATTTCCTGGAAATGTGAACACACTACCTTTGAAATTTACAAAATTTGATAAGATTTTGATAAATAAATATTAAGAAAATACCAAGATGATGTCTGTTAGTAAAAATGATAATAAATATAACTTATGATTCATTTAATAAACGCATCGTTTGAGTCTTAGATATAGAATCAGATAACTATTTGTTATTTCAATGCCTTAAAAATATAATTCAGGATAAAAGAGCGGAGAGAAAACAAAAATATCTAAAAAAATAAAATTTTAAAAAATAAAATATGTTACTTTATATGAATACTGCAGATCACGTGCAAGTGCGTTTTTCTATCAGCGGTTTCAATTTTCCTCATCTTCAGATAAATTTTCAACAATTTGAATAATTCTAGATCTAAGAATCATAAAACTGATGGTAGAAGAAACAACAATCTCGCATGTAATTAACAGTATTTGCTAGTAATAATAAGCAGCAAGTATACATAAGAACAACACAATGAAGAAAATAAAAGATGTCATATCTTTCAATTATGTTTGTGTTAAAAATATTTTTGTAAATAACAACTAACGAAAATACACGTCACTCTTTCTGAATAAACTTAATTCATTTTATTCAGACTGTACAAAAATTAACAAAAAAAGTTTCCATTTACTTATATTTTAAGTTCTTTGCTAAAAATTTTTATAAAGCAAAATGATCTCTCTTTCTCTTTCTTTCGTTCTCTCTCTCTCTCGCTATAACCTGGCATAATTAAAAGACTAGTAAACATTTACAGTTTTTTATAGAAACAAAATTAAAAAAATATAAAAAATCTTATTTCAATTAATTTTTATTAAAAAATATTAAAAAAATAAAATCTTGGTTTATTTTACTCCAATTATACAATAAAAATTGATTAATTTTGTTTCTAAATTGTTTAGTCCTGTCGAAATAATCAATATCTTAGTTTAAGATATAATTTATTAATATTAAATAATTATGAATTATTTTTTATTATTACAATTAAATATAACGTTCCTTTTTAAATCAAATTAAATTATTTATTTCACATTTTTAATGAGCGTTGGTTTATTAATGAATCATAATACCCTAACACTTTCTTAAAAAAATAAAAAAACTATGATTTTACAACTTCTTTTTATTCGTAGAAATGATTATACTTATTTACTGTTTACATGTACAAATATTTAAACAAATATTCTTTGAAATTTACAATTAATACTATATTTATAAAATATAACACAATTTCATAAGAAAGAGTTTATATCAACAATTTGAATAGATTCTTAATCTTTTTTATTGATAATGCATGAATAATTTTTATTAAGTATTAGTTTTTAAATTCGTTAGTCAAGTAATTCTTTAATATTAGTTTTTTAATATAAAAATATTGTCATTAAGTTTTTATTTATAAAAAGTTATATATTTTTCTTTAAATACTATTTCAGGATAAAAAATATTAACAGTTATAGATCACTATAAAAAATATTTATCTTATTAATCATTCATGGAAAATTTCCTATACGAAATATTTGTTTTAAATCACGAATTGTTTTAGAAAAATAGTTTTAATATTATTTTTATATAAACAATATGATTTCATATAAATTGACCATAGCAAAAAAATTTCATAATAAATAATGTCACTTACAAATATTGCAAAGAACAAAAAAGATATTTATTTAAAATTAATAGTATATTCACTTGAATCGAATATAAAAATTTTCAAAGATCCAACACCGATCACTCTTTTGCACTTGTGTGACAATTCAAAGACGAACAATAAACAACTGACGTACACCTGAACGCATGTGAATACATAAAGTCAAACACTATCATAGTTCACCCCGATTTGATGATAATAATCGTACTAATACCACCCCAAAATGAACATATCAACCACTAAACAAAGAACGCATCGTTGAACAATATGAGCATTATATAGTACTCTCATTATCATACATGTGTACACCATGTATATTAAATTTTCGATTCGCATAAAAATAGAAACGGTGTACGACAAAGATGATGAGTTTCAATTAAAAACATAAAATAAACAGATAAAATGTAAATATAGTTGTTTGTCTCGTACTCACTCATGATATTATTACATAAAATAAATAAAATTAGTGAACAAGGGTTGCATGCTTGTAATTCTTTTTGATTGGTGAAGAGAAATGTAAGTTAATTATAAAATATTAGTTTATTTACTTCATAAACCTTTACAAATGTCAAAAATCAACTTACTTCAAACTCGATATTACATTTTATAAATTGTAAATAATATATATGTGAGATATTACATTCTTCCTTAATAATGAACATCCTTGGTGTTAAAGTTATCATTGTTTCTTTTTATAACTGAAATCCCCTTGGATTATTATCCTTTTCAGTTTGATCACATTGATCATTCTTGAAATATTCTACTATGATCTGTTTTGACTTTTGAGTCTTTCGTGGTGCTTCCTATATATTGCATAATTTATACAGAAACGTATCAGAAAATTGACCAAGAACTATATCATGTGATATTAAAAATCCTTCTGCTATAATATAATAAATACTTCTACCAGTTTTAGCACCTTTACTTATTCGGATAGATTCCATCGACTAATTGAGAAAATTTAGATTTAGCAAGATCAACACATCAATAGAAATATAAATATAAAAATAAATAATTACAATTTTAATACCATAAATCATTTATCATTTGATATATATATATATATATATATATATATATATATCGATTCAATTTTCTTAAACTTTTTCCGATTAATTTTAACTATCGCTCACATTGTATTAATATTATATTTTTAATTATTATATTTAGAATATGGAAATTTGACGGTTACAAGAAAAAATATGTTAATTCAGATTATCCATTAGAAATTTTACTGATATATTATGGAAAATCGTTGATAATATTCGGGTAAATATAAATTTCTTGATTGGAAACATATAATTGGAAGAGGAAAAATTGATTACAATTGAAAATTTTCAGAAATAACTTTAGTGATGAGCGTGAAAAATTTTTGAAACAAATGTGCACAAAAGGGGTTTCACGTTGATCACATCTTGGACCTGGACGTAGTTTCAAAAATGTTTATACGGTTTCTTTTGGAAAAAAAATATTTTTCTGTCCAATTCTAAAATTCACAATTTTTATAGGTTTTTAAAGGAAAAAAGGCGATTTTTCTGATGTTTGGACCGAATTTTTTTTAATGAAAGAAAGAGTTATAAATTTAGTGTCATTAGAAAGAAATTAGTAACCTTTAAATATATCATCAAAAGGATAACGATTCGAAGCCATAGTTTCTTTGTAAAACATCAATGGATTCCTAGATCCACGCTCAGCTTCAAAGGGTTAACAAAAACTGAACCTGTTGAACTCACAAGTCACGAAACACTTTTTTTTTAAAAAAAAACAGGATAAAAAATAGCACTAGTCTTTAACAAAACCTTTAATATTCTTATCAAATAGATAAAGATTTGAAATTATTGACTTCTCAGTTACCCACTTACTAAAAAAAATAAAAAAACTAGCTAAAAAAGGTTTCGAAAAGTATTATTTTTCGTTCTTGTAAAATATATTGTCAGTATTATATTAATCAAATATTTTTCTCTGCTAATTGATAAGTAAAATAAAATAAATTTAATTAAATTACTTTAAAAAGCCATTATAAAATTGCAACATTTCTATTAAACATTCGAATAAACCCACTCTGAATTACATAATCTAGAAGTAATTGCTAAATATAATTTAAAAAAAAAACTATCACACAAATAACTAATATCATCAAACCTGACTACAGAGCCCACAGTATCGATAAAAAAATCACACGGTAAATTTTACCCCCATGATGATACACAAACAACCCTTGAAAAGACATCTTCCCACGCTATTTATTTAAATATTAAATGCCAATACGCACAAATACTGTACCGTGAAAAAAATAATTAACGTAATAAAATTATTTCAAACGAAGAACAATATGAGTTCATAAGACCTACAGGTGCTTTTACACATCAGTGCACTTTTGGCGGTAAAGCACAAGTATGTACTACAGTCCACCTGTATTATTTTATTATACTGATGAGACCCCCTATAAGGCCTGTCCTGTACGCAGTAGTTCGTCATGCTGTGTGTTTCTATTTCTTTAATGTTTTAATTAAATATTAAACAAGTTTAAATACATAATCGTGTATATATATATATATATATATATATATATACATATATATATATATATATACATATATATATATATATATATATATATAGCCTAAATGAGACCAAAAAACTGAAAAATGAATATTAGAAATTTAAGGAGAAGGAGATATTATAAAGTTCCAAATGACTGATTATTAAAAAAAACTTTTTCAGTACTATATCAACAGAAATTGTCTAGTATATACATAATTTCCACTGTTATTTCCATACAATGAACTGTACTTAAGTTACATTTTTTGGATAAATAAAGTTATTTACTGATTTTTAATTATATCGTGAATAACATACACATATAATTTGTATACCAGCATCTATCATTCTATTATAAATAATTCGCTCTAAAATGTCTGTGTGTGTTGTGTGTGTGTGTGTATATATATATATATATATATATATATATATATATATATATGTATGTATGTATGTATGTACGTGAAAGTGCGAAAGAAATCATAAATGATAAAGAATTCATCGAAATCAAAGAACAAATAGAAGAGTTTAAAGATATAAATTAAAATTAACAAGAAGACTAAAATCTATACAAAATGAAAATTATAGGCTACAGATTTTATAAATAACAACAAAGAAAAATTGAAATGAGAACAGATGTGTGAAACAGATTTAAAATGTAAAAGATAGAAAATGTTCAATAAAATTTATTAACAGAGTGATTAGATCTTAGCAGAACCTTTTAAATAACCTAAATCAAAAAATATACATTATTTAAAACGCAACTTCATAAGTAATTAACATTTGAATGCAGATTTTGTGGCTTTAATTATCATACTAATTATATTAATTTATATTTCGAACACAATTGTATATTTCGTATTTTTTATCTTGATATATATATATATATATATATATATATATATATATATATATATATATATTCTAAATATAGCTATTGATTTTATAAAAAGCAAAGAGAAAACATATTTATACAAAGTTCATAACTGCATGATATCATGACTAGATTTGAAACTTTGCAAAATAGTAAACGGATTGTTTCAATTAATTTCATTGGATACAATTACCATTACTTGTATTTTTTATATATTCGTATGTGTGTGTATATATATATATATAAATGAACTAATTGTAATGTTACAATCGTATATAGAAAATAAATCAACCCTTATATGAAAAAGAGATGTAAACGATTACATTTGGCTGTTATTCAACTATTTGCGTTGTATTGTATAACGTTGCTGTTTATGGGGAAAAGGGTTGAAAACACGCGCCCATATGTTTGCGGTGATTAAGGCGTCATATTCATTCACCGTTTCTAATAGATTTCAATGATTGATGATACTGTTATTGATGTTGCAATCTTGAAAAATGGAAAACAATACTATTTTGTATGATATGCCTATATATATATATATATATATATATATATATATATATATATATATATATATATATATATATATATATATATATATATTAAATAATCTTAAAATTGAAACTTTTTTTTTAGTCATTTTTTCAAGTATGTGACATATATTTTTTAACCCTTTGCACTTAAAGTATTTAGTACACTGATAGTAAATGGGGCAATAGCAGTGCCTACGGAGTGCAAATGATTAATAACTTAATTTAAACACCTAATTGAGTAACACATCATACAAATAGTTATGATACGTTCGAATTCACTGTCATTGATTAAAAAAATGGAATATTCAAATAATTCAGTAAATACTTTAAAAAGATATTTATTCATTCATTGCTTCTTCTTTAAGATTAATGAGAACTTATAGAACGTATTCGGTTAATACCCATACTTGATTTCCTTTCTAATGATAATCATACTCTATATTAGTTACTATTTTTAAAAAAATGTTTACAAAATAAAAACATGATAAGCATAAATATATTTTTCTTATTACGCGACTATATGTAAATAAATGACTTGTGCTTTAAGATTATACTTCCAACAAACAGTTAAAACAACAAATTATGAACGTATTCTATGTTTGTTGTAAAAAAAGTATTAACTTAAACACCTTCTTTATATTAACAACTTTATTTACGACAACTGCTTTCAGTTTTAGAACATTCATTGTATTTTAGTATAATTTATTCTTAGTATAATCTTTAAATAATCTCTATGCAAATTTTCTTTTCATTTTTCAATAATATATATATATATGCATACATACCTACATACACACATACATATAAACATATATATATATATATATATATATATATATATATATATATATACACACATTGTATTTATATCTTCATTTAACTTCTCTTTTGCTATTTTACTTCCATATGATTACATTTTTGACTGTATATATGTATACAGACACATGGCTTTCATTCATGCATAAAAGGAATATGAATAACAAAACAAATATATAGGCATATCACGTAATCTGCATCTAGTAATGTTTCTAGCATCTCGTCTGGCATTTGTCATAATTTCAACCCTAATGAAACAAATACAGTCGTCATATAATATGCGTACAACCCTTACATAATACAATTGTATCATATATCCAGCCGAATGCGATATGTGTGAAAAAATATTTGTCGCATAAAAGAACGATTAGTTTTACTGAACACACGACCTTATTGTGTCACGTTATTATTTATGTTAAGAATAACGCCCTATTGATCGGCACATGCCACACATTTATATATATATATATATATATATATATATATATATATATATATATATATATATATATAGGTAATTAAACTCTGAATACATTAAATAAATATAAAATAATTCTCTATTCAAACATATAATTCAAACTACACATCCAATCAAAGATACAAAATATTAAATGTGTTAACATAATAAAGTTTCAATTACATTTCATTTTATAAATAGGTGAACTGTATATAAAATAAAATATTTTAATCTTATATAACTCAGTAAGTATTAAAGTTTCACGACGACGCTCACTACATGCTTAAAACCGAACCGTACGACATCGATAATTATATCATATAGCCAGTACGTACAGAAGTAACGGATTCAAAAGATAAACTCAATTACATAAAGCCTAATGAACGAACTCGTAAACCAGTGCACAGATGTGAGACAGCATTGAACTGTGTTGTTAAATACGTCAGCCAGTTGCATTTAGCATTCTAAGTGTGGCGCGTACAGCTAAAACTTCATTATTAATAACACTTGTGACGCTAATGTGTTTAATTAAACGTCGAGCTGTTAATGTGCGAATTCGAATACGACTCGCTCTGTTACATAAGAAGTTATGTTTCTGCTTGTTTTACTTATGATGCAGAATGATGAGTTCTTTATGGAGCAACTCGCTCGTGGCTTAGAAGAAGTGAGTTACATTCACATTACGTTTTTATTTAAAATTTTTGCATTGATTTAATATATATATATATATATATATATATATATATGTGTGTGTATATATATATATATATATACATATATATATATATATATATATATATATATATACATACATATATATATATATATATATATATATATATATATATATATATATATATATATATATACATATATACTAACAATTATACAAAAATTCTTGTATTTTTTACAAATCAATTCTTTTTTCACTCCACAAATTAATATTTTCTGGTCAAAAATGATCCTTAAATCATCATCGATTATTTTTTATTATTGGTGATGCATATTTCAATGCTGATGACATCATCTTCAGAGCGCCAGAGTAAAAATGATAGAATCGTATCGTAATTCATACAAGCAAGAATTAAAAATGATCAATAATGATTTATTTAGCATTAATAGTAAAAATATAATTAATTTGTAAATAAGAATTTAGTCTGTCAGAACTGTATTCTTCCTATTTGTTTTTAAAATATTTAGTTTTCAATGCACTACAAAATTACTTTTAATTTTTTAAATTACAAATGATTTTCTTAATTTGAAAACCTTTTTTTTAATTTACCACTCAGACTTGAAAATACTTGTATTAATGTGTATATATACGTTCGTGTATATATATATATATATATATACAGACACAGAGAGAGAGAGAGATTGCATATGTTTCACCGTGAATTGTTTGTCAATGTTTCTGTCTTGCCTATAAACATTTTACATACTTCTTATTACTTTACGTTGTAAATATATTTCCATAATCTATATTTACTTAACAAAAGTGATATAAAACCGTCAAAATTTGACAACGATTAACCCACAACGTTTCTTCCAATTAAATAAATAAAGGCGTTTGTAATAGCGTACGCATAAAAAAAGCAACTCGAAATAAAAACAACGTTATTCAACTGTCAATCATGGTTCACTAGATAGCAAAACAAGCGGCGTAACATTAAAATCAGACCACGTTCCATTGGCATAAAAAAATGCCAACTATAACGAAAACTAACCCCCTGTTTATAATTCACCTTGTCCGATTGCATGACTTTGATTAATTTTAAATTACTGAAGGGTCGTAGCGGTGCTCTAGGGTCTGGAAGGAAGTGCACTATTGGTGTACTTAGAGAATTCAATAGTGATCGTTTTTGTTTACTTTCACATCACATAAACACTGACATATATATATATATATATATATATATATATATATATATATATATATATATATATATATACAATACTTTAAATATTTAATTATTTATCAAATATTAGAAATGAAATATTTAAATATGATAAACAACATTAAGTTATTTTTAATTCTATTGTAAAATATATTTTTATGTTCGTAATTGAATATTACAATTTTGGAAATTAATATACATTATTATAATATAAACTTTATAAATTTAAAGTATGACCGAAAGTAAAATTACGTTGTACAAATTATATATATATATGATGTCAGTACAATAAAATGTGTTATAACATATCGTTTGCGGTTGATGCAGTATTAGGAGGAAGTCAAAGTGATTTCAATGACCAGGTGGTCATATTTTGAACGGTTAAACAACCCGCCAAATCTAAAATTATTGATGTCACAATTGAGTGATAATAATATTTTGTATTTTTTAAACTTAAGATTTGTCAGCTATTTTTCTTCCTTTTTTTCCAATTTATAAAAACAAATATGTATTTGTTCATATCTGATAAAGTTTTAATATATTTTAAACATTTATGTCATCATTTATTTTCACTTTGTAGATTACACTTGATAAATTTGAAATTATTAAATCTTCTAAAATATTACAAATTTAAAAAAAGTTGAAAATGAATAACATTCATATTAAAATCAACGTATTTTATATGTAGCATTAAAATATTTGAATAAATTTCGTAAGAAATATTTTATATAATCTATTATTGTATTTATATATATATATGTTATTCACTTGTACTTATTTGCGTTCATCTATTAATTCTTATACACAAACTGTCTTTTAAATTTTTTTTATGAAATATAGTAATTCAATTTTATTTTTTTTAAAGGCAAATGCTTTTAAACAATTATATACAATTATATTTTTTAAAGAAAAACTAAATAAAAACACTACATAAACATTAATTATCCTAAATATATATGTCTTAAAATAATATGAAAATAATCAACTTATCAACAAAATATTTTTGTTAGAATTGAATCAACTTTAATTACTGTGTTTTAAAAAAATGTTAATATATTAAAATATTTTAAATAAGTAAGTTAATATATTAAATTATTTACAATTCTATTCAAGCTTCATTTTTTATTGATATATGAAAGTAGGTAGTTAAGTTTGTTCAATGAGTTATTAAATTAATATTTTATTAAACAAATAATTTAAACTTCTAATCGAAAATAAATTAATTTATCTTTCATAAAACAATGCAGACTATATTAATCGAACTGAATACATTTACGAAATAAACGATAATATTTATAAATTTATTTTCAAAGAAATAAATTGAATCATAAATCTTCCACAGTAACAACACTTTACATGAATATAAAAAAATCTAATCTCTGCATGAAATTATTAATAATCCAAGCTCGATTAATAAATGACGCGTGTGTATTAAAGTCTGCACTTCGGATACCGGTCATGCAGGACATAGGTCGATGGTGAGTGAAGTTTAACTTCCGTTCTCTTCGAGAGAGTCCTTTCCGGTCAAGGCGACACGCGTGTGCGATGATTCATAACAAATTGAACGAAATTATTGCAGGGAACTCATTTTATTACATAAGGTGGTTTTACTAGTCGTTCAAGCACGATCTATTCCGTTGAATTAATTTTATCGTTCATATTAAAATTTCTTTCCCTCTCTCTCATATATAAACCGCACTCTACGCACCAAAGATTTATAAACATTTCTTAAATTAAAATCTAGATAAAAATAAACAATTGTACTGAAAAAACAAAATTGTTAAAATTTTAAATAAATAATAATTCTCATATTCGGACATACTTTGTGGTCTATTATTATGTGCTATATTTAAAATTACAAATTTATATTTCTTGGAGTTCCTTATAGAATTGGTCCCATTTATTCAAATATTAAATAACAATAACACAGTTAATTATATGAAGCTATTCTGATATTTTCCACAAATAAATTGTTTAATAACCTCATAAACAATAAAAAAAGTTCGTATTAACAAAGGTCCGATAAATCATTATCATTTTTAATTATTGTTTATACACATTTCGATAACGATGCAATCATCTTCAGAGCATCAATCTACAAAAAACACTTTTGTATATGGTTTTACTGGATGAAAAAAAAATTTTTTGTGAAAGTGAATTTTTCCAATGTCAGAATTATATTATTCTGATAATTTTCAAATTGTTTCATACCTGAATAAAAAATTCAATTTTTGCAACGGGTACTTTTAAGTAATTATGAAAATTAATAACCCCTGATTCCACTTTTTTAAGTCCAATCGCTTAAAAATTAAGACTATATCAATAAAAATATTATTTAGTTCTAAACTAACTGTATTTTTAAAAATATATATTCTATATATTCTAAAAGAGAAATTCTGAAATTTAATGATGTAGTAATATTTAATTTTTAAGTTAATTAAATATGATTTAAATCCATAGTACCAAACTTTAATTTTTACTTCTGTCGATCCGATTTTTTAAGCTACTGCTATATTTTGTATACAGAATTGATTTTAAAAATATTAAATAAGAATATAACTTCATTTCAAAATTCTAACGAAGTATAGAAAGTTTTTATTCTGATAGCATATATCGAAAAAAAATCCACACTAAACTAAATAAAGTATAAAAAGTAATTTCTTTTAAATATATACTTACATCACAATGTACAGTATTGCACATTTTTTTTATTTGTTCCAGAAATCACAAATAATGTTTCTAATCAAAAATGTTCAATAATTGAAAACTGGTTGTTTTTGATTGATACTTATTTCAATGGCGATATCGTTATTCTCAGATAGATAAGGTACACAAAAATCCAAAAATAATAGCATCGGTATCGAAATATATACAGTAAAAAAATAATGAGCATTGAATTTCTGAATATTTTTGATTGGACAAAAATGTGTGGTTTATCCATTAATTGAAAAAACTGAGTGTTAAAACTTATATGCTGTGCATTATTATTTGTCCCGGTTAAAAAAAATGCAAGATATATGCAAAATATTTCTATTATTTACGAATAATTTTCAATCCATGAAATACTTTTAAAATTCATTACTTGACAAAAACAGAAAAAAAATAATTTTATTTTTTTAACAAGTTTCTTCAAACAATCTAAATCTAAATTCAACACTAAATCCTATTTTATTCATAGTTTTACTTAGATAACTTTTTCAAGACAATGAGACAATCATTTCAATTCTGATTTGATAATTTTGTTTAATAATCAATGTTTTTTAAAATTATATTTTTTTATAACTTATTTTTTGTATACTTTAGCGGCACAAGGACGATGATTCACTATGTAAATGTACAAACAAATATCATTAACAATTATTTATATGACGTTAATTATCAGAAAAGATTTTGTAGTTTTTGAGGTAAGAGAAACAGTTAATTTTGTCACAGTGACAGAACTGTATTGTTTTTTTTCATATTCGCGGTAAAAAAAGACTAATGTATGTTTATTGAGACTATTTTTTAAAATATTGTTAATAACTGAAGACAATTTATTAACATTTATACAAGAACATTGATTTATATATATATATATATATATATATATATATATATATATGCATACACATATTTACATATATATATATATATATATATATATATATACAAATATATATATATATATATATATATATATATATATATATATATATATATATATATATATATATACAAATATATATATATATATATATATATATATATATATATATATATATATATACATACACAAGTGAATAATTAAAAAAAACGTATTTACTGCTAATCTCCGAGAACCATATGGCACAAATCACCCACCCTAATACAGTCGTCTGAATGCAATGAAAATAACATAAAATTATCATACGTTTGATCTACATTCACGATAGATATGGATTTTGACTTCGTAACGGCAATTCACATAGACGGTACAACAAGCTGCAGAACGATGTGTCCAACGATGAACTACAGTAAAACGGGGGCGCAGGTTAAGAGTCGAGGGTTAAATTGTGTACATGTTACCGTGTCTGTTACTCTGTCCCGGTTCGAATCCCGGAAACAGATGAATTCGATGACATGACCCGACTTATGTAATTGGTCGTTCGAAATCAAAATGCACATATATAATTATTTAATGATTTACTTTGGAATATGTAGTGTCTGGATTCTTTTCCACACCTGCGTTTTGTTGATATTTTTGAGTTAACGAATATTCGGTTAATTATATGCAATACGAAATCTACATACAGATCGTAATTAGAGTTTTAATTAAAACAGTGAAATAACGTTCCATCCGTATAAAAAACGGTGCTGATATTATAAAATTTATAATCGTTGCAAGAAAACTTGTTTTTTTGCAACTATTTTAATCTTATAATTATTTTATACCAATAATTACAGTTTTTATCATAAAAAGTAAATTTCTTTAAATATTATTTTACAACCTTTATGTTACAAAAATTACAATGTAACTAATTAATTTCATATTTTATACCTCTCACGTATAATTAAAAAAATATATAATGTCAAGAATTTTTGATGATTTTATTAGAATCATTGAAACCATTCTTCATTTTTTGTTTATATATTGAAATTCAAACCGTCTAGATAAACATAACTTACATCAAAACCGTGCGTAGAAAACGCTATCTCAAAAAATGACTTCAATAATTCAAATTCAGAAAACAAAATAACGACCAGTAATTAATATTACTTTTTAAAAAAATTAACATGCTAGTTGTATTTAAATACCTCAAACTTCTAAAACATTTAATGATAGAATAATTATATGGTTATGGTATTATAAATAAAATCAATTACAAAAATGGATACATCCATACCTGTTTCTCGATCGGAACGATCTTCAGATCCAGTGGATTCAGGTAACATGTCTGTCAGCTGTAAAGGTTCCCTAGGACCCATTAGTAATTCTTCTCCTGGTAAAACATCACGACATGTTTCATACCACATCTAGAAGTAAAATAACAAATAATGATAATTAGGTGCGTGTTTATTTATTTATAAATAAACTATAAAAAAGAAAAATAAATAAAAACGGTACAAACAGAACTGTAAAATTATGATATATACAATTTTAATTTTATTTAATATTTACCAAATGAAAAAATTAAAAATGTATATGACCCTAGTAAGCCTTAACCTTATATAAACCGTACAAGTAACATATAAATTCACTTTATACAAACCATATATGGCTTGTATAAAGTCACCACTATCATCCATATATGGTTGTTAAGAATTCAAAATGTGACCTTCTTTACTGTATAAGGGTCATATAAAGTAACTTTATATGCCTTATAAGATTAATATAAGGTATATATATATATATATATATATAAATGGTGCTCATATAAGGATTTTTTATAAGGAATATCTAAAATCTTATATGGAAGATATAAGATTGAGACTTACTAGGGGAAAAATTTCATTTACTGGAATATATTTACCTCTTAAACGTTATCAGCTGTGTTTAAAATAGGATATTTTTTTTCCAAATTGAATTGTATCAACTTATATTTATTTTTATGGGTTCAATGTTATCTCAATTTAGAAAAATAATTAGAAAAATTCACTCAAATACCTTCAGAATATATACCTGTATTGTGGACATAAGCACCAAACATTGCCATTATTCTCAGTGCACTAAACTATAGAAAAATCAGATCAAAATCGATTCAATGCGCATATTGGATGTAGTCTAAAATTTTTGTTAATTTCGAATGCAAAGAATAAGATTCTTATTTACTTAACATAATATGTAGAGTTTGAAATTATAATTGACTTTAGTGTTATATTTTTGCGAAATGTAATGTTTTTTCACAAATTCTAGATACATTATAATTTTCTAAAAAATGAGTTAATGAAATTTGGAAATATTTCTTCTATAATTGATTATATTTCTATACTTTAGTGCTTTGAAGATGATAGTTTCAAAATGTGTAAAACCAACACAATTACAAACGATCAATAAACATTATTGAGCATTTTCGATCAGAATTTTTTTATGGTTTGTGGTACGAGAAAAATGTATTTGTGAAAAATGTAATTAAATACAATTTTCAATTTTTCTTCCTTTATTTTCTTTTTTGGATATTTTTTTAGTATTTTAAAATATTTATCGCTAGTAATGTAATTAATTGTACCTTGTTTACGAAATTTTACAATTTGAAACAATTAGATGTTCTAATTGATTTTTATTTACTGTATATACTTGTTTTTAAACTTACCTGTCCACCAAGAAGAAAATGTTGCATATTAACTTGACTAACAGCACCATGGCCAACAGTTCGAATAAATTTAAGCCAGTTTGTAGCTTCCATCGAACCGTCTAACCAGCCTCGAATATCATTTCCAGCCATCACCTGTAACAATAAAATACACGTATCAGTTCATTTTTTAATAGTTTTGGCATGTAAAACTTTTATATGCTATATTTGTATCATTGTCGTTTTCTATGTAATTTCTATTACGAATACAATTTGTGATTATCTTTCTACATATAAAAAATAATTCCGTCGTAAAATTTTCATAAAACATTTTTTTTCGTGTAGACCACCTCGCAACGCCACTCTCCCCGCTACGTTCCACAAGTAGCCCCTTAACCATTTCCATTCCCGATCATTTCCGATGTTTCACGAATCGTCATGTTCGTCGATTCCAATGAAACAATAATAGGGCACGGCTAGTTGTATGTTGATCTCTCCAGATGTACCTCTAAGCAGGATATCAAGTTTCAATGTACAAAAGAACACAAATCAATTAGGAATATCATGTACACAGGAGTTTTAGAATAAGTTTATAATAATTTTTCTTTTGCGTTTCACTATTTTCACGGTTTCATTTAAAATCAAAAAGTAAGTTTCATTATACAATATCTTTATTTCGTTTTTAATTTTTCATTTAAAAATTATTAACACTTAACGAGAGTGAATGAAGCGAGCGGGAACGAAGCTCCCTGGTGGTCTGCTAGCGGGTAGCAAGTAGGGAACGGAGCCCCTAGATTTTTTAAAAAAATATTTTTATCATTGTGATTAAAAAGTATATTTTTTTAAATTAGTTTTCTTGACAGTAAACATTTAGTAATGGCATTATTACTTAGTAATACATCAAAAAAAATGATAAGTGTTTTAGATTTATCTATAAATCAATATTTTATAATTATTTTTCAATAGTATATCCAATCATTTCCGCTGTATTAATTGCAATCTACATGTATTTACTTATTTCATTTACATTCAATCAATACTAATTCCATTAATATTATAATTATGTTTTTATAACTGAGATCCCTTTGAAGCATTGTCTTAATAGTCTGTCAGGTTCTTTTCGATCATCAAAATACCTGTTTTCTACTAACAGTTTCAGTATGTGTGTCATCTGCAGGTGGATTTTACAAACTGTCTCTAAAAATCTGTTTGTAGAAAGTTTCTGAAATCTGCCTGAAGATTGAACACATGCCAAGACTAGTATTGCAGAACAAATAATTTTAAAGGACGAAGATCTTCAAGGCAACGTGTTAACTCCCTCATTGTTTTATAGAAAATTTAATATAATACGGCCAGCCTTAACCTCAAATAATTTAAAAAAATTTAAGAATAATAATATTTGTTCTCGTCATTATTTGTTAAAATATTAACTTACTTTCGGAGTTCATTTAAATTAAAAAAAATTTTTTTTTAAATTGTAAGATATATATATATATATATATATATTATTTTAATGAAGTGATAATTTTTAGGGTATAATAAGTTTTGGTTATTTATATATATATATATATATATATATATATATATATATAAATCAAAAATTATTATACCCTAAAAATTATTTCACTTCTTCTTGTTGCCATCAAAAAGAAATCAATTAAAATAAACATCCATATGTACAGACTCTATCCATCGTCATTAAAGTAATTGCCAAAGCGAAATAATCTCTTAAACGACTTATTCAATTCGTGCAAGAACGACGAACGTTGAATGATTTTAACAACGCTGTATCTTCGTGACATGACCGCAACGGATTCGGAATCACGGAGCGAGAACCCGCAAATCCTCTTACATTTCCCGCAATTTCCCTCAACTCGACAGGACAGCGAGCTTCGTCTAGTCATTATCCACCCTTCTCATTGTTTGATACAGCCCCATGCATCCAGGGGCTCCCATTTACGTTACCTATATGTACGTTAGAACCGCAACGCATGTTTTGTACGTGAAATCACATCTGATTGATATAACGAACTTGCGGTGAAACGTATGCGCAATATTCACTTATTAAAATAGGTTTATTGTTCATTAGTTAATTTAGATTATTAATCATGTTACTTTAAATAAGAAAATTTCCAAGCAAAAATAATATATATATATATTTGAATTTATAAAAATATAAAACAGAATTCATTTTTATAAATAAATTTCTAATTCATACGAGAACCAGAAAAAGATTTTCCGATGAAATATTCAATAATTGTTTATTGAACATTTTTGGTTATTGCTTTTGATCATTTTGAATATAATAAAATTTTCCTTTCTCAGAGCTCAAAAGTACAGAAAGATTTAAAAAATTTCTTCATGTTTTTTCAATACAACTAATCACTTTATCTAAAATCCGATTATAACAACTTGTTAATATTTTGTTTTAGTTTTTAGTTAATAAAGTAACATTTTCTCTCAAAAAATAATTTACTAATTTTCATTTACAAAAATATAGGATATATTTAGCTATTTCCTAAAAAAAAATGCCAATAATGTATCTAGTTAGTCTGTTCGTAGCTGTGCATAATATAATTAACACTCTGCCTTAATTTACTTTCAGAAATAAGTTAACACTTCATACTACAAAATGTTGATCATGAAAATGTCCAATAATTAATAATTATCTCTTTTCAAATATTTCTATTTCCAGTTCAATTGAAACGCTATCTTTTTTTAAAACATATTTTGAAAACAGTATAAAATCTAACAGATTCACTAGAAATTTTCAGTTTTGAATACTTTATTTTTATATTCTGTTAACAAAAAATACAAAAACAAAAATAACTTAACATAGTACATATGATATAAATTTACTCAAAAAACGCTTTTAAAAAGTTTATATTTTTACAAATTATAATAAAGAATACTAGAAATAATTCCGCTTTTTGAAAAAAAAACATGTAATCGATATATTATCTGTTGATACATTAATATTTCTTTCAATTATTTTCAAAATATGTAATCTTAGAGTAAAAAAACATTAATATGATTAATATAGTTACTGATTCAAAATTTTCAGAAAATAAAAAAATTAATAAAACGGATTCTAAAACCAATCATAATGAGAAATTCGTAGAAGGTCCTAAATGAAAATATAAATTTACTATTTATACGAGTATATATTCAAATATAAGTAATATTATATAAAATTTAATCATAAAAAACTCAGTTGTATATATTCAAGCATATTAGATTAAAAGATTTGTTTAGAAATAAGTACACAAGTTTATTTAAATGTTTCTGTTCAATAATTTTTCAATTGTTAGTATTAGAGTAAATTTTATTTTATATTCTATTTATATATGTAGGGTGCACAAAAAATAAAATGTTTCTAATTTCAATATTTCTGCTCAGAAATATAAATAAAAAAAAATAGAATCAAAAAGCATCATCAGTATGTTATGAATTCAACATTCATTGAATTCTATTATATTAAATAAATCTTGTCACATGCGTAAAGAGAACTCATCGGACTGGTTAGAGAATGCTCAAATGTTGAAGGGATGAGAGTTGTGTGTAACGGGGAAGAACGATGTTTCCCGCCTTAATTGCGCATGCAGACCGGGAGTGGCGCGATAATGTCTTTCACTGGCGGCAAGTGTCGGCAGCAGCCAAGCTGAAAGCCTAATGGCTGATCTCCGACATTGTAATTACTCATTTGGTTTTGTGATCTCACCCTGGTTATCATCCAGATAATCAAAAATTGATTCATCATTTCGTTTTTAATTATCTGTTGACATTTAATGCTTATTATGATCTAATTACTCATCAAATAATTAATCGTGTAATATTGGTTGTAATATTTTTATTAAATTTCAGATTGAAAATGTTATAACAAGAAAAATGCTTGTGACTTACATAATGTTGAATAAGTTTAAAAAATGCAAATTTCACGTATAACAAAATATTTTTTTATACTATGGATGATAGCATCTTTATTTAAATATGTAAAAATGATCAATAATCAATTATGAAAAATGTTTATTCTGAAAAAGGTTTTGTATTTTGTAGTGATAAATTACTTTCTGAATTTAGTTGATATTTATTATCGAATGTAATAAATAACTAAACCCAATATTTCAAATTAAAAAAATATTTTAAATACATGAAAAATTAAACACATGATTAATTAAACTTCTTTAACACACTTTTATCATAAACCACATTTTTAATAAGAATACATGTTTCTGATTATTGACGTTATTTTCTAATTACTCCTAAAATTAAATATTTCTTCTTTCAACAACTTATTGTTTACTTAAATAATAGAAAAATTTAAATCCCTGCCAAGTTTTGAAACACAAGAAGAAACTATTAATTTTATAAACTATAATTAAATTTAGAGATAACGTTTTATTTAAAGATAGTTTTATTGATTATAATAATTTAAGATCATAAAATTTTAACAAAATATTTATTTCTCAAGAAATAATAAATTCTCATGACACAATTTTTGGGTTGCTGCTAAATTCATTTTAACAAATGATTTATTTATTATCCTCACGAACCAATTTTGTTGATTCTTCTGTACTAGATTTTAAATTCAGATTTTTCTGTACCTCTTAACTCTCTGAAAATGGTAGCAACGCCATTAAAGTGTGCATAAGCAACAATTATTATTGAATATTTTTGATCAGAAAAATTATTATTGTTTATGGGGCTAAAGAAGACAATTTATATTTCAGTTTTTACATCGATAAACATGAACAGACGAATTTAACCACACTGTTAATAATTTACTGTAAGAATAAGAAACATTTAATTCAAAATATCTTTCTGTTCTAAATATATACCGCTATTTATCTTTCTTTCATTTTATTTCAAATGAAAGAAACATGATGAGTCAAAAAAAGTCTATATAAAAATTAATGATAAAAATACATTCATATTATAATTTATTTATTTATTTTTTTGTTGTCAAAAATACACATACCATTTATAAATAAATATCCAAATTTTTAGCATCACATGAAAAAAAGTATGAATCATATCAGATACATAAATCTATAATTTGGTACCTACTAGTTTTTATTATGTGATTTTGTATCTATATTTTAATAAAATCTAAATAGTTTCCAATAATTAAAATTAAAGAACTTTTTTATTATTGATAATTATTTTTTTTATCATTACTTGTTTTTAAATTAGTGAATCTAATTATTATTTATGACATTTATAATTGTATATAAAACCTTTTTTCAGTTTTAAATGCCAATCTTTGAACTCCTGCATATATATATATATATATATATATATATATATATATATATATATATATCTGTATGTTTTGAAAGAAATATTTCACTAAGTGAAATTTTAATATACAGAAAGTATAGACATATGACGATTGTATTAAAAAAGCATAACACATCGCGAGATGTAAGGAGTATAAGAAACAGATTTAAAACGTTAACAGACAGAATTGATCTCTTCCCTCGATTACATTCTGGAGAGGTCTCGGCACCTAACGTGATAAATGCATTAGCCGACAAGTGCAGTGCAGCACGTGCGTTACACGTGATCAGTCACGAGGAACCCCTTCTTCATATAACAGCGCTTCTATATAAAAAGGGATCTAATTTTAAGAAAAAAAGTTCAAGCTCGATACAGTGTCTTCATTATTTATTTAATACATCCGATTTTTTATTATATAAAAGATAAAGAATAAAAACAAATATATAGGACAAATTGGTGACAATTTTAATGATAAAAAATTATATATATATATATATATATATATATATATATATATAAAATTGAATCAATTGTATATATATATATATATATATATATATATAATTAATCATTAAATTAATTTATCATTCTTGATAGTTGTTTTAAAACTGCATCTTAATTATGATGAAAATTATTCATATAATTAAATAGAAAATGGAGACAGTGTATATAAAAACCATTTTTAATTCATAGAGAAAATTAATTCAAATCTTATCATAAAGTCATATATATTTTATAATAAATACAATTTTATTTCTTTTAAAAAAATATTCTCTGCCAGTAAATAAATAACGATAAAATAAAATAAATTCTGTTGCATGGCCACTGAAACTCTATCACTTGCAATCTATAGTACCTGAATCACACTGAAAAATACTATATCAATATCTAGTTTTCACATTTTTTATGAACCATAACAGTATATAATTATTTTAATATTTCGGTAAATTTTTATTAATATTTTACAACTAATAACATTTTTTTGCAAAAAAAAAGCCGTTTCAGTTGAAAAGAATAGAACATTTCAAAAAGTCTAAAAAAAATAAAAATTAATTCTTGTAATAACACACAACTAAAAATTCGAAATGTGAAAATATTCAATTTAAATTTTTATATTCCATGCAACAGACCGTGCAACTTACAACACACGAATATCAGTCTTCACCTCTTGGCAATATAGGTAACTACTGTACTCATACAGGTGTACTTTTTAGTTCACATAAATTGTGCTAGATGGTGCATGTATATATTTATATGATATTAGATCGTTTTTAATATTTCTTTAGCAAATTGAACATTAATCGAATATTGTAATTAAACAATCATTTAAAATTATTCAAAAGATGATAGTAGTATGTATGTATGTATGCATGCATATTTGTATGTATGTGTGTATATGTGTGTATATACATATATATATATATATATATATATATATATATATATATATATATATATATATATATATATATATATATATGTTATAATATTAAATACATACTTCAAAATACTATGTACAAAAAAATAAATAAATCTCACTATATATTTCAACCAATATAAAACATGAATAATATTTATTTACTATTACCACTGTTATATGCTATTTTTTGATTCGCCCAACGACACTTTATCAGAAAAAAAATTGCACAATTATGAACCTAATAATTATAAAAAATATTTTAATACACAACACACATATTGTCTGTCCTGCTGACATATTATAAAAACATAGTTTTCTCGAAAAAATCTTTAGATACTTCTTTTAAAAACTCTTCTTGTACGATTTATTGACTTAAGATATTTGTTTATAATTATTTTAATCACTAACAATAATTTAATTTTTAATTCTTCAATAAGAAAAAAGCATATACCTTACATGTTTTTTTTCATAAATCACTAATTAACATTTGTTTAATTAAATACTCAGTAAGGGTCTGTTTTCATTAGGTAATTTTGATACAAATGAAACTATTCTCAAAGCAAGACCACCGGTGATTCTCGTAAAAAAATATTCAAAAATAAATGACGTAGAACGATTTTTTATGCATGGAAGATGATATTTTTCCATTAAAACACGAATCGATGGATTAAAATAGATCATAATCATTTATTGTACATTTTATGAAAAAGATGGTATATTAATTTATTTGAGAAAGCGAATTTAGTCATAGTGGCCAATTACTTAAATGTTGATAAAACCAAATACTTAAATGTTGATAAAAATACCACTTTTCCTGTATAAATAAATAATGATACATATCTGAGAAAGAAATTACGATTTATTTTAAATTTGATAATATAATTATTCCGCAATAATATTCCTTTTTTGCGCATTAAATGATTCAAAATGATCAAACAGTTATTTTCTGTTCATTTGTATTATGTACTTATTATATTTACAAAGGATGGGATTTTGAATATTTATTGTGAATTTATTCAAAGCTTATATATTTATTCTAAGAACTTTTATACTTTTTAAGCAAAATAACAGTATCTTGCTCAACACAAAATTAAGTACTATAAAATACTATATTTCCATTATAAAAAGAATGTAAAGTATCTTGTATTTCACTATATAGATTTTCATACTGTAATGTAGAGAAGTATTTCGCACAGCACCTCCTCTTACATAAATGAAATTTTCACTCACCTCACAAACAAAAAAATATTCGAATCAAATAATTTCAATAATTGATTACTGAGCATTTTGATTAATACTTATATACATTTCATTGATAAAAACATCATTCACAGACAACTAAGATATGAGAAATATCTGAGAATAATATCATTTCCATCCAAATGTATATAAACAAAAATCCAGAATGATCGAAAATCAATTATTAAACATTTTTAATCCGAAAAAAATAATTGTATACGAGATAAATCAGAAATTCATTTATGATCCTGTATCTCATTGATAAACTATACTTTTACATACACATTTTTTATTTATTTCTTATTCTTAAATCTGTATACAAATTTATGAAAAATTCTATATAAATCATATTTTTTTCAAAATATATACATTCATTTTCTAGTATTATCAAATGTAACATCTAAAATAAATATTTAATAAATGATAATTGTCCAATAATGCCCAACTATTATAAATTCTTATTCGACACTTTAACTTTAATTCACCTTAATTTAGATCCTTAATTAAGATTATAATTAATTTTTCAAATAATATATATTGAATACATTAGACGTTTATATAATATAATGGCTATTTTTTATATAGTTATAATTAAATTTTAATAGTCTCGTTCAATAACTTCAAATATTAAAAAAAAAATTAAATATTTTAAATATTAACTTTCAATTCTAAAACTTCTGATCAAAATTTAAATCATAAAAAAAGTAAAAATAGGACTTCATATTATATATAACATATATATATATATATATATATATATATATATATATATATATATATATATATAAACATCTAATGATTAACTTGTGGTTCCTCCAAGCATTCACGATAAAAAATAATGCAATTTATTCAAAGGTCAACGACATTTCGTACTGAAAATTAAAAAAACTGGCAACACTAACTAAATACTCATTACACAAATTATACTTAAAAAAAATCCGTTATAATAACATTTTAAACAATAATTCTAATAAGAGTTATAACGAATAAAGTTCTCAAAAAAAAAGTATGGATTATATTATTCATACAAAACATTATTTTTCCACTATCTGAGTACTGGAAAAGCTCTCAAACGTGAACACACGAGCACTCAAAAATTTTAAAAAGAGCACGCATACACAACAATTGCATCTAAAACACATATTTGTCGGATTAGATTATTTCCAGTCATTGACCACCCCCGGAGCGCTTGTGATTATTTGAATGTTGAATAGTAACATATGTTGTGATCATGTTAAGCGGACTCTGTTCAGTTTTATTTTTTATGCGTGGCCAATTTACTGGAATAATTTATAATTGAAAATATCGTTGACGTTTTAATCAAATTATATGTATAAATTACATTAAACACTTTGCACATATATATATATATATATATATATATATATATATATATATGTGTGTGTGTGTGTGTGTATTACATTATAAAAAAATTAATAGATGCCTTTTCTATAACAAAGCAATAAGATATCTTGAATTTAAGTACCTTAACAATTAACTAGTATGAATAATCATCGAATTAAATTATTAAAAATGAGGGGTTTTTTGCATTAATATATATCACGTTTAATATCTAATCCCTGTCATTGTTATTTTAATAATCTTATAAGATAAATATTTACTATTATCAAACATTACATTCTTATACAAGTGGATCTTAATCAGTGACAAGATATTGTTTTTTATTTTTTAAATCTACTATCTATGAAATATATTAACAAATAAATGTTTTGTCATTTGATTTCAGCACACATTTTTTTCCAAACGTGTTGACCTTTAATATATATATATATGTTTAATTTTAATCCAGAGAATTTTATATAATTTAAATTTGAATTCTACACTAGTCACACAAATTTGACTCATTATTTTGATACTTTTTCACTATACTTTAGACCATCATTTAGTTATAGTATGAAATTATTTTTAAAATTCATAGTATTGCATTATTCTAATAATGTTCTTTTTCTTCATTGTATTAGTGATTGAGATAGCAAACCACTCTCAATGGTTTATAAATAACACAAGTAGATAACAATCGCCAATCTTACAAACTCGATTCAATATTAATCCAGTTCACAACTACATTCCTGACATAATTAAAATAAAAACATCCACAGCCGATCATAAAATTATAACAAAACTATTTCATAAAATTCTTTTTATTCAAAATAAGTTATTATTAGCCTTTTATCTTAAGAATACACGTCGAAAAGTAAAACGATTTATCACACGTTAAAGCGTGTTTGTCAGAAACAGATTGGCAATGATATGACAAATAGATGTGCATTACAAGTTTCTTTTCACTTCATTTACCTTGCTTCATCCTTCATCTAAAAATCATCCCCTTGTCCAACATGCTTTCATTCTAAGCTTCAAACATACGGGGGCGATATTGGTACACAGTTACGTAAACCTTGTTCTCTATTTAGGGTTGCTTCGGAAAATATGATTGAGATATAAAAACCATATATATATATATATATATATATATATATATATATATATATATATATATATATATATATATAATCAACAAATTCGCACTTCTATTTCAAAAATGTGTAAGATATCAATAATTTATTTTTGTTGTACATGTATTGATTTTTTTCTTATATCTTATAAAAAAGCAATCAGTATAAAAATAATAAGAATTCTTCCTACAAATACCTTCAAGATCATTTGTAAGAAATAAGAGTTTTTTGTATTACAAAAAGCAACATTAATATAAAAATGAGAAATGCATACTTTAATACCTAATCCACAAACTACAGACTCGTATGTGATCATTTCAATTGAAGCTTTAAAGAGAAATAGGTGTCAGAAACAGTTAATGAAACTTACATCTTTATACAATAATTTGAAATAATGAAACTATAAAAAATGTTAAATTTAATTAAAATTCTCTACCAATTTTCGAAAATTTCTGTCAATAAAAAAGTCGAAATGAAATTAAGTCGTACTCATCAGATAAAACATATAGCTGCATAACAAAAAAAAATCTATAAATAATACATATAAATTATAAAATTACACATAAATAAATTATTTGTTATATACTTTCAAATTACGTGACTGATGTCAATATCAATGATATGAGTGACGAAATAAATTACAGTTTCAATTTTCTACTGAGAGATCTTGACAAAGTTTTGATTATCTTTAAAGTGAAAAATTGAAAATTATCAATCATTTTTGATAAATTATTTTTTATATATTTTATAGTATATAAAAAATATTTTATTTTACACATGCTAGGGAGCTTTGCCTCCTACTCGCTACACTCGCCGAATTCCGGGGGGCTTCGCCCTGAATCGCTTCACTCGCATCGCATATATTCGCTCAATATCTTACATATATATATATATATATATATATATATATATATATATATATATATATATATATATAATGTGTGTGTGTATGTTTGTTAGTATGTATATATAATCACTCACTCAGTTAAATTGTGCCGTTTGTTTCATAAAGTCGCACATTTCATTGCAGTTCTATCATGACAAATTTCATAATTTTTTGTGTAACTTCGAGTGTCATCATTAATAATAATTTAACACAAAATCTCTACATATTTTTTGTTCCAAATTTTAGTACAATATTTTGTCCATTTTTCGTAATTTTACGGAACATTTATTATATATATATATATATATATATATATATATATATATATATATATATATATGTTAAAATTGCATGTCTATAGTCATTCTCACTATTGAATGCTAGTGATGGCGTTCTTCTCGTAAATGTATTGCGACGTAGTTGTTTTATAAAGTCGCACATTTCAATATACTTGTTAATAGCTTGTTATAGTACAATTGGTACACAAATGGATTTACTATTCTTGGAGTTGTTATGATACCAATATCATAATTTTTCGTGTAACTTCAATACAAAATGACATGTTGTAAAAAAATACCCTCAATTATTTTTTTCTATCTAAAAAATCAAATTCCATCATTCTTGAAGGAAAATCCGGACTTTACAATTTAGCATTCTACGGATGATTGATTGTTGAATTAATTATTGATGATTTTTAACCAAAAAAAAAGTTTGTGGTTTGTAGGAGCGTTTAAAATTCATTTATAACAATTTTCCCTAAGTCTGTAATAAAATATTTTGACGAACTTGCAGCATCCTCCTTTTTAGTACACGTTTCCCAAGTATTAACTAAAATATATACATACATATACGTGCATATATATATATATATATATATATATATATATATATATATATATATGAAAACACGTTCCATTATTTTTTCTATCTAAAAAAATGAAATTCTTTCAGAGAACGATAAACGGTGGTGAACGCGTTCGAGGATACGATTTCGTTTCGGCCCGACAAAGTGGAATGTGTAAAAGGTAAGTGAATACACATATAAGTATACACATACGCGGTACCGAGTTGATGACCAGCTAAATAGCATCATTATACGTGCTCTCACAAATGTCGCAAAGATTTGCCACCCGCTTTTGACTTGGACAATTTCGTCGAACTTCGAGTCCGTAGATTTCGTTTCGTATCTCGTACAGTCTGTTTACATTTCTTACGAATTATCGTCATTAAATACATGAAAATCGGATTCTCGTATTTTGAACATTATTGTTTATATGTGTGCTCTTATATATATATATATATATATATATATATATATATATATATATATATATATATATGTACTCTTAGTACATTAAAAATATTACATACTTTCTTAATGTATAAATAGCCTAAAAAAATTGTGAGTATTTCTTTTAAATCGTTCAATATTTTACATGCTTTACAAAGAAAGTCTCATTTTAAGAAATGTTTATTTAATTTTAGGAATATCATATTATTTTATATATCATTAATATCAACGATCATGCTATATATTAATTATTAGGCATACTTTAGAGCTTCTTATAAAATTATGAGGAATAAATAGCTTTTATAGTAACAGTCATTTTAAACATAAATAAAAACTAAATTATATATATTTTATTTCTAAAATATACCTTGTTCTAACAACATACCTAATGTAAAAATGTTGATCACCTGGAAGATCGTAAATTAATTTTAATTAAATAAGAATTTAATAACTTATTTTTTTATAGTTAATTTCAAACGCTTACAAATTTATATGAAAGATTGAACATATATATATATATATATATATATATGTTGTGTGTGTGTGTATATACATATATAAAAAAATGTTTGTTTAACCGTATCTCCTATGCCTAAAATGTTTTCAAAAAATAATTCATGTAATCGTGACAAAAACATAACTAATAGTGATACTTAGTGAACATCTGTTACTATTAAGCGGTAACTACAATCATCAGTCATCAATGATAGCAAGGATGACTGCTTTACGCACCGTCTGGAGATATTTTCCGCCTGGTTTGGCGATGAGAGCGTGCGCGAAGCCATACACGCTGCATTAGACTGTGATTGGTTTCGTTTTTGAAGATTATGTGTGTTTCAGAAATTTTTCATAACAATTGAGGTCAGTTTCAAAGAAAAATATAACTGTATTATAGTTAAAAAACTATTACTTTTTTGGAAAAAAATACATCACTATTCATTTTTTAATATACAATTATATATATATATATATATATATATATACATATATATATATATATATATATATATATATATGTAAAAGTGATACAAAAAGTTGAAATAAATAAGGTATTGAACAATATATATCTAAGTAGATTGAAATTGTTTTTCACTAATTTAAATATTTTTTTGGCATTAAACGAGCTGTACTCAAGCATAATTCCGAGATTTATTTCATTATATTATTTTTATTACAATATAAGATTGTTACTTAATTATATTTGTGACTTAATTCGTTACATTATAATTTTAACATTCTACACTTTTACAATATTAAACATATTTTATGAAAATAAAATATATTTCGAAAATAATAAAGAGTAATATGTTAATCAGTAAAAGAAAAATAAAATATTCATATAAAAAAAATGTTCAAGAACTAATTAACAATTAATATGATTATTAATCTATTCATTTGGTAATTTTAAGACCAAAAAAAGTACAGTGAATATGTTTTTTGATAACAAATCTACAAACGTTTGTTTATTTATACGTCTTCATTTACCTTAGAATACAAAACTAAGAAAAAAATGAATTTATCTTAAAAAGAATTATAACTAGTAACTAAAATCAATTATATAATTTAAATATAACCAAGTATAATTAAATATATATATATATATATAAACATTTACATTTTTTATTTTTATTAAAAAAATCAAATATTATCTAACTATAGAAATTTTCACTTTTAGAAATATTTCACCATTATGTGACAACATTTGAAAATATCTATCTATATATATACATATATATATATATATATATATATATATATATATATATACATGCAGTACACATAAAGACATGAATATATTCACATACATACAACATATAAAATTTTGTGTGTATGTATGTGTATACGGCAGCAGTAGTTTCCTATTGTGCGTAAAGATCATACTCTGACAATAGAATCTTCCAATAAATGCCCATTCGAGCGGTAAAAATAGAATTATTGATGTCTCAATAAGCTGTTTTTGTGTCATCGCGGCACATTTTTCTAGCCGCACAACTAAAAGTTTACCCCTAAGTGGCCTTAAAATGCACGAACATTGAATTGGGGGTTTGTATATACTATTGTCAATCAATTTTTGCAGTTGAACAATTATATCATGAATAAGAGATTATATTATACATATACATATATATATATATATATATATATATATATATATATATATATATATATACGATTAAATATGATTTATAAAAAAAATATGCAAGTTGAATGCCTAACAGGACATTTTAATTCAATTGGATAACACTCAATTTATGAATAAATTAATTAAATAACAACTTATTCTTAATTCATTGTGTTATGAACATGTATACAAAATTAAATTTAAAAATTGCAAAATGGTAGAATTTTTTTTATAATTACTATAATAAGTCCCTGTAAGAATTTCGTTTCTGAATCACAGAATAATGTTATTTATTTTAATTAATAAATATGTTATGTCAACATATAAATAAATGCACAATGATTAAACAGAAACGAAAAATTTCATACTATTTCCTACTTCTTACAACACATACGAATAAATTGGATATTCTTATACTGAAGATTACGAATAAATTATAATACAACTATTTTTTATGGAACAAACATAACAATTATAAAGCACACTCTTTATTCTAAATTCCCGAATATGTGTATGACACCTTATTATATTATCACAAACCAAAAAGATACATATCTGTGAATTTCGTAACGCATCCAAATAAAAAAAAAACTCGCAAATACCCCAAATATCGGCTAAAATTTACCCCAAAGTAGCAGTACAAATAAATCATCAATCTTGTAGAATAATACTGCTTATATACGTACACACATATATTCAGACGGTACAAAGCATTGTAGTACACTTGTGTTCAACTCAATGTCATCTATTGATAATAAAGATTTACCCTCGTGTACTGATCTGCAAGGATGATATATTTACAGCCAATCACGGGTTCACACCTTGCCAATGGCATTGTCACTGCATCAGCTTACAGTCACCCAATTGTGTGTTACATTTTGAATGTTTATTACAGACATACATACATTATATATATATATATATATATATATATATATATATATATATAATCATAATGCTTTATCTATAAAATAAAAGTATATTTATTATAATTCTTAATAATTATTAAATTGCGTTTAAATTTTTTGCAAATGATTTTGAAAATAAAATATACTTTTCATTTTTAAGTTAAACTTTAATTTTAGGAAAATTAATGCTTCCAACAACTTACTGCTTTGATTTTTTATTTATTCAAGTTTGTAAAACTCCATAGTAATCACATAATTGCTTGTATTGAAATAAAAAATGAAACCTAATAGTTAATTTAATAATAATAATAATGTTATTTAATTAGTTCATATAAGCTATTTAAAAATCAAAAAAAAATAACTTTTTTGTTGTATTCTAGCTCAGTATATAATAAAGTAAACAAGAATATCAGTATTATGTTGCTATTTTCTGTAAAAAAAAGTTATTGGCAAGCATTCGGTTCGTTCCTTGAAATTAATTTTCAGAAAAAAATTATATACATTTGAAAACATCTGAAATTTATATAATTTTTCTGAAAATTCATATCAATATACTGAGATACTTACACCAGTCTTTTCAACTTTTAGTAATTTGGTATTTCTTATAAGTAATAATAAAAGTTAAAACGGTTAATAAAACGCTAATATTTATATATTTTTTTCGTGTCGCTTCACAAATATAAATTAATGGAAAGTCTTTTATCAAAAACAAACGAACTGCATAACTTACGAAGAACAACTTCTCATAAAATACATTTAAAAATCTTACAAAAACCAATATCAAAAAGTGCATAACGAACAGTTTTATTCACTCGAGAAAAAAAAAACAAACAAAAATAATCAATGATAAAGCAGGGTAGTATTTTTTAAAGAAATCCAATTAAAAAAAACTTTGCAAGTAATGATATGATATTAAAATATGTAACGCAAACTTTTTAATTTACTTTGCAAATACAAGTTTAGAAACAGTTCATAATTGATATTTTCTACCGTCAGAGGCGTAGTGTGTAATAGCCGAGTTGCGTTAAATATGTTGCTAGCTATAAAAAAAAACTCATCGTTAGTATAAATGAAAATTTTAAAAGCATTTTCTCGTTTTTTTCTTGCATACCGGAAAAGTGGGTGAAAATGTAGGCGAATGAAGCAGCAACGTAAACGAGGCTCGAACTCATGGCTGTCTTTTCATCGGTCGCGTTCACGGTACACTGACAATGTACTTCTCGTCAGAGAAAATATATGTATATATGTATGTATGTGTATACATATATCAAAAAATAATAAAAAAAAACTTTTTTAATACATACATATTTTTCTGTAATATTTATAAGTCGTGGCAGGCATTTGGCTTTTACAAACAAATCGTAGTCGCACAGTGCATTTTTTAATATGGTCTTTATGTAAGAAAATTAGATTGTTAACACGGTTTGCTGATTTAAGTGCAATGCGATATATATATATATATATATATATATATATATATATATATATATATATATATATATATATATATATATATAATATCCCATCTCACTCGACGCCTGTAACGAAGCACACGTTCTACATTTTTTTTACAGAATTCAAATAAACATGTTTCAAAATAATCCTTTGTGGTACTTACATAAAGTCTCCACATTTTTATAACTAAACATATTGAGTTATATTTATTAAAGTACGTTACAATAAAGGACCATTTTTAAGGTAGTTTTACTGTAAATGTATGATTCGATATTAAAAATTATACAAATGATATTTCTTCATTGTAACTTTGAAAGTTTTCAAAACCTTATATTTTGTCATAGATTTTATTTAATTAAAATAGCATACATTCAATAAACAAATAACTCTTAACTGGTGATTAACATTTTTAGAAATTTAAATCATAAATATTTGATTTCTTCGGATTTAACTGAAATGATTGTAGCTTTAAATTGATTTTAAATCATTTAAAATGAAAGCAATAGTGAAAAGAAAAGCGTATTCTACACAAAAAGCTTCTAAAATTGAAAGACAGTCATTTTTGTTAACAATCAACATTTTCACTTCGAAATTTTCTTATAGTAATTTGCTATCTCACTGAAAATATTTATATATGTTTAAAGTAAATAAACTTCTCTCTATTTCCACTTGCATAACAATTTAAAAGCATGTAGAAAAACATACACACACACATATATATATATATATATATATATATATATATATATATATATAAATACAAAATAAATATGTGTAGTGTTATCAAACATTTAACACGAACACAAGATCTCAATTGACTCGTAATACAATATCTCTTCACATGAAGAACATATAACATTTTATTGAGCGATGTTACCCTGCAAGAACACAAACACACACCCCGGGCCTCTAGTACGGTTATTACGTCATATATCAGCTGACAGCAGCTGGCCGTGATGCGATAAATGACAGTATCTGAACGGCCGACCCTTTGACCGATTGATATCACCCTACACAACACGGTGACATTAGACTTCTGATGCTTATATTGTTTCTTATATTTATTTGTCACTATAATACAAATCTCGTTCGAAAATTTAACGTTACACTCTCCACATTGGTTTTTGACTAATTAGATTGTTTTTAATATTTTATGTAGTTCATCGAAACAAATACAAATAAAGTTTACTGAAAAATCTGGTGTTTGGGGTATACTTTATATAATTTTAACTTAATTTTATAACTCAGAAAGTATTATATTTTAGTTTTTGACACTGTGGCTAAATTCAGTTTCCCAAATTAATTTTTCTCTTCATAAACCATAAATAATTTTTTTTGATTAACATTTTTCATTACTTGATTATTTTCATAATTTTTTATAATTATTTCAATAACGATACCATTCTCCCTAAAATACTAACGTACAGAAATATCTGGGTGAAAGGTAAAAGTATATTAAAAGTATACTAAAATGTAGAAGCAAAACATATAGATATATCTGTACTGTAACACTCTCAAGATAATAGCATCGGCATCGAAATGCATATAAGCAACAATCGAAAATGATTGATAATCATTAAAAATGTTTGATCAATTAAAAAGGTTTGTAGATTATAGGAAAGAATAATTAATATATTTGAAAAACAATATTTGGACAAAACATTATTTCTAATTAATTTTCTCAAATCAACATAAAAAACCATTTTTTTTAATAAAAGAGCGATTATTAGACTTTACAATCAATTAAGATATTTATTAACAATAAGATATGAAAAACAGTGCAAAAATTTACAAATTATTTGCTGTATCAGAAAACAGTTTTAGCCACACTACCACACTATAATTATAAAACTACTTTATTAAACATTATTAATATCAGTTGTTTAAACTTTGTCTCTATCTGTATAATTACACATTATTTAAATTTCCAAAAGTTATCTTATCCAAATAAATATATTTTTTAAAAACATTTCATTAGTACTTAAATAAGATACCTTGAATTAAAAATATACCTTCACAGCAAATGTTAAACAGATTATTATATACACACATATATATATATATATATATATATATATATATATATATGTATATATATATTTATAATAAAAAGATTAATAAATTTATGATCTATATTTTTTCCAAGAAATCAAACGAATTTGATATTGTTATCACAATCAAGATAATCCATGTAGAAATAAACAATTTAGAAACAGGTCGATAAATTTGTTTTACAATAATACACTTCCTTTCAATTATATATTTGAATATTATTAAATAAAAAAAGATTTGTTTTGTAATAGAAAAACTAATGAAAAATTTCTTATAGTTACTAATAGAATGCATATTATTTTGATTTTACAAAATAATGTGAAAGGTTCTATAATAATTACATATAAACGTCTTCTTTTTGTTATATCTTGAATAAATGTTATCCACAATAAAAATGTTTGATATATTTCGAAAAGTATAAATAAGAATAACGAATTTACTTTAATTTTTCAATAATTATAAAAAAATGTGCTAACTTTTATACAGGTGACATTAGTATCAATTTTTAAACAAAATCATACAATATATGGAATATCATGTAAAACGAATAAATCTAAATTTTATTTAACGGTGTAAATTCAATTAATACAAATGACTTTTTAATTGCAAAGTAAATAATAATGAATGTTTCTTAATCATAGTTTATATAATTGTCCGCTTTTTTAATATTCTAAATTAATAAGGAATACTAAACATTTAACTAACTAATTAGATAAAACGCAACTAAAATATATTTTGTAGAATAAAGTTGTTCAATAATACATTTTTAATAGATATGTCATAACTTGAAAATTAATTTACTTGTACTTGAGATAATATTCGACGCAGAGGTATATATTAACTCTTTCATTTATACGAAACTATCAAACTACCCTTCTTGTAAATAAAGAAAAAAATTCTAATCTCTAGGAAACAACGAGTCGGCACTCTACACACTCGCTAACAGCGTAACTTTATTTAAGGAATCATACAACAAATCAGTATCTGCACAGTGGTCATTCTGAGGGTCAGTCTCTACATTCCCTTTATCCACGTGTTGACACATGTTACATAGCAATATGACACATATGTTTCTGATACAATGACATAAGATTATGGCACTAATAATACTTTGTAAGATGCCTAACATAAAGGTCAAACTCATATTGTCTTCGGCTAGATGATTTACGATTGATACTATTGGTTTTATCGCAATCACTTTGATTTCATGTCAGACAATCAATATATGAACTTTGTAAATTACATACATAAATTTTACGCACGTAAATATATATATATACATATTGCGTGTATATGCGTATGTGTGTATTTATGTATAACTAATACTAGAAAACGTTTAAGAAAGAAAAATATAAATTCACCAAAATACTTTACTTCAGATTTGAAAACAATTTTGCACAGAAGAATATTTCAGTCTCCCTTTAAACCACAAAATTTTTTTTCAGTAAAAATTATTAATATTCAATTCATCAATCAATCATCCTCGGAGCGCTAAGGTACAGACATTTGTACTTCGCTCTGAGGATGATGGTATCACCATCGAAATGTGCAAAAGCAACAATCAGAAATGATCAATAATTGAAAATTTTTGATGAGTTTTTTTTATGATTTGTAAGGTGAATGGCAAATTAATTTGCAAAAGTAAATTTAGTCACAGTGCTAGAACTATTTTATGACTTAAAAGAAACACCAATCACATAAGGTGGAAAGATAAAGAAATAACAAAAAGTAAAATTAACTCACGACCGTTTTTCCCATAATATTATTTTCACAAAGATCTCAGCAGGATTAAATAAAATCGATGAAATAGTACACCATCTCCGTCAAAAAATAAGACTCAACTAACGCCAATCAGAAAAATAAAATACTTAATGAATTCTACTTAAAAAAAATCAAATGAAAGAAACAGAAATCATCAAAGTTACAAAGAATAACTTAAATGAACCAAGAGAAAAAGACTGTTAGATCACAACAGACTGAAGTTCATTTCAATGAAACATCTGAATGAATCTATATCCAAAATTCCATTTTGAAGAAAAAATATTTTATTAAAATTTTCTACCAGTCCGTGCCTACAAAACTCAAAAATGATTTTTGAATAGCAATATGACATTTTAAGACAGAAGCACGTAAATGTATGAATCAACAATAACCAACAAAAAATAAATGTAATAACAATAAATGTATGAATCAACAATAAAAAATGTATGAATCAACAAGAAGAGAATGAATACGAACAAGGAAAGAATTAGAGATATTAATAAATATTTTAAAACGAAATCAGATATCGCGTATTTCAAGAAAATATAAAAAAGTATTAAAATTTAAAAAACTAAGTACAAAATAGTTATGAAAAAAATACCAAAAAAAATTTTAACAAGAAAAGAAAATCAGAACATTATCTGGAAATGTAAGAAAATACAAGAACATTTATATTAAAATAAATTGGAAAGACTAACAAAAATTGTATCATTTAATTAATAAATATATATATATATATATATATATATATATATATATATATATATATATATATATATATATATATATACACATATATATACACATATATATACACATATATATACACTTAAACCAAATACTTAACATTTTATTTTTTAAAAAAGTTCAACTGCAATGAGCTCGTCGTGTTGATATTCACAACGAATTGTATTTATTTATTAAAAATGCTATAAATTTCGAATTTTTTGTACTTTTTCAATAAAAGAATATATCTCACTGAGCATAGAAAACACTGATATTTTTTACTGAAAACATTTAAATGAGTGCATGAGGTCAATTGAAAAAAAAATTGTTCGTACATAAAACTATACAAAAAGATTTAAATTAAAAATATAACTACTCAGTTTATTATTGTTTTACATATTTTTTTTTAGAAATAATAAATTATAAAATAATGATTTTATCTAAAAAATAATTCGATTATATCTAAGTCAATAGACAAAAAATTAAGGAAGTGCGATTGTGTGTAAAATCTTCAGCTCAGCAAACACATTCATCTAAAACGAGACGAATATTTCTTTCATATATACCATAATTGGTACCATTTCGATGTGTTTCTTCTCTATAAAATTTTACAAACGTATAACAATGGATGCAGAAAAATGTCTTCCATCACTTTCTACTTTAAAAATCTCTCGAGAACAGGTCAGCAAGAGATGTGAATCTTAAGATTCACACCTCGCTTTTGTAAATAGTGTCAGTCACACATTCAGCGGTGCGTTCAAAGGAATACTGACACTTCTGCATTCAAAATGACCCTCTCAAATTACTCGACCGAGAAAATATTTTAAGCTTTAGTATCCGTTCAGATTTTTTTCGTGTTGATGTTTTCTAGATAAGCAGACATTTTTTTCTTTAATTTATTAATCATTTGTAATAATTAAGAAATAATTAATTACTCATTCTACATGTAAAATTATTTAATAAAAGTTTTTTTTTAATAATTCACAATTGTTTCAAAAAAATAAACCTGACGTTCATAAATCAAAGTACTAATTTCTTGTATCTATTCAAAAATTCACTATTACAAAAAAAATTATTGTATTATAATTATTTGTAATTTACTGTATTTACAGTACTTATTGTCATAAATATAGTATAGAAATGGAAAAATGTGATTTCAAAAAAATATTTTAAAAGAGAATGAATGTTTCTGTACACCCATTAAATGAATAATTTAATATATCTTCAATTAACTTCTGAATAATTATTTTGTTATTAATTTATAGATTAAAAATTTGATATAGTCGTATCTGAAATTCTAACTAGGAAAAAAAGTACAACGAGACAAAATATTGCTATGACAAATGTGATGCAATTATCTGCAGATTCGCCAG
Source organism: Acanthacorydalis orientalis (assembly GCA_034766995.1). Lineage (NCBI taxonomy): Eukaryota > Metazoa > Arthropoda > Insecta > Megaloptera > Corydalidae > Acanthacorydalis > Acanthacorydalis orientalis. The sequence goes on from CM068317.1 coordinate 32,763,162, forward strand.
TTAAATGGACAGGGTTAAACTATAGACTAAAGCCATACCAAAAAATATAACTGAAGTATTCGTGGTACTATATGTTTTTGTATACTATCTCACTAAAAAAACTGCGATGAAACGAAACACAAATATGAAATTTTATATAAATCTCTCTCTACCGCACATTACAATAAAAATATTTTTATATTAGTTATCCACCTATTTCATTCCAACATTAGTTTTTTTCGTACAATTTATGCGAGACAGACTGTAAATGAAACAGAAATGAAGCGAAAGCCCAGTTTTGATATGATTGAGTAAGGGATGATTTTATATCATAACTCAGCGGTTTTCGCTGATGAATTTTCTACCCTCGTAGGATACAAACCGGGTTACTACTGGACAAGTCATCGCGACAAAAAATTGCTCGCTTGTTTATCATCACGTGACATCCGCTTTTGACATTTTTATTACAGTGTATATTTTATACTTGCATGAAAATAGTATAGTTTGTGTTACTATGTATTGTTTTGTAATTTACTAACTTTTTTCTACCGGAATTTAATGATGCCGTTGTTTCCGGAAAATAAATCTATTTTTTTAATATTTTCGTTGGTCGTTTTTTAGTTAGAATTTTAATTTCCTTTTAATCAATATTCGTTACAAGTGTATATATATATATATATATATATATATATATATATATATATATATATATAAATAATATGTATGTATGTACACGTATGTAAAAAAATAATGAATTAAATTGTATAAAACACATAACTTAAAAAACTACCATATCATCAAAAATATAAAAAATTAAGAGACTTTTATTCACCAAAAAATCATTAGACTATATATATATATAATAACAATGCTTTATTTTCAGACTAGTTTTAAAATTTTAAATTAAAAAAATACACTTTATTTATAACATGACCATCTAAAGTTACTATTAAAGTCCTGATAATTTTTCAAATCTGCAATAGACTGTTACAAGAAAAATTATTGTTTAATATTTGACAGTTATTTAACTATCTTAAATATAATAATAGAAATAGTTTTTGTTTACTAATAACTATCGAAGCTATTAAACAAAAATTATTTTTGAATTGAATAACAATTAAAACTGACTTTACTGCAGCTTTTTTAACTTAGAAGTATTTTGAAATTTAATAGAATAACATATAATTGTATTTAAAAAGAATTGTCTATAACAATATTTCTCCAAATAATGATTTCTTAAAAACACACATCCGATTATTATTCATTTTTTGGTCATTATTAAAAAGTACGTGTCAAATTTCACTTTTTTGGTTACAATAATTACAAACTATCTAACAAAAAATATGTTCAAGTAAGGAATAGTTCAACTTGATTTCCGTTATTAAAATTTATTATGTACATATTTTTTTTAAAAAAGTTAAGTAGTTCTCTGAAACAGTTTTTTAATTAATCCCAAAAACTGTATATATATATATATATATATATATATATATATATATATATATATATATATATATATATATATCAAAAATATTATAAAAAGTGCATTGACAATCTGTCTGAAAGACATCTCAACAAAAACGAAATTCCTCAGTACCTAAAAATCATGCTAAATATTTCAGAGGTATTAACCTCTATGAGATGAATGGGGGATGTTTACAGCGTCACATTAAAGTCATGTTCACAATATGAGTTAAATATACACACCAGTTTTATTGTACGACTATTTCTTGTAGGTGGAAGAGTGCTGCTGTTGTAAGATGCTTCTTTAAGATTTATGTTTGGTCATTATCATTTTGCAGCTACCGCCTTTATTCTCCTACGGCTGTGTTAAGTGCTTTACACAGATTCGAGCGAATGACATCTATATTAATGACTTTATTTCGTGTCGAGGGACACATCTTGGTCATTTTTAACCACTCCACTACATTAATTATGGTCAACTCGTATCACCTGAACGTTCTTTTTTTTGGCAATTTTAGTCATGTATTCCGTTATTTCTATACGCCCTTTATTTGCAAAATTGTAATTAATCATTATACGTATTTACTACACACGGGAATATATATATATATATATATATATATATATATATATATATATATATATATATATGTGTGTGTGTATGTATGTATGTGTGTGTGATTTAAATTCTTAATCACTAATAATAAACATGAAAAAGGTATGTCAAACTTGACATAAAATATGCATCTTACCTAGACGTTTTCATACATTTTGATTTCAATTTATGTAAAAATAATAAAAAATACTTCTCTATTAGCAATCTCCTTTCAAAAATAACGAATATTTTAAACATGATATTTTAGTTTTATTGATTCATAAAAAATAAATATATAAAGGATTTTTAAATCGTTTAGTGGCTAGTACGAAATACACTAATGATAAATAATAAATCGGCAAGTAAAAAATTTAAATAAAATGAATACAAGTTTTAATTGCATGCAGATTGAATTAGACCCTAAGAAGGTCATACTAATTGTTTAGTAAAAGATTAGGACAATTTATTAGAGAATATTTTAATTCATTCAATCCATCAATAATGATTTTTTTACAGAAATCAGTCAGTCTAATAAAAACTGATTTTTTTACTAGAATCCTTATGATCGTTTTTAGTTGAAACTTTATATATAAATTCAAACAATTTGTTTGAAAAAGGCATAAATGGAACCGATCGTAAAAAAAAGAAATCGAAAGTACCTCAAGAATTGTAATAAAATAAGTATACATAACGAACACGTAGTAAAATTAACAAATAATGAATAAACTAAATCGAGCGTTTCTGAAAAAGTTTACTTAATAGAAATACAATTTTAACGAAGATAAGGCAATGATTTACACTGTATATATGTATATTTTATATATATATGTGTGTGTGTGTGTGTATGCATGTGTGTCTGTGGATGTGTTTATCAAAAATCAAAAGTATCCAAAATTTTTAAAAATCTGTAATTTCTACTAAATGAAAGGAATTCTTTATATTGTATAAAATCTTTTTATAAGTTTCATAAATCAAATCTCATATATTATAAAAATTTATATATATATATATATATATATATATCATAACTTATTACTAGCTTTATTACTTACTTTATTAACAATACATATCATAACTAATACTAATTTTATAAATGAGAATAAAATTACAGAAAACAGTATTTTTTCTATATCTTATTGCCCTAACGAAGTAAAAAATTAATTTGTGAAAGATAATTCAGCCACTGTAGCAAAATTATATTATATTTATTCAATGTACATATTTTCATTGAATTTTGCTGAAGACATCTTTCTAAACGATACGTGTGTTGTCATTTTTATTTATTCTACTTTCCAGATTTAGCCATGTTCAATTATCACTTTAGTAAATCGCTATAAGTCAGATTAATCAATAGAATTTTACTACAAAAATTAGAAGTACATTAAAAATACATAGAATTTTACTATATTTTTTTTGAATAAATTTCTCAATTTCTATAAAATCAGAAAATTACTAAATACAATAAAAAGTAGTTATTGACTGTATTAAAACATACAATAATTACAAATAAAAACATTTTTTTAAAAATTATTATGATTTTATACACATATATATATATATATATATAAAACATATGGTACTACACATGTGATGTTATTGAAATATTAGACCTTCCTTGAAATCATAGACAGACAGAAGTAAAGGTGTCATTGTCAGCTCTTCGGATGGACATTTACTTAAACCATTTATCTCGGCCAGTATCTCTATCCATTCAGAATGCCGCCGTCCGATTTTTTCAATAGATGACAATTTTGACACTTCACACATTCTTCGTGATATAACATCTTTTCATGCATGCATGTCTAAACGAATATGTTTTGCTTCTACCTGCAGTTTTTGTTGAACATAAATTATTATTAGTATTCGTCAGTGATCGAATTTAATTCATAACGAAGATATAATAAACTTAAATAAATTATAAGTACAAGAAAGTAATTATAATATCGACAATTGCTAGCAAAATCGTGGAGTCGTGATTTATTTATGAATAAATTTATTGTTCGCAAGGAAATACTGTAATGTAGTAAGAAATTACTATAAATATTCACAAATGACCGGTACACTATATCAAAATTTTGATTAAAAATAGTACATGTTTGGAATTTTAGTTATCACTGTTCTGATACACAAACAATATTACAAATTTTGAAATTGATATTATTATACAAGTAAATTTAATTTTGAATTGAAATTAAATGTACTCAAGTTTACTAAAGTAAATAAACTTTAACACGTTACCTTATTTATCGTGTTTCAAAATAAATATTATTTTATAAGTATTTAATCATTATTTCCAGCGTAGGATTTAGACAAGGTCAACATGGGGCTCTGCCCACTGCGGCACATTTTGAAAGACTGCAAATTTTGATAGGCGACAAATTTTGAAAAGCTGACAATTAATTGCCAATCACATGTAGTTCAAATATGAAATGAAAAATTAAATCTAAAAATTTTTGTACTTCAAATTTTGTTTCTGAATTTATGTAGCAGAATTTAATAATAAGGACATAATTTTCTAAGTAAATTAAATGAATGGAAAATTTTACAATTTTTTTAATAATCATTAAATTTTTTTCTGTTGAAATGTTCTCAAAATTACTAACAATCACGGAAGTCATTTAATTCATTTGTACAAAATTGGAGCGGAAAAGGCAGAATTTGATTGGTGGCCCGAGGGTGGCACCTAGTGTAAATCGAACCCCGATTATTTCATTCTTTAGTTTAAAAATATATACATGGTATGACAGCTATTTGCATCAGTATGTGTATATGTTTATATATATATATATATATATATATATATATATATATATATATATATATATATATATATATACGTATGTGTCTATATGCACATATATAGTAAAATTCGCTTATAATGATATTTAGGACACCATTTGTGAATAGGTCGTCATAATCGAATTTCAATATAATTTCCAAAATTTTCATGAATAGATAATTGTACACCTACGAAAAATATACATTTGTTAATCTTCTGGTGGTTTTATTTTTTTATATACATATTTTCTTTTCTATTCAATATCACATTATGTATTTATTTATATCTGCAGCATACTTAATCATAAAAAATAGAAATTATATTAGTTTTATTTACAAAAATTACTCAATTCTCACTTTGTTTTCTACTCTTTATTTCGATCTAGGATTTTCAAAAAAAATAGTACTGAATTTTTTTTAAATCACATTTATCACTTAAATATTTACATATTTTCTATATTTAACTCTTTTTAATGCTTCTACTACAGTTAGTGAATAGAAAACTGATCTTTGAAAAATCATTTTCATGGAAATCATTTACAATTTCTCTAATAGTCGTTAGTTTTTTTATTAATCGATATTTGCGTTTTCAGTAGCGTTGAAGTATGAAAAAATCATCTTTCATGAATAAGAAGACTTTTTTGAATTTTTGTATTATGAAGATGATAACACAGTAATCGAAATTCGCACAAATGGCAGTCAAAATGATCAATAATTAATACTGAACATTTTTGTTTAGAATGAGTGTATGTATTTTACGAGATAATGCAATTTTATTTGCAAAAACAAATAAAATTTCACTCCCCACAATAATAGGAAATAATTTCATAATAAAAAAATATTTAATAGAAATCTACACTAGTGATTAAAACGAATTCTTGGTTTTCTTTTTAAATACCTACAAATATTTTTCATTGAAATAATTAAAAAAAGCATTATACAATCCAAATTTCACTCAATTCACCAATATGTAGAATTGATGTTAGAAAAAATGTGGTAGTCACGTAGCATGTTATGAATTTTAATATACAAAATATAATATACAAAGAATAAATTTAATACAATACATATGAAAAGGAATATTAAGAAGCTACCCTAGTCAGTCACACTCCAGTGACCCTCTGATGACCAGACAATTGTCATACTGGCCCTGAAGTGTAAACAAGATACCCACTTTGTACAGGTCATGAGTTCAAAACATAAACCGACACATGTTAATCAAACATTTTATATTTCTTTTTTAAAACGAGATGCTACATAAATCAATTTCATATGAAACTGAACTCTATATATTTTTCTTTATTTTCATATTAAATAGCAATATTTGTAAAAGAAGGATAAAATTTAATATACTGGTAGTAAAGGCGTTATAATAAACACTTGAAGAGAGATTTAGAGTTCATTTATATTATGTTTAATATATATTTGTTGAGATGATTCAATTGATGTCTCTTGTTAGAAACATAACCGTTTCAATTATTCGCTCAAGCAAAAGTGAATATGAAAAGATAAATTGACTTTGAATACTTCCGACAGTTATGTACGGAAGCAATTTGATCTTTTTGAAATTCTTGTCTTGTACAGCACCAGTTTTATTTTTTTTAATATTTTATTATTTTTTACCAGCTTACAAGTAGATTTATATCAGGTTATTTAATAAATAATGCATGTGCATAAAGTATTTCACACTGAAAAAAACCATATCATCCTGATATATAAAAATATATTTTTACAACACATTTGATGAACTTGAATTATTTCAGAGAACGAAGTATGCAGAAAATATTGTACTAGTTATAAAAATCAATAGCATAAATATCATGAATTTTTATTAAACTCTTGTACACTTTTATTTGTGAAAAAAAAATACTTTATAAAATTCAGTTAGTACAGTTATCCTTTTTTGGTTTTTAAATCAGATATTTTTTCATTTTTATATAGAATAAAATGCTATTAGGTAGAGTTATAAATGGAGTATTATTTATATTAAATCCAGCATGTATCCTGTTTCAGTTACACACGAAACCGAACGAAGGATCAGTTTTTAATCCAGGATATGAATTATAAATAATAAAACGGTAGTTATAATACAAATCCTCTCACAATACACTAACACTTTGTTACCAGTTCGGTATAATTTCATTTTACGTAAAAATATAAAAAAAAAACTGAAACACATAACCCTTCTTCACAAATATTAACTTATCGAAAAATCAATACAAGTCTTACTCCATGCTTGTAGTTATATATATTTTATCTTATTTTTCACAACGACAAATAACCGTTAAGAATCACACCTCTCGAAGAAAATGTCTTTAATAACAGAACATACCTTCTATTGTCACTCTATACCTGTTTTTGTTTAAAATTGCGAACATGATATGGCCTGTCTTCGTCTCGAGTAACCAGTAACCGTTACTAATCTCGCCCTATTATATTTTTGGGGTGTAAAACCACTTTTTCGTATAAATATTTCCAGTATCGGCTGTCAATCAACTTAACACCTGGTTAAAAAGATCGACAGAGAACGGGGTGATGATATTTTAAGCCCTTAACTGTAACAATATGTGCAATGATTTGAAATTTACCCAATTTTCGGTTTTATTGTCTATTGTAAAAAAAAACGATCCTTGAATGTGAATACATGTTCTGACACAGACATACTGTAGATAAAATATTGTAGACATACTTTAATTACCTAATTTTAGCACGTATCTCTCACTCTCTCTCTCTCTTTATATATATATATATATATATATATATATATATATATATATATATATATATATATATATTCCTATGTTAGAAATGTCTTTATAGAAACATAAATAAGCTTAACGTAAACAGCTATCTATTATAGATTTTGGAATTTTTAAAAATCTCCAATTATTATTTCTGTGTTTAAATGGCAAAACATAATCACTTTTTTCGATACGTTTTTAACAACAATTTGACGAGAGTGTATATTAGTTTTTTAGATATTATTTTCTTCAACTTCATAAGTTCATACATATTACTAGGGCTTTTTGAAAAATTATTAAAATATTTTCAAATATTGGTGTGTTATAATTTCAAATTGCTTTTATTACTTACTTAAAAAAATCACATAAGTACTTTGACTATTTTAGCGTAAAAGTACAAGTAACAAAAAATACTAAATGTTAAAATATATTTTATTTTAATATTCATTTTTTTTTCTTCTATAAAAATGTTACTACTTTTTAATTTAAATTGACTTATTGTAATAATACTATAAAATAAGAAATTGTAAACATTTTTTTATTCACATAATTTATTTTAATAAATGCTTGTTTACTTTCACAAGTAAATTTTTCACTTCTCTTAAACAGCGTTTCTTTTTTATAAATTAAGATAAATTTACACTAAACACAATATATTTATAAGGCTCAACTCAAATGTTCAAATTTGGTATAATTTGTTTTTTCTACGATTAAAAATAAACCAAATTCATGGCCATTATTATTTGTTAATTCCAATTTTTATATATTTACGAATAACAGCTACATAATATATATACATACATAAATATTTGTGTATTATATATAAAACTATGTGTATGTATAATACATTCATAATGAAATTTTGATAAAATTTAAAATTAAACATTGACTTAACAAAGATTATTAAAAATGTATACGACGACCTATCTGTTCTCGACGAATAACACATGGCACAGGAGTTTGATGTTGGTAATAATAGAGCATCGACGCGATTCATATAACCACAAAATTGAAAACGGGATTCCCCTTTTCATTCGAAAATAATTTAATCAGAATAACAATGTAAAAGTAAACAAGATGTCGACCGCACTGTTGACGCAGCATTAACAATGCACGAGAGACAGTGGCGCTTCACAGGCAGCCGCCGGAATTACAAACAAACGAGCGCGCGAGCGTGGATCTCCGGTGCTGCCATCGTGCGACGCCCGCCGGCGCGAATCAATTATTCATCGTTAATTTGTAACACAGCTTTTGGATGTTTCGCTACTCTGTGTGCCACACACAAAATTATTTGGTAAGTTTGCAACTAACTCGATGTGTTGCCAGTGTGTGCATCGGGTGACGTTTTCAACATAAAAAATGCATCAGAAACTTTTACATTCACAATACAAGCGCACACCTATCCACACAAATATATATATATATATATATATATATATATATATATATATATATAAGAAATTTATTCACAGCCTGAAGGTGTACGAAATGAAACAAACAGAAAGATCCAATTTCATCGAAACTGTTTATAACGCCTTATAAAAAATTGTTCAAAACATTCAACTAGGAACTCAGAAGAATAAAAATTAAAGACGAAATACTAAACCACTTTTAATTTTCTAATGTTATCGTTCTTCTTACTGAGGTATGATTGAAGAATTGGACGAAGTCAATCGAAAAATATAACATAGAACATAATAAAAGCAAAGTAATAATTAATGATTTTGTTTTTGTGAAGAAAATTGAAATAAAAGAAATAAAAATGTAAGTTATAAATATATT
>CM068317.1:32777500-32842500 GCA_034766995.1 Acanthacorydalis orientalis
AATCTGCCATTTATTTTTTCGTTACAAAGAAAATTCATAAAAAAGTAGTTAATACACAATAAATATATATATATATATATATAATTAATATGACATATTTCATTCACTATTTTTAAAAAATATATGCGTATAGAAAATATCTCATAATTTTCTACACTTTTCTATTATTATTTTTAGTTAATATACATTTGCCATATTAAACTGAAATGTATGCAGTGTAAAATTAAAGTTATTCGTTTTATAATTTTTAATATTTTTAAAAGATTTGCATATATTTATATCGAAAATAAATATTATAAATAAAATTGTAATAAATAAAAAAATATAAACAAAAAAAGTGTGAAAATTTGACATGTATGCACAACAGACGTCGAACAGATTAATAGATCAATAAGGTACGAAAGTAGCACACTTAAATTAATATTCAAAATACTGCTTGGATGTGTTCATGAATATCAAAAGAGCCAATCAACTGACTAGACGAACGATCGAGTCTACACTATGCATTGATACCTAAAAGGTTTTCTATTGTCTGCTTTGACATCTGTCAATCAAACGGAATATGTAAAATTTTACAGTGATATATAAATTAACATTTACACTGCATTTCGAGTTATTCAAATTAAAAACAGATACGTTTGTTTAAGCATGGCTATTTTTAGAAAATATTTTAAATTCATATAATGTAAAAATTAATATTTTTTTCAACAGTTTGATAATAAAGATCGAATCTTACTCACCTCCCATGCATATCTTCTTTCAATCGGCTCACTCGCCCATTTCCCCAAAAACGGGCCGTATCGTGTCCCTCTCGGTATCTCCCGACGACTCCAGACACCTTCACCAGGCTCACGTAACTCCAACTCGACTGGTAACAAACCATTCACAGTGATTTGATTCTCGCGCGCTCGCATTCGAGCCAACTCGTTCGCCAATCTCAAGTTGCCGTTGTTCAACTGTTCGTGAGCACGCAACCGCACACTCTCCTCGGCTCGGATCTGTTGTTCCCTCAGTTTCAACATTTCCGGCGTTAATAATTGGTCGGCGGTTCGAATTTTTAGACTATCCTGGTCGTTCAAACGTAAACGCATGTTCAATGTCGCTTCGATATTCGACGAAGGACTCTCGGACCGTCCTCCGCGATCATTGTACAAATTCGACACGACCATATTGACAGCGTGATTTGTCGGCGTGTGGTCACGTGATCGAGGCGTTTGTGATACGTTTGTCGATTCAATTTGAAACTCGTGCGGCGCTTGACCGTCCTGTTGTTGATTGTTGTTGCTCTGCTTATTTATATTCGTTATCAGTTGTTCTTGTTGCTGGTTCGCTGATGTTAGATCACTAGATCCCATCGAATCGTCATTATCGATGTCGCCACCGCTGGTACTAAGTACAGATACATCTAATTCGTCACCGCTACTCCCTGTAAGGAAAATTAAATAATTAAATCTAATAAAAGACATACAAAACACTTACAACTACAACATTTTTAAAAATATACATAAGTGTGAATCAATACCTTTTTGATAGCAATATCGAAGATTTTAGTAAATACTATAAGTGAAAATTTTCATATCATGCCAGTTTTCATATGCCATTTATTTACAAACTTATTTACTAATGATTTTTATTTTAACATTTACAAAATTACCTCAAAAGTTTTAAGGAAGAAAATAATTCGATCAAAAATTGATTTGTACTATTTTACTTCTGTACAATTCATATAACACGTAATGTAGATAGATAAACAAGCTAAAATCTACAACTATGTCAGACAAGATGCTTAACATTTACATGTAGATAATTCTGAACATTTCGAACATGAGTGTAAAGTACTATGAACATTGCAAGTTTTTTTTTCATTTCAATAAAAAATGTTTCTAAAACGCATAAAAGGTATATATATATATATATATATATATGTATGTGTGTGTGTGTGTGTGTGTGTATGTATGTGTATATATATATATAAACTGAAACATTAATTTTCCATATATACAATTTGTGAATATTTATCAATAATTATTTGACAACAATCCTGAAATAATTAAATTAGAGTACAATAAGATAAGAAAGCACCTATACATAAAACTAGAACCCAGACGAGTGCTGTGAATCAAAGACATTGGTTCAATGTACTCAAATGAATAATCAGTCGTGTCATTCATTCAAAACAATAAGTTTTTTTAACAGCAGCCAATAAGCACGAAATGCCGCTTTGTAATATTCGCACACGAAAACATCTATACATAATGCTATTCAGTCTTATAAATTTGAATATTTAAAAATTATATTCATATACACTTATAGCACACACAGAGGCATATATATATATATATATATATATATATATATATATATATATATATATATATATGTATATATATATATATATAAGAAACAATAAGTGATAAAAAATTGGAAATTTAAATTAATATCAATTGAATTTAATAAACTGTATTTCAAGTACAAATTCAAACTATTGTAAAATTTGGAAATTTACAAAATTGCCATCAAACCCCTGTTAATTAAAAAAAGAAATTATTAAAATTTATATTTTTGAAAAAATATTACTTGAAATTAAAAGTTTATTAAAACATGTTTATATGTGATGTTCGTGATTTATTTGATATGGCATTGTGACTTATTTATAGCTAGAAATAAAGTGCAAATATTTAATTACTTTAAACATTTTTTTTAATAAAAACACTTTTCTTTTTGTAAAAGAATATAAAAAGCAATTATTATTTTTGATAATAACAGAACTATATTTCATATAATCATAACATATTTATTACAATATTTATTATTTTGGAAAATACATTATTAGCATTTTAATTTTGTTAAGCTAGTAAAACTCATCTGTTAGAATCACTATTCATTTATATTGAACTGTATATCGATTAAATTTTAAAAAATTACGTAATATTTATAAATCTCTGATTGTATTTCTACTGTGAACAATAATAATTAGTTGAAAAAATTTAAAACGAATCCATTTGCAATGAAATTGTTTTTAATCATGCAGTTATTTAAGTAGCTACGATTATAAAACATTGATTTACTCTTGGTAATAATTCTATTTCGAATTTTTCAAAAGAAACTATCTTTAATGTCATTTTATATGATTAATATTCTGGCGGTGACAATCAAACAGTAAATAATAAGTCATGGATTTGTTCTCTAGAATAATATCCTATAAATTAAAATTTAATTATTCGTCATACAAGAAATCTATAATGACAGACCATTGAGCAAATTCTAGTGATAAACTAAAATTCCTATAAATATTTCTCATCAAAACTGACCTTAATAAAACATAAAATTAACAAATATTTCAATTACCAACGTACAGCAAAGAATAATTATAAATTTTCGATATAAAATATACATGTAATTTCATAGCATTGCGAAATATCGATTGAATAATATCACGGATAGCAATTAATTTTACTATAAAACAAAGCAATTCTTATCTTTAGCAACGAACAACAATCAGCGTACAATAACTATGAAGATTTTTCAGCGAACAGGTGTTCATTGCAATTCTTTCTTATTCTTATAAAGAACAATTAAAATGGCCGACGTGCAATGACGTCATTGTGTGTATATTCGCGCATCTTTTGTCAAATGCACGTCACACAACCTTCGCGGTTCTTTGTAAATACTTGTCGAGATTCTCACTCTTATTCCTTTTTTCCAACATTAATACAGATGGCTTTAAAAATGGTCATTGAAAAAAGTTTTGAACAAATATATTATTTTTTTTACATGTAAAAATCAAATAATTCAAGAAAAATAATGTAGTCATAGAAAAATAAATAAACACTGTGGCTAAATTCCCTGTGCATTAATTAACTAACACACTGAATATGAAAAACATTTTTCTTGGACTAAAACATCAATAAATAATTAATTCAAATAAATAATTACTATCATATTTGAATAAAAACTCCATCAAATTGAGAAGACCGGAATTTATAAAAAGTACTTTTTAAAAAACATTTATCTGAGAGCGTGCAGAAACAAATTCAAAAATTTGTTTTAAAATTTTGACCTAGACGATAAAGAATGTCTTCACGTCCTTTGTGGATTGATAAATTCCAATTTCTCAGCAAAAAAAGTTTCAAGTCAAATTGAATTGTCTTATTTATGTATTAAATTTCACTTTCTAGAAATAATAAACTTTTTAAACTTAATCTCAATCAAGTACAAGCTGTTGTCTGAAAAGCACATACAATAAAATTTGTATTTATCTTCCTTTGCAAAATTAATTATTAAATGGATATTTAAAATACCATTAAATGTAAATGAAAATGCATAAACGAGGCAGTTCATTATATACAAGGTTTCGTGACTATCGATTTTCATAAAAAGTGATATTGAACATTTGGTGAGATTTTCATTCGGTTATAAACCATAAAAATTTTAACGAACAAAAATATTCAATAATAGATTATTGATCAATTTATATTCTTGCCTATGAGCATTTCGATAGCGATGCCATCATTCTCAGAACACAAAAGTGCAGGAAAGTCAGTCCGATTAATAAAGAAATCATTTTTGAAAATGATTTTGCTTAAAATATATTGTGATTTGATGATATATTAAATAGACTGTCATTTCAAGTTGTTGCGTCACGGTCGAGTAATTCGAGTATAAAGTTGTCTCATTAAAATCTACAAGTACTTTAAATATAATTTGTCTGCAACTGATTAATAGGTAGAAAAATAATGACGTGTTATGACAATACCTATTTTTTTAGAGAAAGGAAAATAATAATAATAAAAAAAATTGATTAAAGTTAATCACAAATTCACAATATCCATTAGACTAGTCTTTGCTCTATTCCATTTATTCATGTTTTATTTTCTGAATTAGACTAAAGAAGATATCCAAAAAAGTGTTCGTTTGTTTTTCAACCCAAATAACTGTCATCACAAAGACATCAATAACTCTTAATGAAGCAGTAAAAAATTATTAATACAAAAAGAGAATACGCATTGATTTAATATAACTTATGCTTTTTGTTTACTTTTCTTCGATAATTAAAAAATAATAAGTTTCAAAAGTCGATCAACAAGTATTTAAATATCATAGCATTTATTTAACATATCAATTTAAAAATTGTATTAGTAGTAATTCACAAGTGTACTATAAAAACGTCGCCATTTTAATAAAAACATACCCGATAGTCCAAAGAGTACGAGGAATTTTAAAGTTCATTTTTACTTTTTTACATGTCATTAAAAAAGAATAATATAAAACAACCTATATTTATATAATATTTTTAGACAGATATACAATCCTTAGTAACTAAAAAGAGTGATTGGTGTTCAGAAAACTTCGTTTGTGAAGATTTCTTTTTTGTGAAAATTTGATTCCTATAGTGAAAAAAGGATAGTTTTAATTTCTGTTTCTGTTCTAGTCTTTATTAATGAACTAGGAAAGACAGGAAAATTTATATCCATATATGTTTCAAGATCAGATTCTGAAGTTATTTAAATCATTGTTGTCCTCACTTGAAATCAAGAAGTGGATTTGTTTAGTTTTCTAATTTACAACTGAATACTATAAGAAAATATTTTTTTTCTGATGTAAACCTCATTTTTTGAATGTTTTATCTCTTTTAGCCAGTTTTTCATTTAAGATATTTTTCTTCTTTGATATTATAGATATGATTAGAGCATTAAAGAGTCTCCTTTTTTTTACTAACTCCATAAATGGCCAGTTGTCCAACACTGAAAGTACTACCACAACTGACTTGCTGTTTAATTCAATTCTAGGAAAAAAATTGCAATTTCGAAGTTCAATACATTTGTTGTTCTGATTTTAAGGCAGCCAATGAATAAAAATGTTTGTAAATAATACTTATCTATTCCTTATATTCTATGTTAATATTGCCAAAAGTGTACTGTATAAATAAATATATAATGTTATATATATATATATATATATATATATATATATATACATGCATATATATAATTATGTATATTTGCATGTGTAGATAAATATTTTGTTTGAGTAGAAACGTATCGCATTAGTAAATAAATAAAAATAAATACTTTTTTATCACTTTTCCACGAACATTACATTCTGTTATATCGACATTTTTCTTTTATTTACATTTGTTGTTTTGAATGAATCTAGTACCTTGCAATGGGATTCCCTTCATAAGTGACGTTGGTACATTATGTAAACTTAATTCATATACTTAATAATTAATACATTTTTTTCTATAAAAGTGAATTTTGAAAACGTTCAGTTTGAAAATTAAAAGTGTACATTTTTTTCCATTTTCATTATATATGTATATATATATATATAAACAAACAAATAAGTAGACCTATATATTTCTACAATTTTTCTTAATGAAAACATTTCAAAATCAGCCTTAATTAGTCGTTTTTCAATTAATATTTTTTTTAAAAAAGATAGAAGTCCATAAATTTGAATTTAGATGTACTTTTGTATACTCGACTAACGGATCATTTATTTGTAATCTCTCAAAAAAGATAACAATATTACTCCCTCAATTACAAGAGCACTAGCCATACAATATACGAATAAGTATTTATATTTACTGAAATCATTTTTTTCTGAGAAAAGGGTATAAAATATCTGCGATATTCGTTTATTTACTTAGAATTACTTTTGAGGATTATCATATGTAAATATTTATTTATTATTTGTGGAATAGGGCGAAAATTGCCAATTACTATATTAGGTATCAATCTATATGCAAGTAAATTTATAAAATTAAAAGATCCACAGTGACTAAAAAATTTTTTTCTTCATTAGATTTAATAACGAATAAAAAGTATGTTTACATTAGCAGAAATTTTAAATAGTTAAAAAATTACAGAACCTCATCATATGAAAATATAAAAATAGAGCACCTGGAAATAAATTTAAATAAAATTGTAAATCAGTTGTTTGATCTCCCAAGAGACAACAATACTGTGCCATAGAAGCGTGTATAATAGCATTTATTTAGCTAATTAAATCATCACTTTCATATACAGCCCATATACTAAATTTTAGTATTTACATGTATAAAAAAATAAATATATTACTATTTCTATCACGCTCAAACCTTTATTTAAACAGAACACAAATTTAACGGAATTTCTTTATTTGTAATACAAATCCACCTGCTGTTTCTTTATAATTACTTATGCATACTGATCTCTAAATAGAGTTGCAGAACGTATTATTGTCGTACTTGCTTGTAAAAAAGAAACAAAAATGAAATTATGTGAACATTGTCATCAATGAATTTTCACTCTTCCCACAAACCACAAACAATTTAACAATATTCAAATATAATGACAATCAAAAATGAATAATAATTACTATTATTGAACATTTTTGACTAGAACAAATGTATGATTTATGAGGGAGTGAAAATTCAATTCAGTTGCCAAAATTATATTATGAAATCCTTACTAAACACTATAATACTTTAAATTAAATTGAAGAGAAAAATGTTAAAATAGTTTAGTTGCATATTTTTTGTATCAAAGATATTTTTCCTTTTTATCCTGAATTGAATTGTAATAATTCTTTGTTTACAAAATATTATTCCGAAAAGATATTTTTAAAATAAAATGCAAAGTGTTTTCAATAACTTATTTGATGAAAAAAAATATACAGAAGATAAACAAAACATATCTCAATACGATTTTTAGTCCAAATTTCCTTTTAAAAATGAGTTTTTCAATCATCCCACGAACAATAAAAATTGTTCCTGATAAAAAATGTTCACTAAATGTACATATTTATGCGCATTTCGATTACGATGCTATTATCCTCGAAGCGCTATGGTAACGAATCTAACAACAATCAAAACAATAGTAATCATTTACTGAACATCTTTCATAATAAAAATGTTTTGTGGGATGAGTGAAAACTTCATTTGTGAAAGTTAATTTAGTCTTAATATCAGAGCTACATTGTGATTATCACAAATACCTTTGAAACTGTAAGAATATATAGTTTTAAAACATTTTTCAATTCCAATCGGTGATTTTTTTATGTATTACAAGATTTTCTTTAAAAAAATTAAATGAAGTATAAATAGTACATTATAATTATTAAATAATTTTTGTAAATTCATACACAATACAGTCGAGACGTGGCTGTTAGATAACTCGATAACTTGAAATGCCCCATACTTTGACATAACTTCAATTTATTATTATTTTTTAGTATTTTTAAAGCTGCACAAAATAATTTGATACCATAATTATCAAATTACTTCATACATAGTAACAAAAAATCCATTACTCTCTCTCTCTCTCTCTCTCTCTCTATATATATATATATATATATATATATATATATATATAATTACATTTAACAAAAGTAAAAAATATATTTGCTAATTTTTTCTTCATATGTACATCTATTTTTCCTTCGTTTCCCTGTATACTGAAACCTCATGAGAAAGTAAAACAAACCATTTTTTTAAATAAAACTGAATACGTTCTCACCCCACTTTAGTTTAACAATACCGATGCAATTAAAAAATCAAATTAGGAAGACCTTACTATATATATATATATATATATTCGAATATAAAATGAAACAAAGCGGTTTTTAGAAAAGACATCCCAGATTGCACATTTCAAACACAGAACATCTCTTATCTACTGCGCCCTAAAATTGTGCGTGCTGTTTCAATAAAAAATTAGCAGCAGGTTGCTGTAAATAATCTTGTCTAACTTATCTCTTATTATCTTGTTCTAAAGTTTCTCTGTTTGACCGACAAATCTTTAAGATTTTACTGTATCCTCGAATGTATAAATTTTAAAATTATAATCAGTTAAAACACGTTAACAAAAATGTTATCACTCATATTTACTACATGCAATTCAAAAATTGGATTTTAATTAGAATAGTCATTCGTTTTATTTTTATTATTAACACAAACATTTTATTTCCACTACTTCTATTTAATCTGAAATTATGCACACATAAATCCTTTAAAATAATTATCTATTAAATATCGATAATACTGGCTTTTACATGTTCAAAATAAATAAAATACACACATTATAATCTCTGTCTATAAAATATATTTTTTGAAAATATCTTACTTCCTAAACATAAAACTAAGTACAACTTCAAATGTGTTCATCTACTTCAAAAAAATGTGGATCTATCTTCTATTATATACTTTTTATTCCCTTTTACATTAATCTTCCCATATCAAAGGATATATCTTTTTCAAATGATACAAATTGATTTCGCATTTGTAGAATACATACAATTTACTTTACTATGAAAAAATCAAAAATAATATCTGTTAATATCTGAAATCACTGGGTGACTCTATTACATGGCATAAAGTATTTTATAGATTGATATTTTTCCGATATGGTATATTTCTATGTTTAGAAAAATATTTTATAAAATTACAATTTTATAATTAATCAAAAAAGGAGAATGATATATTTACTCTTGTATGAAATAAATATATATATATATATATATATATATTAAACATTTAAAATACGAATAGATAAGAAATATCTACACCTATTCTTTCTAAATAAAGTACGCTGATTTGTAAATCTAAATGATAAATATATTTGCTATCAAAAAAGGCACGTATTTAATTCATTTCTTATACAACTTCTAAATAAATTTCTGTGCACATAATCCACACAAAAAAAAAACAAACCTCCATAATTAAAAAAACGCGTTAAATTTCCACGAATTGCATTTATGTGAAAAAAGAAAAGGATAAACATGAAAGCATTCGTACTCACTTGTAAATAAATTTCTAAGTCACCTTTAGTTTTACAAATTCAGCTATCATATCACTACACTGTACTCTGTTCTAGAATTAAACTTAGATAAAGAGTCTAATCAAACTTATAATGCATACTATTTATCATACGAACTTATTGAAACGCGTTGATTGCTCATTACGATTTATATAATATTATATTCGTAAATAATTGTAAACTATTTTCCCACAGTCAATTACAATTATACAATAGTTACAACAGGATTTCCTCGAACACTGATTGAGATAAATGACAAAAAACCGCACATCGCCGCCATGTTATCTCTAACCGCCCCGACGCCCTCCCGAAACACCGCGTCTACCCACAAAGCATGTTTATTAAAATATATAAATATATATGTGTATACATATATATATATATATATATATATATATATATATCTAATTTAAGTAAAAAATACGATTTTAATTTGCGTTTTTTTGTTACAAAACTATTATATCAAATTTTACTAATTACAAAACTAATAAATATTAATCTAGAAGATATAAACCTGTATAGTAAACCAAATTAAAAAATCCAAATCAAAAATGTTATCTTTTAGTCCTGTTTTTGGAGGCAAATATTTAATAAATTTGAAAAAAAAAACAATATAAATCACAACAGTTAATCAGTGAGTAAACTGCTTAATTCGACCATATGAATAGTTAAGAATGGATTCAGTTAATACATCTATTAATAGGTCAGTAACAGGGTTTCTTCATGGGCACCTGATCCTCATGAACTGATAGAAACGATCCTGTTCCTGTACCATGTAGAATTCTTCCCCAATTTAGTTAAGATTCCAGACCCGAAAAATACAAACAAATAATCTCAGCTCTGTAAATAAATTCGGTTACTTCATTTTCAAAAACTAAATAACGAATAAAAATGTAAACTTTATAGAATATAAAAACATTTATCATTTAAATTTAAGGTGTTTTAAATTACTATGATAAAATATAACAATTCAAAAGAAATTTGTACAAAAAAAGGTTTATACACGTGGACTACACTATATTCTTTTAAATTACTAAAATACCAATTACTTTTCACAAATGAATTTTTCACTCCTCGAAAAGCCACAACACAAAGCTGAGATCAAAAATGTATAATCATTGATTACTGATCATTTTTGATATTTGCTTATACACATTTCAATGATATTTCATCTTAAGTTCATTAAGATGCAGATCATTTTCTTACACAAAAATGTAATAACAAATAAGTTCATTAGAAAAAAATGTTCTTTTTTTTAAATACAGAGTCCACGAAATTAAAAATTAAAACCAAATACAATTCAAACAATCAGTAATGTTCATATACGTCAGTTTAAGTAATTATATTTTAAAAAATTACCACTTATTTATAAAAAAAAACACAATCTGTGTAGAGTGATAAATTACATTCATAAATTATATCAAATATTTATAATTTTGATCATTTCAGTATATACCTTTTTTTCTTTAATTTATAAGCATGATTCTCTATGTCCTTTTTGAATATTATTAATATGAATTATAATTATTAATTTTATATATATATATATATATATATATATATATATATATATATATATATATCATTATTAGACGATCAAAATGTAGAAACCCTTATTTAAGTATTTCACTTTTGTGATGAACTCAAAAAAAATCGTACATAAGATATTTGGGAAATATCTTACATCAAGAATAATAGTACACAAATGATTTATGAATTACTAAAACCTGAAAAATAAAATTTATCAAAACAGTACGTATACAATAAATTAGAATAAGTATGCCTATATCATATATATATATATAGAGAGAGAGAGAGAGAGATGTATATATTTATCATACATTTAAAAAATGAATAAAAACTTGAACTCAAACTTTTCATAAAGAAACATATACTTTTAAAACAATATTTGTGTTTTTTAAAAGTGATTATTTTTTAAAAAAGAAAATACTATGGCATAAAAGTTGGGAATGAAAATATAATTGTTTTCTTATTTTTCTGCGCCTTAAATTGAAAATTGTCACGTAATTTATTCGAGATAATTCGAAACCTATCATCAAAAATGGTAAAACCATTACAAAAATCGTAGTAATTTAACCACATGATAATTTGATGTATTCAGCATTTTGATATGTCTTTAATCTATTTTTCCCCTCAGTAATTTGAACATTGGAAACGTATTTTTTGCTGTTTAAATATAATTTTGAAAAAATATTATTTAAACTATGCAATATGAGCATTATTTTCAATAATTATCACTTAATAATTGGGTGATTTCTAGTATTTTGACATAGATTTAACTTGGGGTTTCCTTCTTTAATTTGAATAAAACACATTTTCTACGCTCAATATGTGTGTATGTATATATATATAGACACACAACACATGTACTTATATACATTCTCTATTATAATCAATACAAATAACCCAAAATTGTATCTGCAGTTAATTTTTTTACTGTGCTGTAAATTATACTTGTATACATATATTTTTTTGATTAACATTTTCATAAATTGAAAATGTATAGAAAATTAGTACAATCATTTTTTTAGAATTAATCAGTTTTTCAATTATATATATACAGATGTGCAGAGTGATTTAACTTAGGCTTCAACACGAAAGTATTAAAAAAACACATTTTTTTTAAAGAAAAACGTTATTCACTATTTAGTATTTTAGTTCAATTGTATTTTAGTATTGAATTGAACTAAAATACTAAATAAAAAATAACATATTTTTTTTAATCCCTGCACCCCCTTTCAATTCTTCCATGTGGAAACCTAAATTGAATCAGCATATATATATATATATATATATATATATATATATATATCGGTCCAGTTAATAGGTCATACTATTGTGACATAACTATATAAACAATAAGCTAAGTCATTACAGACAAGTACATAAAAAGGACTTGAGCTTAGTAGAAAATCGTTCATATTTTATTTAATATTACAAGTTTAATATTTTATTTAATGATGTTTATTCATGTCTATATATGTTTTTAATATTTAATATATATATATATATATATATATATATATATATATATATATCTGAATATAACGTGTGTGTATGTGTGTAAATTAATCTAACAACATTAATAGAACAAGTAATTTGAAATACCGCGTAATTTTTGCGGTCAGTGTTTCGTCCATAGAGCGATACAATGGTTTACAGCAATATCTTAATATGATTCGAGCTCTGTAATGCATGTTAGTTTTTATCTCCAGCTCGTTTGTTGTAACATATAATACACACACACAATACGTTATCAAACGGTCGAATATAAAAATCATATCTCTCACTACAAATTACAACCGCGATATGTGATAACCGCATAATTCTTTATCACTCTTTACTAACCAATGTTTGTACGTTTTTTTTAAATATAATTTTAATTATATATTCTATTGAGGGTCACATACTTGTTTACGAAATTGTAAAAACGCGGTATTGTTGTTTTTGTAGTGGTTACAGGTTCAAATATTGTGGAGACGTGGTTATTTTAAGACTATGATTGATGCATACAAATATACTTCCATATATGTATATATATATATATATATTTATATATATATATACATACATATATATATATATATATATATATATATATATATATATATAACAAATTAGATGATAAAAATATCAATGATGATATAAATCTCCTTAAAGTCTTAAATATAAATTTCACATACTAAATTCCCTAAGTATGTTTATTTACAAACATGGAAAACAATTTCCCAATTTTACACAAAATAAGTAAAAGAAATCGATGATACATAGAAAGGAAATATCTGATTTTTTAAATAACTCTTAATACAATTTGAAGAAGAAAAAAAAGCACTAAAAACGGTTCTTTACCAAGTTATATCCGTTAGATTTTACCCTAATGTCTAATTTAATCAATTAGTTCATTTTTTTATAAACTGAGGATATATGTATTAGAAATACTTAAATGTAAAAAGATTCTAACTTATTGATTCACTGTACAAAAAAGTGTGCAATCAAATCAATACACGTTGGAAACAAATATATATATATGTATGTATGTATGTATGTATGTATGTATGTATGTATATATATATATATATATATATATATATATATATATATATATATATCAATATTAAATATTAAAAAAGGAAACAAATATAAAATAGTTGAATTAATTGATAAAGTAATGAACTAAATTTGTATAAATATTCTGTACCTCATACACTCATCACTTTTATTGAAATAAATAAGAACTTCAGTCATTTTTACAAGAAATAAAAAACATCTACATTTTTTTCTTGAAATGTTCATAAAAACAATTGTATATTCAGAGATTTTTTTCGACAAAAGTTATTACTCAATGATATGTTGTTATTCAAAAATAAAATATAAATTTTAGTATACATTAAAAATCTGATCTCATCGCTAGTAAAAATGATTGTATATGTTGCTTCTTATAAATTGTTTTATTCTGTTAACAACATATTATTAATTAAACCATTACACAAACACATACATTTTTGCTTAGCTCATATTAAACAAAATAAGCATGGTTTCAAATTATAATATATTTAGAGTAGTCATCAACTTTTAACTTATATATGATGTCTAGACGTGACATTAATGTACTTTACAAATTACCTGACATCAGACGCCCAAAAGAAAACAAACAGAATTATTACAACATTACTGATGTAAACTTGTTAAAAAAAAAAAACATATTAAAAAATCTACTATTAAAAAGGACGTCCTCTTAAAGTCTGTCACCTTGTCTAACAATAAATTAAAATGCTAATTGCAAACCAAATAATGAATAAAGAACACATTCACTGTAATAATTCACTTAAAACCACATACTCATAAAAGTCTATCAGAAGATAACTGAATAATTGAAATCAGTTGTAGTATCAGAAAACAAGAGCAAAAGTCCAAAGTAACACACGAATAAAATTAAACAAATCAATGATATCATACAAAATCTAATTGGAAATGTTTAAATCCAAAAAAATGAAAACATATCGATAAAAACACAAAAAATGCTTTAATAAATTTAAAATATTTTGTACGTTTTAATATTAAGTAAACCTCATAAAAGTTAGCAAATTAAAAATCTACGGTATTACAAAGGTTCAAAACTCAATCACCCTTGTATCAACCCTTATCAACATCCAACCTGTAACCACGATCAGACATAGCCAACCACATAAAACGAATTAATTGCTTTATAGTTACACACAAGAAACGTTTTTATTTACATTATAAGTCATTTATTTATTATTAATCAAGTTAATTTTATATTGCCATTTTTTATATTATATATATATATATATATACATATATATATATATATATATATACACATGCATACATACATATATACACACACATACGAGTATTTGAAATGAAAATAAGATGAGTCTAATGAAAAAAAAAACAATCAGTGGATATACAAATTATTAGTACAGATAAGAAATATAAAATAATCCTGAAATAGATCAAGTAGAATATAAATATTAAAGGATATATTCAAAATGCGAGGAAAAAAATCACTAGATAAATTAAATTTGAAGAATATTCAAATCGATTTATCAAAAAATAAATCATCAAAGGCTAACAGAATATGATAATGATTATGAGTTGTGTGTTATGTATATACGTTTATGAAAGTTATTCTTCCCATGAGAGTTATTGCAGAAGGAAAGATGACAAAAATACACAGTTTCATTATATATTTTTTTCTTTAGTAAATTACTTTTTGTCTTATCTCCCAAACCATTTTTTTATCAAGTCTTTATTGATTGATCATAGGTCATTCATGAACAAAAAAAAGTTTTTAGTTTGAGTGTATGAAATATTAATTTGTGAAAATAATTTTAGCCCCAATACCAAAACAGTATCGTAATTTATTGTTTTTCTTACATATATATATATATATATATATATATATATATATATATATATATATATATATATATATATATATATTCATCGACACTTTCATCACATAACTTCATCCATGAGCATTTTAATGTGTCGAGTGATAGGTAATTAGATTATAAATCTATTTATTTATTAGATATTATAAATAACTAACTAGTCTGTAAAATATAGTAGTGGAATTAAAATTGAAAAAGAGGATAGTTTACAAAAATCTCAAAATTTCAACATAAACTTAATTTTTCTGTTGGAATTAAATCAGTTTTTGAATCATCTTATAACATAAAAAAGATTTTATATACATATATGACAATATACATAATATTGTATGACTTTTAACTCAAACTTATAATTGTCTTTTTCCTTTAGTTAGTTTTTTGATTATTTTCGTAGTTTTGACCCTAGTGAATCGCATGAATTCCCTTCATGATTTATTTTGAATCTTAAGCTATCTTACTTTAGAAGTTAGAAGCTACCTGATGATGCCTCAAGAGCCGAACGTATTTACAGTAGATAGACTCGTAATGTATTAAGTTGATAGAAAAATAATTGCAGTTTATGAACTTCACATTCATATACATTTTTCTCTTTTTAAATTTTTCTAGTTTTAAGTGGTTCAGAACTGTTGGATGACTAATGTCTAACTTTTGTGAAAACTTTCTAATTGTTAAGCGTGATTCTGATTCAACTAACGCCTTCAGTTGGTCGTTATAAACTGAAGAAGGATGATCGAGACCTTCTTTATCTTCAAAGTTCTTGTCCGTAGTACAAAATTTTTGGGACCACCATTGCATCGTACGTTCTTTAACAGAACCCACACTAAAAGCATCATTTAGTTTACGAGCAGCTTCTGCTGCTTTACCACCCGTTTTGAACGCATACAAAAAATGCTCTTATTTGCTGCTTTCCATCTTTAATTCAACAACCCGAGTTGATGTAAAATTAATAATAAACCCAAAGTCGATATTACCAAAGTACAGACCAAAAAATCATTTTAAAACGATATTAACATGAATACGATGAAAAGACACTTTCATTGGAAAAGTGGAGGTTAGAATTCAGAAAACAAAAACGTAATTATTTTTCTACCAACCTAATACAAAACTCAAGACCAGAAGAGTGTTTTCCAGAAAAAACACGCTGGGAACTAAAAAAAAATACTTCTTAAATCTTAATTGACTGTGAGACTTAAATCTTTATTACATCTGGTATATATGAAACATTTATATTTCATATATATGAAACATAAATGTTTCATATATATGAAACATTTATATTTAACATAATTTGAAAAGGGCTATTAATCATAAAAAACTTTATATAATAACACAAAAATATCATGTACCACCTGAAGATGAAATTTGATAAAAAATACAAATATTTACACAAATATAAGTATTTATACTAAAATTATGTTAAATATAATAAGGTTACACAATAAAAACTAAAATTTTGAAAAGCTAAAAGTATCTTTTCAGAGCAAAATACATTTATACTTTCTTTGAGTGGGATATGCAAACCCAAGAGTAATAAATAATAAATAAAAGGTTGATTTATCAGCGTTATTAAAAAGTATAGTCACATGTTATAAAACTTTAAAAAAAGTCGTATGAAAAAAGTACCTAAATAAGTTATGTTAAAATTAAATACAGGTGTGTATATATCTATATATGTATATATATATATATATATATATATAAATGTGTGTGTCTGTGTAATCAATGATTAATTATTAATACACATATACTTTTAGAATTGAAGAAATTTAATATCTAAAAAAATATTTTTACACGATAAACATAACCAACTTTTAATATAAATACAGAAATATATGAAAAAAATATTTCTTAATTTTTAGGTCTCAAACACTTCTATTCAGAGATACAAGAAAAAGATAATTAAATGAATTAACTTGACCAAGAGTAATATTTTATTAAATTCAAATCACTTAATAAAACAATATGAATTTTCAAATAAAACTTTACACAAAAAAGTCTTACCATTTTTGTAAATTAAAATAAGTATCTCCCTCATACACATACAACAATTCACACAGAACAATACACACACATACACTGTCTATCAAATTAATAATTGTTATAAACATAAAAAATAAATTACATTAACAATTATGTATAATCAAAACAAAATAATAAAAAAAATAATATAACAATTCAATACTCTTTTTTTCTTTGAATTAAAGTACACAATTACAAATTAAGAAATTTATTCAAATTTACGATTGAAATTTATTATAATAGATTTATTTACTAACTGAACACAAATAAGTACACTAATTGCAAATAATAATATAAATATAATAAAAAAAGCCTATTTAATCGAATTTTAAACATTTTATTGCCATTTTATGAATAAAACAAAAAATTTACTTCAGAAATAAAACCTGTTAAAAACATTTATTATCCATTCATATTTTAATTAATCTCCCACACAAACATACATAAACAATAATTAATAATACAAAAACAATAAAAAAAATATATTAATAAAGCACATTTAAAGAAAATAACATTTGAGAAAATCCAAAATTTACAATAGTGAAGAGTATAAACTTATTAGAAAGAATTATTTATTTCTTTTATTTCCGGTTTAAACAAGAATACATGTGTATCTGTACATGTATATATATATATATATATATATATATATATATATATATATATATATGAATATATGAATAAATGTATGTATGTACGTATGAATGTAAAACCGTTCTTGGACATTTATTATGCTAAAATAAATATGAGCTTATAACATTACCTGACATTTTATATCTGGTATCAAGCATATATGTAGCACCATTGATAAAATAAAATTATACAAATTATGTTTTGCAAAACTGTATAAATAATAATCGATTGTTTTCTAAAATGTTTCTTGCACAATCAAATAATTAATCATCGTCTGTATTGATAAATCACGTGTATCATTAAATAATTAGTTCATATGATTGATAATAACGTTCGTGTAGTCTTTTAAAAATAACATGGTACATTGTTGAACTTCGTTACGAAATTAATATTAAAGAAATCACTTATTATTTAATCATTAATTTTTGTGTGCAATTCTAATTTCCAAATAAAAAACAAACATGTATTATTATTTTTAATCGTGATAAAACAATTCTTTTCAGATTTTAATTATTTACATTTATATTTATGAAATAAAATATATCTATTGTAAAATTTTTATGCTCGACTATTTACTTTTTAAATAAATTCAATTAAACAAATTAGGTCAATTCAATTAAAGTAAAATAAAAAAAATCATAATATTTTCTATATAAAATAAGGAGTATTATAATATTTATTTTATTTCTCGAAACTAAACGAGCGATTATCTTATTATTTAAATATTTTTAATTCACTATTTATTTCTTCTTAGTTTTTAATTCTTAGTTTATTTCATTGATATAAAAAACCTATTATACTACTATTACTTTTAGGTTAAACTATCAGCATTTCAATAAATTTAAATTTCTTTTGAAAACATAATACAAAACATTATTTAATTTCTTATTACGATTATATGTTTATTAATAACTTTTCGAAAATATTAAAAAATGATGACCTCTTTGTAAAGTGAAATTATTTTTATTTAAAAATGATTTACAGAACTTTAATTTTTCTAATATTATTTTTGATTGATTGCTTTAATGGTTTTAGTAGGTTATAGCTGATTAAATTGTATTTAATAATAATTAATTGTTATATATATATATATATATATATATATATATATATATATATATATATATATATATATAGATATATATATATATATATATATATATATATATATATATATATATATATATATATATATAGACATTAACCTCACAATAATTTAAAAATGAATTTAATTTTTTAATTAAGAATATGATTATTATTTTAATATTGATTAATGACAGATGTTTATCTCATTATTTTTATTCAATCAGTATATATATATATATATATATATATATATATATATATATATATATATATATATATATATATATATATATATATATATATGAGAATTCTTAAGATACAACACAGTTTTTAGGAGACTTAATGAATACACTCGATATAGTTTAAATACAAAACGAAAACTGAACAAATAAATTAAAAAGGAAAATTAATGACATTTGTTATATAATCGACGTATATATATATACACATGTTTTTATATATATACAGTTATGACACAAATCCGACCATGTACATGAAAGTCCATTGCGTTCCAGTGAAGAAATCTTTACACATTGATTGATAACAACGACTGACAACAAATCACACAGATCGTTTTGCAATAATATCTCATACAGTGTCTTTTGGTCGATGACTGAAATTACACTAACAGAGACCTTTAACAGATTAGGATGACTACAGTACAGTTTCATACATAGAACCGCCTGTGATCTCTCGCATACACACGGACATGCAAGGAATACACGGGGTTGTAATGGGCGTGGCACGGGGTGGGGCGTGCGTCGTTCAGGGCGGGTCTTCCTGCAGCATCCCTCAGGACTCTAGAGTTTGAGCTCTCCTTGCTTGCACTACTATATATCGTGTCACGGATATACATACAAACACACACACATATACATACATATATATATATATATATATATATATATATATATATCAGTATGTATGTATGTATTTTTATGTGTATACGATGCGAAATGGGTTGATTCAATTTATTCTGAACATGAGACGGGATTATAGCGAGTTTGATATTAAGCTTTTTGTTCTTGTTTGTGTTTATGACTTCGTGTGTTTGTTTTTCTTTTCTTTCCCTGATGAAGATATTATATTGTTTGAATACGTTCAAAATGACTATTTGCTAAAGACCTAAGGCTGTTTCTGTACAATACGTTTTTCAATGATATATTAAAATAGACTAAAATTTCATCGTTTTCGAATTACGTTCGTATAAATTTCAAGTATTATTTACGTTCAACGTTTATATATATATATATAATTTTAAATTTTAACTATTTGAATTTACTACCAATTTTATTTAATTTCTCATACAATACTTCCACAATTCATTAATTATTACTTTACAGTTCAAGATTCAAGGTAACTTTTAAAAATAATGAATAGGTAAATATAGAGGCATTAAATAAATAAAACCGAATAAAAATATTAGATTTTTAATCGGCCTGTATCCTTTATAAAAAAATAATATGTTTCTAGTGTTTATTCTCGAGAAAAAGTATATATGTATGTGTGTGTATATATATATATATATATATATATATATATATATAATATATATATATATATACATATATACACAATATATATACACAATATATATATATATATATATATATATATATATATATATATATATACATATCAAACAACGGGTACAAAACAAAGAATGATAACAATTAAAAATCTCCACTGAAAAGATTACTAGTAGAAACAGAAAATATTTCAAGTTCAGTTATTTTATTTACTTTTAAAATCTTACAAAAGTATTATGTGTATAATTATTTAATTAAAATTTTGTGTTCAATTAAAAATTATTTGCTATTTAACTCGAATTTTCACTTTACTATAATTCAATGAATTATTTAGATAACATAAATAGAATCAACCCATTTGTTTTCTCTAAAAAACACTTAAAATGAATTATAGATAAATAGTTAAATCCATTCATGTTTCAGATTAAAAAATGATATTTATAAAGAATTAATATGACCTGTTTAAGAAGAATTTCAAAGAAAGTTTGTAAAATAAATCAATAAAGCAAGGTTTCAAAAAGAAATTAAAGTTCTCTACCGTTTAAGAACTTTAATGGATGACATAGAGAGAAAAAAATTCTACAACAACTTTTTGAAATTTTATAATATTCTATAAGTTCGTTCTATACAAAAAACCACTATAAAACGTTCTATAAAAATCAAAATAATAAAAAAGAAAAGTTCGTTATGTATAAATTTAAAAAAACCATTGCTATTTTTTGAAATTAAAAAAATTATTTTACCAAAATCTATAAGATTATATATTTATTATTCTTATTCTATTTCTCTACAAACATATATATATATATATATATATATATATATATATATATATATATATATATATATATATATATATATATATATATATATATATAATTGAAATAAGACATTTTATAATTCATACATTCTATCTTTATTGCATTTAAAGCCTGACCTATTAGTAGTGTACAAGTTAACAAGTCAATGCATAGATGAATATGTTATACCTTACTAAAAAAAATCTATCTATAAATTATAATATTGAAACGATTTTAACCCTTAATAACATATTTAAAGATCTGTTAATGTGACATTAACGCATGACGAGAAGCATATCAAAAATTTATGTGTTTCTGTAGACACAATAAAACGGCACATCTCTTTTTTAACCCTCAACATAACCCACCCCATGTACGTACATACATATAACCATCCTATTGTGTCATAACATGCATATTAGATTCAGAATCACGAAACATACAGCGCATATTTTTTTTTTGTTTTTCATGACGACATTTTAGTCGATTTATGACCTTTTGGGTTACAATTTATGCCATTTTTTAACGTTATGTTAAAAATGTTGTTCTCATATTCATACAGATTTCAGTTATTTGATGTTATGTTCGTGTCTCTGTTTTTTTCTCTGTTAATAATGTAGGTAGAAGTGTGAGTGAGATGTATATATTGTACGTGAAATTTCAACTGAATGGAATATTATTACGGTTTAAATATTTTCGTGTTTTTATGTCTTTGTTTCTCTTACAAAACGATATTTTCTCCGTGTTAGTGTATATTTTATAGTATGTTATGTTTATGTAGATATGTACGTTAAATATAAATTATGTAAGCTACTTTTTCTAACGTGGTATGAAAATACAGGTTGTTTGGAAGTAAAGTATAACATTTTATATCAGATTCAGTTCAATAATACATTTTTGAAAAAATACACTACCGATTGAAAATATAACCAGTCAGTTTGGCTCTATGACTCAATTTAAGTTTATAAATAATTATTATTCTAAACTTATCAAAAACTGTTTTTTTTTTTATATGAATATACAATTATCGATTGCTGTTTACATTAATACACTATTAGGATCTTTGATATCAATGCCACCATTTTAAATTAATAGGCATAGTAAATAGTCGTTTTTCAATTAAACCATTTATAATTACTATTATTACTGTTTGTCAATAATCAATGTTGCTTAACTTCCTAATAGCAGATGTAAAAAAGTGAAAATTTTTAAAACAAAGAAGAAAATCACGATTAATTCATATTTTTAATTATTATTCCAATGATTTTTAGTATACAATACTTTTCATTTTGTTGATCCGAACGTACATGAATAAATATGTGTTCTCTTTGGAAAAATATATCCATTTTCATGTGAAAAACATTAATTTTCTAAGTTAATATCTGCTACTTTCAGTGACTTTCCATGATAACAGTTTATTGCCATAACAAATAAGGTATATTTATAAAGGCAAATAGTTTGTCATTTAATTGGTATTTATCCTCTTTTATGATGATTCAATTTGATGTAATGAGTTTGTGTTTTTCAGCATAATGAAAAAATGATCGTTCGTAATTTATGTACTCAGATACTTATTTTTTGATTTCTTAAATAAAATATTATAAAAGAATATTATATATTTTCAATTAATTAATTAAAAATATTTTAAATAATTTCTAATTTAATAGATGTCCTTTTACATAACAAAAAAAATGACTAAAAATTAAAATATTATTTTTTTATTATTAATTATTGAACCTATTGACAAATTTATGGAATGGTTCTGAGATATTATGTGTATATATGAATATGAATGTATATATATATATATATATATATATATAATGTATATATATATATATATATATATATATATATATAATGTATATATATATATATATATATATATATATATATATGTATATAAATAATATTACCTCTTTACTGTATACTACAGTAAGAGGTAACATTTATTTATTCTTTTATCTTGAATAAATTTCAATTTATGTCCATGAGATAAAACAACAATATATAAAGAAAATCAAGCAGGTATATATTTCTTTGTCTGTAACGCATGTGTAATATTTTCGTCACCATTTATCAAACATGCATTTCGTTAAAAGTAAATGAAAATTTACTTACAGCATATATATATATATATATATATATATATATATATATATATATGAACACATACATACATACATACATTCACACAAGGTGACATGTCATACTTCTTCATATGATTTAAAGATTAATATTTTTGAACCAAAAGAAAATTAAATATATAAACACACTGATGTCTATTAAATGAAATTGTTATTTATATGTTTTCTTCGTTCCGTATTTATGTATGTAGGTATATCTGTATGTATGTATATGTATATACAGACTACTTATTTGGCTTTTTTAAAAACATTGAAAATATTAAATCTATATTCTGTTAGGTTCATTTTCATATATACTTAAATGCCAAAATTTATTAAAAATCATCATCAAAAAAATTATAAGCTGCGAATTTCTAGTTTTTCTTGTATACGGATTTATATATTCTCTTATAATATCAAAATATTTAAACAATTTTAATCATTTTCCACCTTAACGAGCGTTTCAACAGTTACATTTTATTTAATATTTTTTAAGTGCTTGAAGCCAATGCAAATTTTTTTTGATTTATTTTTTTTTAAAGGGTAATATGAATTCTTGTTAATTATAGATTTTTGATTACTCTATTCATTCTCGCATAATTTTTACCGCAAACTATGTTATTATTATATCCTCTATCATAAATCTGAGTTTAATTAATTGAATAACCATATATATAATGAAGAAACAATTCAATGGTTTATATTAAGTTACTTAATGATTTGGAGTTTAAAAGTGAGTCGGCAGTTCTAAATTAAAATTTTATATATATTTTATATATATGTATATATATATATGTGTATATATATATATATATATATATATATATATATATATAAATATATGTACGTATATATATATATATATATGTATATATATATATATATGTATATATATATATATATGTATATATATATATATATAAATATGTATATATATATATGTATATATATATATATATATTTATGTGTATATATATAATCTCACAAATGTATGTATATATTGTATTTACTGATAGTAAATCTGAACAAATACAAAATCCATAAAGCAATGTAACCGACTTTAAACGCGCGCGACTTCTTGCAAAATCGACTTCCGCATTGTTCCCAAAACGTTTCCGTTCGCATTGTACATACAATAATCGTACTTCCGCGCACCTTTTGTCTCGTCCTTTCTTTGATTCGACTGCACCTTTGCATCGCGTCATTGTCTGTCTTATCGGGAGGTCTTTACCATCCGAACATAATTATATGCTGTGTACACTAAACACTCTCAGTTCTTCTCATCGAGTGACTGACTGACTGACATCCCGGGGGTTGTGAGTTCAACGTTTCAACGTTTATGACTCGGGGGTTAGTAGCAACGACGCATCTTGAGACGAGTTCAGATCTTTATGAATACATTCAAGGGTGTGTTTGTGTTTCGTGTATTTTTTTTCTTTATGTATTTACAATACCATTTATTTTCACGAGTGGTTTGCGTGTTTTTTTATATAGAAATATTTGGCGGTAACAAGTTAAATATATACTGATTTTGGAAAGTGTTCAGAATTTTTTTCGTTATAGAAAAATTTTATAATCAACATTTATTCAAAGAAAAATTAAGAGATTTTTATACCCTAAAACTCAAATATACAAACTGATACTGTGACATCAACATGAAATTAGACTATGAAAAAATAAACATGTAACTTTTTTTTATGAAAAGAGATCAAATTAATCTTTCAAGATATAATTTTTTTAAAGAAAGTACATATATATCCAATCCAAACTCCCATTCATTTGAATTGATCTGCAATTCAACACTTGACATTCAAATGCACTGACCTTACATTTTCTTTTTATTTCGTAACTATTTAAGTATAGTTCAAACTATTTAGAACGTAAATACAAAAAGTATCATTTTCCAGAAATTTCCATCATTTGTTATTTTATCAAGTCTTGAGATAATTACATATTTCTTTAAATACACTGAACTTGTATAAAAACTCTGGTCATTAAATATACATTCATGTATATATATATATATATACATGAAAAAATGTTTTTACGTTAATGAAATCCGACCAGACACTTTTTTCTCTCCACCTTTCATGTGTAAAATAATTACATGAATAACAAAAACGTGGAATTGATTATCTTATACATATAGGTACCCCCTCATTACGTTCACTGTACATGTATAAAATATGAAAGGAGTCCACTTGATTGGTTCTTTTCAACAATTGTGTCACATCATAGCGGGGCTATGTCTAACCATCACTGCGACAATACCATCTGTGAATGGTGCCGGGCCGCAGTGAAAGACGTCACGCCATTCGTTGGTAACAGCGAGCGGTGACTTACTTATATAACATTCAATGTGTGCGATTCTATTTTTATCAATAATTGATTTTTTTTCTTCTGTCTGCATTCATATGCATAGATGAGTACAGTGTTCTCGTTTTATTTGTTATTCGTTAAATATCAGTTGGAAAATAACGTCAAGGAATTCATCTGGCTAAAGAAGCCTTAACGTCTTAGATCATTTAATTTATATACGTTTAACCACCGCAAATTTATACAAAAACGTATTCCACCTTATAGTTAATTGAAACAAGTATTACGTCATGTTTAACTCTGTTTTATTCAAATATTACTAATTATTACATAATAACAAAAAAATATAATTATCATTATTTTATTATAAATTTACTACAATATAACATAGAAATTATATTTTTATAAATAATTAACACTGATGAATTCCCACATGACTTATTTTTAAATAATTATTAATACAGAATAATAATAAAAGATAATGAATATAATTCCAAAAATTATTTCAACACTAATAAATGATGATAATCGTTATATACTAACTTTTTAATACATTATTTTATGTTGAGATGATTAGGACGCTAATTTTTCGACATTATTTGGTTCAACAATTGGTTATATTCAACACTAATTTACGTTTACAGCAAACATTATATATCGTCTTACAAGAAATGATGTGCTCGAAGCATGACATGCTTTAACCACTAATAAATTAATTAAATTAGATTTTTCGACCCTCGATCTTATTTTAAAAATTCATTATTTCGTAGTCTTTAAGTACATTAATTTTTTTTATTAACTACAAGAATGTTCGTGTCCATAAACAGATTTTTTTGCAGCTTGGCTCTCTAAAGATGATGAGATTGCAATCGTGTTCAATATTTATTGAATATTTTTAACCAGAAAAACTTTTTGTGGTTTGTGAGATGAAAAAAAAATTCATATATGAAAATAAATTTAGCCACAATGTTAAAACTGTATTATGGCGAATTTTATAAATTTAAGATATTTTTTTGGTTATTGGCATATTTTTGAATGTTTTTTTTTATTTATAAAAACTAAAATCATAATAACAAAAAACCGTGAAAAGAAACCCATTAAAGGTATTTTATTTTATGGGTTAATATTTTTTTCAAAAATATGTAAATAATTGTGGAATTGCATATATATATATATATATATATATATACAACTATTTTATTTATTATTAGTAAATCATTTAAGATGATTCTCTTTTTAATAACAAAATATAATTTTGAAGTATATTTATTTCTTCAAACTTATGTTGCCGTATTATATTTTATAGTATATTTTCTCCGTTTTATATTAATAATTTACTTTTTTACCATTACATCTTTAATTCGTTTATTTTCTATATAAGATTTTGTTTATAAGAAAGCCATTATTAAATATGTTTCATAACAAAACATATTTATATGAAAGTCTCATAATTTTTGTATACTTTAGAAAATCGAAATTAATTCACTCTTGACAAAATATTATACGTAAGTTTTTGTAAATTTTGTCGCAAATAACCATTTGTTGCTTCTAACAAGTCTTCAGTCTTAAAAAATATATGTGTAAACGATTGTTTACTTGAATATCTGAACATCATATATAAATAAATTGTTATCAGTCGACTCTAAATTATTATCTCATTTAAATTATTAAGAGAGTATTTTTGAAGTCACTTTAAATCTCAATTGACTGGATCATTTTTAATCATTTTTAATTGATACTTATGCGAACACAAATTTTTTTTCAACCTTGAATCTCTGAAGATAAGACAAACCACAATTATTTTCGGTCCAAATTTTTCGCTAATACATTATTGATTATTGCTTGTGGGAAATCCGATGGCATTCATACTGCCATCGGATTTCCCACAAGCAATAATCAATAATGTATTATAGAAACATTTGGACCAAAAATAATTGTGGTTTGTGAGATAAAAAATAATCAATTTGTGAAAGAAAAACAAAATTTATTCTTTTCTAATTTACTTAAGATAAACATCAAAATGTTAGAGTACATAGCAAATATCAAGAGTAACAGTATTTTAAATAGATGATACGTATTTTTTTAATGAATTAGTGTTTCTTTCGAAGTAAAATAACCAACAATTCTAAACTAGAATCAATTTACTTTTTTCTAGAGAAACAACCTGCATGACTTGTACGTATACAACTTATATATTGAATGCATAATTGAAATAAATTAAACAAATATATACACATGTTTAACTAAGTGTATAATATATGTACGTATGTTGAACGTATGTATATGTATATATATATATATATATATATATATATATATATATATATATATATATATATATATATATAGGTGTATATAAATATATATATATATATATATATACACAGACATACTCAAGGAAAAACGTTTTTATATAAACAATATTTTTTTAAAAAAAAAACAAAATGTATTCAAATACAATACAACCATCACCATTCCATAAAAGTTCCCAAAATAAATTCTACCCTTTGAATTCATAAACACAAATAGACTTAATCATGGTTGTACAGTGGTTACTTCCAAGATATTGTCAACCCCTTTACAAAAATATTTGACAAAAATTGACAAAACTTGAGATATCTAAATTTATAAAAAAAAAGGTATACGTATAATAAACATGTAAAGAAATCGTGTTTTTCTCTAAAAAAGATAACTTTGAATAGATATAAATTATGAATAAACGGGTTAAAAATGAAGGGTGAATGATATCGTGTGAATGAAAAGGGGTATACATTAAAATATATTTCTTCGGCAACAGGTAAAAAAGTAAGAAGTACATGTTTTATTTTTTGAGTGCGTTAAAGGGTGAATACGTACTTTTTATATGTTTGTTTTGTGAAATTTTTCACGGGTTTTGCGGTAAAAAAGGCAATGATGATGCAAAAATGTTTATTCGAATACAATGTGGCACAAATTGGATAAAAATTGACTGATAATTGTTTGGGGTCTGAAATAGGCGTGAGATTATATTGTTAAAAATTCATCAATTTTATCTTTAATCATTGACTTGAAAAATAATGCAGTTTTGTTGAAAATAGAAATTATTTATGGTTTATTTTTTCTCACGACGTTACATATATATATATATATATATATATATATATATATATATATATATATATATATATATATATATATATATACACACACACACACACACATAATAAATTCAAAAATTAACATTGAATTTAATAAACTTTATTACTTTGTTTTTGTATTATTATTTATTTCTGATAATAATAAAATTATCCTTAATAACATTATAAACGAAAAAATATATATTTAATAATACAAAAAAAAAATTTGTTGACAAATGGATATTTCATTTTATTTTATAAAACTAATTTAAACCATTACACGTTTGTTCATTTCAAATATATATTTAAATGTTATACAAAATAAAAATTAAATAAATATTGTTCTATTATACATCTGGAACATACTTTGAGTAAAAATGTTTTGATATTTGATTTCACCTCTGTCATATATATATATATATATATATATATATATATATATATATATATATATATATAAACGTAGGTGTGTTTAATATAAAGTATTTTTTTAGAAAAAAAATAATAAAACTGTATTACTATAATTTTTTGATCCACAATATTTTCTTGACGCTTCGATTTCATCAAATATATGAACTGTTTGTGAAACTATATCAAAACAATTTAAAATTTCACAATATCTTAAAAGAAAACATCAAACCTTCATACATAAAGTATTTCAAATCACGTCGAGATGAGAAAGAAAATCGACATTTCTGGAAAAAACGGCAATACCTCTGATACGCACGCACCCAATCCCCCATTGGAAATAAAAAAAAAAAAACATGTATAGTAAAAAACCTCAACTGTAGTGAAGTATAATGACTCTCAGGGATTCAACGTTATACGATGACCTGTCCACTTTCAAGTACCTCAATTTTCACATCTAGTCCCTCTGTTGCCGCATATATGAGACTCGCTTTTCGATCGTGAGCCAGTGAGCTTTATTTTCAGACGGGTGCGGCTTTAAATAGAATGACCGGCGATGTAAAAAAAGTCGAAGAGAAGAATTTCAAAGGAAAGCTATTTCGCGTGATTGCTTTGTCGTTATTGTAAAATAGCTGTGTCAATTCTACGGCTAGAGAAAATGCGATTCTATTTTATAGTTTGTGATTACAGTTATTTTTCAATTTTTTTCGATTCACTTTTATATACAAATATACAGAAACCAACACCCACATAATACACATATACACACATAGATATAATATATATATATATATATATATATATGGAAGTATTCATATGAAAAGTATAATATGCCCAATATGTACGGGTAATTTCAAAACAACTCATCAGCCCTTTAAGTTTAGATCAAAACGAAATCAGAATCCCTTTACGTTTACGTTTATAATCAGTTTCTGGCCAAAGCCTGTGATATTTTCATCCCTTGTCACAGTTAAATGAGATCCAGCCGTAGAATTCTTGTTAATGATTTTAGAAAATAAACCAGGAATAATATTAATGCGTATTTGTGTGTGTGTGTGTATATATATATATATATATATATATATATATATATATA
Organism: Acanthacorydalis orientalis; assembly: GCA_034766995.1. Lineage (NCBI taxonomy): Eukaryota > Metazoa > Arthropoda > Insecta > Megaloptera > Corydalidae > Acanthacorydalis > Acanthacorydalis orientalis. The sequence goes on from CM068317.1 coordinate 32,808,369, forward strand.
TATATATATATATATATATATATATATATATAGTCTTCAGACAAAAATAAAATAAATATAATAATTAAACTTCAAAGTAGATATACAATTTTTTTACGTCTCAATTTCTAAAATTGTTTATTTATAACTACTTATATAAAGAGTAATATTTATTAGTTAACATAAAATTATATTAAGAAACAATGCGAAAAGAAGAAGTAGAAATACATATATGAAATTATTTTGCTGAGAAATAAATTCAAATAGTCTATATAAACATTTTTTGAAAAATGTTTACATATTTATAAGGTTGATGAAAAATTAATTGCGGTTTTTACGTATGGAGTATAAAGAAGCATATATCAGTTAAAATTTATAAATTAAAATAGACCATTTGCATGCACACATTTCTCCCAACGGGAAACAAGTTTGTTTTATTCCTACAAGATAAAATTCTAGAGTCCTGGAATTAACGAATTCATCGAAAGCGCTTTAAGCTGATGCATTATCTTTGAAAACCTTTTCTCGTAAGAAATTACTCCAATGTTTAAAAAATGATAATCTGTCAGAAACAGGTCAGTCATGAAGAACAATTGGTCCTCTTCGATTGACCATTGTTAGCCGTAAAAGATGCAACTTCTCATGCATTTTTTCAATTTTCTGACAATATTTTTTGCTGTTATTGTTTCACCAGGATTTAAGAAGTTGTAGTGAATGATGCCACTTTCCAATCACCAAACAGTGACCGTAATCTTTTTTTCATAAAGCTTCGGTTTAGGTAACTATTTTGATACTTCTTTCACGGTATAGCCACTGTGATGAACATTTCCGATTGTTGTAGAGAATCCACTTTTCATCACAAGTGATAATACGATCAAGAAAGGGATCATTTTTGTTACACAAAAGAAGTACAGAAGAGACTTGATACCGCCGAATTGCTTGATGTTCGTTTAATTCATACTGCACCCATTTATTCAGCTTTTTATTTTTCCAATTAGACTCAAATATCGAATAACTGTTGAATGATCAACATTGATTTCTTCGGCCACCTCTCGATTTGTTTTACGTGGGTTTGCTTCATTAATGGTTCTTAAATTATTATTGTCTATAGCTAAAGGACATTCAGAACTCTCCTCAACATCAAGGCCTTCGTTTCCATCACGAAAATTTTGGAACCAGTGTTGCGATGTACGTTCACTAATTGACTCTCCACCAAAAACCAAAAATTTGATATTTCGAGCAGTTTATGTTGCTTTACGTTCCAATTTAAACTCATACAACAAAATCGCAAATTTGCTGTTTTTCCATGACTATTATAAGAGGTTATATCGAACAATACTAAAGAATGAAAACAATAGACATAAGCTGAAATCAGTAGTGCTAATTTCATTGTTTACAATGATGTATCACATGACTATAACTAAAGATAACGGTAACTAGAAAAATCAGTACAAAACTTAAAATGAGAAAAACCGCAATTATTTTTGTACCAACTTTATATATATATATATATGCAAAAATTCAACGATTCGATCCCGTTAGACTAATAAGTAACACTGACATGTCCCCGTATAACCAGGTTTGATAAGGGATGTGACCGTTTGTAATAAGCCGTTGCAACAGACACTTCTGTAATTGGAAAGCAAGTGTTAAAGGACTCAATCGTGTCCTCGCTTCGTATCCCGCTGTGGCACGCAATCACGCGTCTCATCATATTTCGCTATGTCATTTTCAGATCGTACATACAGAATACACTTTTTTGTCGAAACAAAATCAAATTATTGACAAAATGCTTTTGAGAACATTTTCAATTTTCATATTACTTGTATTTATTATATAGCAAAATATATGCAAATATGTTTGTGTATACATATACAAACATATTTCTTGTAATTTTCAAGTGTCTCAAATAATTAGATACTCTTTTCATTAGAAACTTTAAAATATAACATTATTTTAGTAGCATTATGAAAAGGATTAATAAAAAGTTTTTTTTAAAAAAAAATTTAAACATTTAAAAATTAAAATATAAATATAAAAATTAAATTAAATTAAAAATTAAAATAAAAAAATAAATATTTAGAAAAATATTTAAAAAAATATATTTATAGTGTTCTTATTCGGAATGAATTAACACTTTAATTTGAAAAAGAATATATTTTATTGATCAATAAATAGAAAAATAAATAAAAATATTAATGTATTACAATATTATTTACAGAATCGTACTGTTAGGAATAAATAATTCATCAAAGTGATTATTAAATAATGGATTGTGTAAAAATAAAAAGTATTAAAAAAGGGATTACTATAAGTGATTCCACTAAATATATTGCTGAATTCAATCACTGTTCAATATATGTAGCACATATACTGTTCGACTGGGCGATAAAATCACAAATAAAACACTTTAAGTTGCATCCCATCCAATTTTATTTTAAATTGAACAGAGCAACCGTGCCAATATTTGACCAAACGGTGGAGAGCGTTTTAAATCAATATAATAAATCAGTGACTTTAAATTCACAATGGCTAGCATGACGCGAGATAAGATATAAGAACTTACTGATTTTCTATCAAGTCAATGTATATACGAAATGTACACGAGTTGAACTTCTGTAAAGTATGTACGATAAGAATTACGGACATATGGGATAAGCTTCTCACTCACTCTCTTTTATATATATATATATATATATATATATATATATATATATATATATATATATGTGTGTGTGTGTGTGTGTGTGTGTGTGTGTGTGTATGTATGTATTTATGTATGTATATTCTTTCAACTTAATAACTAAGACATAACTTTAAAATTATCTTACATCAAAATACTTATAAAATAATAAATTAACTGAAACACAACTAATATTAAATCTTAATTTAAATTTCATAAAACAGCAATTTATTGTGCTATTTTCTATAAAAAAAAATCATTTACATTCAAATATTAATATTATTAGACTTAAACATTGAATTTTTCAAATGTCCAGTACTGCTATAAGAAAATACTAATAGAAAAATTGAGAAATTGCAATAAAAAAACAATAATTACTTTATTGAAATTATCTGATTATTGATTCGAATCATTTTCATCTGAAAAATCCAGTTACAAGTATATCATCATCATCAGTCTCTGTCAGTCCACTACTAAATAAATGTCTTTTCTATAATTTTCCATTTTGTACAATTGAATGCCTCTCTTTTCCACTGATTTCCAATAAAATGTTTAATTTCCATACCCCACCTATTTATGGATCTCTTTTTTGGTCTTTATATATATATATATATATATGATAAATGAATATATTTATATATTTTTTAATTTACTTATTATTAATTTATACAAACATTTATCTTTTAATTAACAAAAGAATAATATATTTTGTATAATTTTAATTACTAAAAAATAATATCATTCCCTGAAAATACTTCTTTCAAATGGTTCAAATCATAATACATAAAATACTATCGAACTGCAATACAATTCTGATTGGAAAACATTATAATGCCATTCTTTTACAAAAACCAAATATGCAATGGTTAGAACATTATTAGGAAACAAAACTGTTTATAACATAAACCTTAATAAAATATACATTCGACTAAACACTCAAATATTTTCCGAATTGAATTTAATATATTCTCACGTAATTATCTTCATATTTGATTTCATTCAAGTGAGAAAACATGGTATGTATTGTCACTCGCCGTTGGAGTACACTGTTAGTATATTGTAAACTATTGTTGTGACAATGATATTGAATAACAGAATCGTTGGAATGCCTCGAGGAATATGCTTTTAACTATTGTTCGAAACCATTGCCAATATTAGCTTTAGATTTGTATTAGCTTCAATTAAATTATTTATCCCATAAATATATATATATATATATATATATATATATATATATATATATATATGCATTAACTTTTATAGTGCTGAAAGACTAGTTGATATAGTTTTTTCTTCACTAGAGACAATATAATAATTTAATAAAACAAATATAATAAAAAATCGTCCGAAAAACTCATTACAAAAATTAATTCAGATTTAACTATTTGTGTAATGAAAATAAGTAAATTATATATTCTCCGTAAAAAAAAAATAAAATTAAACAATTAGCCTAGACAATCAAAATACAAAATTATATCGGACTCTAAAACAACTGTAAGACTGTAACAGTACAACAATCTAAATCAATACATAGGCATGTAAATAATAAAAAAATAAACATATCCAAATTATCTTAGTGTAATTTCTAATGTATTAAATAAGAAGTATCAAACTCTTAGTCAGATGTCAATTAAAACAATCAGAAATTACAATTCAGTTTTTTTGAAATTTGTTCTCACAATATATTTTTATACAGATAATTTCGATAATTTTAAATATGTTCACACAATGGGTTTTAATTTCTTTAAAAATTAAAAATAAAATTTATTTATTTCTTTGATTATAAATGCTTTTCGTAGGTTCTATTAAGTAAAAATTTACAAATTATTGGAATTAGAATACCTAACAGAATTTTTTCAAATCTTTATTCCATTTTTATCTACAAAAATCAGTTGTTTCATTCATTATATATATTATGCAATCTTTTTTAGCATGTTTATATATATATATATATATATATATATATATATATATATATATATATATAATGTGTCTAGAAAGCATGAATTCCACAATCTTCATAAGAGCATCGACTTTGTAATTTCATGGCACACTTTGACGTCAACACTTGGTGTTGACAGCGTGTTCCCCTTTCGTACCCCATCACCCCCACGCGGTTGCTATTTATTCACAATCAACCCTCGTCTGTTTCTCATCGCCACCTTCGATCCCAGTTCGTATGTAAGAACTATTCTCAATATAGACAGCATCCGTATATGAATAAATTTAAAATGTTCCACTTTATTCCTTCTCTTGTAGTATCTCTACCTGTTTGTATTAAATTTGAATTTCTTCTTTCATTATTAATTAACTTTTACTTTACACAAGAGTTTGTTTCATACAATCATCTGTTAAGCAGTTGAAAATGGTTATCTAATTTTGGATTATTATTAATATTATGAAAATTATTCGCAATATTATTAATAATTAGAATTAACTACGGCAACTAAATGCATTTCATAAAACTTTTGACTAAATTAATGACACAAATTATCCCAAAAAACTATACAATATCAACGATGCGTTTTCCTATAGGCAAAAAAGAGTAATAATTACCTGTGCCCTCCACCAACAAGGTGGAGGGAAAATAAACTGTTATAAACTCATTATTATGTACAACACTGTACATGGGGGCCCCTGATCCAAATTTGCCTAGGCCCTATGAAGTTATAACGCACCACTGCATAATATTTGTGATGTTTGGCGAGTTGATTCATATAAACAACAAAATGTAAGGTATCATATGAACTATTCGCATGTCACAGAAAGAAAATTAGAGTTCAGAGATATCACCAAGAAAAATACATTATAAGAAGTTTCTAGCATAAAAATTATTTATTTAACCATTACAAAACAAACCATATATTCCACTTTTAATAAATATGTTAAAATTAATAATATTTGTAAGTCAGATAAAACAGGTTATTTTTTTAATATTTAATTACATATTTTATAACAAATTATTTAGATTATATATATACATATATATATATATATATATATACATGAAGTGTGTGTAACATGATGCAATTTGATTAAAAATCGAATTTGATAAAATCTGATACGAATTCTTAAAGTATATGAGATGAGAAAGGGGACAAAAAAGGAATCGCTACATCGGAACGTCCATTTGATCCTGGCATGTCCAGGACACACAATGCAACCTGATCTTATCTACCATATCAATCGTCTGAACTCTCCACTTCGATTTAACGGATCTTATTGTGTTTGGAAAAGAATTATTCACTCCACTAGTTCAATATACACGCGAACACTTCTTTCGATTCTATGCTTTTTTACTTACAATTTTTACTTGTTTACTATTTTATAAGTAATCGATTTTTCTAATTTCTTCCATTATAAAATAAACAAACAACAGATATCTATTTATATATTTAAATTTCATTATTAACTTTTAACACAAATACACTTATGAACAAATTCTTCAAAGCAAAAAATAAAAGTTCTATTATTTTAAAAGTTTATACATGTTTTTAACAACATACAAATATCTACATTTGTAAAAAATGTCTACATAACAGAATATAATGTAAATCAATAAGTTTTTGACTAACAATTTTCAAAAAACATATATATATATATATATATATATATATATATATATATATGTATATATATATATATACACACACACACATTGGTATTCTTCCTATATATTTTTTTCGTGCAACGAGCAGGGGGCAAAGCCCACTTGTAACTTAAAAAAAATTAATCAGTATAAACAAATAAATACCTACATATTTATAACAATCTCTACTTTTTTTTTAAAAAAAAATAAGTCAAATTATATTTGATAAAATAGTTTTTAATTCGTAGTGGTAAATATTTTTTTATTTCCCTCTTTTTTCGTACGCATTTCAGAGATAAAATATGTAAAAGATTCAACACGTCAAACTCTGTAAGAATAATGACCAAAATCCATTAAGGAAATACTTGTAACATGTCTGAATAAAATCATCAATAAAAATTTTATAACGGAACATCTTCAACTAATATATATATATATATCCATATTTTTATTTTTTTAACAATTTCTATAAAATATAATGAATGAGGTTGATTACATTTTTTGCAAATTAATAAATGATTGCTTATCATCACAGAAGATAAGTATGTTAATGTTTATTCATTTTTAAATAATCAAAACTACCAATTAGATTTACTTACTGAGGTACAAAAATCTGTTCATTTAAAATATCATTTCATTATAATTATTAGTTACTTTCTATATAAACATTCGATTGATAACAGAAATTTTATTTTTCGAATTTTTAGGTTTTGATTAAAATAGTATTTGTATTTTTTTTCAATATGAATTTTTAATAAATTACTTTATGTAAAGAAGTACAGTTAATACACAAGATATAGATAGTTGAACCTACTGTCAGCAATTTCGTTATAACGAAATTCCTGACAGTATATATATTGAATCGTTGTATAAAGGAGTCGTTATATAGATGCTTTACTATATATATATATATATATATATATATATATATATATATATATATATATATATATATATATATACATATATATATATATATAAAATGCAAAATTTCCAAGTAGAAATATTTAAATTATATAAAAACGACTTTTTCAATACGCACAGAAAATGATAATTGTAACTGACAAAAAGTCGTAAATCCACCGTACACGAAATGCAAAATTAATTTTAAACTTTTTCTTTCAAACAACACTATGATAACTCCGAGACTTTACGATTAATATTGGGGTCGAGAAACATCTGTTTTTGAAGCATCTTCGTTGAAAATACTTCCCTTAAAATTTATCTCGACGGAATGAAAACCGCCGAACTGTTCTATGTAAAAGACAGGTGTACGAATCCAGACGCTCTGTATGATCGTATCCCGTTTTAACGTTTACTGTTCACGGCCCTTTTTTTCAAATACAAAAAGTATATATACGGTGTGAGAATGAGAGATATCGAACAACATGTTTATCTAAAAAGGATATCAGTATACTTTGAACTGTTTTCTTGTTTTCGCTTGTGTACATATTGACTTATGAATAATAACTGAATGTATTTCTGACGATTAAAATTTAATTTCGATATCTGAAAGTTTTTTTTTGCAATGTTTTTACGTAACTGCGCGAACTTTATTACATTTTGATCATATCACCCCTCTGATTTCATATTAAATTATAAATCATTCTACTATTACATTTTGAGAAAAGTATGATTCTTCCAAATCAAAATATGATATTGTTTCTATTTTAAACCAATTATTATATTTAATATACCATTTTGTAAAAAAAAGAACTTTGTAAAGGCATAACCTACTGTTTATTAGTGAAAGATATTTCCAAGATATATATATATATATATATATATATATATATATATATATATATATATATATATATATATATATACATATACGAGTATATATATATATATATATATATATATATATATATATATATATATTATATATATATATATATAATGTTTGTATATAAAAAATCTATTCATACATAAATGTTATCTGTTATAAACATTTTTTTATACTCGATATCTTTTATCATACAATTCAAATATTCTAATCTACGGAAGATAGTACTTACCTTAAATACTTAAGAGAGTACTTATCATAAACATACAAATTAAATTAAGAAATAATTATATTTGTTTGTTGAATAAAAAAATTCTGCATAAACATACTGATAGTGTTCTTAGTATTTAAACACTTATATAAATTTTGTTAATGAATTCGAATCCAATTCATAATTTTTCCTACATTTTTATCTTTTCAAATTAAATAATAAATTACATCCTAGTCTACACATACTTATAGTACTTTATTTACTGTTAAAATCCTTGATAATATATAAAAATCAGTAATGTTTTTGATCGATATATACTATAAATAACTTGCTAAATATATAGATATTAGGAAATATTTTAAACATTTTATAATTCATATCTGTTCGTAGATAATAATTTTTATTTATATATAAACTGTCAATTTTATTATGAAAAAACGTAACTTTTGTTTATAAATACCTGTATTTTATACAGTATTTAATTAATTGAAGGCAAATAAAAAGTAATCATGAATTATTGGAATAAACATTACTAGAAAAACAGAACACATTAAAGTGATATCTCTTTATATAAGAAACTTAGTTCTATTACCTACTTGTTTTCATTACAAAGAGTTAATACACAATATTTAGGTAAAGCTATTAACAACTATCTTTCATTTAATACAGAATGTCTCTATAGAGGAGTTTGTAACAATGTTTTAACTATATATGAAATAGTTAATACTTTCAGATCCGAACACAAATACTGATTTCATTATAATCTACATTCGTTACACGGACTAACATGTGTTTTAAAAAACTGCAATCGTTAACTATGTTAAATGTACAATCTTAATTGCACACAAGTATGTGGGTTTGGAACGTGAATACTAAAATGAAATGTATACTCAAACTTATGCTTAAATCCCTAGAAAGAAAGACTATCATGTTTTGTTTGTGATGAAATTTGTTTTCGTTTACACATGCAGATTGAATCGGAATCTTGAACACGATGGAGATAAATGTACATGCAATATTCTACACCAATAACCGATTTTTGTTTATATCAGAGGTCCTACAATCGGTAATTAGAATTAAAATATGAAATACACAAAATTATTCTTATAAATTTATTCAAAATAACTAAAAAGTGGTTATGTAATTCATCCTACTCTATAAGAAAATTGAGTTTAATGTTTCTTCTTCGTGTGAATACCTTGGAGAAATACTAAATTCGTATTTATATCTAGTGTAAATATTTTATACTTAACGAGTTTCATGAAATTTTAATTTTAGCGATTAAAAAATATGTTGTCATATAAGAAATAAAAAGTTTTCAAACATTAATTTCAACTCGCTCCATAAATCACAACTTTTTTCGAATCATAGATGTTTGTTTAATTACTTATTACACATATTTCTTTATTATTTCTTATGCACATTTCTATAGTGATACAACAATCATCAAAACGTTAAGATACAGAAATTTCAGATTAGACTTTTTCTATCTTAGCACTCTAAGAATGATGCCACCGCCACTGAAATGTACAGAAATAATATAAATGATCAATAACCAAATAATGAACATTTTTTGTGAATTATAGGATGAGGGAAAAAGTCATTTCTGGAAATGAGTTTAGTCACAATGTCGAAACTATACTATGATAAAGGAAGTAGCTTATTAAACATTAGAAAACACACAAGTACTGTATAAATATATGAGGTCGAATCATTATTTATATAATGTTTAATTTTTACTTATCAAATAAATATAACCTCCATAATCCAAGTGAAGTTCTGAAAGAACTTCGCTTGGATGGATTAATTTATCGAAAAAGATAATGAATCTAAAATATTAAACACTTGTTTAATACAATTTCTGAGACTTAAATAAAATTACCTTCATAAATAAATTATTAGTCACTCCCCCTCCCACCCAAAGAAAAAGAAAAAAAAAGAAAATCCCTCTAAGAAACTTCAATTAATCATTTTCATTGTTGCTTCAGCGTATCTCGATAACAATCTGAGGATGTTGATTGCGATTATTCACAGAACGTCATAGTGTATATATATATATATATATATATATATATATATATATATATATATATATATATATAATGATGTTTCTGTACCTAGTTTTCTGAGAATGATTGCATTGCCATCGAAATCCAAATAATCTATTTGTAAAACTCGTTTAATATCTATTTGTCTATGTAAAAATCCGTCAACATTTGTTATTTAATTAAATCATTAAATGAACACTGTAAAAATAAATTTAACAAAGAACAATTATATAAATAAAAGACGTTCATAAGTATAAAAGTAACACCTAAAATTGTAGAATCTGGTAAATATTACTCTACTTTCAATCAATGACCGAAAGTCTGGAATGAATTATAATCTTGGAATTTAGAGCTTTTACTTCTCCAGTGAAGGATTTCAACAAAATATTAGTACAAATACTGTCATAGATACGAAAGTATATCCTGTCAGAATTTCATTTATCATAAGTGTTTAAAAAACATATTAAATCATTGAAATTGATACCATTGTTGATTTTCATTTAATAATAGATCATCAAAGACTTAATATTATCAAGACACTAAATCTATCTATCAATATATATATATATATATATATATATATATATATATATATATATATATATATATATATATATATATTATATATATATACACACATATTACGTGTGTGTGTGCGTGTGTGTTTGTATACATGAGAATAAATACATACATATAGATATAAGGTAATTTTCTGTATAATATTTCATAACTATTGATAATTCTACTCAAAGTCTATTTGAAAATGATATAAGATTATATCTAAAATTGACAAAAATACAATGATTTGATTACATATTACTTCAGCATGTAGAAATTCAAATTGTCAGTTAACAACCGCTATTAAATGTAATCTAATCATTAGAAAAAGGTAAGAAGTAAATATTTAAATAAATATAAATAATAATTATGATTATAAATACATGCTGCATAATCTAAATCTTAATTATGTAATGAAATAAAATTAAAAACATACCATTTAAAGATATCTTCTTTCTTGAAAATACTGTATGTATACATTTTTAATTTGAAATATATTTTAGATATTGATTTATTGTACAACATTATTCAATAAAACATGTAACGTCTTTAACGCTATATTGAAAATGAACGGTGTTCGTATTTTATATTCAAAAATAGCAGTTGTTGTATACTAGTAATATAAAAAAAATGTTCATTTGCAAAATAACAGATATGCATATGTAAAAAAGCAGAGGTAAAAAAAAGTTTTACTTAATATATTCCAGTACCGTTAAAAAATTGAAAAAGCAATGCAAAAGTAATAACTGTATTGACAATACAGTTGTAATTTAAATTACATAACAAAACATCATATCATTTTAAAAGAAATCTTTTTAAAAAATAATCGATATAGTCGACAAAGCAATTTCGGTGATACTGAACTCAAGGACTGAATCCAGTCCAAGAAGTTTTCTTCTTTCATGATATCAATAATTTATTGATATCTTTTTAAAGCTTCTTCTTTGAGTTTCAATATATAAAAATTACAAACAAAAGAAATCAAAATAATCTACAAAGGAGGATTTTTTAGATAATACTTTACAAATACCACTTCTAAAAAAAACCTATAAATGGTATCCAGTATGAAAAGCACAAAAAATTATGGAATTTTACATCGCTAATTCCACTTATAATGACAGATATCATAGAATGCAACAAATATGTTAAGGCATTTAAAAAAAATATTCTTCATCCATGTTTGCCAAAATATTCAAGGGAAAATTAGTTCGTTCGTTTCAATAATTTATTAAATCATATATTATTATCTATTCTAGAAAAGTTCAAATTTTCCATCGATCAGACACATTTTTGTGGTTTGTATGGTGACAAAAAAATTTAATTGTGTTTGTGAATGTAATTAGATTTTATACACTGAACCCATCTCCCACATAAATAGATCTATAATTTTATATATATATATATATATATATATATATATATATATATATATATATATATATATATGGATGGATAAATAGATAGATAGATACATAGATAGATATATTAATATAAATAATAATCACATTTTTAAAACCACTCTTTCAATAAGAACAAATATATAAAAAAAGTAACACTCTTCCTATTATATACTTCAAAATTATCATGTGTAAACAGACCAAAAACTTTTGCGAATTTGTTCAATAAATCTAATGTCTACGAAGCGATTTCTAAAAAATTGCCCTCGCAAAAATTCAGAGAAATTAGATAAAGTTTTTTTTATTTTGCATATATATATGTATATATATATATATATATGGTTATATATATATATATATATATATATATATATATATATATATATATCATTACAATGTACGAGGGTACAGTAATAAACATCCGTGTTTGACAAACAAACACATGTTTTGAGCAGATTCTTTTTTATTTTTCAAGGTAATCTCTTTTCAGCTCGATACACATAGTTCAACGCATTTGTTTTACTAATAAATTAATATAAAACGTCTAAAAATGCGATATCAAAACTGATATTGTGCACAAATAACACATCCAGTGTACAATTCTGTGTGAATTCGTCAATTTATGAGTAAAACTCAAACACCATTATTCCATTATCATTAAATTCGCGCGATTGATCTCTTTCTAATTTCTTTCCCTTCCCAACATTCACTATACTGATGAATTAAATGCGATTTTACTGCACCATGTAATAAAAATAACTATAACCAGTATTTATAATAACAAAAAAGTTTTAAGAATGATACATTTCAAACGAGGGCTTTTCTTTGAAATAATTTATTTTAAGCTAGTAATATTCAGTTAATTTTTTAAATTCTGCAGTTTTATCTTCTATTCGAATTTTTACTGCTCGCTCCTTCATTTGACAATATATACAACTGTAAGGCAGCGTAATACACTGTGTTTTAGTTAATTTGGTCAAAAATGATTGTAATAAACTATATATATATATAGAGAGAGAGAGAGAGAGAGAGAGAGAAAGATTGGTATTACTCAATACATCGTCCTCCATCTACATATTAAACAATAACATATAAATGTTCAGTCAACTAATCATTTACCAGTTCACTCGACCACCCACTTCAGTACACTAGTGTAGTGTATTGTGACTATTGGAATAAAAAGAATGGGAAAAATACGTTCTACAGATCGTTTTTGATTAAAACAAAACCTACGTAAAAATACTTACTCCAATATAATAAAGTGATAATTGAATATATTGAGAATGAATAGAGAGTATTTGATATATATATATATATATATATATATATATATATATATATATATATATATATATATAATGGATTTTTAAACACGGTCTGCAACCACTAAACGGGCGTTGGAAAAACGATCGTGGCTATCTGCGATCGCCACGCAATTGTTCCAAATCAATTCGGAACTATTGTAATTAAACAAACAATCGTTTTTTGTATTTTTCCAAAATGCTATTATACTGTTTTCAATTGAACAGATGTGTTCGTGTTTGAAAATGATAAAAGGAGTAAGGGTAAATATATTAAAATTTTTTTTTTATTGTACATTTATATATATATATATATATATATATATATATGTATGTATGTATGTTAGTACCAATGTACGTATGTATATATTTTTCAAGTACTATCTGTATACGACTTATAATTACAATGATTCACTCATTAAGTTTACCATATAAATACAGAATCGTGCATTTTCATTTTCAGTAATATATTCTTTCAAATACCTGTGGACACTTTCTTTTACTCACAGTAACATTTTTTCCAACTGGAATGCGAAAAATATGAAAAGCCTAATATACTGTTATACGGACGATGTTGTATTGACTTCTATTTTGTGAGGTTATACCACCTACTTGGCAAAAAAATGTTAAGGTTGTTACATCAAATTCTTAAAATGACGAAAAAATTTTAATTTAAACAGAGTTATAATTGATTCAACTTAAAGGCACAGAATTAATTTTTGACATATAATCTATCTATCTGTCTATATATACATATATATATATATATATATATATATATATATATATATATATATATATATGTGTATATATATATGTAATGTTTCACCGAGCTGCTATGTATTTTTTTAATAAAGAAAATCATATTATAAAAAAATCTTTTTTTTGTTTTTATTAGATTTTTCTGTGCCTAATCCTCTAAAAATGCCGGTATTTCCAACGAAATGGGTATAAAAAACAATCCAAAATAATCAATAAACATTTACAAAATATTTTCGATCAGAAATAATTTTTTTGTTTGTATGGAAGAAAAAAAATCACATATGATCGTGAATTCAGCTGAAATGTAAAAAAAACTATATTGTGACAGAATAGGAGAATAAAATAATTTTAAAATAAGACTCTCCTATAGAACTTAACTACACGTGATATAAACAAATGTTTTGATGGACCTGAAAAAATATCTTAATACAAAATCAAGTACGAAAAGTATGTCAAGATTAAAATTGTTTGAAAAAATCGACCTTAAATTTTCTATCACATATAAAAAATGAAAATTATAACTGTATTATTGGACCTGTGATCATGTTAATATTCTTTTTTTATCATTCAGGTGGTGTTTGTCATTTTGAATCAGCTGAGTGTCTGTTTTCCAATATTAGTTTCGTGACGTATGTCATTCAGATTGATATTTAAATTAAAGTCTCAAATATCCATGTGAAGATGGAACACTTTCCGAAACAAACACTCAGCTGATCTAAAAGAACTAACACCATAAAGTTAAAACAATAGAAGGTTAATTATGCCTTATATTCGATTACAAAATACCTTTCTTATAATCTGTTACGATTTAAGTCGCTTAAGCTATCAATTCTTATGCATATCAATTAATAAGAAATAAAAACGCTGATGATCATTCATTAGAAACTTTTTGGGTTGTAATTTTAGATATATGGTATGTGATAAGAAAAATGTTGTGAATAATTTTTCATATAATTCTATTTGTATACTTCCTACTCAATACTTTTTATCTATTTTTGTTAAACTTGTAATGATATATTACAGTACAAGTACCGTAATACAGATGACGTGCCCTAAAACTCCAAATATTCATTCTAATGTCATTCTGTATACTATTTACAAATACAAGTATATGTTCCCCTCCCCCTTCTTCCTATATATATATATATATATATATATATATATATATATATATATATATATATATAAAGTTATAAATGAAGACATATAATACTCATATATACAAGTTAATCTCCTTGTTTAAATGATAAAATGGTCAATTTTAGCGCGTGTTTAATTCTGCATTATAAGATTATAAAGTATTAATCAAATAGATTGCTATAAAATTCTTTGAAATTGTTATATTTTTATTTCAACGAATTGACTTATTGATTGATAAAATGCACTTACATATTTAAAAGTCCAATTGCAAGTAGTATAAAAAAATGTTTAACACAATGAATGAAATATATAATCTAAAATGTTGTATCTCATTTTAAAATAGTACTTGATTTATATATAGAACAAATTAGGTGATAAAATGTATAGCGATTTTTATTTTTCCTGCTATTCTCGGAGTATTATAGATGTATGATTAATATTTCTATTTGTACTGTCATTAGCTCAAATCAGTTAAAACAAATGTTACAATGTAAAATTAGTAACGAGTTTAAAATATATTTCAGTATTGATATATATCTCAAAAATATTATCAAACATATGATATATATATATATATATTTATTTTTTTTTATAGAGATACACTAATACATAGACGAAAATATTATTTTTTAACAAAAAATATAATTAACTAAGTTACTAAAAGTGAAATTCATTTTTTATCATTTAATCGTCATATGTTCTTTTTACAACCTTTTCATTTTTATTAAAAAAAAGAATACTTGCTGATGTCACTTTTATTTATAGAAAATTCACAAACGACTATCAATTAAATCAAAACCTTACAAAACCACCGTTTAAGTAACAACTGATAGCATTATCTATCTACTTCATCCTGTAAATCTGATAAATGGAACTGATTTTTGCATATAAAAACAATTCATGCACTTTAACTGCGATACTACTCACTATATACGTACAAATACACAAAACGTATACATATCAAACGACCCCATACTAGTGTAGGGGTGTTGTTATACATACACATTTCCGTAACAGGGGCTCGAAATACTGTTCCCTTACGCCACAAGTGGGTGAAACATATATGTGAAGCACGGAGGGTATATACAGTTTTACAAGTGGAATGCATTTTATTCAATTAAAAATAAAATGGATCAATTATTAACAATTTAACAGGGCAATAGGTTTACCCTAATAGCATTTAGAAGGCATATTGATCTTATCATTTACATGCATACACCTTTATATACATACATAAATATATGTATATATATATATATATATATATATAAATATATACACACAGTTATATATATAAAAAATTATTCAGATAAATATTTACTCCTACAAAAAGAATTTTATCAGTAAAAAAATAATCATCACTCAAAAAGAGCCTTTCATATGATATAAATTAACTCATGTACATTTTCTCACATTAAACAATCTACTGCACACAAACGCACACACATACATACATACATATATATATATATATATATATATATATATATATATATATATATATATATATATAGTTCCCAAAAATATACACATTTTATCATTCAATAATTAAGTAAACTTCTGCCTGTTTTAGTAAAATTAAATTTATGAAAATGAACAAAGTTCATAATCAGTGTGTATAATTTTTTGTTATTCTCTCTCTCTCTCTCTATATATATATATATATATGTATATATATATATATATATTGGACTGTTCAAATTGAAATAGATTAAAAGTAGCTTAATTCAGTAATAAAACATCAGGATTACGATGTTTAAGAGATAGGTTTGGTGGATTGAAAATCAATATAATTAAAAAAAGTTGTCTCAAAAACGCCTAGAATTTCACAAAACAATGTTTTATTACTTTAATAATCTCTACACATTAGAATCTAACCTCTATACATTTTACAAGTGGAAATACCGTAGCATCCCCTGATATAAGACGACCCCGATTATACGGGGTCAGTTTTTTTCAAAGAAATAAAGAAAAACCGCATTTTTTATGAATCCGATTTGTAAGACGACACGCAGCTGTTTCCAAAGAAAACAATAAAAAATGTAGATTTACGTTTTACTAGAGAGTAATATATACAGAAATTATACAAATACGTATTTAAAACTCAATAGCCTGTTGTTTGAAACGCCTACAGTGGCGTGCGAGTTTCTGAAGATCTGAATATAAGACGACTTTTGTTTTTTAATGAAAATCTGTGGAAAAAAAGCTCGTCGTATATTCGGGCTACTACGGTAAATTGCGCACACACACAGATATATGTATTATTTATTCATTTATAAATTATATTCATTTATTATTATTTATATAGAAACATATATAGATAGATATTCAGTTGCCCTTCCTTTTTATTGTTTACGTCTAAGAACCATTTTGGAATTTTGTAAAAAAAATACCAATTGGTCTCAGATAGCAACATTTATCCTTCTTTAGATACCACTAGTTTAAACACGTCTCTCATTCTCAGTCAAACGTATACAGTCATTATAATGAAGTCCCTTTTTATTTTGTACCAAAACTCAGATATATTTATAGCAAATTTAAAAAATTGTTAAAAGAAAGACTATATTAATTTGATCCTCGATTTGGCTCTGAAATTTCGCTTTGATTCTTATTTCAGAAATAAATACTTAATAACAAGTGTTATTTTAATTTTTTATATAATTACTTTAAGCGAAAATATAACACTATTTTTTATTTTTATCCACAAATAAATTTTTCATTCGTCTATAAATGACAAAAACTTTTCTGATCACAAATGTTCAATAATTTATTATTGATTATTTTTAAAATGTACTTCAACGCTCTAAATTGACAGAATTGCTAGAGAAATGTGCATAATCAATGATCGAAAATGATCAGTAATCAATTTTTGATCAAAATATTTTTTGTAATTTGTAGGATGAGTAAAAAATTAATTTGTAAAATTAAATTTAGTCTCGAGGCCTAAAAAATATTGTACCCTTTTTTGTTTCTTTCCAAATTAGTTATTAACTTCATATAAAACCAAATGTAGTGATTATTAAACAATAAATCTTATATATGTACATAAGGCATATACAAATATATTTTATGATACATGTACCATTTAGTGCATATTAAGCTATATTTTTCTATTAAACAAGTCAAACAACAAAAAAACAATGATTACAATCATTTTTTAATTTTCTCCCTTTCTATACATACATGTCTATAATCATTCCAGTTGTTAAAAGAGCATCAAAAAATAGAGTAATCGATTAATAGGTCATACAGGAGAAATATTAAAATTGCATAATACACATTTCTCAGTTAACATTACCAGTGCATTATCAAAATTATGTCTCTTTAAGTAGAATTGAACAATTAAAAAATTATATATAAATACTAATATATATAGACAGAATTTTAATATAATGTTTTATAACAGAACGTTAAATATCGCATTTTCAATACAAAATTTATACGAACTAACTTTATAAAATTGTCAACATACTGTTTTTATACATACACACTCACACAAATATACATATATATATATATATATATATATATATATATATATATATATATATATATATATATATATCCACAATCACTGCATTTTTATATTTTAATGAAGTATGTGAATCAATTTAACAAATAAAACATTTTAAAATTGCATATAAAAAATGTGATCAAATACAAAAGTTTTACTTTACAAAATCAGTTAGTTTTATTCTTATCTAAAAATAACCAGCAAGTAACATACGACCTATAAAACTATTATTTTATTTTTTTAGTTTGGTTGAAACACTGTAATCACAATGGAACTAAGTACATTTTATAAAATTCATAATTTATATTTTTTTTTAAAAAAAACTATGTCACTAATTATATAATTAATACGAATTTCATAGTTATGAAAAAATAAAAACCTTATATTCAATAAATAAATATATTCATTTAGTAATTATAACGTTCAGTTTTAATTTACAAGAATATTTCTAAAATATTGTACTTCTAATATCTATATAGGACGCAAATTGTAATTCATAACAAATAATAATTACAAGACAATTCATCAATATAAATAAAAAAATAAAATAAATTATCCTACATTATTAATATGCATTAGATTAAAAAAAATACTCACCGATAAGACCAGTTTTTGATATAATTTGTTGATAAGATTAACACTGATTAAATAAAAAAATAAAAAATAAAAAAAAATCGGAATGAAAGAATGTAAATAAATCAACTTTATTACATAATCATGTACTAGTCACCTCTTCCGAGTCTCGTCAGTGTCTGTTAAATGAACCTCGTAAAAAATGCTTCGTATACAAGCTTTTTTATTCATCACACTATGTATGACAGATAAATATTTATAATTTCGTTGGTTGATGAGTCAGTACAAAATATCGTTCATTCATAATAAGAACGAACATATATTCTATTACAGTATATTTTCATATATTATAATCACATCTTAGTATACTTTTCTCTCTATCTTCATTAATAGTCTTTTTTAGGTAATGTATTGATATAGTTATCTTTCCATAAAAAAAGATTGATTACATATAATTTTTGCACATTTGTTTGAATATATAAATAAATATTTGTGTATTAACTGCAAGTAAATTTCTACAAGTTTTACAAAATAAAAAAAATAAATGTGTATTATTATTAATTTTCAGTAAACTCAAGTTCATAATTGTATTGACAAAAGAGAAAATGTAGAATTAGCAAATTCTGAACAGGATTTAACTGACGGTCGCAAAGATATAATATGAAATATATATAAATATTTGTAATTTTTTTGTATAAATGATCATAGATCTATTTCTTTACAATTTTAATTTTAGATAATTAAAATAGATTATATTCCATATTTTCTATAAGTGGTCCTAATTTGGAGCTTGATTAAAAATTATTTTTATTATTCTATATTTTTATCACAAGATAAACATTTTAAAAAAATACGATTTGAAATTTAACTTATTTGAATTGCCCAGATTTTAATTTATTATAAATTTCAAAGAATTACATCTGACAGTTATATTATTTATAAATTTTTAAAAAATAATTTTGCAATTAGTAGATGTAAGGCCATATATATATATATATATATATATATATATATATATATATATATATATATACGGTGCTGAGAAATGTTTTTCTAGATGTAATATTTTATGGTATGAGCTACGATATCGATTTATTGGTTAGTAAATAAATACTTATTGTATTTTTCTAGAAAAAATGTTTTATTTGCAAAATAAAACAAATTGATTTTTATATAAAACCATTTTTAATACATACCAATCGAAACAAAAGTTAAAATATAAAAACTATAAATATACAGACATTACGTCTTCTTCAGTCATCAAAGTAGTTAATAAATAACAAAAAATTTAAACATTCGGAATAACATTATTTGATATTAATTATTCTCCATAGTTATATAAAAATAATTAATATAATAGAACAGAAAAACGATTTTTTAAATATAAAAAAAACATCATGCAAGAAAAGCTATTAATTGAGTAATTATAATAACTATAAATAAACAAAACAAATAAATAAATAAACAAATTCTTGAATGAATCTAAATAAAAATATTAATACAATTCTGGCACTGGGGCGAATTAGATTTCACAGATTGATTTTTTCTCATCCCACAAAACAATAATGCTTGTGATAAAATGATCACTGAATGATAACTAATAATTTTTCATTGTTACTTATATGCTTTTCAATGACGATACATTCATCTTCATAGCACCAACACACAGAAAAATATGGAAGATCCCCGAAGAAATCTAAATGATTTTTCTGTACCTAGCACACGAGGTTGAGAACATTGCCATAATCAACAATCAAAAATGATTAATCACCATTTATTATACATTTTTTAAAAAAAAAATGTTTATAGTTTGTGGGATGAAAAAACAATTGATTTGAAGTACTTAAGAATAATTATTATTTGAAATATCATTTTTTTTTATGTAACAATGTGTTTATTTTTAAAATATTATTTAATGGCAGACTTGAAAAGAAATTATTAGAAAAAAAATGAATACAAATCGATAATAGTTTACAATAGATTATTCTTGCATGCCAACGCTGCATATTACAGCATTCCACTAGATAGCAGTGGTACAATGTAATACGACAATTATTATAAAAATAATACAAAATCGTTTAAAACAGGGGTGGGAAACTTCTTCGATAATAAGAGGCACATATATTACTTTTCATATATTTTTCAAGAGCCACAGAAAATATTATTTTAATATTGTATTTATAAATAATGAAAAATACAACTATATTACAACTACAGTAGTCCTACTCACTAAAATAGAACATATTTAATCTCCACTTGCTGAGACTTTGATTGAGTCTTCATTTTTTCCAGTTAATAGTTTAAACACAGTTACTCAGTTTGGACATATAATGCATATGAATGTTTGAAAAGGTAATATGAATTACCCCTTTATATATAAAATATTCTAATATTGGTACATACTATACTACTATAGATTATTAATATAAAAATTTAAGAAAAATGGCAATGAAACTCAATATTGTCTCGAGAACCGCACAAAATAGCTTTGAGAACCGCATGCGGCTCGCGAGCAGCAAGTTTGCCTACCGTTGGTTTAAAGTATTAAATTAACCATCTTATTTCCTTTGTTTATGCTTATATAAACAATCATGTTATGAAAAAGAATGTGATATCTCTTTTTGAGAACAACAAAAAATTAATTATACACATTTACTTTCAGTACAATACCGAAATTTTTCATAAATATTGTCAATAACATTATAATCATTTATGAACTAAACCCTTCAAAAAGATATTTCTTCAGAACTTACTATCCTTTGCAATTCATCTCTAGCAAATATTCCAACATCCATTTACATCTCCCGTAATTATCTGAGTTCAGGGTTCTCTATTTTTTCATATCTGCTTGATACTTTCTTTATTATTTTTTGTGCTGAATTTATTTTCTTTTAATTAATTCTTCATTTCATTCGATTGATATCGATATTAGTATCAACTGATAATTTGTACTTTACTTTCACTATTTCATTTTTAGTCGTTAAAAAAATTAAAAAATGCACATCAATTAAATCAAAATGTAAATAAAATACTTTATCAACAATTTTATAAAAAAAATGTACGACAGTTTTAGGATTATGTCATTTATTATTATCATCGTGTACAAGATAATAAACAAAGAGAAAAAAAAACAACAGTTCATTGACTCATCAAGGAACAGGCTTCCTCTGACACCTATTAATTTGATATCTTCATCGTAAACAAAATTATGTCTTACAACCACTTTTACACTAAACGAGTAAGACTTGTCAAGTGGTTTGATGCATATAAGAAAATTACATGCAGAGAGAGATATATATCTTTACACAGTACATATGAGTAAGAGTCTTCTTTTTAAGTCGATTTTTGATTATACGTGTCCGTAACATAAAACAGAAAACAGAAGCAACGCAATTGTGATAAGAAAACCATCGCAAGGCGTGAGAAATTATATTTTTATCTCGCAGAACCGTATGTACGCGCAACAAAACTATACTTACACACACATGTGTATATATATATATATATATATATATATATATATATATATATATATATATATATATATATATATATATATAAATTGTGCAAAATAATTCGGTGTCATTTTTTTTAGAAAATGAATGTTTACAGAAAAATAGAACACATTTCAGTCATCAAAATATTATTCATTATTTTATATAACATTGGTCCATTTGTCGGATAACTACGAATCCCTTGTGAAAATAAAGATGGTGGTTACAGGAAATAATTCACATTAATGATCTTCTAATTCATTAACTTAAAAAATAATTTACTGAGCTATATATATATATATATATATATATATTTCTGAGATAGCAAAAAATAACTCTTTTATAGTCATTTAATTTCAAAAATACATTAAAACTGAATTAAAGATAAATTAAATAAAAATAAAAACACTAACATTCTTTGTTTAGCTTTATTTACATATCTTTTTTATGAATTAATTTTCGATGAAAATAATATTTATATTTTAAGATTCTTACATTTAAAACCTTGATTTTCTTTTGAAAATTTTAAGGAATGCATTTAGAATATTATTAAAAAAAAACTTTAATGATATCTGTTCGAAAAATATTGGAATTCCAATTAAAAATATTTTTCTCACGTTCAGTCAAAAATTTAATGATGATGAAACGAGATATTTGCTCATTTAATAAAAATTAACTCGATAATTCTATTACATATTTAAATAAATTTGCAATGAAACTGTATCTGGTTTAAGTATATCTGATATATATTAATAGGTCAAAAACAACTCGCTTGAAAAACTAGTAAGCAGAGATGGTAATAAAAAATTAAAATTAAAATTATTCGAATTTTGAAGATACTTTAATTCCCGAAAGAAAAATCATTACTTCTAATGAACTCTAGTATGATTTCAATAAATATATAATACTCGTATATCGGTTCAATAAATGTGTATCGTATTCAATAAATATGTTGAATATATCGGTTGAAATAGATTTTGTTTCAATAAATATATGTCTGAGAAAATTAACTGAAAGGATTTTATTAAATCAAAAAAAGTATATTGAACTAAAAGTATTTTAAAATATTTTTTACTATACTTCAAATGTATATTAAACTAAAATAATAATTATATTTCTATTTTTTTAACTTAATATATTTTTAAAAAGTTGCTACTATTTAATTTTTTTAATTCACAATAACACGAACACACTTATTTATAAAAAAAATATTCTTAAAGCTAGACAAACTGTTAATTAAATAAAATAAAATTGTGTCCAAGAAATCTAGTCATCTTCAAAATTAAAACCCACTAAATGAAACACACAACATAAACTTTCACCTCTGAGAAAATATTTTGTATTTATTAAGCTAAATCATTTTCAGTCAAATTTTATATAATATTGTAGACAAAAACTCAAAAAGCATTCGTTAGAGTTAGCTGGTTTATAAAATAAATTCAACAAGAACTTAAGTACATAAAAATTTCTACAAGTTCATATATTCCGTTATCTAAATATTATATGTTAGTAAACAGATAGAGTAAATATTCATAACATAATATTTACTATAACTGGAAGTCATATCAGCTACACTTTATTATTTTAAAAGTAATAGATAATTATAATTTTATTAACATATAGATTTGACACTAATAAAATTTAAAAAATAATTGATTCATATAATAAATGTTATAAAAAATAAGCAACTAAAACACATTTCCTTTGAATTAAAAAGAGCTTTAAAATAGTTGATGATCAATAAACAAAAAAATATTTAAACAAAATTTGATACATTTTATTGAATTCGTGTACATATATAAAATTCTATACAGTAATGTTAAAATCTACTTATGAAGGTCTGTGTTTTACTTCACACTTAACGAATGTACTAAAGTAAAGCAAATGCTAGACATAATTAATGGAAATAAATCTGAGTTAATCATAATTATAAGACAAAAAAGGGATCTTTGAGCTGATTTTAGTTTATAAAGACGATGTACAGATACTATTTAAGGTTTTGAGATTGTTAATAAAGTATTCATTATTTCTATTAAAATTTACATTTCAATTCATTAAAAACCTCTTGTATATATTTTTTATAAAACATTTTATAACGAATCGTACTCTATATCAATCCAAAAAAAAAATCATATCACATTTCAAAAATATACTCATTATATATGTATACGTGTAGCTACAAAAATATTGCTTGAAACAAAACTGAAAAATTAGCTCGTCATCGATTAACAAAACGACACGAGATCAGCCCCTTCGGTGAATTGTTACAGCGATCAGAAGGGGTGTCAATAAACCATTACGCGTTTTGGCGGTAGCGGGGGTTCCGCCCTGACGGACGCAAACACAGTGTCCCCAACCTCTAAATGGTCCGTTATGTGACAATATGATAGGGATTACTACCCCATAGTGAGAAACATTTAATGTACATATGTGTGAATATTATTATTGAACACATGCATTTGTCTACATTTCTCGACATTTATATTCTGTTCTGTGCAATGAAAACTGTTCCATAGCTTAATTTGCCCCAGATTATATATATATATATATATATATATATATATATATATATATATATATATATATATATAATATATATATATATATATATATATATATATATATGAGTATATATTATTTAAATAATATATTATCCAATTATCTATATTTAATAAATGAAATAAATGTATTAATCGTCATTTATTCATTAATTAACTTTTAAATACATTTATAAATCGTCTAAACATAAGAATCTTTAAAATCTAAATTATTTTATGCACGATTAAGCTGATTGTGCTGACATCTGTTGCTAGTCGTATTATGTTTATTTTGGTATAATTTTTTTTTGTTTGATATTAGGCTGGTAGGAAAATAATTGCGATTATTTGTTTTTTTGGATTCTTACATTAATTTTTTCAGTGAAAGTTTCATTTCGTGTTCATGTTAATATCATTTTGAAGTGCATTTTTCGTTCTGAATTTTGTTAATATCGACTTTGATTTTGTTATTGATTTTGCTTCAAATTGGGCTATTGATTTAAAGATGGAAAAGAAGTAAATAAGAGATTTTTTTTTGTATGAGTTCAAAACAGGTGGTAAAGCAGCAACTGCTCATAATCTAAAAGATGCTTTTGGTATGGGTACTGTTAAGGAACTTAAGGTGTAATTGTGATTCCAAAAAGTTCATGCTACGGAAAAAAGCCTTCTTCAGTTCATAACTACCAATTAAATATGTTAGTTGAATCAGAACCATGCACAAATCTAAATATGATCAAAAGTTAGGCGTTAATCATCAAACAGTTGTAGACCACTAAAAAACAACTTAAAAAATGTATATGAATTTGAACCGCAATTACTTTTCTACCAACTTAATAATATAACATATAAAACACTTCCATGTCAAATACATGTCTATTATTTTATTGAATTTGTTTCAGATAGGTAGCATTCCCTTAAAATAAGGATTCATTTTGGCATATAATCCTTTCACTTTATAAAATACTTATTTTCAATTAAATATTTTGTTTTTAAGAAAATACAATTTTTATCAAACTACATTTTTCTTAGTAACGAATATTTTATTCAATAAGGTTATCTTAATATTCTCTCTTCTTAAATAACATTTGTTAAAAATAACCAGAAAGAATTAGAGCGAACTGTTGGAGATATGATAAAGAAAGATACTTAAGTATAAGAATTAAAGATAAATAAGAAAGATACAATTTTAAAAATTGCATTTTGTATCAGAATGCGCATAAGAAGTAATTAAAAAGGATCAATAACCATTTACTGAATATTTTTGATAAAAAAATCTTATAGTTTGTAGGTCAAAAAAGAAATTAATTTATGAAAATGAATTTAGCCACACTGGCAAAACATTATTGATCTATAAACCTTGTATATTTTTAAATGTGAAATTCAATCTTTTTTGAAATGTTTGAAAATGTGGAAATATAAACAATATTAGCATTTTTTTTCAATATCAGACACTCTAAAAAGAATAATTGAAAAATAAAATAATAATACAGTGTACGAGTAGAATTTATTCGCATTTCTCTAAATTAAATGAATAAAATTTAATTAAGTAACGGAAAAAATATTTAAATGACGATCGTTAATTCATGTGAATAAAAATGATGAAGAATAATCTTTAACAGATTTTTCAAGTACATCTTTTTCAAACCCATTATATATATATATATATATATATATATATATATATATATATATATATATATACATTCTGTTTTATTAATACCGAAATAATATTCATTATTAAATATATTAAAATGATATAGGATAATCTTCAAAATATCGATAACTTGTTCTGTGTATTATTAACATAAATATTAATAAGGATTCAACGTATATAAATCTAATTTAAATAAACGGATGTTAAAATAACATAGATTCATAACGTGCAATAAGATACATGATTATCATTTTATTAAATAAAGATTAGTTTTTTGTACATAGTTATCTTTTTCATTACAGGTTACAGTTCGCTGAAAATGAATGCACGCATCACAAACACAGGTAAGAAGTAAATTATGATAAATATTCTAATTATTATTCATTGGATTTTCGTACTTAAAAACGACACAAGTCCTGATATATACAATTATTCATATATGTGTGTATATATATATATAGAGAGAGAGAGAGAGTTATAATTATTATTAATCTTGTTGTTCATAAAATAATTCGTTCTATTTTGGTGTTTCTTCTTTGACAGATTTAATTATAAATTTAAAATAAATAATTAGATTAACATCCATTTAAATATGCCTGAAATAGAGAAAACTCTTTACTTGAATTCAAAACTGTTGGAATTATTAATTAGTTAATAATTTTTTTAAAAAAATTACATCTTTATCGTCTAATTGATATAAACAATCAGTATTATTAAATAATATTAACATGTTTGTTGAGTTAAAAGCATTGATTACAATTAGCTTGTATATTTTTTAAAGGAGATCAATCTGAAATTAAAGGAATAAACTGTTCCAGTTTGAATCACTAAAAATATAATGATAGATATTCAAAGTTCTTGAAATTTTGTTATTAATTTTAAATAGCAATTGTGTATACGTAGACAAGACTATGTAAATAAATATATAGAATTTCTAGTTAACATTTAATGTAAAATCCTGTACTGAAAACTGTAAATCTAGAACTGTATTCGTGCCAATTCAAAATAAAAAGTAATGATAATAAGCATTTAAAGTAAAAGATACACAAATTTTTCTTCTTAGATTGCCCTGATTTAATCATGTATACCGTATATACTGTTATTTACAAGCTTATTTTTAAGCTCTTATGACATCTTAAGATTCATTCTTCAGAAAAGTTACAATTTTTTCTTGTTTTCTGTAATACATCTATTTGATAAAAATGAACGTAGTGTAAAAAACAACATAATATGAAAAAGGATATCTTTAATATATTTAACTTCTAAATTTATAATGTCTTATAAATTGGTTTTATAAAATAAAACCGTTGACCAATGAGTCATGAATTTCAATCAAAATTTATGAATTATGTAGCCTTTCAATAAGAATATAGTTGTCTGGCACGCTAAACGAGCATCAATGTTTATTAAAAAATAACTTAACTTAAATAACACATATATAAAGTCGATTTCAATTTATTACTCTTTGTGATTCTCTGTTTGATCTCCTTTACAATTATAATCAACTTTTTAATCAGTGTTATTCTTAGAAAGTCCGATTTCCATTTTAATATTTATTTTAACATGGACGCATATTTTAACCTTTAAATGTGTCATATCATAATACTGTAATCACAGTTTCTTCTACTATTTATATATATATATATATATATATATATATAATAGAAGAGACCTACTTAATCGTTCAAATGAAGAGAAATTAGGAGTCTTTTTCCCTAGAAAGGTTAAAGATTATCTCTCTCTTTCTCTCTACACACGCACATACACACACACATATACATATATATATATTATTGGACTGAATCAAAGACCTCTGTCACCTCAGAGTAGCTCCACGCCTCACCTCAGAGTAGCAAGTTATCATATTCACCAGACGTATTGAATGATGAAGCATTAAAGTCAATGGCTAGTGGATTTGCTATCGTGTTTAAAGCTATCCTAAGTAAATAACACGTTAAGATGTTAGCTAATAAGTCTAAATTAAAGTGCCAAAGAGGTGAATATATCATATTTCACTGAAAAAAAGTTACATCAAAAACTTTATACCAGTGTTTTAAAACCATACCAAAAAAAAAAATAACTTGATGAATTATTAACAAACACACAATTTGTCAGTAGTATTTAGTGTATCACTCTTTATTAATAAATTAATTGTAAATTTAGCATGTATTTGGTCTTTTTAGCATATGAATTATCATTGAAATGCACATGAATAACAGTCAAAAATGTTCAATGACAAATCTTTTATTAACACTTTTGATCAGGAATTTTTTGTGGTTTGTGAGGTGAAAAATAGTCTACTTAAGAAACTAAATTTATTCGCAGTGTCAGAACTATGTTGTGTTGTTTTTGTAAGAAAATAATTCCAATTCTTAAATGTTTATTATTTCTTGTGGACATTTTTATTGTTTTATACTTAAATGTTGATCATAAAAAATAGTTACGCATATAAAAGTGATTTAATGATTATAATCTAATATTAGGGTGATTTTGATTCAATAATTCAAGAAAAAAAACTAGTATCATAAAATTTTATCCTGATAATGTACAATTATAAAAAGTATATTTTCGGAAATATAAAAAATTATAATATAGTGATAACAAAAATAATAAACTACAATTATGCATTATATATATTTCATAGAACGTCGTGTTTAGTGACATCAAAATGTATTATTACGAAATACACTTTTTTTTATTACATCAGTAGATCCTTATCTCATTATTCTTATTGTTTCAAGACACTGAACGCTTAAATTTTAAATTGTAAGAAACGAGGGTGCGAGCGAGCAGTGACGTGACAGTGGAGTGTGCTAACGTCCAGGTCACGTGTCGGAGTCATTAAACCGCCCCTAAATAATATAACTGGCGTACTGTCATTTCTATCAAGTCTGACACGGAGCTGTTTCCCAGAGCGTGTCGAACACGCAACCTCAGACTTAAGCGACGTCACTGCCCCTACGATTCACGCTATAATCGTCGGATGGCTTCAGATTTTTCCCGAATATTTTTTTTAATATTTTTTATAATTTATATTGAAGATATTTTATTTATATTCACATCAGTTCGAAATAATAATATTCAGCAATGGCAAACTAAAGTTGAATATAAAATTTAATTAGAATCTGATCAACTAAATCAATTATTTTTAATAAACCTATAATCAGGCGTCTTAACTACATTTTTTCTTAAAATTCTATTTTTATATAAAAGTAAATATTTAAAATAACACAAGGTAACTAAGAGATAAATAACTATTTATTCATAAAACACTTTTAGAAAATCTTCATACTGACTTTCATGCATTGACCTTCTAGCATTCCAATAAAATGACAAAATTAAACATTTAAACATCATTTAGATCACAAATAAATAAAAAATCCAACATTTTTCCAAATTATCACCTCTGCATATCAAATAAAGAATTGATACTTTCTTAGTCTAATATTTTTTTATTATTTCAGTTCAGATTGACTTGTAATTTATAGCTGGTTAAAATCACTGCAAAAATGTTATTTAAATTTTAAAAATTATTAGAATAATGATTAATATTTTTGATCACTTATTTTTAAATCAAAAGCTATTTATTAGAAAGGTACTAGTTTGTTAAATGGAACATTGAATGGAAGATTCAATCTTGAAACTTCGTATGACTTCATATTTCAGTTAGATTTGCTGTATCTAAAGTATGGGTGGACAACTTTTTCGATAATAAGAGCCACATATAATACTTTTCATACACTTTTCAATATTCAAGTGGCACAGAAAATATTATTTTAAAATTGAATTTATAAATAATAAAAAATACAAGTATATTGTTAATAGTCCTACTCATTAGAGCAAAATATGTTTAATCTCTACTCGTTAAAGACTTTAATTAAGTCTTCATTATTGCAGTTAATGGTTTAAAAACTGATTATAGATTACTACTATAAATTATTAATATAAAAGTTTAGAAAAAATTACAATTAAATCCAATATTGTCTCGGGAACCGCACAGAGTAGCTTTGAGAGTCGAAGTTTGCCCACCGTTGATCTAGAGTATACAAATGAAATCTAGATGTGTAAAAATTATTAAGAACAAATATTTGTACATTTATTATTTATTTAGAGCTCCAGCTAGAAATTAAGTCTAACTGAAAAATCTAGTCATTACGATTGAGTCTTATTTTAAATATTTTATTTAACAAACTTGTATCTTTTTATAAATATTTTTGATTTGAAAATAAATTAGGTGTTGAATGCTAAAATTCTTTATTTATTTTTTGACTTTATATTTTTCTTTCCAATTTGTGAAACAATTCATTTCTTTTACAGACTTTCCATTACTTTCTTATAACATAAACTTTATAACTGAAATTTGACGTATCTTTATAAGTTGTATTATTTCCATTTCCATTAAATATTTTAACGAAATATTATATATAACTAGAATAAAACTAAATCAGAAAAATAATAAGTATAATTGCAAATAACGACGTTCAGTATCTCATTGCGATAATAGTGAGTTTATCTTAGTTACATATAAAGAGTGACTCATTGGTGACTCACTAAGGTTCCAATTACTATGGGGCTCAGAATAATTATTTAAATATTTCTTCAAGTTTAATAATATTTTTGTCACTGATTTTAACCACCAGAACTAACAAATTTATTATATCTGAAATATTAAAAAAAGGTTATTCGAATAATAATAATAGAACATTCTTCACAGTTCATATCAGTATTATTTTTTAAATCTTTTAAGTAATTTTATATTTAAAAAAAACATTTCAAATCCTATATATGCATATATATATATATATATATATATATATATATATATATATATATATATATATATATATATAAAGAAGAGTGTGTATTTTCATATATATTAATCAAGTAGATCTAATTTTATTTCTAATTTTAAATCTTTGTAGTAATTTTGTATTTTAAAAAAATTTTAAATCCTATATATGTATATATATATATATATATATAAAAAGAAAAAGGGTATATTTTCATTATATGTTAATCAAGTAGATCTAATTATATTTAATTTTGCACAAAACTATTATTGACAAATGAAATGTTAAAACAATTAAATTGATAATTTCACAATTGAACACCTCTGTTGATGCATACAAATTATTAAATCATAAACGTTTGTGTTTATATATATATATATATATATGTATATATATATATATATATATATATATGTATAAATATATATATATATATATATATATATACATATACATATACAATGAATATTGAAAAATCATAATTCAATATTTGTAAAACCATCTGCAGAATTATATCCTCAGCTGTTAAGAGGAGTACCTTAATGTTTCCGGGGGGCGTATATTCGGAGTCTTAACCTAATGATGAGGAACATATGTGTTTATTTTGTATCTTCATTGAAACATCTTTATATCTGTATAACTGAAGAATTAATATTATAGCAAAGGCAGAACATTTCTTTTTTTATATACAAATTACTGATAATAGGAAAATTGACAGGAATAAGTAATTAAAAATTATCAAAGTTTTATATGTAAAATGATTTTAAGAATATATTTTTTTAAATATTATTTTAATAACATAACAGATTTAATAACATAGATTCTCTTGAAAAAATGTACAAGAACTGTGCAGTATTTCTCAATTTATAACTACAATTTGTTATAAATATAATCAAATATTTTCGAAAACAAAAACTTCACTCATATAACAAATCATGACAAATTTTTCTGATACGATTTTAATTTTCTTGTGGGCAGTTCCGTAAAAAAATGCTTTTATCAAAATTTTATATTTTAACCAATAATAGCAAGCGCTTTGAAGATGATGGTATCGCCATCGAAATGTTTATAAGTAACCATCAGAAGTGATCACTAATTATTTATTGAATATTTTTGATTAGAAAAAACGTTTGTTTACTAAGTGAGTTACAAGTTCATTTGTAAAAGTAAATGTATCCACAGTACTAGAACTAAATACTTATCAAATATGTCAATTCTTTGAAACAAAACAACTGAAATTTACTACTATAATATAAAATCTCTAATTTCAACTCATAAATTTCAAAATACTCATGCTTGAAGTCAATTTTAAATTCATCGAATTACAAATTTATACCAAGTTTATAGATACGACAAATTTAAACCAATTAAGCTGTCTAAACGCTCTTAACCCCTAAATATCTTTCTATCTGAACTAAATTTAAACTATATTAAAAATATAAAACAATGCATTGTAAAAGAAGTGGTTTTTCTACACATTTTTATAATTTTATGGATTAAAAAGCATTGATACGATTATGAATGTATCTCAAAACATATTTAATAACACATTTTTTAATTACTGACAAACGCCAGTCAAGTCGGTTATTAAATAAAAAATATTCTATTTATAAAAATAAAGAGACTACATTTGTATTTCTTACTATATATAACGAACATTCTATACATTCATATACAATACATCAATATAATAATTTACACTAGATGTTTTATGCTAAAATAAAATAACATTTATTTATGTTATATATATATATATATATATATATATATATATTTATTTATTATGTAAGAGTTATAGTCATGAATCCTACTTCTCAGCATCTAAGTGAAAATAATAATGACACGACGCGAACAATTATGAAGTGAAATTAAATTTCTCAATTAGCGAGAACTCGTAAAAATCACAAATTGTCTCTTGTGTCTGTTGCACCCTACGTTCTTTCTCAACAATAAACGCGAATCACATTAAAGTCAACAGACGGAAATCTGTTTCTATACTGCCGCTGTTACACGCAGCTCTTCGTCGCTACGTTGACAATTAAACGTACAAATCATATCTTCAATTTTAATTAAGAACACCCCTCACACCACGCGTAAATTTACTCAAACAAGC
>CM068317.1:32847500-32850000 GCA_034766995.1 Acanthacorydalis orientalis
TTAAATTACGGATGATTATAGAAAAATTAGAATAGGCTTTAACCAAAGAAATGAATAAGGAAAACTTAAGAACGTATCGACTAAATCTCATGTGAAAAAAAGTTTGAATGAAATATACATAAATAAAAATGCAGATAATTATAAAAAATGCATATATATATATATATATATATACATTATATATATATATGTTATAAAAATACATAAAAATTACAATAATTATAGAAATAAACGGTAATTTATGACAATAAAGTAATGAGAAGGAGTGTATTTCATAATTCATAATCTGTAATTTACGTATAGCTGAGCAATATAACGTTAGTTATATTTGACACTGACAATATAAAACTCCACATAATATATTTAATTTAAAAAGGAATATATTTTCATAATACTCGGTTAGTAAATCTTATGAAACGTATAAATTGTACAAATACAGACAGAAAATCAATTTCATATCTCGAAAAACACGGAAACTAAACCATATACTTACATATTATAACAGTTTGATGACTGCTAGACATATAATATGAATTATTGTTTAAATAAAACTAAATATATACGCTTCTATCATGAGTACGAGTAAGATAACAGATACGAAAATCATAGTAAACTCAATGACTGTGAAAATCAAATCGTTGTACCTTTCTAATCAATTAGACAAAGATAGTGATACGAATGTTGAGTTTGCGCGCGAGTGAGAGAAAAGAATCATAACCGTATTTATCTGTCCGCGTGACCGGATAGTTTGAGAGAATAGCAGAGAGCGTCGCTAGCAGCGCCGGATCCGGAAGCGGGTTACGTTTCTGGTGCACATTAAGCACATCTCGTTGGTTATGGTTAGCCATTAGTCATGGGTTCGTTTCCTTGTTATGACGTATGTTGGTTTTTGTCTGTAGGGTCTTAATAGGATCATAATTTAGGTACATTACAGGTCGATTTTCATCATGACATGATTTTATATGGTGTGCACGAATGTGGTGTAAAGAGTGATCATATTCTTTTACGTACCGTTGTACACAGTTTTCGAAATTGAAATGTTTACATATGTCTTCTTTAATTTTCAATTAATGAAATTACTGCAATTATTTACAAATTATAAAACTTTTCAAAACTCGTTGAAAATAATTAAAAAAAAAACTTAAATAAACTTGTTATTCATATAAAAACCTATAAAAATAGATTTTTTTATACTAGAATAAAAATCAATCATAATAATTGTATGGTTCCTTTATTAACACATTGATAATTTTAGTGAAATTGCAATTTTTTAATTGTATTTAACATTAAAAATTTATTTTATTTTGAATGAAGGTACAAATTATGAACTATTTATATTTTAAATGAAATCATATGAGAAAACTTTTTCATTCGTTTTGTTATAACAAACTAAAACATCAATTTTTTAAGAAAAAAATGAATTATCCTTAAACTTGGATTATTCCATTAATGTTAAATATCTTCGTTTCCAACTATCCTTTTTTATTAATAAATGTTAGCCGTTATACAAATCGGTTTACATAAGCGAGCTAATATTCACATTTACGTTAACAACTTCCATAACATGATTAACAACTTCCAACTATGTACTTACAGGTGAATATTTTATTTGTATAATTGTTACAACAAACGAATTGCACATGCGTTTATTTTAGATGTAGTATTATGAGTTTATAAGGATTCCTTTTGACTACTGTTAATGTATATAATTTCCATACGAGATGTTAACGTTCTTGTTTGTGAAAATCAAGTGTATTGTTCACCATGGAAATTGTACAGTTCCGGGAAACGGTCTTTGTACGCAATTATTTCAATAGTAACTATCAATGCTTTTATAAGTATATTCAAACGTCAGACGCTTGTGTATACTTGTTCGTAGAAAATGGTGATGGTGGTGACATACTGTGTGATAATATAACGTTACGAAATTTCTGTTTCACATATAATTTAATTATGTTTTCAATGATCGAACTGATAATGTTATTTGAATCATTTGAATCTAAAGTTTCATTTGGCTCTTTTGTTACGTGTGAATTCAAACACACACTCGTGTTTATATATATATATATATATATTAGGTTGACCAAAAAGTAATTACATGTATTTCTATATAAATGAAAGGTGAAATTTTAACTTTAAAACTTTATTAAACAATATATTGTCTATTTTGTTCGATTACCTATTGCCACCTTTCAAGAAACTCTGACTCCGCGCTTCAAAAAAGTTATCTTTTTCGGTAAAAAAATATTTCCATGAACGATTTGATATCCTCATCATCAATGAAGGTTTTACCATTCTTTGTTTTGCAAAGAACGAAACAAATGGTAGTCTGATGGTACCAGGTCTTGCGAATATGGTGGAAGTGGTAACACATCCCATCCAAGCTGTAATAATTTTTGATAAATGGCCAATCTTGTATGTGATCTAGCATTCTCTATGTGAAAGAGGGCACCTTTGCAATTCTGGACGCTTCAGTTTGATAACATAATTTAATTTATCC
>CM068317.1:32855000-32992500 GCA_034766995.1 Acanthacorydalis orientalis
ATTATTTACAAAACAATTGAATAAAATACAAAATTATATATATATATATATATATATATATATATATATATATATATATCTTAGTCATAGATTACTAACTTTCATCTGAGCACAATTTATTTTATAGTTGTAATGACAAGAAATACATGTTTATTCATTAACTTCCTCTATCTTATATGAATAAATTAGTATTAGATATAGATAGATTCTTTTATATAAAGTAGATAAATTAAATTCTCTCTCTTTCTCTCTCTCTCTCTCTCTCTCTCTCTCTCTCTATATATATATATATATATATATATATATATATATATATATATATATATATTAATAGGTTTTCAGTTTCATTATAATTAACATTCATTTGAATTCTTATATCAATTGTAAAATAGATGTTAAATAGAAATCAAAAGCAAGGTGTAAAAACAATACGAGTATGTATTATCAA
Source organism: Acanthacorydalis orientalis (assembly GCA_034766995.1). Lineage (NCBI taxonomy): Eukaryota > Metazoa > Arthropoda > Insecta > Megaloptera > Corydalidae > Acanthacorydalis > Acanthacorydalis orientalis. Next base: position 32,855,449 of record CM068317.1, read on the forward strand.
ATATTATTACTGCATAAAAAGCCTGTGATAAATACAGACATATCCATTACACTTTATACACATGTTGTTTTCTTTTATAAAACTTCATTGTGAGAATTCGTGTCACTAGCTCATTGCCTTGTGCAGATATTTAATATTTCTAGAAAAAATACCTCGCTAATGACCTAATATACATAAAATGTTCAATCCTGTCTGAACCGCCTTCACTTCCGAAGCAATATATTCCGTATTTATGAAACTTATCTGCAGGATCAGGCTACTGAAATATACGTAATGGAAAAGAGCATGCAGAAAACAATTTGTCTCCGTGTGGGGTTGAAGCGAAGGCGCGCACACGTACAGCACGACGTGGGGTGAGATACGGTGGTGTTCTAGCTGATAACAACAAATCCGCAGTGTTGCGTGTGTCGCTAGTGTCGCACCGTCAACTCCTCTCATTCCGCTTATCCTTCGCGACCACCTCAGAAGCCTTCGCCCATACCTATCGCTTCCTCAATTCGACCAACACCCCTCCCAGATGTACGCTTTGTTCTATGACCGCATTTTATGGGTGCGGCGCAAAGATATTTGGATGGAAATGATAATAGGATATTTTGTAATAGTTTACTTGTGAAACGCCTTTACTAATTATCGTCGAGTACTTGCTTCATTATGTGTGTCCGTGTTAATTGTACTTAGAACGACGTGTTAATTTTATGTCAATTTTACATGCGAGAGCTCTTTTACTATTATCTTATTGTTAATAAAAATATCCGTTCAACGGATTTTATTCACACTTAATAAAAGTTGCACACTCCGTGTACTTCATTGAAATGATTACATATATATTTTGATATTATATAAAAGTATATTCATTGCAAATCATACAAAACTCTTCTTTTTATTAAAATAATATATAAATTGCACATAAATTAACAATACATCATGCCCGAAAATAATTACCATATTTATTTAACAATTTCAAATCGCTTTTACGGAGTTGATAATTAGTGAAAAATTCATGAAATGACGTTATCAGGAACAATTATTCTTCAAGAAACATAATTACTAAGTGTAAACCTTGCAATGAGTATTTTACATGTATGTATATATATATATATAGAGAGAGAGAGAGAGAGAGTATACTTAATATAAATGATAAATACTAACTGAAATCAAATATAATATTTACTTTAACAATACGTTAAAACTTGCATTGTGAAAATTATGTAATGTATTGGTAATAAGTCATAAATTCAATATAAAGGATTATGTTCTATTTTTGTTCATTTTTCATCATTCAATCATCATAAAAATTTGCAGTCACTTTTAGGATACTTAGTATAAATAAAATTTATATTTCTTTAAAAAAAATTAATACTACAAAATACTAAATTCAATTCATTTTTGAATATTGAAATATCTTCAAACAAAAAATGATCACAAAAATTTTTTGTCAGAAAGTCAAATTAATTCTGTTTCGTATCACCGCTTTATATTGTAAAATGAATATACATCTTTCCTTACTAATTCATATTATTACATATATATATATATATATATATATATATATATATATATATATATATATATATATTATTACACGTTATTTTGATATAAAAAGGGATAAAAAATACTTGAAAGTATTAACAAAATAATTTTAAAATTCAAAATGTTTAATAACTAATATTCAAGACAGTGGTCTACAATTAGGGACAAGTTACACAAAATAGGGACAATTTCAAATGTTTAGCAAATAACTAGTAAAATTTAAATTACAATACTGTGAATACCTTGTATATGTATTACTTTAGCTATTATACTACCTAGAATTAGAATTATATTATGTACTTATGGCCAGTTTGTTTTATATATTTATATAAATAAAACAGTTTTGAAATTCGTTATTTTCTAGTATTTTTACAAGAAAAATATGTAAGTTAGATAACAGCAATATGTTCAAATTATGACATTATTAGTCAAACCTAATAACCTGCTTTTATATCATGGGATATAAATAGATAAATATTATTAAAGATTAGACAAAATATCATAACCTAGAACTTGAAAAACACACACAACAGCCAGAAACAAAATAATAAATAGAAAAATAATAAAACTGGAGACAGTTCCAATATCTGACATTACAAGCACATTATTAAAATTGTAAAGACTTAACCCTTTGCACTCGCAAAACCAGCTGTACTGCTCAGGTACTTAAAAGTGTTGTTCTACGCCCACGATCAGCGCACTGCCCACATTTTATCATTTACAGATAAATGCTTTGATAAGCGTTCGTCTATCAATGTCATCGGGTATTTATACTTTCCTATATTTATCATACTCTTATCATAATTTGTAGTATACAAACTTCTGATCTACAATGTTTTTCGAACCTTCATAGCTTCTGCACTGCTTCAAAGAAGCAATAAATTAATAATCTAGTTTGTTGTTCCTTGCTGTTATCGTGGAAATATAAAAGAGTAATTACTATAATTAATTCCTAGGATGTTGCATTGATACGAAAAATAAAGTTTTTCATTATATACTTTAAACAAATTCATATAAACAATAAAATAAAACACAATATTTACATTAAACTATGTTAATTTGTGTATGGTTAATAAAAATTTAAAGTTCGAAAAAAAGTTGTATAATCTAACAAATTGCTGAGATTTTTTCTTGGTTCTTGCGTACCTCTGAAATCTAAAAAAAACCGCTAGTGTTGACTACCAAAGAATAGCCTAATTACTAAGAGTGCAAAAGGTTATAGGAAAGAGAATAACCTTGACTCAACGTTTCTCTTTCTTTCTGAATATATATATATATATATATATATATATATATATATATATATATATATATATATATGTGTGTGTGTGTGTGTGTGTGTATTTATGTTTTATGAACATGCTTTTGTATAAGTGTTTGCATATGCGTTTAAATGTGTGTTATTTAAGTTTCCTTAAGTAACGAATATTTTCTTATTCCTCCACTAAAATATCTCATTACGCAGCGGGTAACATCAAACAAAAACCTGAAAATATACATTTGATATATATTGAATACATCAAATACGCCTATTAGATTCACGACATGTGCGGTGTATAAAAAGAATTTGATAGCCGTGTTAATGCTGAAGGGGTGTCTTTGACTTCCAGTTATATAGAGAATAGTGGCAACCAATTCGTGTCAGATAAGACACTGCGGGACGTATGGCGTGACCGTGAGACAATACGACCAACTTCCTGTCCACTCACGTCCACAACCACCCCCGAAATTCAACCCCTTCTAGGTTTGATATATATATATACGTATGTTCTTAGTGTTAATACAGTGTCCAATGCGTAATGTTTCCGCACAGTGGCATAGAAATTATTATTTTATTCAAATATTTTTTTTTATTTATTATCGAAGTGTGTATTATTTTTGTATTTTTATTATCTAAATGTGCATTATTTTTTATGACAGTCGAAATAATCGCGGGACTATTTTTAATATAAAATAATTTACTAAAAAAATCGAAAAATGTATTCTCTCATCTCGTGTTCTTGTATCAGATATGAAATAATACCTTCATACATATTATACATATATACATACATACATACACACACACACACATATATATATATATATATATATATATATATATATATATAATACTTTACATTAAAATAATCTAATATTAGTAATTTAAAAAGAATTCCTTAAAATGAAACATGACATTTGAATATATTTTTTGAAAATTAAAACCTTTATTTTCATTATAAAAACTTGACAACATTAAGACCTGCTTAGATATCTGTAATCAATTTTCCAAGATGAACTATATTAGAAATATAGAAGCTTTAAATCAATGATATGAAAAGATTTTACTTTCATAAACAGATTGGCAATGTTTTCTATCAATACTGATTGATAAAATTTACATTTTCTTGAAAAAAATAGTAAAAAATTAAATTTTTATGTATCAATATTTGATAGAGAATGTCATTTTATAAAAGCAGTCACTTTAACTGTTATATAAAAAAACGTCTTACAGTTTTCTGTTAATTTGTAGACGGATTCTGAAATGAAAAATTGAGAAAGGTGTTACCATAGTTATTATTTAGTCTTTTAAAGTTTTTTACAGAGATACAGAATGTTTTGCTTTTCTCTCTGAATGGATAAGAACGAACGTATTCAAAGAAAATAATATTAAAATCAATCAAATTCTAGAGTCAGTATAATTGAGAACATTTAAATAAACATACTTTTTTACAAATTATGATATCAGTTGTGTTTATTAAGGAAAAGTGGATTTTCTTTAAAAGGAAAAATACACTTCTGATCTCTTGAAGCCTGTACGATTACTATACAATATTAGTATTTATATCTATTAATTTATTATATTTTTAAATCATTTTTAAATAATAAAATCGGTTGTTAAGGAATGAATTAATATTTTATGCATTGATTTTCTCCAATTAATTCAATATTTTTTGTTGTTTCAAACTAAACAAGAAGCGTTCAAAAATATATGTTAAAAAGATTTTTGTTCTAAAAATGAATTGCTTGGTAAATATATTATTGATAAGAAAGTTCAAGAATTACTAGTTAAATATATTGTTTTGTGTGTGTGTGTATATGTATATATATATATATATATATGTATGTATGTTTGTTTGTATGTATGTTTGTATGTATGTTTGTATGTATGTTTGTATGTATGTTTGTATGTATGTAAATGTATGCGTGTATGTATATAAATGGAGATAAAAACGCTATACTGAAAAATACGAACATCCATGTTAATTCTACGCCAATGCTTTAAAAACGACACACCACAGAATGCGGAACGACGTGGACGACAGTAAAAAGCACATGCAATGCAACGTGTTGCGGCTCCGAAGAGCTTTGTCACCCTATCTCGTCCCCCGTGCCACCTTCATCCCATACCATTCGTCGAACCACGAACAACTTACATTGTAGTGGAATCACGCATGTCCTCAAAGCCACCTTATACTTCTTACCGAGCTTATCTCAGATCGCGGCAGGCCATGACGACATGCGATTTTGTCATCAAGTTGGCTGCGCTCGACGCTATACTTTCAGCTACACGTATGTCTTTTCGTTTTTTATTGTTATATAAAACGTCCTTTCATTTCGGTACACACTTACTGCTTTTTTTCCTTTGCCGACGGGATGATTTAAATACTGCTTTTCTTTTGAATAATCAATTATATACGTCCGTTTAAAAATTTATGTCTGCTAATTATTCACTTTTTTGAAAAATGTTACAGTTTAAGATGACAAATAAATGCTGTCCGTAAAAATAACACACTCGTTTATATATTCATGTATATATATATATATATATATATACTCCTCATACCTTTAAAACTCAGTATTTAGGTTATGTCTACCTTCTTGTATAGCTACAATGTGAAATGTATATCATAAAAAAGTACTTCAACATATCAAATGTTGAAATACTTATTCATTCAATACTTTGTGGCCTTAATTTTTTAATGGAAAATGAATCTCAAGTAAGTGTAGTAATTTAAAAAAAAATGTGTTCTCGCGACAATGTCATTAAAATTATTGACTATTAATCAATAATTTTGTCAGTCGTTTCTGATATCTTTTTAACTCATTTTCTGATATATATATATATATATATATATATATATATATATATATATAAATTATTTACACAACTTTTTTATGGACTCAATATTTTAAAAATTAGATAATATTTTTTATCTAACTTTTTCCTCATCTAATTTCTATTATAGATCATTGCAGAGTTATTACAATAAGTATATTATAAAAAATGTGTATAACTAATGTAAACTGCAAATTATTTTACTTAGTAATAAACAGAATAAGTGATATATGTATATGTATGTATAATAAACGACGTGTATTCGCCTCACTGGAAAAAGTATATAATACAATAGGATATAAAAGAAAAAAATTGTTCTTCGATCGTTTATAATGTTCGACTATAATAAATACACATGTATTGCTGATTTACACAATCATCTATGTTCCAGTATTGTATAAGTTTAAAAAAAATACGATCTCAATCAGTTAGAAATTTCTTATATAGCGCTTTAGTAATATATGTAAATTAAACAGACTTCCACATGAAATTAAACTATCACAATTGGAATTACAAGATCTTATGCGTCCTAAAAGTCAACAAAAATTCACTAACTGATACTTCAAAAAGAGAACGTTAGAATTTAAGTCGAGTTCCCAAATGTTTTTTAACAAAAAAATATAAAAAAAGATAACACTGGATACCTGTTTTATACGAAGACATTCTAAAAAAATTGGAAAACGTTAGAGAATAAACCCGTCTATTTCTGGCTAGCAAGCAAAAATATTTAACCTATTAGTTGTGTATGACGAATATACTCGTCATGAACATGAATTTGAGCAATAAAATTATTGATTTTTCAAAAAACAAAATCCCGTTTCGTTACAATTAAATTAAATTTTACAGCAGCTGCATATACTCTTCGTAATCCCTTCATTTTTGCGACACAATGTAGATACATACTTTTAAAATAGGGCGACACAGCTAACAGGTTAAGTTAAAAAATCACAAATTTGGTTTTTAAAAAATTTATCACTGTCAGATTTTTTTAATCACTGTGTCTGTTTCTCTCTCTCTCTCTCTCTCTATATATATATATATATATATATATATATATATATATATATAAAATGTCTTAGTAAACGAAATATATGTAAAAAATTAATATAATTCAAGTGAAAGAAATAAAAATCCAAGATCCGTCTACAAGTGTGAATAGCTTAGTGTAGTAAAAAAAAAAACATTTATGTATAAATATTTAGTATATCTTTTATTTACTTAATATAGATTCTAGGAATGTAAAGTATTATTGTATTTAGATTAAACTATATTCTATATGACAATCAAAATAAATGATGAGTGCAGATGATTTAATTCCATTAAAAATGAAATATGTTTATGAGTCACTGTTATTATTTTTTTTCCTATATGACCTAGAAACATATATTCATTTGACATTCAGATATGAACTATTTATTTATCTAACGTCTTTCACTATCTGTTCAGTACTTTTGTCCACGAAGGCGAGTTTTTAATATAATAGAGTTCGATGAGTATGAGTATATTTTTATAACCTCTGTTTATTGTTTCGTTCTTCACAGAAGATAGTATTAATTGCATATAGTATTCATAACAAAGAGATTAGAATAATCACTATTCAAATTAAAAAAATCTTTATAATTGTAACAAAGGTACCTTACAAAACAATAAATAACTAATTAATTAAACATAAATAAAATAATACTAATTTAATTTATATTTTAACTGTAATATTATGAAATATAATTATAGTATGACCAGACTAATATCATTTAATATAAATCATAATTAGTTTCGTTCCTATGTACCTGATTTGAAGTTATATTTCTTGTCCTTGAGGTCCCTATTTTTCCCTTCTATTACCGACTTTGTCTTCAGACATCTTCGGTGGATACTAATTAGTTATATTGTTATTCAACTGTTAGTATCCATCTGAAGTATCGAAATATGAAACTGGTAGTATAAAAAAAACAAAATATTGACCTCAAAGATTTAATAAGATTTAATAAAACCTGAAAAATAATTTTATTTTCGTTTCTCGTTTACATAAAGATTTATTTTATCAAAAAATCGTCAATAATGTTTCATTATTGAATTGTTTTCTCATCATACAAATCACAAAATAGTTCAATGATATATATATATATAATAGTTCAATAGTTCCTGATCAAAAATTGTCAATAAATGATGATTGATTATCCTCAACGCGAAAAGACATAGATATTTTTGTACCTTGATGCTCTAAATATGATAACATTGTAATCGAAACGCGGATAAATTACAATCAAAAATGGTCAATAATCATTTATTGAACATTTTTGATTGGAAAAACATTATTGTGGTCTGTAGTGCGAAAAAAGAATTCATGAATTGTTTGAATTTGGTTGTAGCAACAGAACTGTACTGTAAAATAATTTGAGCTCGTTTCTCAATTGAATATATTTCTTAAAAACTTCCTAAAATGTTTTTTTATTGCTTTTTACATTTGCATTGTCATATTTCACTTTTTGTAATTTGTTTCCTTTTTTTATCCTTTGTTTATTTATTAAAAGTTCATTTAGTTATACATTTTTTTTAATTTAGTCATATACTTAAATTTTAATATTCTTATTGCTTATATATTTAATAACATGTATAATATATACATATATATATATATATATATATATATATATATATATATATATATGTACATATACTGGGAATATTTACGTAACGAGGGACAGTACATCTAATGAAACCCCTTGAAAATGAATAATTGTTCTTTCTAGACCGTTAAAACCTATTCTACCTGATAAAATCTTGACTCAGTTATTGAAGTATTTAAAGTCACTCGAGACAATAAACGTTGGAATTAAATGACTGAAGACATTGAGTAAATGTTTTTGTTTGATTTATTTAATTGTTCCGTGTTTTCCTTTATTATATTCCATGTTTAGGACCTCTTTGATCATTGACTGATGTTAAGAGGTCGCCTCTTAAATTCTCGTTTTAATTCAGTGTGAATTTAATAAACTCTATCTTAAATTTAAGTGGTTTAACGTATATTTCAAATGACGTAAGTGATATCAATCGGTATATATTTTTTCGTTCTGTATTATTTAATGTTTAATATTTACAAATTTTTCTATTTGTCGATAAATTAAACAGCTTATCTTGATGAGAATTGTAATTAATATAAAAAAGTAAGATGTACTATTGAGAATACACTAATTTACTAAACATTAATTACAATTAAAAACAGCATTGTTCATTTTTATTGAATTAGTTTCTTAATACTAGAGTTTTATATATTTAAAGTTGAAAAATCTCTTTTTCATGATTATTGATTTTATTTTACACACTACATAAATGTCGAAGTGAGAAAAAACCTTGCATTTGTAATTTGTTCGTGTAGTTTTTTCCTTAAAAAAAATTTTAATTTGATTACTTTATAGTTTCAATTAAAGTTTCGCAAGTCATTAAAAATAAACGCAATTACAAACTTACAGCTTATCTTTAAGATAATCTTAAATATAATTTCAGTTGTAGCAAGTAAATCTATATACGAAAAAACATACCTAATTTCAGTATAAATTATTTTGACCACAATTGGTTTATATCTTCCCTTCGAATCATAACAACGCCTACAAAAACAACCCCCGAAAATGTAAATTATCTACGTAACGAGCTTAACACTTCCTGTATTATCTAGTACTCAATTTAGATTGCAATCTTAACCAACAAGTAATTATGCTCTTCACTTTAACATCATCAAACAAAACTTATGCTGAAGAAAGATCAAATAAGTATTTATGCTTGTTAATCTCTGTTCCTTTCATTAAACGTGTAATATTCAATCTGATCATTTATCATATTATTTAATATCGATTTTGATGTCTTCTCAATATCTATGATATACTCTATTGTCTATAGTATTCTATAATTTTTGTTTCTGTATTAAAAGAGAAGAGTGAAATGAAACCATCAAACTTTTAGGAACATACAATGAACTACACATCAAATATCACCCCTCTGTAATCAAGCGTTGTGCTCTATGATTTCGTTTGTTTTTAACGAGTGTCTAGAACAACGAGACCATGTTTTTGTATATAGATAATATAATCAGAGCACCGGGTAAGTTATCTTCCAATTACTGACATGAAAGTTTGCATGTCTGTAAATACTTTACTCGAAAGGATTCTCTGATGTTTGCTTTTGTGTGATTATTACATTAATATATAGTTTTTAGGATTCAATTTAATACACATTGAACTGTATCTTCATTAGTTCAATGTAATTTTTGTACTCGAATTTTATTTCTATATGTTTTTTTTACAAATGAATTATTTTTTAATTCTACAAAACACAAAAACTTTTTGAACAAAATTTTTCAATAAATGATTATTGATCAATAAAAACGTAATTAATCAACAAACTCATATTTCAATATTCCAATAGATCTTATGAAGTACTGAAATGTATGACTTGAAAAAGCAGTTTTTTTACTTGATGAAAAAATGTAGGAATCTAAACAATCAGATCAGTTTCAAAATGAATCTAACAAATTATTAGCAAATAATAAAGAATTAATTTCACAAATCAACTGACAACACAAGGTTATAACAGGATCGTTTGATAATTATGGTAAAAAAAAGAACTTAACCACCGTTTTTTGAAAAAAAAAATCTATTTTATTTCTCAACATAGTCTCCATTGAGGGTTATATACTTGATCCTGAAAGTTTGCAAAATATGCATTAACGGCGGCGATGGGATCGCATTTGTCGAGAATTTCTTCCCACCGAGCCAAATTTTCAAGTTTGGGGATCAAGTCCGGAGAATAAGGTGGAAGAGGAATCAATTCGAAGTTTAATTCTTGTAATTTTGCCATTTCGTCGGTCGATTTGTGAAACGGTGCGTTGTCCTGATGAAAAAGCACTTTTTTGTGCACCAATCTTGTCCGTTTTGGTTTCAGCTCTTCTTTCAAATGATTCAATAATGTTGTATAATAGGCTACTGTTTTCATTTTTCCCTTCGTTAACTAGTCGATCAGAACGATTCCTTGGGAATCTCAGAAAAGTGACCATCATCTTACCAGTCGACAAAACGGTCTTCATCTTCTTCGGCGCACTTTCACCAATCATTGTCCACTGTTTTGACTGCTATTTCGACTAAGGTGTGTAGTGATAAATCTATGTTTCATCCACGAAGATGAATCAACGCAAAAAGGACTGCTCATTTTTTCCATTTTGCGGCAACAGCTACAATGCTCTCCTCAAACATCTGTAGAATGTGAACAACGTGTCGCTCTAGCTGAAATTTCGCCTATGCTAGTTGAAAAGTGACACTTGATAGTCATAACATTATCAAATGAATGGTGGCGCCAAATCATAGAAATTTACCAAACTTATCAAACAACCCACATAAGAGCTAGCATAAAGAACGTATTTCTATAACTAAAAAAAGAAACAAAAACGTAATAAACCGATGGAAATATCCACTAGCTATAAGCTAAATATTTATAAAATTTTTAATGAGTCTATATTTCAATAAGAGCATCAGAAAAAAATTCTTACAAATATAAGTTTATACAGTGTGTACACTTATTTTTTACAGATGAAATAGAACTCAGTACATTACAAATTATTCTTTTATCAAAATGATTTATCATTGATTATTATCTATTCAGATGCATATATATATATATATATATATATATATATATATAGTGCATATTTTCAGATCATAAACACAGTTAATGTAAAATCAATATCATAAAATCAGAAAATTATGTGATTTTGCTTTTAAGATGACAGTATTGCTATCGAAATATGCATTAATGTATAAAAGTAGATAATAATTAACCAATAAACATTTAAATAAAGAAAAAAATATTTTTGTACGATGTTGATCTATCTGTGAAAGTGAATTTAGTCACATAACCGAGTATCTTCTAAAATCTCTATACTTTTACAGATTGTATCTAGATTTTGCTATAATTTCTCCAAAAAAAAACCAATTTTATGATACTAACCAATGAAAATACTGAATTCCAAAATTGTGATAGTGTTAAAAAGTCAAATTAAACCTCGTAGAACATTAATTTTCTTTTCTTATTCTTGTTCATTCATTTTTAGGAGACATAAAAAAAAAGATTTTCAATTGATAAAATTGTTAGTGGATTAGTTCAATTGTATTTTACTTTAATACCTGAATTTTATTTTTTCCTTTTTTTCAATTGAGGGTTAAATCTGAATTAAAAACTAATCACTGTAGTCTTAGTGTCAAATTGTAATTGTAAACAATGAACATTTAATTAATGAAATTTAAGTTAAAATGTAATAATGCAAAATAAAATGTATCATTTTTTAATATAGATCTTTAGTAGCAAATATTCAAAGTAGAAATTATATACAATTAAAACAGTTTTGGATAATACAAATCAAATATTTTTTTATTATTTTAATATCACAATTCGTGTCTTTTCTTAAACAGAAAAACATGAGGCATCTCTTGGACCATTATTGATATTTTATTTATTTTGAAATCATATTAAATGTTCAATAAATACATAACAATGATTTTACAAGTATTTCACAACAGACTTTGAAAAATATATATGAAACGACTATAATATATGACTTCATTACAAACCAATGAACAACTCGTCCAGATGAAGTTTTTTTTAAATACTAAAGAGAAATAATTTTCTTTATCTTAAACAGTTTGTTTCAAAAATTATGAACGGTTATCGAACACAAGCATACATTGCCGATCAACGTTGTTTACGGCGACTGCTATTTAAATGGAAGTACAAATCTATCAGACGAGTTAATAAGAATTGCTTTATGACCAATTTTCACATCGGTAGTACAATAATACGGATGCAGATGGCATTGACCACACGTGACATTTCAAATGTCAGATTAACTTCATTTGCTAATAAATAGAATTCGCATAGTAACAAGCATTCACATAAATTCAGGTATTGTCCGCTTTGTAAACTTCACATGTGTAAATTGCAAATTGAATTTACGTGTTGATAACTTTCAAGTGATTTCATCAAGTTACAGAGAAATGAAATGAATTAAACTTTATATATATATATATATATATATATATATATATATATATATATATATATATATATATATACACACACACACACACATGTCATTGTTAAATATTTTTCTTATTAAAACAAATTTTTGACCCATATTCTTTCACAAAGAGTTCTTTACAATATTTTAATTTCTTTCTACTTTTTATTATTATAATTTTTTTCTAGACAAAAATGATAACTGAAATTTAATAATAAATATTTTTAATCATCACATGATTTGTCAAACTGTTCGTAAAATAGAGCATTTATTTAGAAAGGACCATTTTTTTCAATAGCTTCTACTATCGTATTGAGAGCACTTGATTTCAAACTACTCAGTCAATACTTTACCGATTACCAATAGGTCTATGAAACCTTTTGTAAAAAATAATCTACTCATGAATTGAATAATATACACCATATTTAATATATATCAGTAAAATAAAATGTAAAGATTAACCAGGTTATATGAAACAATTTTAATTTTATAAAAACGTCGCTTTTGCTTGACATTTGTTCATGATTTTAAACATTAATGTGTATAGATTCTTGCAGAATATTTCCTTAGATTAAAAAGTATCTGAAAAATTTTAACTAAATATCTTATAAAATAAAAGAAAGCAATCTAAATCACATTTACTAAACATGAAACGTGCGTGCTTGGCTCATACACAAACGCGCTACAGACGTGTTGCTTTATAAATCGCGATGCTATTTACACCACCGTGTTGTGTCTGCACGGGTCGTCAGCCGCAAGTAGCCTCGCTGAATACTTTCGTCGTCGTACATATACACAATCGTTATACATTTCATATATATATATATATATATATAAATTCATAAACATTAATAGGATCACATTACATGATAATTCGTGCTAAACAACTGACAAAAATATGTAGACACGTCCAAATGCATACCAGTTGATCAAAATAATTATGTATTGTGAATCGAGACGTAGTAAAACAAATAAGTTACATGCTTTTTCATTTCTTGATTAATGTTATTAATACTAATTGTAAAAAAAATGTATTTCTATTATTTTCTTAATGTATATATCTATCCACTTTAAATGTTATTTATATATTTTCTAATCCTCTATTTATCTACCAGTATGTCTTGTTATGTATCTTCTTTTCTAATTTTCTTTATACTATTTGCTTGAATATTAACGTGTTTGCTTATCTGCCTTTCTGTCTATATTTATCTAACTTTTTATCCATTCATCTCCCTATTTTTAAGTTATTATCAAAAAGTAGTCAGTAAGTAATGATGTATTGCTAATACAAACACAACAATTAAAATCTACCCCAATTAATTATCTAGCCATTAAATAATATCTAATTCTCAATACATTACAGAAAGTGTTTATAGTAAACATTTTGAAAAAGCATAGAAACAAAATACGCTTATACAACGCAACAAGATACTGACTTCATTGCATTAACTCTATTAAGAAATTAATAAGAAAATAAAATACATATAGTTTATATTTTTTTTAATAATTGAAATGTTTCTCTTTATTATTTCTTCCCATTTTCAGAAATAAAATTGAAATTTCAATTAAGAATATTTAACAACATTGAAAAAATTCAAAATTATTAACAACTGCTTGATGATATAATAAATCTTAACAATTTCAACGATTGAAATGCCACTAATTTTGTTATTAGGTTGGTAAACAAATAATTGCAGTTCATGACGTTCAAATTCGTATACATTTTTAGTTTAAGTAGTTGTAAGTGGTCCAGCATTGTTAGATGGTTAACTTATAACTTTTGTGCAAGCTCTCGAATTGTTGTGCGTGGTTCTGATTCAACTAACGCCTTCAGTTGGTCGTTATAAACTGAAGAAGGACGCACGCGACTTCTTCATCTTCAAGGTTTTCGTCCTTAACACGAAATTTTTACAACCATACGTTCCTCAATACCCACACCAAAAGCATCGTTCAGTTTACGAACAATTTTAGTTGTTTTACCGAACGTTTTGAACTCCTTTAAAAAGTTGCTCTTACTCGCTTCTTTTCCATCTTTAATTCAATAACTCAATTTGAAGAAAAATTAATAATAAATCCAAGTCGATATTACCAAAAGGCAAACCGAAATATGTACTTTAAAATTATATTAACATGAACACGATGAAGTGCCATTTGAAAAAAGTAAGGTTAGGATTCAGAAAACAAAAACAGCAATTATTTTCCTACCAACCTAATACATTAACACCAGAGAGAACTATTTTCACGAAAACATATTTAACACAATATATTTTTTGTACAGAAGTTTTTCTTTCTTCACATACCACAAAAAAATAAATCATACATTATCAATTAGTGAACACTTTTGATTCTAATTGTTTTATAATTTGTGCAGGAGTGAAACATTTATTTATGAAACATAATACCACTTCATAAACTAGATAAAATTAAATTATATTTCCAATACAATGTCATCACTTTGAAGCTACATTTTACGTTTGTTTATCAATCTCTCTATTGATATATTTACAAATGTATTTATTTATTAATCTTTCTATCTTCATAAGTGATTAGTTTTTTTTTAATTTCTCAATTTGTATTTAATACATGTTAACTAGTCATATATATATATATATATATATATATATATATATATATATACATTTCTAATATTATCATTATCAAATTGTAAAAAATCGTTATTATTGTTTCTATAAATAATGAACCGAACAATTTATTAAGATCACAAGAACAACCTAGATTCAACCCTGATTAAGCACAGTTGTCATACACAATGGGTGGAGGGTTAACATTTATATTACGACATAACCGTGAACATCTGCCTTTAGTTTAATTCTGGGGTACATTTATCCGCCCTTAATCATATTTCAAAATCACCCAACAGTACAAGAAACATATACGTGAATACATGGAAAACTATCGTCTGTTTCATTTTAAATAGGGTTCCTTATTTTTTTTGCAGATCTTTGTTCAATAGATGAAATTTAATTATTAATATGCCATAAATATGAGTGTATATATATATGTTAATTTTTCCTGTAAACTGAATTGCTATTTACTAAACTTGAAATCCAAGCTTTCAGTATTTATTAATGACAATTGTTACAACAATTTATTAATAACAATAAAAAACTAGTGGTTCGAATTTATAATAATATAAATATCGAATTTATATAAATATATATTGCATCGGTGACATTTTTATGTCACATTTGAAATTTTCATTCGATCATTACGACAATATCAAATACAAATATAGAACAAAACTTGACGAAAAACTTAAGTAGAATGATATTAATGTTTTTGAGGATATAATTTTGAAACGATAATAGAATATTAAAAAACCATGTGTAAATTTATGTAATTAAATGTGAGAACAGTAACAAAAATCGTGAAAGCTAATTATTTTCATTGTAAACAAGGTATGTCAATTGGTATAAGCTTTGCAATAACACATAGAGTTCACTTTCTTTTTTACAATTTCTTATGTGGGTCGTCAGATTCTTCTGATTTTATATCAGTATATGTACAAGAACATACCATATATATTTTCTCAAATAATATAACATAGAATTCCTACTAAATCATTCAATAATCCTATAATTTCTATTATTTCTCTTACATTCTATGTAAGAATTGTTTACCAGATGCCATTACAACATAGCAACACTCATACTCTTGTATCATATATACATGTATGTATATATATATATATATATATATATATATATATATATATATATATATATATGTGTGTGTGTGTGTGTGTTTGTTTTCAATACTTATAAATTAATGCATTAGGCCGGTAGGAAAATAGTTGCGGTTTTGCTACGAATTTGAAGGTCATCAACCGCAACTCTTTTTCTACCAACCAAATATGTTCATGCACATTTATGTATAACTATTGGACGCAATTGGATTAAACCTGATTATTACAAACCGATAAATAAACGGAATGGTTAAATGTTTTCCATTGTATCTATTTATTTTTTTAGTCGTTTGGGACACTATTTTTTCATCTACCTGTTTGGATTCTTAGATCATCTACAGGTAGCTTATTAAACTTTTTAATTTAAAAAAAACTGAAATATACAAATAATAAGTTTCTTTTTACCAAAACCGTTCGATTGTTAATACTTATTGTCTAAATTACAAACAACTGTTATACTCATTCAACCAACCATATGAAAACTATTTTCAATTTATTAAATATTAAAATAAGATAAAATTACATCCAATTCTGTACATGTATATAATCTATCTATCTTTGTTCAATTGAGCAAAAGATAGAGCATAGGGGTGAATTTTTTTTTATATCGCGTTTGATAAAATGATCATCCCTTTGAAAGGCGTTAAACTGCCACTGTATTCCATTGTGTAACTTTATGGGTATAAAATGTATGAGCTCGGCTTAGCACGCGTCAACACTGTATATATCTTTATTATTATTGTCAGTCTTTTGTATTTGTTGTCGACATACATTTTTTTTCTATACGTTTTGTAAATTACACCTTTTTATGACTTCATCGTGTAGCTAATTTTGAAAAATGGTTTCATTTTGTTGTTCGATTTAACGTATATTTAAAATGTGGGTGATTTTTTTTATTAGTTCTATTCGGTTTAAAATTTCATTAGGGCGTGTTAACCCTTTTTACGAAATCAATTTTGAAATAGTTGCTTTAAATTATTTAAAATGCGTTTTTATAGCATCATTATATATATATATATATATATATATATATATATATATATATACACATATATATATATATACATATATATATATATATATATATATATATATATATATATATATATATATATATATACAAGTAATAAGTGT
Source organism: Acanthacorydalis orientalis (assembly GCA_034766995.1). Lineage (NCBI taxonomy): Eukaryota > Metazoa > Arthropoda > Insecta > Megaloptera > Corydalidae > Acanthacorydalis > Acanthacorydalis orientalis. The sequence goes on from CM068317.1 coordinate 32,872,978, forward strand.
CACATATTAAAATTTTATTCTCAAATATATCAATATTCAAGCTGGTTTCGCAATGTACTTTTTAGAATTGATATCAGTTTTAATAAATTACAGTTATTACAATCTAGACATTTATGCATATATTTGCATATTATACATTTATATTAATTTAAAAAAATGTAAGTTAGTAATCAAAATAGTTAGTAAGTAAAAGTAAGTAATCAAAATCCTCATTAGTCATGTTTATTTCAATAAAAATTTAATCCTTCAGTTTACAAAAAATTAATAGTAATTGATTAAAAGTTTCATCAGACTGTTGAAAGGATCTTCTACTTAATTGTCGAGATAAAAAATCAGATGGTTTAAACGTTGCTATAATAAACAAACATGTCTTTTATATAACTAGAAATTTAATTTAAAAAGATAAATCACATGTCGTCACTGCATTCATTTGTAACCTAAATGAAGACATAAACATTCAGATAAAATATTAAACAAATCACAACGTGTTTGATCTGCACCAAAAAGGCTTTAACATGTGTTAAAGAAGGTTACGAAGGGATGGTATTAGGTGATAAATCATCCCCATCAACCCCTGCACGAGTATTGTATTCAATACCAAATGCAATAAGAATCACTTCCTTTGAATATTCCTAACATGCATATGTGTATAAATAGATTATATATATATATATATATATATATATATATATAAATATATATATATATATATATAAATATATATAAACAGATTTATATACATATACATACGTATATATATATATATATAATATATATATATATATATATATATATATATATATATATGTATAACTTATGTAAAATCTTATTTCATAGAAAGTATAGCCATATTCGCATATCCGCCATATCCGCAATATCCGCATATCCGCAAAATCCAAAAAACATTTTAAGCAAGAAAAACGTTTATTTTTGCGGATATTTTGCGGATATTTCGCGGTTTTTGTAACTTTTTCGGTATCCATTATGAACCGATGTTAATTTTGACTCATATATGATGTAGTACATTAAAATACGCATCGCACAGTATGAAATAGTTGCCATTTTTATAACATTTTGGATATTTTAGGCATGAAAAACCTTTATTTTTGTTAATTTTTCGCGGTTTTTATGACTGTTTCGGTATCTATTATAAACCGATGTCAATTTTGACTCAAGTATGAAATAGAACATTAAATAACGCATAGAACAGTATGAAATAGTTGCTAGTTTTATAACATTTTGGATATTTCATGTAGGAAACCGGTAATTTTTGCGGATTTTTTGCGGTTTTTTTGATATTTCCGACATTTATTACGGACAAATGTTAATTTTGTCTAGAAATATACATAAAGCATTAAAAGACGAATCGACCAGTATTAACTAGTTACCAAAATATCCTACATATCAACAAAATAAACCATATCCGCCATATCTTCAATATCCCCCATATCCGCAATATATAAAATATCCAAATTGTTTTAAAAATGGCAACTATTTCATACCGGTCGATGCGTATATAATTGTTCTATATCATATCTTATTTAAAATCAATATCAGTCCATAAAATATGTAGGAAATATCAAATAAACTGCAAAAAATCACATTTTTTTGATATTGCGGATAATGCGGATATTGCTTATTTTGTGGATATGTAGGATAATTTGGCAACTAATTAATACTGGTCGATTCGTCTTTTAATGCTTTATGTATATTTCTAGACTAAATTAATATCTGTCCGTAATAAATGTCGGAAATATCATAAAAACCGCAAAAAATCAGCAAAAATTACAGTTTTTCCTTCATAAAATACCCAAAATGTTATAAAACTAGCAACTATTTCATACTGTTCTATGCGTTATTTAATGTTCTATTTCATACTTGAGTCAAAATTGACATCGGTTTATAATAGATACCGAAAAAGTCACAAAAACCGCGAAAAATTAACAAAAATAAAGGTTTTTCATGGCTAAAAGATCCAAACTGCTATAAAAATGGCAACTATTTCATACTATCCGATGCGTATTTTAATATACTATATCATACATGAGTCAAAATTAACATCGGTTCATAATAGATACCAAAAAAGTCACAAAAACCGCGAAAAATTCGCGAAATTAAAGGTTTTTCATGCCTAAAATATCCAAAATGTTAAAAAAGTGGCAACTATTTCATACTATCGGATGCCTATTTTGATGTTCTATATCATAAATGAGACAAAAATAACATCGGTTCATAATGGATACCGAAAAAGTTACAAAAACCGCGAAATATCCGCAAAATATCCGCAAAAAAAAACGTTTTTCTTGCTTAAAATATCCAAAATGTAAAAAAAATTACAAAAATTTCATACTGTTCGATGCGTATTTTAATGTTCTATATCATAAGATAATAATAAATAACAAAAAATAACGAAAAACCCCCAAAAATCGCATTTTTGTGGATTTTGCGGATATGCGGATATGGCGGATACGCAAAAATAAACGTTTTTCTTGCTTAAAATAGCCAAAATGTAAAAAAAATTACAAAAAGTTCATACTGTTCGATGCGTATTTTAATGTTCTATATCATAAGATAATAATAAATAACAAAAAATAACGAAAAACCCCCAAAAATCGCATTTTTTTGGATTTTGCGGATATGCGGATATGGCGGATACGCGGATATGGCGAATATTGCGGATATGGCGGATATGATATCCGCCGCGGATATGACATCCGCCGCGGATATGATATCCGCCGCGGATATGACATCCGCCGCGGATATGATATCCGCCGTATCCGCCATATCCGCAATATCCGCGTATCCGCCATATCCGCATATCCGCAAAATCCAAAAAAATGCGATTTTTGGGGGTTTTTGAGTTATTTTTGGTATTTATTATTATCTTATGATATAGAACATGAGAATACGCATCGAACAGTATGAAATTTTTGTCATTTTTTTTACATTTTGGCTATTTTAAGCAAGAAAAACGTTTATTTTTGCGTATCCGCCATATCCGCATATCCGCAAAATCCAGAAAAATGCGATTTTGGGGGGTTTTTGAGTTATTTTTGGTATTTATTATTATCTGATGATATAGAACATGAGAATACGCATCGAACAGTATGAAATTTTTGTCATTTTTTTTACTTTTTGGCTATTTTCAGCAAGAAAAACGTTTATTTTTGCGTATCCGCCATATCCGCATATCCGCAAAATCCAGAAAAATGCGATTTTGGGGGGTTTTTGAGTTATTTTTGGTATTTATTATTATCTGATGATATAGAACATGAGAATACGCATCGAACAGTATGAAATTTTTGTCATTTTTTTTACTTTTTGGCTATTTTCAGCAAGAAAAACGTTTATTTTTGCGTATCCGCCATATCCGCATATCCGCAAAATCCAGAAAAATGCGATTTTGGGGGGTTTTTGAGTTATTTTTGGTATTTATTATTATCTTATGATATAGAACATGAGAATACGCATCGAACAGTATGAAATTTTTGTCATTATTTTTACATTTTGGCTATTTTAAGCAAGAAAAACGTTTATTTTTGCGTATCCGCCATATCCGCATATCCGCAAAATCCAGAAAAATGCGATTTTGGGGGGTTTTTGAGTTATTTTTGGTATTTATTATTATCTTATGATATAGAACATGAGAATACGCATCGAACAGTATGAAATTTTTGTCATTTTTTTTACATTTTGGATATTTTAAGCAAGAAAAACGTTTATTTTTGCGGATGTTTTGCGGATATTTCGCGGTTTTTGTCACTTTTTCGGTATCAATTATGAACCTATGTTAATTTTGTCTCTTTTACGATATAGAACATGAGAATACGCATCGAACGGTATGAAATAGTTGCTAGTTTTATAACATTTTGCATATTTTATGAAGGAATAACGGAAATTTTTGCAGATATTTTGCGGTTTTTTTGATATTTCCGACATTTATTATGGACCGATGTTAATTTTGTCTAGAAATATGCATAAAGCATTAAAAGACGAATCGACCAGTATTAACTAGTTACCAAAATATCCTACATATCAACAAAATAAACCATATCCGCCATATCCTCAATATCCGCCATATCCGCAATATATAAAATATCCAAATTGTTTTAAAAATGGCAACTATTTCATACCGGTCGATGCGTATATAATTGTTCTATATCATATCGTATTTAAAATTAATATCAGTCCATAAAATATGTAGGAAATATCAAATAAACTGCAAAAAATCACATTTTTTTGATATTGCGGATAATGCGGATATTTCGTATATGGTGGACATTACGGATATTGCTTATTTTGTGGCTATGTAGGATAATTTGGCAACTAATTAATACTGGTCGATTCGTCTTTTAATGCTTTATGTATATTTCTAGACTAAATTAATATCTGTCCGTAATAAATGTCGGAAATATCATAAAAACCGCAAAAAATCAGCAAAAATTACAGTTTTTCCTTCATAAAATACCCAAAATGTTATAAAACTAGCAACTATTTCATACTGTTCTATGCGTTATTTAATGTTCTATTTCATACTTGAGTCAAAATTGACATCGGTTTATAATAGATACCGAAAAATCACAAAAACCGCGAAAAATTAACAAAAATAAAGGTTTTTCATGGCTAAAAGATCCAAAATGCTATAAAAATTGCAACTATTTCATACTATCCGATGCGTATTTTAATATACTATATCATACATGAGTCAAAATTAACATCGGTTCATAATAGATACCAAAAAAGTCACAAAAACCGCGAAAAATTCACGAAATTTAAGGTTTTTCATGCCTAAAATATCCAAAATGTTAAAAAAGTGGCAACTATTTCATACTATCCGATGCCTATTTTGATGTTCTATATCATAAATGAGACAAAAATAACATCGGTTCATAATGGATAACGAAAAAGTTACAAAAACCGCGAAATATCCGCAAAATATCCGCAAAAAAAAACGTTTTTCTTGCTTAAAATATCCAAAATGTAAAAAAAATTACAAAAATTTCATACTGTTCGATGCGTATTTTAATGTTCTATATCATAAGATAATAATAAATACCAAAAATAACTCAAAAACCCCCCAAAATCGCATTTTTCTGGATTTTGCGGATATGCGGATATGGCGGATACGCAAAAATAAACGTTTTTCTTGCTGAAAATAGCCAAAAAGTAAAAAAAATGACAAAAATTTCATACTGTTCGATGCGTATTCTCATGTTCTATATCATCAGATAATAATAAATACCAAAAATAACTCAAAAACCCCCCAAAATCGCATTTTTCTGGATTTTGCGGATATGGCGGATACGCAAAAATAAACGTTTTTCTTGCTTAAAATAGCCAAAATGTAAAAAAAATTACAAAAATTTCATACTGTTCGATGCGTATTTTAATGTTCTATATCATAAGATAATAATAAATAACAAAAAATAACGAAAAACCCCCAAAAATCGCATTTTTTTGGATTTTGCGGATATGCGGATATGGCGGATACGCGGATATGGCGGATATTGCGGATATGGCGGATATGATATCCGCCGCGGATATGACATCCGCCGCGGATATGATATCCGCCGCGGATATGATATCCGCCGCGGATATGAAATCCGCCGTATCCGCCATATCCGCAATATCCGCGTATCCGCCATATCCGCATATCCGCAAAATCCAAAAAAATGCGATTTTTGGGGGTTTTTGAGTTATTTTTGGTATTTATTATTATCTTATGATATAGAACATGAGAATACGCATCGAACAGTATGAAATTTTTGTCATTTTTTTTACATTTTGGCTATTTTTAGCAAGAAAAACGTTTATTTTTGCGTATCCGCCATATCCGCATATCCGCAAAATCCAGAAAAATGCGATTTTGGGGGGTTTTTGAGTTATTTTTGGTATTTATTATTATCTTATGATATAGAACATGAGAATACGCATCGAACAGTATGAAATTTTTGTCATTTTTTTTCATTTTGGATATTTTAAGCAAGAAAAACGTTTATTTTTGCGTATCCGCCATATCCGCATATCCGCAAAATCCAGAAAAATGCGATTTTGGGGGGGTTTTGAGTTATTTTTGGTATTTATTATTATCTGATGATATAGAACATGAGAATACGCATCGAACAGTATGAAATTTTTGTCATTTTTTTTACTTTTTGGCTATTTTAAGCAAGAAAAACGTTTATTTTTGCGTATCCGCCATATCCGCATATCCGCAAAATCCAGAAAAATGCGATTTTGGGGGGTTTTTGAGTTATTTTTGGTATTTATTATTATCTTATGATATAGAACATGAGAATACGCATCGAACAGTATGAAATTTTTGTCATTTTTTTTACATTTTGGCTATTTTAAGCAAGAAAAACGTTTATTTTTGCGTATCCGCCATATCCGCATATCCGCAAAATCCAGAAAAATGCGATTTTGGGGGGTTTTTGAGTTATTTTTGGTATTTATTATTATCTTATGATATAGAACATGAGAATACGCATCGAACAGTATGAAATTTTTGTCATTTTTTTTACATTTTGGATATTTTAAGCAAGAAAAACGTTTATTTTTGCGGATCCGCCATATCCGCATATCCGCAAAATCCAGAAAAATGCGATTTTGGGGGGTTTTTGAGTTATTTTTGGTATTTATTATTATCTTATGATATAGAACATGAGAATACGCATCGAACAGTATGAAATTTTTGTCATTTTTTTTACTTTTTGGCTATTTTCAGCAAGAAAAACGTTTATTTTTGCGGATCCGCCATATCCGCATATCCGCAAAATCCAGAAAAATGCGATTTTGGGGGGTTTTTGAGTTATTTTTGGTATTTATTATTATCTTATGATATAGAACATGAGAATACGCATCGAACAGTATGAAATTTTTGTCATTTTTTTTACATTTTGGCTATTTTAAGCAAGAAAAACGTTTATTTTTGCGTATCCGCCATATCCGCATATCCGCAAAATCCAGAAAAATGCGATTTTGGAGGGTTTTTGAGTTATTTTTGGTATTTATTATTATCTTATGATATAGAACATGAGAATACGCATCGAACAGTATGAAATTTTTGTCATTCTTTTTACATTTTGGCTATTTTAAGCAAGAAAAACGTTTATTTTTGCGTATCCGCCATATCCGCATATCCGCAAAATCCAGAAAAATGCGATTTTGGGGGGTTTTTGAGTTATTTTTGGTATATATTATTATCTTATGATATAGAACATGAGAATACGCATCGAACAGTATGAAATTTTTGTCATTTTTTTTACATTTTGGATATTTTAAGCAAGAAAAACGTTTATTTTTGCGGATGTTTTGCGGATATTTCGCGGTTTTTGTCACTTTTTCGGTATCAATTATGAACCTATGTTAATTTTGTCTCTTTTACGATATAGAACATGAGAATACGCATCGAACGGTATGAAATAGTTGCTAGTTTTATAACATTTTGCATATTTTATGAAGGAATAACGGAAATTTTTGCAGATATTTTGCGGTTTTTTTGATATTTCCGACATTTATTATGGACCGATGTTAATTTTGTCTAGAAATATGCATAAAGCATTAAAAGACGAATCGACCAGTATTAACTAGTTACCAAAATATCCTACATATCAACAAAATAAACCATATCCGCCATATCCTCAATATCCGCCATATCCGCAATATATAAAATATCCAAATTGTTTTAAAAATGGCAACTATTTCATACCGGTCGATGCGTATATAATTGTTCTATATCATATCGTATTTAAAATTAATATCAGTCCATAAAATATGTAGGAAATATCAAATAAACTGCAAAAAATCACATTTTTTTGATATTGCGGATAATGCGGATATTTCGTATATGGTGGATATTACGGATATTGCTTATTTTGTGGCTATGTAGGATAATTTGGCAACTAATTAATACTGGTCGATTCGTCTTTTAATGCTTTATGTATATTTCTAGACTAAATTAATATCTGTCCGTAATAAATGTCGGAAATATCATAAAAACCGCAAAAAATCAGCAAAAATTACAGTTTTTCCTTCATAAAATACCCAAAATGTTATAAAACTAGCAACTATTTCATACTGTTCTATGCGTTATTTAATGTTCTATTTCATACTTGAGTCAAAATTGACATCGGTTTATAATAGATACCGAAAAATCACAAAAACCGCGAAAAATTAACAAAAATAAAGGTTTTTCATGGCTAAAAGATCCAAAATACTATAAAAATGGCAACTATTTCATACTATCCGATGCGTATTTTAATATACTATATCATACATGAGTCAAAATTAACATCGGTTCATAATAGATACCAAAAAAGTCACAAAAACCGCGAAAAATTCACGAAATTTAAGGTTTTTCATGCCTAAAATATCCAAAATGTTAAAAAAGTGGCAACTATTTCATACTATCCGATGCCTATTTTGATGTTCTATATCATAAATGAGACAAAAATAACATCGGTTCATAATGGATACCGAAAAAGTTACAAAAACCGCGAAATATCCGCAAAATATCCGCAAAAAAAAAACGTTTTTCTTGCTTAAAATATCCAAAATGTAAAAAAAATTACAAAAATTTCATACTGTTCGATGCGTATTTTAATGTTCTATATCATAAGATAATAATAAATAACAAAAAATAACGAAAAACCCCCAAAAATCACATTTTTGTGGATTTTGCGGATATGCGGATATGGCGGATACGCAAAAATAAACGTTTTTCTTGCTTAAAATAGCCAAAATGTAAAAAAAATTACAAAAATTTCATACTGTTCGATGCGTATTTTAATGTTCTATATCATAAGATAATAATAAATAACAAAAAATAACGAAAAACCCCCAAAAATCGCATTTTTTTGGATTTTGCGGATATGCGGATATGGCGGATACGCGGATATGGCGGATATTGCGGATATGGCGGATATGATATCCGCCGCGGATATGACATCCGCCGCGGATATGATATCCGCCGCGGATATGATATCCGCCGCGGATATGAAATCCGCCGTATCCGCCATATCCGCAATATCCGCGTATCCGCCATATCCGCATATCCGCAAAATCCAAAAAAATGCGATTTTTGGGGGTTTTTGAGTTATTTTTGGTATTTATTATTATCTTATGATATAGAACATGAGAATACGCATCGAACAGTATGAAATTTTTGTCATTTTTTTTACATTTTGGCTATTTTTAGCAAGAAAAACGTTTATTTTTGCGTATCCGCCATATCCGCATATCCGCAAAATCCAGAAAAATGCGATTTTGGGGGGTTTTTGAGTTATTTTTGGTATTTATTATTATCTTATGATATAGAACATGAGAATACGCATCGAACAGTATGAAATTTTTGTCATTTTTTTTACATTTTGGCTATTTTAAGCAAGAAAAACGTTTATTTTTGCGTATCCGCCATATCCGCATATCCGCAAAATCCAGAAAAATGCGATTTTGGGGGGTTTTTGAGTTATTTTTGGTATTTATTATTATCTTATGATATAGAACATGAGAATACGCATCGAACAGTATGAAATTTTTGTCATTTTTTTTACATTTTGGATATTTTAAGCAAGAAAAACGTTTATTTTTGCGGATCCGCCATATCCGCATATCCGCAAAATCCAGAAAAATGCGATTTTGGGGGGTTTTTGAGTTATTTTTGGTATTTATTATTATCTTATGATATAGAACATGAGAATACGCATCGAACAGTATGAAATTTTTGTCATTTTTTTTACTTTTTGGCTATTTTCAGCAAGAAAAACGTTTATTTTTGCGGATCCGCCATATCCGCATATCCGCAAAATCCAGAAAAATGCGATTTTGGGGGGTTTTTGAGTTATTTTTGGTATTTATTATTATCTTATGATATAGAACATGAGAATACGCATCGAACAGTATGAAATTTTTGTCATTTTTTTTACATTTTGGCTATTTTAAGCAAGAAAAACGTTTATTTTTGCGTATCCGCCATATCCGCATATCCGCAAAATCCAGAAAAATGCGATTTTGGAGGGTTTTTGAGTTATTTTGGTATTTATTATTATCTTATGATATAGAACATGAGAATACGCATCGAACAGTATGAAATTTTTGTCATTCTTTTTACATTTTGGCTATTTTAAGCAAGAAAAACGTTTATTTTTGCGTATCCGCCATATCCGCATATCCGCAAAATCCAGAAAAATGCGATTTTGGGGGGTTTTTGAGTTATTTTTGGTATATATTATTATCTTATGATATAGAACATGAGAATACGCATCGAACAGTATGAAATTTTTGTCATTTTTTTTACATTTTGGATATTTTAAGCAAGAAAAACGTTTATTTTTGCGGATGTTTTGCGGATATTTCGCGGTTTTTGTCACTTTTTCGGTATCAATTATGAACCTATGTTAATTTTGTCTCTTTTACGATATAGAACATGAGAATACGCATCGAACGGTATGAAATAGTTGCTAGTTTTATAACATTTTGCATATTTTATGAAGGAATAACGGAAATTTTTGCAGATATTTTGCGGTTTTTTTGATATTTCCGACATTTATTATGGACCGATGTTAATTTTGTCTAGAAATATGCATAAAGCATTAAAAGACGAATCGACCAGTATTAACTAGTTACCAAAATATCCTACATATCAACAAAATAAACCATATCCGCCATATCCTCAATATCCGCCATATCCGCAATATATAAAATATCCAAATTGTTTTAAAAATGGCAACTATTTCATACCGGTCGATGCGTATATAATTGTTCTATATCATATCGTATTTAAAATTAATATCAGTCCATAAAATATGTAGGAAATATCAAATAAACTGCAAAAAATCACATTTTTTTGATATTGCGGATAATGCGGATATTTCGTATATGGTGGATATTACGGATATTGCTTATTTTGTGGCTATGTAGGATAATTTGGCAACTAATTAATACTGGTCGATTCGTCTTTTAATGCTTTATGTATATTTCTAGACTAAATTAATATCTGTCCGTAATAAATGTCGGAAATATCATAAAAACCGCAAAAAATCAGCAAAAATTACAGTTTTTCCTTCATAAAATACCCAAAATGTTATAAAACTAGCAACTATTTCATACTGTTCTATGCGTTATTTAATGTTCTATTTCATACTTGAGTCAAAATTGACATCGGTTTATAATAGATACCGAAAAATCACAAAAACCGCGAAAAATTAACAAAAATAAAGGTTTTTCATGGCTAAAAGATCCAAAATACTATAAAAATGGCAACTATTTCATACTATCCGATGCGTATTTTAATATACTATATCATACATGAGTCAAAATTAACATCGGTTCATAATAGATACCAAAAAAGTCACAAAAACCGCGAAAAATTCACGAAATTTAAGGTTTTTCATGCCTAAAATATCCAAAATGTTAAAAAAGTGGCAACTATTTCATACTATCCGATGCCTATTTTGATGTTCTATATCATAAATGAGACAAAAATAACATCGGTTCATAATGGATACCGAAAAAGTTACAAAAACCGCGAAATATCCGCAAAATATCCGCAAAAAAAAACGTTTTTCTTGCTTAAAATATCCAAAATGTAAAAAAAATTACAAAAATTTCATACTGTTCGATGCGTATTTTAATGTTCTATATCATAAGATAATAATAAATAACAAAAAATAACGAAAAACCCCCAAAAATCACATTTTTGTGGATTTTGCGGATATGCGGATATGGCGGATACGCAAAAATTAACGTTTTTCTTGCTTAAAATAGCCAAAATGTAAAAAAAATTACAAAAATTTCATACTGTTCGATGCGTATTTTAATGTTCTATATCATAAGATAATAATAAATAACAAAAAATAACGAAAAACCCCCAAAAATCGCATTTTTTTGGATTTTGCGGATATGCGGATATGGCGGATACGCGGATATGGCGGATATTGCGGATATGGCGGATATGATATCCGCCGCGGATATGACATCCGCCGCGGATATGATATCCGCCGCGGATATGATATCCGCCGCGGATATGAAATCCGCCGTATCCGCCATATCCGCAATATCCGCGTATCCGCCATATCCGCATATCCGCAAAATCCAAAAAAATGCGATTTTTGGGGGTTTTTGAGTTATTTTTGGTATTTATTATTATCTTATGATATAGAACATGAGAATACGCATCGAACAGTATGAAATTTTTGTCATTTTTTTTACATTTTGGCTATTTTTAGCAAGAAAAACGTTTATTTTTGCGTATCCGCCATATCCGCATATCCGCAAAATCCAGAAAAATGCGATTTTGGGGGGGTTTTGAGTTATTTTTGGTATTTATTATTATCTTATGATATAGAACATGAGAATACGCATCGAACAGTATGAAATTTTTGTCATTTTATTTCATTTTGGATATTTTAAGCAAGAAAAACGTTTATTTTTGCGTATCCGCCATATCCGCATATCCGCAAAATCCAGAAAAATGCGATTTTGGGGGGGTTTTGAGTTATTTTTGGTATTTATTATTATCTGATGATATAGAACATGAGAATACGCATCGAACAGTATGAAATTTTTGTCATTTTTTTTACTTTTTGGCTATTTTAAGCAAGAAAAACGTTTATTTTTGCGTATCCGCCATATCCGCATATCCGCAAAATCCAGAAAAATGCGATTTTGGGGGGTTTTTGAGTTATTTTTGGTATTTATTATTATCTTATGATATAGAACATGAGAATACGCATCGAACAGTATGAAATTTTTGTCATTTTTTTTACATTTTGGCTATTTTAAGCAAGAAAAACGTTTATTTTTGCGTATCCGCCATATCCGCATATCCGCAAAATCCAGAAAAATGCGATTTTGGGGGGTTTTTGAGTTATTTTTGGTATTTATTATTATCTTATGATATAGAACATGAGAATACGCATCGAACAGTATGAAATTTTTGTCATTTTTTTTACTTTTTGGCTATTTTCAGCAAGAAAAACGTTTATTTTTGCGGATCCGCCATATCCGCATATCCGCAAAATCCAGAAAAATGCGATTTTGGGGGGTTTTTGAGTTATTTTTGGTATTTATTATTATCTTATGATATAGAACATGAGAATACGCATCGAACAGTATGAAATTTTTGTCATTTTTTTTACATTTTGGCTATTTTAAGCAAGAAAAACGTTTATTTTTGCGTATCCGCCATATCCGCATATCCGCAAAATCCAGAAAAATGCGATTTTGGAGGGTTTTTGAGTTATTTTTGGTATTTATTATTATCTTATGATATAGAACATGAGAATACGCATCGAACAGTATGAAATTTTTGTCATTCTTTTTACATTTTGGCTATTTTAAGCAAGAAAAACGTTTATTTTTGCGTATCCGCCATATCCGCATATCCGCAAAATCCAGAAAAATGCGATTTTGGGGGGTTTTTGAGTTATTTTTGGTATATATTATTATCTTATGATATAGAACATGAGAATACGCATCGAACAGTATGAAATTTTTGTCATTTTTTTTACATTTTGGATATTTTAAGCAAGAAAAACGTTTATTTTTGCGGATGTTTTGCGGATATTTCGCGGTTTTTGTCACTTTTTCGGTATCAATTATGAACCTATGTTAATTTTGTCTCTTTTACGATATAGAACATGAGAATACGCATCGAACGGTATGAAATAGTTGCTAGTTTTATAACATTTTGCATATTTTATGAAGGAATAACGGAAATTTTTGCAGATATTTTGCGGTTTTTTTGATATTTCCGACATTTATTATGGACCGATGTTAATTTTGTCTAGAAATATGCATAAAGCATTAAAAGACGAATCGACCAGTATTAACTAGTTACCAAAATATCCTACATATCAACAAAATAAACCATATCCGCCATATCCTCAATATCCGCCATATCCGCAATATATAAAATATCCAAATTGTTTTAAAAATGGCAACTATTTCATACCGGTCGATGCGTATATAATTGTTCTATATCATATCGTATTTAAAATTAATATCAGTCCATAAAATATGTAGGAAATATCAAATAAACTGCAAAAATCACATTTTTTTGATATTGCGGATAATGCGGATATTTCGTATATGGTGGATATTACGGATATTGCTTATTTTGTGGCTATGTAGGATAATTTGGCAACTAATTAATACTGGTCGATTCGTCTTTTAATGCTTTATGTATATTTCTAGACTAAATTAATATCTGTCCGTAATAAATGTCGGAAATATCATAAAAACCGCAAAAAATCAGCAAAAATTACAGTTTTTCCTTCATAAAATACCCAAAATGTTATAAAACTAGCAACTATTTCATACTGTTCTATGCGTTATTTAATGTTCTATTTCATACTTGAGTCAAAATTGACATCGGTTTATAATAGATACCGAAAAATCACAAAAACCGCGAAAAATTAACAAAAATAAAGGTTTTTCATGGCTAAAAGATCCAAAATACTATAAAAATGGCAACTATTTCATACTATCCGATGCGTATTTTAATATACTATATCATACATGAGTCAAAATTAACATCGGTTCATAATAGATACCAAAAAAGTCACAAAAACCGCGAAAAATTCACGAAATTTAAGGTTTTTCATGCCTAAAATATCCAAAATGTTAAAAAAGTGGCAACTATTTCATACTATCCGATGCCTATTTTGATGTTCTATATCATAAATGAGACAAAAATAACATCGGTTCATAATGGATACCGAAAAAGTTACAAAAACCGCGAAATATCCGCAAAATATCCGCAAAAAAAAACGTTTTTCTTGCTTAAAATATCCAAAATGTAAAAAAAATTACAAAAATTTCATACTGTTCGATGCGTATTTTAATGTTCTATATCATAAGATAATAATAAATAACAAAAAATAACGAAAAACCCCCAAAAATCGCATTTTTTTGGATTTTGCGGATATGCGGATATGGCGGATACGCAAAAATAAACGTTTTTCTTGCTTAAAATAGCCAAAATGTAAAAAAAATTACAAAAATTTCATACTGTTCGATGCGTATTTTAATGTTCTATATCATAAGATAATAATAAATAACAAAAAATAACGAAAAACCCCCAAAAATCGCATTTTTTTGGATTTTGCGGATATGCGGATATGGCGGATACGCGGATATGGCGGATATTGCGGATATGGCGGATATGATATCCGCCGCGGATATGACATCCGCCGCGGATATGATATCCGCCGCGGATATGATATCCGCCGCGGATATGAAATCCGCCGTATCCGCCATATCCGCAATATCCGCGTATCCGCCATATCCGCATATCCGCAAAATCCAAAAAAATGCGATTTTTGGGGGTTTTTGAGTTATTTTTGGTATTTATTATTATCTTATGATATAGAACATGAGAATACGCATCGAACAGTATGAAATTTTTGTCATTTTTTTTACATTTTGGCTATTTTTAGCAAGAAAAACGTTTATTTTTGCGTATCCGCCATATCCGCATATCCGCAAAATCCAGAAAAATGCGATTTTGGGGGGGTTTTGAGTTATTTTTGGTATTTATTATTATCTTATGATATAGAACATGAGAATACGCATCGAACAGTATGAAATTTTTGTCATTTTATTTCATTTTGGATATTTTAAGCAAGAAAAACGTTTATTTTTGCGTATCCGCCATATCCGCATATCCGCAAAATCCAGAAAAATGCGATTTTGGGGGGGTTTTGAGTTATTTTTGGTATTTATTATTATCTGATGATATAGAACATGAGAATACGCATCGAACAGTATGAAATTTTTGTCATTTTTTTTACTTTTTGGCTATTTTAAGCAAGAAAAACGTTTATTTTTGCGTATCCGCCATATCCGCATATCCGCAAAATCCAGAAAAATGCGATTTTGGGGGGTTTTTGAGTTATTTTTGGTATTTATTATTATCTTATGATATAGAACATGAGAATACGCATCGAACAGTATGAAATTTTTGTCATTTTTTTTACATTTTGGCTATTTTAAGCAAGAAAAACGTTTATTTTTGCGTATCCGCCATATCCGCATATCCGCAAAATCCAGAAAAATGCGATTTTGGGGGGTTTTTGAGTTATTTTTGGTATTTATTATTATCTTATGATATAGAACATGAGAATACGCATCGAACAGTATGAAATTTTTGTCATTTTTTTTACTTTTTGGCTATTTTCAGCAAGAAAAACGTTTATTTTTGCGGATCCGCCATATCCGCATATCCGCAAAATCCAGAAAAATGCGATTTTGGGGGGTTTTTGAGTTATTTTTGGTATTTATTATTATCTTATGATATAGAACATGAGAATACGCATCGAACAGTATGAAATTTTTGTCATTTTTTTTACATTTTGGCTATTTTAAGCAAGAAAAACGTTTATTTTTGCGTATCCGCCATATCCGCATATCCGCAAAATCCAGAAAAATGCGATTTTGGAGGGTTTTTGAGTTATTTTTGGTATTTATTATTATCTTATGATATAGAACATGAGAATACGCATCGAACAGTATGAAATTTTTGTCATTCTTTTTACATTTTGGCTATTTTAAGCAAGAAAAACGTTTATTTTTGCGTATCCGCCATATCCGCATATCCGCAAAATCCAGAAAAATGCGATTTTGGGGGGTTTTTGAGTTATTTTTGGTATATATTATTATCTTATGATATAGAACATGAGAATACGCATCGAACAGTATGAAATTTTTGTCATTTTTTTTACATTTTGGATATTTTAAGCAAGAAAAACGTTTATTTTTGCGGATGTTTTGCGGATATTTCGCGGTTTTTGTCACTTTTTCGGTATCAATTATGAACCTATGTTAATTTTGTCTCTTTTACGATATAGAACATGAGAATACGCATCGAACGGTATGAAATAGTTGCTAGTTTTATAACATTTTGCATATTTTATGAAGGAATAACGGAAATTTTTGCAGATATTTTGCGGTTTTTTTGATATTTCCGACATTTATTATGGACCGATGTTAATTTTGTCTAGAAATATGCATAAAGCATTAAAAGACGAATCGACCAGTATTAACTAGTTACCAAAATATCCTACATATCAACAAAATAAACCATATCCGCCATATCCTCAATATCCGCCATATCCGCAATATATAAAATATCCAAATTGTTTTAAAAATGGCAACTATTTCATACCGGTCGATGCGTATATAATTGTTCTATATCATATCGTATTTAAAATTAATATCAGTCCATAAAATATGTAGGAAATATCAAATAAACTGCAAAAAATCACATTTTTTTGATATTGCGGATAATGCGGATATTTCGTATATGGTGGATATTACGGATATTGCTTATTTTGTGGCTATGTAGGATAATTTGGCAACTAATTAATACTGGTCGATTCGTCTTTTAATGCTTTATGTATATTTCTAGACTAAATTAATATCTGTCCGTAATAAATGTCGGAAATATCATAAAAACCGCAAAAAATCAGCAAAAATTACAGTTTTTCCTTCATAAAATACCCAAAATGTTATAAAACTAGCAACTATTTCATACTGTTCTATGCGTTATTTAATGTTCTATTTCATACTTGAGTCAAAATTGACATCGGTTTATAATAGATACCGAAAAATCACAAAAACCGCGAAAAATTAACAAAAATAAAGGTTTTTCATGGCTAAAAGATCCAAAATACTATAAAAATGGCAACTATTTCATACTATCCGATGCGTATTTTAATATACTATATCATACATGAGTCAAAATTAACATCGGTTCATAATAGATACCAAAAAAGTCACAAAAACCGCGAAAAATTCACGAAATTTAAGGTTTTTCATGCCTAAAATATCCAAAATGTTAAAAAAGTGGCAACTATTTCATACTATCCGATGCCTATTTTGATGTTCTATATCATAAATGAGACAAAAATAACATCGGTTCATAATGGATACCGAAAAAGTTACAAAAACCGCGAAATATCCGCAAAATATCCGCAAAAAAAAACGTTTTTCTTGCTTAAAATATCCAAAATGTAAAAAAAATTACAAAAATTTCATACTTCAAGATGCGTATTTTAATGTTCTATATCATAAGATAATAATAAATAACAAAAAATAACGAAAAACCCCCAAAAATCACATTTTTGTGGATTTTGCGGATATGCGGATATGGCGGATACGCAAAAATAAACGTTTTTCTTGCTTAAAATAGCCAAAATGTAAAAAAAATTACAAAAATTTCATACTGTTCGATGCGTATTTTAATGTTCTATATCATAAGATAATAATAAATAACAAAAAATAACGAAAAACCCCCAAAAATCGCATTTTTTTGGATTTTGCGGATATGCGGATATGGCGGATACGCGGATATGGCGGATATTGCGGATATGGCGGATATGATATCCGCCGCGGATATGACATCCGCCGCGGATATGATATCCGCCGCGGATATGAAATCCGCCGTATCCGCCATATCCGCAATATCCGCGTATCCGCCATATCCGCATATCCGCAAAATCCAAAAAAATGCGATTTTTGGGGGTTTTTGAGTTATTTTTGGTATTTATTATTATCTTATGATATAGAACATGAGAATACGCATCGAACAGTATGAAATTTTTGTCATTTTTTTTACATTTTGGCTATTTTTAGCAAGAAAAACGTTTATTTTTGCGTATCCGCCATATCCGCATATCCGCAAAATCCAGAAAAATGCGATTTTGGGGGGTTTTTGAGTTATTTTTGGTATTTATTATTATCTTATGATATAGAACATGAGAATACGCATCGAACAGTATGAAATTTTTGTCATTTTATTTCATTTTGGATATTTTAAGCAAGAAAAACGTTTATTTTTGCGTATCCGCCATATCCGCATATCCGCAAAATCCAGAAAAATGCGATTTTGGGGGGGTTTTGAGTTATTTTTGGTATTTATTATTATCTGATGATATAGAACATGAGAATACGCATCGAACAGTATGAAATTTTTGTCATTTTTTTTACTTTTTGGCTATTTTAAGCAAGAAAAACGTTTATTTTTGCGTATCCGCCATATCCGCATATCCGCAAAATCCAGAAAAATGCGATTTTGGGGGGTTTTTGAGTTATTTTTGGTATTTATTATTATCTTATGATATAGAACATGAGAATACGCATCGAACAGTATGAAATTTTTGTCATTTTTTTTACATTTTGGCTATTTTAAGCAAGAAAAACGTTTATTTTTGCGTATCCGCCATATCCGCATATCCGCAAAATCCAGAAAAATGCGATTTTGGGGGGTTTTTGAGTTATTTTTGGTATTTATTATTATCTTATGATATAGAACATGAGAATACGCATCGAACAGTATGAAATTTTTGTCATTTTTTTTACATTTTGGATATTTTAAGCAAGAAAAACGTTTATTTTTGCGGATCCGCCATATCCGCATATCCGCAAAATCCAGAAAAATGCGATTTTGGGGGGTTTTTGAGTTATTTTTGGTATTTATTATTATCTGATGATATAGAACATGAGAATACGCATCGAACAGTATGAAATTTTTGTCATTTTTTTTACTTTTTGGCTATTTTCAGCAAGAAAAACGTTTATTTTTGCGTATCCGCCATATCCGCATATCCGCAAAATCCAGAAAAATGCGATTTTGGGGGGTTTTTGAGTTATTTTTGGTATTTATTATTATCTTCTGATATAGAACATGAGAATACGCATCGAACAGTATGAAATTTTTGTCATTTTTTTTACATTTTGGCTATTTTAAGCAAGAAAAACGTTTATTTTTGCGTATCCGCCATATCCGCATATCCGCAAAATCCAGAAAAATGCGATTTTGGAGGGTTTTTGAGTTATTTTTGGTATTTATTATTATCTTATGATATAGAACATGAGAATACGCATCGAACAGTATGAAATTTTTGTCATTCTTTTTACATTTTGGCTATTTTAAGCAAGAAAAACGTTTATTTTTGCGTATCCGCCATATCCGCATATCCGCAAAATCCAGAAAAATGCGATTTTGGGGGGTTTTTGAGTTATTTTTGGTATATATTATTATCTTATGATATAGAACATGAGAATACGCATCGAACAGTATGAAATTTTTGTCATTTTTTTTACATTTTGGATATTTTAAGCAAGAAAAACGTTTATTTTTGCGGATGTTTTGCGGATATTTCGCGGTTTTTGTCACTTTTTCGGTATCAATTATGAACCTATGTTAATTTTGTCTCTTTTACGATATAGAACATGAGAATACGCATCGAACGGTATGAAATAGTTGCTAGTTTTATAACATTTTGCATATTTTATGAAGGAATAACGGAAATTTTTGCAGATATTTTGCGGTTTTTTTGATATTTCCGACATTTATTATGGACCGATGTTAATTTTGTCTAGAAATATGCATAAAGCATTAAAAGACGAATCGACCAGTATTAACTAGTTACCAAAATATCCTACATATCAACAAAATAAACCATATCCGCCATATCCTCAATATCCGCCATATCCGCAATATATAAAATATCCAAATTGTTTTAAAAATGGCAACTATTTCATACCGGTCGATGCGTATATAATTGTTCTATATCATATCGTATTTAAAATTAATATCAGTCCATAAAATATGTAGGAAATATCAAATAAACTGCAAAAAATCACATTTTTTTGATATTGCGGATAATGCGGATATTTCGTATATGGTGGATATTACGGATATTGCTTATTTTGTGGCTATGTAGGATAATTTGGCAACTAATTAATACTGGTCGATTCGTCTTTTAATGCTTTATGTATATTTCTAGACTAAATTAATATCTGTCCGTAATAAATGTCGGAAATATCATAAAAACCGCAAAAAATCAGCAAAAATTACAGTTTTTCCTTCATAAAATACCCAAAATGTTATAAAACTAGCAACTATTTCATACTGTTCTATGCGTTATTTAATGTTCTATTTCATACTTGAGTCAAAATTGACATCGGTTTATAATAGATACCGAAAAATCACAAAAACCGCGAAAAATTAACAAAAATAAAGGTTTTTCATGGCTAAAAGATCCAAAATACTATAAAAATGGCAACTATTTCATACTATCCGATGCGTATTTTAATATACTATATCATACATGAGTCAAAATTAACATCGGTTCATAATAGATACCAAAAAAGTCACAAAAACCGCGAAAAATTCACGAAATTTAAGGTTTTTCATGCCTAAAATATCCAAAATGTTAAAAAAGTGGCAACTATTTCATACTATCCGATGCCTATTTTGATGTTCTATATCATAAATGAGACAAAAATAACATCGGTTCATAATGGATACCGAAAAAGTTACAAAAACCGCGAAATATCCGCAAAATATCCGCAAAAAAAAACGTTTTTCTTGCTTAAAATATCCAAAATGTAAAAAAAATTACAAAAATTTCATACTGTTCGATGCGTATTTTAATGTTCTATATCATAAGATAATAATAAATAACAAAAAATAACGAAAAACCCCCAAAAATCGCATTTTTGTGGATTTTGCGGATATGCGGATATGGCGGATACGCAAAAATAAACGTTTTTCTTGCTTAAAATAGCCAAAATGTAAAAAAAATTACAAAAATTTCATACTGTTCGATGCGTATTTTAATGTTCTATATCATAAGATAATAATAAATAACAAAAAATAACGAAAAACCCCCAAAAATCGCATTTTTTTGGATTTTGCGGATATGCGGATATGGCGGATACGCGGATATGGCGGATATTGCGGATATGGCGGATATGATATCCGCCGCGGATATGACATCCGCCGCGGATATGATATCCGCCGCGGATATGATATCCGCCGCGGATATGATATCCGCCGTATCCGCCATATCCGCAATATCCGCGTATCCGCCATATCCGCATATCCGCAAAATCCAAAAAAATGCGATTTTGGGGGGTTTTTGAGTTATTTTTGGTATTTATTATTATCTTATGATATAGAACATGAGAATACGCATCGAACAGTATGAAATTTTTGTCATTTTTTTTACATTTTGGCTATTTTAAGCAAGAAAAACGTTTATTTTTGCGTATCCGCCATATCCGCATATCCGCAAAATCCAGAAAAATGCGATTTTGGGGGGTTTTTGAGTTATTTTTGGTATTTATTATTATCTGATGATATAGAACATGAGAATACGCATCGAACAGTATGAAATTTTTGTCATTTTTTTTACTTTTTGGCTATTTTAAGCAAGAAAAACGTTTATTTTTGCGTATCCGCCATATCCGCATATCCGCAAAATCCAGAAAAATGCGATTTTGGGGGGTTTTTGAGTTATTTTTGGTATTTATTATTATCTGATGATATAGAACATGAGAATACGCATCGAACAGTATGAAATTTTTGTCATTTTTTTTACATTTTGGCTATTTTAAGCAAGAAAAACGTTTATTTTTGCGTATCCGCCATATCCGCATATCCGTAAAATCCAGAAAAATGCGATTTTGGGGGGTTTTTGAGTTATTTTTGGTATATATTATTATCTTATGATATAGAACATGAGAATACGCATCGAACAGTATGAAATTTTTGTCATTTTTTTTACATTTTGGATATTTTAAGCAAGAAAAACGTTTATTTTTGCGGATGTTTTGCGGATATTTCGCGGTTTTTGTCACTTTTTCGGTATCAATTATGAACCTATGTTAATTTTGTCTCTTTTACGATATAGAACATGAGAATACGCATCGAACGGTATGAAATAGTTGCTAGTTTTATAACATTTTGCATATTTTATGAAGGAATAACGGAAATTTTTGCAGATATTTTGCGGTTTTTTTGATATTTCCGACATTTATTATGGACCGATGTTAATTTTGTCTAGAAATATGCATAAAGCATTAAAAGACGAATCGACCAGTATTAACTAGTTACCAAAATATCCTACATATCAACAAAATAAACCATATCCGCCATATCCTCAATATCCGCCATATCCGCAATATATAAAATATCCAAATTGTTTTAAAAATGGCAACTATTTCATACCGGTCGATGCGTATATAATTGTTCTATATCATATCGTATTTAAAATTAATATCAGTCCATAAAATATGTAGGAAATATCAAATAAACTGCAAAAAATCACATTTTTTTGATATTGCGGATAATGCGGATATTTCGTATATGGTGGATATTACGGATATTGCTTATTTTGTGGCTATGTAGGATAATTTGGCAACTAATTAATACTGGTCGATTCGTCTTTTAATGCTTTATGTATATTTCTAGACTAAATTAATATCTGTCCGTAATAAATGTCGGAAATATCATAAAAACCGCAAAAAATCAGCAAAAATTACAGTTTTTCCTTCATAA
The DNA here is from genome assembly GCA_034766995.1 of Acanthacorydalis orientalis. Lineage (NCBI taxonomy): Eukaryota > Metazoa > Arthropoda > Insecta > Megaloptera > Corydalidae > Acanthacorydalis > Acanthacorydalis orientalis. Next base: position 32,896,328 of record CM068317.1, read on the forward strand.
AATACCCAAAATGTTATAAAACTAGCAACTATTTCATACTGTTCTATGCGTTATTTAATGTTCTATTTCATACTTGAGTCAAAATTGACATCGGTTTATAATAGATACCGAAAAATCACAAAAACCGCGAAAAATTAACAAAAATAAAGGTTTTTCATGGCTAAAAGATCCAAAATGCTATAAAAATGGCAACTATTTCATACTATCCGATGCGTATTTTAATATACTATATCATACATGAGTCAAAATTAACATCGGTTCATAATAGATACCAAAAAAGTCACAAAAACCGCGAAAAATTCACGAAATTTAAGGTTTTTCATGCCTAAAATATCCAAAATGTTAAAAAAGTGGCAACTATTTCATACTATCCGATGCCTATTTTGATGTTCTATATCATAAATGAGACAAAAATAACATCGGTTCATAATGGATACCGAAAAAGTTACAAAAACCGCGAAATATCCGCAAAATATCCGCAAAAAAAAACGTTTTTCTTGCTTAAAATATCCAAAATGTAAAAAAAATTACAAAAATTTCATACTGTTCGATGCGTATTTTAATGTTCTATATCATAAGATAATAATAAATAACAAAAAATAACGAAAAACCCCCAAAAATCGCATTTTTGTGGATTTTGCGGATATGCGGATATGGCGGATACGCAAAAATAAACGTTTTTCTTGCTTAAAATAGCCAAAATGTAAAAAAAATTACAAAAATTTCATACTGTTCGATGCGTATTTTAATGTTCTATATCATAAGATAATAATAAATAACAAAAAATAACGAAAAACCCCCAAAAATCGCATTTTCCGCCGCGGATATGATATCCGCCGCGGATATGATATCCGCCGTATCCGCCATATCCGCAATATCCGCGTATCCGCCATATCCGCATATCCGCAAAATCCAAAAAAATGCGATTTTGGGGGGTTTTTGAGTTATTTTTGGTATTTATTATTATCTTATGATATAGAACATGAGAATACGCATCGAACAGTATGAAATTTTTGTCATTTTTTTACATTTTGGCTATTTTAAGCAAGAAAAACGTTTATTTTTGCGTATCCGCCATATCCGCATATCCGCAAAATCCAGAAAAATGCGATTTTGGGGGGTTTTTGAGTTATTTTTGGTATTTATTATTATCTTATGATATAGAACATGAGAATACGCATCGAACAGTATGAAATTTTTGTCATTCTTTTTACATTTTGGCTATTTTAAGCAAGAAAAACGTTTATTTTTGCGTATCCGCCATATCCGCATATCCGCAAAATCCAGAAAAATGCGATTTTGGGGGGTTTTTGAGTTATTTTTGGTATTTATTATTATCTTATGATATAGAACATGAGAATACGCATCGAACAGTATGAAATTTTTGTCATTTTTTTTACATTTTGGATATTTTAAGCAAGAAAAACGTTTATTTTTGCGGATGTTTTGCGGATATTTCGCGGTTTTTGTCACTTTTTCGGTATCAATTATGAACCTATGTTAATTTTGTCTCTTTTACGATATAGAACATGAGAATACGCATCGAACGGTATGAAATAGTTGCTAGTTTTATAACATTTTGCATATTTTATGAAGGAATAACGGAAATTTTTGCAGATATTTTGCGGTTTTTTTGATATTTCCGACATTTATTATGGACCGATGTTAATTTTGTCTAGAAATATGCATAAAGCATTAAAAGACGAATCGACCAGTATTAACTAGTTACCAAAATATCCTACATATCAACAAAATAAACCATATCCGCCATATCCTCAATATCCGCCATATCCGCAATATATAAAATATCCAAATTGTTTTAAAAATGGCAACTATTTCATACCGGTCGATGCGTATATAATTGTTCTATATCATATCGTATTTAAAATTAATATCAGTCCATAAAATATGTAGGAAATATCAAATAAACTGCAAAAAATCACATTTTTTTGATATTGCGGATAATGCGGATATTTCGTATATGGTGGATATTACGGATATTGCTTATTTTGTGGCTATGTAGGATAATTTGGCAACTAATTAATACTGGTCGATTCGTCTTTTAATGCTTTATGTATATTTCTAGACTAAATTAATATCTGTCCGTAATAAATGTCGGAAATATCATAAAAACCGCAAAAAATCAGCAAAAATTACAGTTTTTCCTTCATAAAATACCCAAAATGTTATAAAACTAGCAACTATTTCATACTGTTCTATGCGTTATTTAATGTTCTATTTCATACTTGAGTCAAAATTGACATCGGTTTATAATAGATACCGAAAAATCACAAAAACCGCGAAAAATTAACAAAAATAAAGGTTTTTCATGGCTAAAAGATCCAAAATGCTATAAAAATGGCAACTATTTCATACTATCCGATGCGTATTTTAATATACTATATCATACATGAGTCAAAATTAACATCGGTTCATAATAGATACCAAAAAAGTCACAAAAACCGCGAAAAATTCACGAAATTTAAGGTTTTTCATGCCTAAAATATCCAAAATGTTAAAAAAGTGGCAACTATTTCATACTATCCGATGCCTATTTTGATGTTCTATATCATAAATGAGACAAAAATAACATCGGTTCATAATGGATACCGAAAAAGTTACAAAAACCGCGAAATATCCGCAAAATATCCGCAAAAAAAAAACGTTTTTCTTGCTTAAAATATCCAAAATGTAAAAAAAATTACAAAAATTTCATACTGTTCGATGCGTATTTTAATGTTCTATATCATAAGATAATAATAAATAACAAAAAATAACGAAAAACCCCCAAAAATCGCATTTTTTTGGATTTTGCGGATATGCGGATATGGCGGATACGCAAAAATAAACGTTTTTCTTGCTTAAAATAGCCAAAATGTAAAAAAAATTACAAAAATTTCATACTGTTCGATGCGTATTTTAATGTTCTATATCATAAGATAATAATAAATAACAAAAAATAACGAAAAACCCCCAAAAATCGCATTTTTTTGGATTTTGCGGATATGCGGATATGGCGGATACGCGGATATGGCGGATATTGCGGATATGGCGGATATGATATCCGCCGCGGATATGACATCCGCCGCGGATATGACATCCGCCGCGGATATGATATCCGCCGCGGATATGATATCCGCCGTATCCGCCATATCCGCAATATCCGCGTATCCGCCGCGGATATGATATCCGCCGTATCCGCCATATCCGCAATATCCGCGTATCCGCCTTATCCGCATATCCGCAAAATCCAGAAAAATGCGATTTTGGGGGGTTTTTGAGTTATTTTTGGTATTTATTATTATCTTATGATATAGAACATGAGAATACGCATCGAACAGTATGAAATTTTTGTCATTTTTTTACATTTTGGCTATTTTAAGCAAGAAAAACGTTTATTTTTGCGTATCCGCCATATCCGCATATCCGCAAAATCCAGAAAAATGCGATTTTGGGGGGTTTTTGAGTTATTTTTGGTATTTATTATTATCTTATGATATAGAACATGAGAATACGCATCGAACAGTATGAAATTTTTGTCATTTTTTTTACATTTTGGCTATTTTAAGCAAGAAAAACGTTTATTTTTGCGTATCCGCCATATCCGCATATCCGCAAAATCCAGAAAAATGCGATTTTGGGGGGTTTTTGAGTTATTTTTGGTATTTATTATTATCTGATGATATAGAACATGAGAATACGCATCGAACAGTATGAAATTTTTGTCATTTTTTTTACTTTTTGGCTATTTTAAGCAAGAAAAACGTTTATTTTTGCGTATCCGCCATATCCGCATATCCGCAAAATCCAGAAAAATGCGATTTTGGGGGGTTTTTGAGTTATTTTTGGTATTTATTATTATCTGATGATATAGAACATGAGAATACGCATCGAACAGTATGAAATTTTTGTCATTTTTTTTACATTTTGGCTATTTTAAGCAAGAAAAACGTTTATTTTTGCGTATCCGCCATATGCGCATATCCGTAAAATCCAGAAAAATGCGATTTTGGGGGGTTTTTGAGTTATTTTTGGTATTTATTATTATCTTATGATATAGAACATGAGAATACGCATCGAACAGTATGAAATTTTTGTCATTCTTTTTACATTTTGGCTATTTTAAGCAAGAAAAACGTTTATTTTTGCGTATCCGCCATATCCGCAAAATCCAGAAAAATGCGATTTTGGGGGGTTTTTGAGTTATTTTTGGTATTTATTATTATCTTATGCAATAGAACATGAGAATACGCATCGAACAGTATGAAATTTTTGTCATTTTTTTTACATTTTGGATATTTTAAGCAAGAAAAACGTTTATTTTTGCGGATGTTTTGCGGATATTTCGCGGTTTTTGTCACTTTTTCGGTATCAATTATGAACCTATGTTAATTTTGTCTCTTTTACGATATAGAACATGAGAATACGCATCGAACGGTATGAAATAGTTGCTAGTTTTATAACATTTTGCATATTTTATGAAGGAATAACGGAAATTTTTGCAGATATTTTGCGGTTTTTTTGATATTTCCGACATTTATTATGGACCGATGTTAATTTTGTCTAGAAATATGCATAAAGCATTAAAAGACGAATCGACCAGTATTAACTAGTTACCAAAATATCCTACATATCAACAAAATAAACCATATCCGCCATATCCTCAATATCCGCCATATCCGCAATATATAAAATATCCAAATTGTTTTAAAAATGGCAACTATTTCATACCGGTCGATGCGTATATAATTGTTCTATATCATATCGTATTTAAAATTAATATCAGTCCATAAAATATGTAGGAAATATCAAATAAACTGCAAAAAATCACATTTTTTTGATATTGCGGATAATGCGGATATTTCGTATATGGTGGATATTACGGATATTGCTTATTTTGTGGCTATGTAGGATAATTTGGCAACTAATTAATACTGGTCGATTCGTCTTTTAATGCTTTATGTATATTTCTAGACTAAATTAATATCTGTCCGTAATAAATGTCGGAAATATCATAAAAACCGCAAAAAATCAGCAAAAATTACAGTTTTTCCTTCATAAAATACCCAAAATGTTATAAAACTAGCAACTATTTCATACTGTTCTATGCGTTATTTAATGTTCTATTTCATACTTGAGTCAAAATTGACATCGGTTTATAATAGATACCGAAAAATCACAAAAACCGCGAAAAATTAACAAAAATAAAGGTTTTTCATGGCTAAAAGATCCAAAATGCTATATAAATGGCAACTATTTCATACTATCCGATGCGTATTTTAATATACTATATCATACATGAGTCAAAATTAACATCGGTTCATAATAGATACCAAAAAAGTCACAAAAACCGCGAAAAATTCACGAAATTTAAGGTTTTTCATGCCTAAAATATCCAAAATGTTAAAAAAGTGGCAACTATTTCATACTATCCGATGCCTATTTTGATGTTCTATATCATAAATGAGACAAAAATAACATCGGTTCATAATGGATACCGAAAAAGTTACAAAAACCGCGAAATATCCGCAAAATATCCGCAAAAAAAAAACGTTTTTCTTGCTTAAAATATCCAAAATGTAAAAAAAATTACAAAAATTTCATACTGTTCGATGCGTATTTTAATGTTCTATATCATAAGATAATAATAAATAACAAAAAATAACGAAAAACCCCCAAAAATCACATTTTTGTGGATTTTGCGGATATGCGGATATGGCGGATACGCAAAAATAAACGTTTTTCTTGCTTAAAATAGCCAAAATGTAAAAAAAATTACAAAAATTTCATACTGTTCGATGCGTATTTTAATGTTCTATATCATAAGATAATAATAAATAACAAAAAATAACGAAAAACCCCCAAAAATCGCATTTTTTTGGATTTTGCGGATATGCGGATATGGCGGATACGCGGATATGGCGGATATGGCGGATATTGCGGATATGGCGGATATGATATCCGCCGCGGATATGACATCCGCCGCGGATATGATATCCGCCGCGGATATGATATCCGCCGCGGATATGATATCCGCCGCGGATATGATATCCGCCGTATCCGCCATATCCGCAATATCCGCGTATCCGCCATATCCGCATATCCGCAAAATCCAAAAAAATGCGATTTTTGGGGGTTTTTGAGTTATTTTTGGTATTTATTATTATCTTATGATATAGAACATGAGAATACGCATCGAACAGTATGAAATTTTTGTCATTTTTTTTACATTTTGGCTATTTTTAGCAAGAAAAACGTTTATTTTTGCGTATCCGCCATATCCGCATATCCGCAAAATCCAGAAAAATGCGATTTTGGGGGGTTTTTGAGTTATTTTTGGTATTTATTATTATCTTATGATATAGAACATGAGAATACGCATCGAACAGTATGAAATTTTTGTCATTTTTTTTCATTTTGGATATTTTAAGCAAGAAAAACGTTTATTTTTGCGTATCCGCCATATCCGCATATCCGCAAAATCCAGAAAAATGCGATTTTGGGGGGGTTTTGAGTTATTTTTGGTATTTATTATTATCTGATGATATAGAACATGAGAATACGCATCGAACAGTATGAAATTTTTGTCATTTTTTTTACTTTTTGGCTATTTTAAGCAAGAAAAACGTTTATTTTTGCGTATCCGCCATATCCGCATATCCGCAAAATCCAGAAAAATGCGATTTTGGGGGGGTTTTGAGTTATTTTTGGTATTTATTATTATCTTATGATATAGAACATGAGAATACGCATCGAACAGTATGAAATTTTTGTCATTTTTTTTACATTTTGGATATTTTAAGCAAGAAAAACGTTTATTTTTGCGTATCCGCCATATCCGCATATCCGCAAAATCCAGAAAAATGCGATTTTGGGGGGTTTTTGAGTTATTTTTGGTATTTATTATTATCTGATGATATAGAACATGAGAATACGCATCGAACAGTATGAAATTTTTGTCATTTTTTTTACTTTTTGGCTATTTTAAGCAAGAAAAACGTTTATTTTTGCGTATCCGCCATATGCGCATATCCGCAAAATCCAGAAAAATGCGATTTTGGGGGGTTTTTGAGTTATTTTTGGTATTTATTATTATCTTATGATATAGAACATGAGAATACGCATCGAACAGTATGAAATTTTTGTCATTCTTTTTACATTTTGGCTATTTTAAGCAAGAAAAACGTTTATTTTTGCGTATCCGCCATATCCGCATATCCGCAAAATCCAGAAAAATGCGATTTTGGGGGGTTTTTGAGTTATTTTTGGTATATATTATTATCTTATGATATAGAACATGAGAATACGCATCGAACAGTATGAAATTTTTGTCATTTTTTTTACATTTTGGATATTTTAAGCAAGAAAAACGTTTATTTTTGCGGATGTTTTGCGGATATTTCGCGATTTTTGTCACTTTTTCGGTATCAATTATGAACCTATGTTAATTTTGTCTCTTTTACGATATAGAACATGAGAATACGCATCGAACGGTATGAAATAGTTGCTAGTTTTATAACATTTTGCATATTTTATGAAGGAATAACGGAAATTTTTGCAGATATTTTGCGGTTTTTTTGATATTTCCGACATTTATTATGGACCGATGTTAATTTTGTCTAGAAATATGCATAAAGCATTAAAAGACGAATCGACCAGTATTAACTAGTTACCAAAATATCCTACATATCAACAAAATAAACCATATCCGCCATATCCTCAATATCCGCCATATCCGCAATATATAAAATATCCAAATTGTTTTAAAAATGGCAACTATTTCATACCGGTCGATGCGTATATAATTGTTCTATATCATATCGTATTTAAAATTAATATCAGTCCATAAAATATGTAGGAAATATCAAATAAACTGCAAAAAATCACATTTTTTTGATATTGCGGATAATGCGGATATTTCGTATATGGTGGATATTACGGATATTGCTTATTTTGTGGCTATGTAGGATAATTTGGCAACTAATTAATACTGGTCGATTCGTCTTTTAATGCTTTATGTATATTTCTAGACTAAATTAATATCTGTCCGTAATAAATGTCGGAAATATCATAAAAACCGCAAAAAATCAGCAAAAATTACAGTTTTTCCTTCATAAAATACCCAAAATGTTATAAAACTAGCAACTATTTCATACTGTTCTATGCGTTATTTAATGTTCTATTTCATACTTGAGTCAAAATTGACATCGGTTTATAATAGATACCGAAAAATCACAAAAACCGCGAAAAATTAACAAAAATAAAGGTTTTTCATGGCTAAAAGATCCAAAATGCTATAAAAATGGCAACTATTTCATACTATCCGATGCGTATTTTAATATACTATATCATACATGAGTCAAAATTAACATCGGTTCATAATAGATACCAAAAAAGTCACAAAAACCGCGAAAAATTCACGAAATTTAAGGTTTTTCATGCCTAAAATATCCAAAATGTTAAAAAAGTGGCAACTATTTCATACTATCCGATGCCTATTTTGATGTTCTATATCATAAATGAGACAAAAATAACATCGGTTCATAATGGATACCGAAAAAGTTACAAAAACCGCGAAATATCCGCAAAATATCCGCAAAAAAAAACGTTTTTCTTGCTTAAAATATCCAAAATGTAAAAAAAATTACAAAAATTTCATACTGTTCGATGCGTATTTTAATGTTCTATATCATAAGATAATAATAAATAACAAAAAATAACGAAAAACCCCCAAAAATCGCATTTTTTTGGATTTTGCGGATATGCGGATATGGCGGATACGCAAAAATAAACGTTTTTCTTGCTTAAAATAGCCAAAATGTAAAAAAAATTACAAAAATTTCATACTGTTCGATGCGTATTTTAATGTTCTATATCATAAGATAATAATAAATAACAAAAAATAACGAAAAACCCCCAAAAATCGCATTTTTTTGGATTTTGCGGATATGCGGATATGGCGGATACGCGGATATGGCGGATATGGCGGATATTGCGGATATGGCGGATATGATATCCGCCGCGGATATGACATCCGCCGCGGATATGATATCCGCCGCGGATATGATATCCGCCGCGGATATGATATCCGCCGCGGATATGATATCCGCCGTATCCGCCATATCCGCAATATCCGCGTATCCGCCATATCCGCATATCCGCAAAATCCAAAAAAATGCGATTTTTGGGGGTTTTTGAGTTATTTTTGGTATTTATTATTATCTTATGATATAGAACATGAGAATACGCATCGAACAGTATGAAATTTTTGTCATTTTTTTTACATTTTGGCTATTTTTAGCAAGAAAAACGTTTATTTTTGCGTATCCGCCATATCCGCATATCCGCAAAATCCAGAAAAATGCGATTTTGGGGGGTTTTTGAGTTATTTTTGGTATTTATTATTATCTGATGATATAGAACATGAGAATACGCATCGAACAGTATGAAATTTTTGTCATTTTTTTTACTTTTTGGCTATTTTAAGCAAGAAAAACGTTTATTTTTGCGTATCCGCCATATCCGCATATCCGCAAAATCCAGAAAAATGCGATTTTGGGGGGTTTTTGAGTTATTTTTGGTATTTATTATTATCTGATGATATAGAACATGAGAATACGCATCGAACAGTATGAAATTTTTGTCATTTTTTTTACATTTTGGCTATTTTAAGCAAGAAAAACGTTTATTTTTGCGTATCCGCCATATCCGCATATCCGTAAAATCCAGAAAAATGCGATTTTGGGGGGTTTTTGAGTTATTTTTGGTATTTATTATTATCTGATGATATAGAACATGAGAATACGCATCGAACAGTATGAAATTTTTGTCATTTTTTTTACATTTTGGCTATTTTAAGCAAGAAAAACGTTTATTTTTGCGTATCCGCCATATCCGCATATCCGCAAAATCCAGAAAAATGCGATTTTGGGGGGTTTTTGAGTTATTTTTGGTATTTATTATTATCTTATGATATAGAACATGAGAATACGCATCGAACAGTATGAAATTTTTGTCATTCTTTTTACATTTTGGCTATTTTAAGCAAGAAAAACGTTTATTTTTGCGTATCCGCCATATCCGCATATCCGTAAAATCCAGAAAAATGCGATTTTGGGGGGTTTTTGAGTTATTTTTGGTATATATTATTATCTTATGATATAGAACATGAGAATACGCATCGAACAGTATGAAATTTTTGTCATTTTTTTTACATTTTGGATATTTTAAGCAAGAAAAACGTTTATTTTTGCGGATGTTTTGCGGATATTTCGCGATTTTTGTCACTTTTTCGGTATCAATTATGAACCTATGTTAATTTTGTCTCTTTTACGATATAGAACATGAGAATACGCATCGAACGGTATGAAATAGTTGCTAGTTTTATAACATTTTGCATATTTTATGAAGGAATAACGGAAATTTTTGCAGATATTTTGCGGTTTTTTTGATATTTCCGACATTTATTATGGACCGATGTTAATTTTGTCTAGAAATATGCATAAAGCATTAAAAGACGAATCGACCAGTATTAACTAGTTACCAAAATATCCTACATATCAACAAAATAAACCATATCCGCCATATCCTCAATATCCGCCATATCCGCAATATATAAAATATCCAAATTGTTTTAAAAATGGCAACTATTTCATACCGGTCGATGCGTATATAATTGTTCTATATCATATCGTATTTAAAATTAATATCAGTCCATAAAATATGTAGGAAATATCAAATAAACTGCAAAAAATCACATTTTTTTGATATTGCGGATAATGCGGATATTTCGTATATGGTGGATATTACGGATATTGCTTATTTTGTGGCTATGTAGGATAATTTGGCAACTAATTAATACTGGTCGATTCGTCTTTTAATGCTTTATGTATATTTCTAGACTAAATTAATATCTGTCCGTAATAAATGTCGGAAATATCATAAAAACCGCAAAAAATCAGCAAAAATTACAGTTTTTCCTTCATAAAATACCCAAAATGTTATAAAACTAGCAACTATTTCATACTGTTCTATGCGTTATTTAATGTTCTATTTCATACTTGAGTCAAAATTGACATCGGTTCATAATAGATACCAAAAAAGTCACAAAAACCGCGAAAAATTCACGAAATTTAAGGTTTTTCATGCCTAAAATATCCAAAATGTTAAAAAAGTGGCAACTATTTCATACTATCCGATGCCTATTTTGATGTTCTATATCATAAATGAGACAAAAATAACATCGGTTCATAATGGATACCGAAAAAGTTACAAAAACCGCGAAATATCCGCAAAATATCCGCAAAAAAAAACGTTTTTCTTGCTTAAAATATCCAAAATGTAAAAAAAATTACAAAAATTTCATACTGTTCGATGCGTATTTTAATGTTCTATATCATAAGATAATAATAAATAACAAAAAATAACGAAAAACCCCCAAAAATCGCATTTTTGTGGATTTTGCGGATATGCGGATATGGCGGATACGCAAAAATAAACGTTTTTCTTGCTTAAAATAGCCAAAATGTAAAAAAAATTACAAAAATTTCATACTGTTCGATGCGTATTTTAATGTTCTATATCATAAGATAATAATAAATAACAAAAAATAACGAAAAACCCCCAAAAATCGCATTTTTTTGGATTTTGCGGATATGCGGATATGGCGGATACGCGGATATGGCGGATATTGCGGATATGGCGGATATGATATCCGCCGCGGATATGACATCCGCCGCGGATATGATATCCGCCGCGGATATGATATCCGCCGCGGATATGATATCCGCCGCGGATATGATATCCGCCGTATCCGCCATATCCGCAATATCCGCGTATCCGCCATATCCGCATATCCGCAAAATCCAGAAAAATGCGATTTTGGGGGGTTTTTGAGTTATTTTTGGTATTTATTATTATCTGATGATATAGAACATGAGAATACGCATCGAACAGTATGAAATTTTTGTCATTTTTTTTACATTTTGGCTATTTTAAGCAAGAAAAACGTTTATTTTTGCGTATCCGCCATATCCGCATATCCGTAAAATCCAGAAAAATGCGATTTTGGGGGGTTTTTGAGTTATTTTTGGTATATATTATTATCTTATGATATAGAACATGAGAATACGCATCGAACAGTATGAAATTTTTGTCATTTTTTTTACATTTTGGATATTTTAAGCAAGAAAAACGTTTATTTTTGCGGATGTTTTGCGGATATTTCGCGATTTTTGTCACTTTTTCGGTATCAATTATGAACCTATGTTAATTTTGTCTCTTTTACGATATAGAACATGAGAATACGCATCGAACGGTATGAAATAGTTGCTAGTTTTATAACATTTTGCATATTTTATGAAGGAATAACGGAAATTTTTGCAGATATTTTGCGGTTTTTTTGATATTTCCGACATTTATTATGGACCGATGTTAATTTTGTCTAGAAATATGCATAAAGCATTAAAAGACGAATCGACCAGTATTAACTAGTTACCAAAATATCCTACATATCAACAAAATAAACCATATCCGCCATATCCTCAATATCCGCCATATCCGCAATATATAAAATATCCAAATTGTTTTAAAAATGGCAACTATTTCATACCGGTCGATGCGTATATAATTGTTCTATATCATATCGTATTTAAAATTAATATCAGTCCATAAAATATGTAGGAAATATCAAATAAACTGCAAAAAATCACATTTTTTTGATATTGCGGATAATGCGGATATTTCGTATATGGTGGATATTACGGATATTGCTTATTTTGTGGCTATGTAGGATAATTTGGCAACTAATTAATACTGGTCGATTCGTCTTTTAATGCTTTATGTATATTTCTAGACTAAATTAATATCTGTCCGTAATAAATGTCGGAAATATCATAAAAACCGCAAAAAATCAGCAAAAATTACAGTTTTTCCTTCATAAAATACCCAAAATGTTATAAAACTAGCAACTATTTCATACTGTTCTATGCGTTATTTAATGTTCTATTTCATACTTGAGTCAAAATTGACATCGGTTCATAATAGATACCAAAAAAGTCACAAAAACCGCGAAAAATTCACGAAATTTAAGGTTTTTCATGCCTAAAATATCCAAAATGTTAAAAAAGTGGCAACTATTTCATACTATCCGATGCCTATTTTGATGTTCTATATCATAAATGAGACAAAAATAACACCGGTTCATAATGGATACCGAAAAAGTTACAAAAACCGCGAAATATCCGCAAAATATCCGCAAAAAAAAACGTTTTTCTTGCTTAAAATATCCAAAATGTAAAAAAAATTACAAAAATTTCATACTGTTCGATGCGTATTTTAATGTTCTATATCATAAGATAATAATAAATAACAAAAAATAACGAAAAACCCCCAAAAATCACATTTTTGTGGATTTTGCGGATATGCGGATATGGCGGATACGCAAAAATAAACGTTTTTCTTGCTTAAAATAGCCAAAATGTAAAAAAAATTACAAAAATTTCATACTGTTCGATGCGTATTTTAATGTTCTATATCATAAGATAATAATAAATAACAAAAAATAACGAAAAACCCCCAAAAATCGCATTTTTTTGGATTTTGCGGATATGCGGATATGGCGGATACGCGGATATGGCGGATATTGCGGATATGGCGGATATGATATCCGCCGCGGATATGACATCCGCCGCGGATATGATATCCGCCGCGGATATGATATCCGCCGCGGATATGATATCCGCCGTATCCGCCATATCCGCAATATCCGCGTATCCGCCATATCCGCAAAATCCAAAAAAATGCGATTTTGGGGGGTTTTTGATTTATTTTTGGTATTTATTATTATCTTATGATATAGAACATGAGAATACGCATCGAACAGTATGAAATTTTTGTCATTTTTTTTACATTTTGGCTATTTTAAGCAAGAAAAACTTTTATTTTTGCGTATCCGCCATATCCGCATATCCGCAAAATCCAGAAAAATGCGATTTTGGGGGGTTTTTGAGTTATTTTTGGTATTTATTATTATCTGATGATATAGAACATGAGAATACGCATCGAACAGTATGAAATTTTTGTCATTTTTTTTACTTTTTGGCTATTTTAAGCAAGAAAAACGTTTATTTTTGCGTATCCGCCATATCCGCATATCCGCAAAATCCAGAAAAATGCGATTTTGGGGGGTTTTTGAGTTATTTTTGGTATTTATTATTATCTGATGATATAGAACATGAGAATACGCATCGAACAGTATGAAATTTTTGTCATTTTTTTTACATTTTGGCTATTTTAAGCAAGAAAAACGTTTATTTTTGCGTATCCGCCATATCCGCATATCCGTAAAATCCAGAAAAATGCGATTTTGGGGGGTTTTTGAGTTATTTTTGGTATATATTATTATCTTATGATATAGAACATGAGAATACGCATCGAACAGTATGAAATTTTTGTCATTTTTTTTACATTTTGGATATTTTAAGCAAGAAAAACGTTTATTTTTGCGGATGTTTTGCGGATATTTCGCGATTTTTGTCACTTTTTCGGTATCAATTATGAACCTATGTTAATTTTGTCTCTTTTACGATATAGAACATGAGAATACGCATCGAACGGTATGAAATAGTTGCTAGTTTTATAACATTTTGCATATTTTATGAAGGAATAACGGAAATTTTTGCAGATATTTTGCGGTTTTTTTGATATTTCCGACATTTATTATGGACCGATGTTAATTTTGTCTAGAAATATGCATAAAGCATTAAAAGACGAATCGACCAGTATTAACTAGTTACCAAAATATCCTACATATCAACAAAATAAACCATATCCGCCATATCCTCAATATCCGCCATATCCGCAATATATAAAATATCCAAATTGTTTTAAAAATGGCAACTATTTCATACCGGTCGATGCGTATATAATTGTTCTATATCATATCGTATTTAAAATTAATATCAGTCCATAAAATATGTAGGAAATATCAAATAAACTGCAAAAAATCACATTTTTTTGATATTGCGGATAATGCGGATATTTCGTATATGGTGGATATTACGGATATTGCTTATTTTGTGGCTATGTAGGATAATTTGGCAACTAATTAATACTGGTCGATTCGTCTTTTAATGCTTTATGTATATTTCTAGACTAAATTAATATCTGTCCGTAATAAATGTCGGAAATATCATAAAAACCGCAAAAAATCAGCAAAAATTACAGTTTTTCCTTCATAAAATACCCAAAATGTTATAAAACTAGCAACTATTTCATACTGTTCTATGCGTTATTTAATGTTCTATTTCATACTTGAGTCAAAATTGACATCGGTTCATAATAGATACCAAAAAAGTCACAAAAACCGCGAAAAATTCACGAAATTTAAGGTTTTTCATGCCTAAAATATCCAAAATGTTAAAAAAGTGGCAACTATTTCATACTATCCGATGCCTATTTTGATGTTCTATATCATAAATGAGACAAAAATAACACCGGTTCATAATGGATACCGAAAAAGTTACAAAAACCGCGAAATATCCGCAAAATATCCGCAAAAAAAAACGTTTTTCTTGCTTAAAATATCCAAAATGTAAAAAAAATTACAAAAATTTCATACTGTTCGATGCGTATTTTAATGTTCTATATCATAAGATAATAATAAATAACAAAAAATAACGAAAAACCCCCAAAAATCACATTTTTGTGGATTTTGCGGATATGCGGATATGGCGGATACGCAAAAATAAACGTTTTTCTTGCTTAAAATAGCCAAAATGTAAAAAAAATTACAAAAATTTCATACTGTTCGATGCGTATTTTAATGTTCTATATCATAAGATAATAATAAATAACAAAAAATAACGAAAAACCCCCAAAAATCGCATTTTTTTGGATTTTGCGGATATGCGGATATGGCGGATACGCGGATATGGCGGATATGATCACCGCCGCGGATATGACATCCGCCGCGGATATGATATCCGCCGCGGATATGATATCCGCCGCGGATATGATATCCGCCGCGGATATGATATCCGCCGTATCCGCCATATCCGCAATATCCGCGTATCCGCCATATCCGCATATCCGCAAAATCCAAAAAAATGCGATTTTTGGGGGTTTTTGAGTTATTTTTGGTATTTATTATTATCTTATGATATAGAACATGAGAATACGCATCGAACAGTATGAAATTTTTGTCATTTTTTTACATTTTGGCTATTTTTAGCAAGAAAAACGTTTATTTTTGCGTATCCGCCATATCCGCATATCCGCAAAATCCAGAAAAATGCGATTTTGGGGGGTTTTTGAGTTATTTTTGGTATTTATTATTATCTGATGATATAGAACATGAGAATACGCATCGAACAGTATGAAATTTTTGTCATTTTTTTTACATTTTGGCTATTTTAAGCAAGAAAAACGTTTATTTTTGCGTATCCGCCATATCCGCATATCCGTAAAATCCAGAAAAATGCGATTTTGGGGGGTTTTTGAGTTATTTTTGGTATTTATTATTATCTGATGATATAGAACATGAGAATACGCATCGAACAGTATGAAATTTTTGTCATTTTTTTTACATTTTGGCTATTTTAAGCAAGAAAAACGTTTATTTTTGCGTATCCGCCATATCCGCATATCCGCAAAATCCAGAAAAATGCGATTTTGGGGGGTTTTTGAGTTATTTTTGGTATTTATTATTATCTTATGATATAGAACATGAGAATACGCATCGAACAGTATGAAATTTTTGTCATTCTTTTTACATTTTGGCTATTTTAAGCAAGAAAAACGTTTATTTTTGCGTATCCGCCATATCCGCAAAATCCAGAAAAATGCGATTTTGGGGGGTTTTTGAGTTATTTTTGGTATTTATTATTATCTTATGATATAGAACATGAGAATACGCATCGAACAGTATGAAATTTTTGTCATTCTTTTTACATTTTGGCTATTTTAAGCAAGAAAAACGTTTATTTTTGCGTATCCGCCATATCCGCATATCCGCAAAATCCAGAAAAATGCGATTTTGGGGGGTTTTTGAGTTATTTTTGGTATATATTATTATCTTATGATATAGAACATGAGAATACGCATCGAACAGTATGAAATTTTTGTTATTTTTTTTACATTTTGGATATTTTAAGCAAGAAAAACGTTTATTTTTGCGGATGTTTTGCGGATATTTCGCGATTTTTGTCACTTTTTCGGTATCAATTATGAACCTATGTTAATTTTGTCTCTTTTACGATATAGAACATGAGAATACGCATCGAACGGTATGAAATAGTTGCTAGTTTTATAACATTTTGCATATTTTATGAAGGAATAACGGAAATTTTTGCAGATATTTTGCGGTTTTTTTGATATTTCCGACATTTATTATGGACCGATGTTAATTTTGTCTAGAAATATGCATAAAGCATTAAAAGACGAATCGACCAGTATTAACTAGTTACCAAAATATCCTACATATCAACAAAATAAACCATATCCGCCATATCCTCAATATCCGCCATATCCGCAATATATAAAATATCCAAATTGTTTTAAAAATGGCAACTATTTCATACCGGTCGATGCGTATATAATTGTTCTATATCATATCGTATTTAAAATTAATATCAGTCCATAAAATATGTAGGAAATATCAAATAAACTGCAAAAAATCACATTTTTTTGATATTGCGGATAATGCGGATATTTCGTATATGGTGGATATTACGGATATTGCTTATTTTGTGGCTATGTAGGATAATTTGGCAACTAATTAATACTGGTCGATTCGTCTTTTAATGCTTTATGTATATTTCTAGACTAAATTAATATCTGTCCGTAATAAATGTCGGAAATATCATAAAAACCGCAAAAAATCAGCAAAAATTACAGTTTTTCCTTCATAAAATACCCAAAATGTTATAAAACTAGCAACTATTTCATACTGTTCTATGCGTTATTTAATGTTCTATTTCATACTTGAGTCAAAATTGACATCGGTTTATAATAGATACCGAAAAATCACAAAAACCGCGAAAAATTAACAAAAATAAAGGTTTTTCATGGCTAAAAGATCCAAAATGCTATAAAAATGGCAACTATTTCATACTATCCGATGCGTATTTTAATATACTATATCATACATGAGTCAAAATTAACATCGGTTCATAATAGATACCAAAAAAGTCACAAAAACCGCGAAAAATTCACGAAATTTAAGGTTTTTCATGCCTAAAATATCCAAAATGTTAAAAAAGTGGCAACTATTTCATACTATCCGATGCCTATTTTGATGTTCTATATCATAAATGAGACAAAAATAACATCGGTTCATAATGGATACCGAAAAAGTTACAAAAACCGCGAAATATCCGCAAAATATCCGCAAAAAAAAAACGTTTTTCTTGCTTAAAATATCCAAAATGTAAAAAAAATTACAAAAATTTCATACTGTTCGATGCGTATTTTAATGTTCTATATCATAAGATAATAATAAATAACAAAAAATAACGAAAAACCCCCAAAAATCGCATTTTTGTGGATTTTGCGGATATGCGGATATGGCGGATACGCAAAAATAAACGTTTTTCTTGCTTAAAATAGCCAAAATGTAAAAAAAATTACAAAAATTTCATACTGTTCGATGCGTATTTTAATGTTCTATATCATAAGATAATAATAAATAACAAAAAATAACGAAAAACCCCCAAAAATCGCATTTTTTTGGATTTTGCGGATATGCGGATATGGCGGATACGCGGATATGGCGGATATTGCGGATATGGCGGATATGATATCCGCCGCGGATATGACATCCGCCGCGGATATGATATCCGCCGCGGATATGATATCCGCCGCGGATATGATATCCGCCGTATCCGCCATATCCGCAATATCCGCGTATCCGCCATATCCGCATATCCGCAAAATCCAAAAAAATGCGATTTTGGGGGGTTTTTGATTTATTTTTGGTATTTATTATTATCTTATGATATAGAACATGAGAATACGCATCGAACAGTATGAAATTTTTGTCATTTTTTTTACATTTTGGCTATTTTAAGCAAGAAAAACTTTTATTTTTGCGTATCCGCCATATCCGCATATCCGCAAAATCCAGAAAAATGCGATTTTGGGGGGTTTTTGAGTTATTTTTGGTATTTATTATTATCTGATGATATAGAACATGAGAATACGCATCGAACAGTATGAAATTTTTGTCATTTTTTTTACTTTTTGGCTATTTTAAGCAAGAAAAACGTTTATTTTTGCGTATCCGCCATATCCGCATATCCGCAAAATCCAGAAAAATGCGATTTTGGGGGGTTTTTGAGTTATTTTTGGTATTTATTATTATCTGATGATATAGAACATGAGAATACGCATCGAACAGTATGAAATTTTTGTCATTTTTTTTACATTTTGGCTATTTTAAGCAAGAAAAACGTTTATTTTTGCGTATCCGCCATATCCGCATATCCGTAAAATCCAGAAAAATGCGATTTTGGGGGGTTTTTGAGTTATTTTTGGTATATATTATTATCTTATGATATAGAACATGAGAATACGCATCGAACAGTATGAAATTTTTGTCATTTTTTTTACATTTTGGATATTTTAAGCAAGAAAAACGTTTATTTTTGCGGATGTTTTGCGGATATTTCGCGATTTTTGTCACTTTTTCGGTATCAATTATGAACCTATGTTAA
This sequence comes from Acanthacorydalis orientalis, assembly GCA_034766995.1. NCBI lineage: Eukaryota > Metazoa > Arthropoda > Insecta > Megaloptera > Corydalidae > Acanthacorydalis > Acanthacorydalis orientalis. The sequence goes on from CM068317.1 coordinate 32,916,040, forward strand.
TTTTGTCTCTTTTACGATATAGAACATGAGAATACGCATCGAACGGTATGAAATAGTTGCTAGTTTTATAACATTTTGCATATTTTATGAAGGAATAACGGAAATTTTTGCAGATATTTTGCGGTTTTTTTGATATTTCCGACATTTATTATGGACCGATGTTAATTTTGTCTAGAAATATGCATAAAGCATTAAAAGACGAATCGACCAGTATTAACTAGTTACCAAAATATCCTACATATCAACAAAATAAACCATATCCGCCATATCCTCAATATCCGCCATATCCGCAATATATAAAATATCCAAATTGTTTTAAAAATGGCAACTATTTCATACCGGTCGATGCGTATATAATTGTTCTATATCATATCGTATTTAAAATTAATATCAGTCCATAAAATATGTAGGAAATATCAAATAAACTGCAAAAAATCACATTTTTTTGATATTGCGGATAATGCGGATATTTCGTATATGGTGGATATTACGGATATTGCTTATTTTGTGGCTATGTAGGATAATTTGGCAACTAATTAATACTGGTCGATTCGTCTTTTAATGCTTTATGTATATTTCTAGACTAAATTAATATCTGTCCGTAATAAATGTCGGAAATATCATAAAAACCGCAAAAAATCAGCAAAAATTACAGTTTTTCCTTCATAAAATACCCAAAATGTTATAAAACTAGCAACTATTTCATACTGTTCTATGCGTTATTTAATGTTCTATTTCATACTTGAGTCAAAATTGACATCGGTTCATAATAGATACCAAAAAAGTCACAAAAACCGCGAAAAATTCACGAAATTTAAGGTTTTTCATGCCTAAAATATCCAAAATGTTAAAAAAGTGGCAACTATTTCATACTATCCGATGCCTATTTTGATGTTCTATATCATAAATGAGACAAAAATAACATCGGTTCATAATGGATACCGAAAAAGTTACAAAAACCGCGAAATATCCGCAAAATATCCGCAAAAAAAAACGTTTTTCTTGCTTAAAATAGCCAAAATGTAAAAAAAATTACAAAAATTTCATACTGTTCGATGCGTATTTTAATGTTCTATATCATAAGATAATAATAAATAACAAAAAATAACGAAAAACCCCCAAAAATCGCATTTTTTTGGATTTTGCGGATATGCGGATATGGCGGATACGCGGATATGGCGGATATTGCGGATATGGCGGATATGATATCCGCCGCGGATATGACATCCGCCGCGGATATGATATCCGCCGCGGATATGATATCCGCCGTATCCGCCATATCCGCGTATCCGCCATATCCGCATATCCGCAAAATCCAAAAAAATGCGATTTTGGGGGGTTTTTGAGTTATTTTTGGTATTTATTATTATCTTATGATATAGAACATGAGAATACGCATCGAACAGTATGAAATTTTTGTCATTTTTTTTACATTTTGGCTATTTTAAGCAAGAAAAACGTTTATTTTTGCGTATCCGCATATCCGCAAAATCCAGAAAAATGCGATTTTGGGGGGTTTTTGAGTTATTTTTGGTATTTATTATTATCTTATGATATAGAACATGAGAATACGCATCGAACAGTATGAAATTTTTGTCATTTTTTTTACATTTTGGCTATTTTAAGCAAGAAAAACGTTTATTTTTGCGTATCCGCCATATCCGCATATCCGTAAAATCCAGAAAAATGCGATTTTGAGGGGTTTTTGAGTTATTTTTGGTATTTATTATTATCTTATGATATAGAACATGAGAATACGCATCGAACAGTATGAAATTTTTGTCATTTTTTTTCATTTTGGATATTTTAAGCAAGAAAAACGTTTATTTTTGCGTATCCGCCATATCCGCATATCCGCAAAATCCAGAAAAATGCGATTTTGGGGGGTTTTTGAGTTATTTTTGGTATTTATTATTATCTGATGATATAGAACATGAGAATACGCATCGAACAGTATGAAATTTTTGTTATTTTTTTTACTTTTTGGCTATTTTAAGCAAGAAAAACGTTTATTTTTGCGTATCCGCCATATCCGCATATCCGCAAAATCCAGAAAAATGCGATTTTGGGGGGTTTTTGAGTTATTTTTGGTATTTATTATTATCTGATGATATAGAACATGAGAATACGCATCGAACAGTATGAAATTTTTGTCATTTTTTTTACATTTTGGCTATTTTAAGCAAGAAAAACGTTTATTTTTGCGTATCCGCCATATCCGCATATCCGTAAAATCCAGAAAAATGCGATTTTGGGGGGTTTTTGAGTTATTTTTGGTATTTATTATTATCTTATGATATAGAACATGAGAATACGCATCGAACAGTATGAAATTTTTGTCATTTTTTTTACATTTTGGATATTTTAAGCAAGAAAAACGTTTATTTTTGCGGATGTTTTGCGGATATTTCGCGGTTTTTGTCACTTTTTCGGTATCAATTATGAACCTATGTTAATTTTGTCTCTTTTACGATATAGAACATGAGAATACGCATCGAACGGTATGAAATAGTTGCTAGTTTTATAACATTTTGCATATTTTATGAAGGAATAACGGAAATTTTTGCAGATATTTTGCGGTTTTTTTGATATTTCCGACATTTATTATGGACCGATGTTAATTTTGTCTAGAAATATGCATAAAGCATTAAAAGACGAATCGACCAGTATTAACTAGTTACCAAAATATCCTACATATCAACAAAATAAACCATATCCGCCATATCCTCAATATCCGCCATATCCGCAATATATAAAATATCCAAATTGTTTTAAAAATGGCAACTATTTCATACCGGTCGATGCGTATATAATTGTTCTATATCATATCGTATTTAAAATTAATATCAGTCCATAAAATATGTAGGAAATATCAAATAAACTGCAAAAAATCACATTTTTTTGATATTGCGGATAATGCGGATATTTCGTATATGGTGGATATTACGGATATTGCTTATTTTGTGGCTATGTAGGATAATTTGGCAACTAATTAATACTGGTCGATTCGTCTTTTAATGCTTTATGTATATTTCTAGACTAAATTAATATCTGTCCGTAATAAATGTCGGAAATATCATAAAAACCGCAAAAAATCAGCAAAAATTACAGTTTTTCCTTCATAAAATACCCAAAATGTTATAAAACTAGCAACTATTTCATACTGTTCTATGCGTTATTTAATGTTCTATTTCATACTTGAGTCAAAATTGACATCGGTTTATAATAGATACCGAAAAATCACAAAAACCGCGAAAAATTAACAAAAATAAAGGTTTTTCATGGCTAAAAGATCCAAAATGCTATAAAAATGGCAACTATTTCATACTATCCGATGCGTATTTTAATATACTATATCATACATGAGTCAAAATTAACATCGGTTCATAATAGATACCAAAAAAGTCACAAAAACCGCGAAAAATTCACGAAATTTAAGGTTTTTCATGCCTAAAATATCCAAAATGTTAAAAAAGTGGCAACTATTTCATACTATCCGATGCCTATTTTGATGTTCTATATCATAAATGAGACAAAAATAACATCGGTTCATAATGGATACCGAAAAAGTTACAAAAACCGCGAAATATCCGCAAAATATCCGCAAAAAAAAACGTTTTTCTTGCTTAAAATAGCCAAAATGTAAAAAAAATTACAAAAATTTCATACTGTTCGATGCGTATTTTAATGTTCTATATCATAAGATAATAATAAATAACAAAAAATAACGAAAAACCCCCAAAAATCGCATTTTTTTGGATTTTGCGGATATGCGGATATGGCGGATACGCGGATATGGCGGATATTGCGGATATTGCGGATATGGCGGATATGATATCCGCCGCGGATATGACATCCGCCGCGGATATGATATCCGCCGCGGATATGATATCCGCCGTATCCGCCATATCCGCGTATCCGCCATATCCGCATATCCGCAAAATCCAAAAAAATGCGATTTTGGGGGGTTTTTGAGTTATTTTTGGTATTTATTATTATCTTATGATATAGAACATGAGAATACGCATCGAACAGTATGAAATTTTTGTCATTTTTTTTACATTTTGGCTATTTTAAGCAAGAAAAACGTTTATTTTTGCGTATCCGCCATATCCGCATATCCGCAAAATCCAGAAAAATGCGATTTTGGGGGGTTTTTGAGTTATTTTTGGTATTTATTATTATCTTATGATATAGAACATGAGAATACGCATCGAACAGTATGAAATTTTTGTCATTTTTTTTACATTTTGGCTATTTTAAGCAAGAAAAACGTTTATTTTTGCGTATCCGCCATATCCGCATATCCGTAAAATCCAGAAAAATGCGATTTTGAGGGGTTTTTGAGTTATTTTTGGTATTTATTATTATCTTATGATATAGAACATGAGAATACGCATCGAACAGTATGAAATTTTTGTCATTTTTTTTCATTTTGGATATTTTAAGCAAGAAAAACGTTTATTTTTGCGTATCCGCCATATCCGCATATCCGCAAAATCCAGAAAAATGCGATTTTGGGGGGGTTTTGAGTTATTTTTGGTATTTATTATTATCTGATGATATAGAACATGAGAATACGCATCGAACAGTATGAAATTTTTGTCATTTTTTTTACTTTTTGGCTATTTTAAGCAAGGAAAACGTTTATTTTTGCGTATCCGCCATATCCGCATATCCGCAAAATCCAGAAAAATGCGATTTTGGGGTGTTTTTGAGTTATTTTTGGTATTTATTATTATCTTATGATATAGAACATGAGAATACGCATCGAACAGTATGAAATTTTTGTCATTTTTTTTACATTTTGGCTATTTTAAGCAAGAAAAACGTTTATTTTTGCGTATCCGCCATATCCGCATATCCGCAAAATCCAGAAAAATGCGATTTTGGGGGGTTTTTGAGTTATTTTTGGTATTTATTATTATCTTATGATATAGAACATGAGAATACGCATCGAACAGTATGAAATTTTTGTCATTTTTTTTACATTTTGGATATTTTAAGCAAGAAAAACGTTTATTTTTGCGGATGTTTTGCGGATATTTCGCGGTTTTTGTCACTTTTTCGGTATCAATTATGAACCTATGTTAATTTTGTCTCTTTTACGATATAGAACATGAGAATACGCATCGAACGGTATGAAATAGTTGCTAGTTTTATAACATTTTGCATATTTTATGAAGGAATAACGGAAATTTTTGCAGATATTTTGCGGTTTTTTTGATATTTCCGACATTTATTATGGACCGATGTTAATTTTGTCTAGAAATATACATAAAGCATTAAAAGACGAATCGACCAGTATTAACTAGTTACCAAAATATCCTACATATCAACAAAATAAACCATATCCGCCATATCCTCAATATCCGCCATATCCGCAATATATAAAATATCCAAATTGTTTTAAAAATGGCAACTATTTCATACCGGTCGATGCGTATATAATTGTTCTATATCATATCGTATTTAAAATTAATATCAGTCCATAAAATATGTAGAAAATATCAAATAAACTGCAAAAAATCACATTTTTTTGATATTGCGGATAATGCGGATATTTCGTATATGGTGGATATTACGGATATTGCTTATTTTGTGGCTATGTAGGATAATTTGGCAACTAATTAATACTGGTCGATTCGTCTTTTAATGCTTTATGTATATTTCTAGACTAAATTAATATCTGTCCGTAATAAATGTCGGAAATATCATAAAAACCGCAAAAAATCAGCAAAAATTACAGTTTTTCCTTCATAAAATACCCAAAATGTTATAAAACTAGCAACTATTTCATACTGTTCTATGCGTTATTTAATGTTCTATTTCATACTTGAGTCAAAATTAACATCGGTTTATAATAGATACCGAAAAATCACAAAAACCGCGAAAAATTAACAAAAATAAAGGTTTTTCATGGCTAAAAGATCCAAAATGCTATAAAAATGGCAACTATTTCATACTATCCGATGCGTATTTTAATATACTATATCATACATGAGTCAAAATTAACATCGGTTCATAATAGATACCAAAAAAGTCACAAAAACCGCGAAAAATTCACGAAATTTAAGGTTTTTCATGCCTAAAATATCCAAAATGTTAAAAAAGTGGCAACTATTTCATACTATCCGATGCCTATTTTAATGTTCTATATCATAAATGAAACAAAAATAACATCGGTTCATAATGGATACCGAAAAAGTTACAAAAACCGCGAAATATCTGCAAAATATCCGCAAAAATAAACGTTGTTCTTGCTTAAAATATCCAAAATGTAAAAAAAATGACAAATATCTCATTTATGATATAGAACATTAAAATACGCATCGTATCTTATTTGAAAAATTATGGATATACCGAAAAATGTTCAAAAACTAAAGACTAAAAAGTAAACTTACCGTGTAACATTTCTGTTAATTCGTTTTCGTGGACATTAACCAATCAATTTAACAATCAAAAGTGGTCCTGTCAAGAGTTTCCGTTTCCGTTATCATTATTCTGTAGGTCAAAAAAAAACACGCAAACTCTCTAAGCACGCTATTTTCTCAACTATCAATTTTTATGCATATGTTTTCACAACATATTCATCGATAATTTTTTATATCTAAAAAACATGTACTGAAAAACATGAATAATAAAAAAAAATAATAAAATTATGCTCTTCAATTAAATAATAATACACATTAATTTTCTTGTTGATAAAAATAGACATATTTTACATTCTTCATATTTCTAGTTTACCCTAATTTAATAATATATATATATATATATATATATATATATATATATATATATATATATATATATATATATATATATATATATACGAGTATATATATATATACATACATGTCTATATCTATAGAAGATATGAGAAGTGATAGCAGTGTTAGAAAATAAACACAGCTTTTAATATCATAATTTCCATTTATAGAGTACTCCCTACTCAAACTTCCTGCTGTGTTCAACACGAATGCCACTCTAACCCCCGATGGGACGCACAAGAAACTCTTCACACCATGCTGTGGACGAGATTATCTGTTATCCTAGTTATATCGAGATAATCTCTTGTTTTGTACTATATGATTTTATAATACTGTCTTTTTTTAGACTGATATACAGAGAAAATATTTATTAGTTGAGATATTCGATCATATTTGCTTTGTATAAAATATTAATTGGCATTTAAACACTTAAGGACGTCATTTTATGTGCTTTTAGATAAGTATTTATCTTTTTGGATTGTATAATTATATTAAACCATGGAATTATTTGAAATGAAATTATAAATGAAGTTTATGAATGACATTAGAAAAAGAAATGGAATCTTTTATATATAAATTATTTTAATTGTGTTTAAATATAGAATAAAATTGATGAAAAAAATATTTTAATTATTTTGGATATATGAAAATATGTGTTAATATTCTAGCATATTTTTAATGTTCTTAATTCTTTAAAAAATATAAATACCTCTATTTTAACTATGCACAATAATTTCACTGTTAATGGTTACTATAAAAAAAGACTGGTCGATAAGACATATCATACAAAATAATAAAAAAAAAACGAATTGAATAATATAAAAGTCATTCGTGTGGATTTTAAAACCAGAACAGTATGTATCAACATTTAAAATCTTAACTGAATAATTCTAATACGTTAGTCTATATCTTTACGAACAACTCAAAATTAAAAGCTAACTCAGTTACTCTGTGAATTATGTTCAAAGACAAACATATTAGTATTTCAAAGACTTCATTAATATTTGTAAAAAAAATACTATTACTTCATGCAGCTATACAATTGATTATAATATCAATTTCTAAGGAATGTAAATTCAAAGTGAATCCAATTATTGATATTAACGACTTGAAGAGTAATATGGTAATAAATATTTCAAATGACAATGGACAAATAAAAAGCAATGGTCGATATGGCATAAAAGATAAGTGTAGTAATTGCTGATAAGATTGTCATTCTTTCGCGGATGATGGTCATCTTCCTAGTGAACATAAACAACGAAGAGGAATGATCATTTTGATATTACCATCATATAAGATGTTTCTTGTTTTACTAACTATTTGCCAATAAGCACGTGTTGTATTTTTGTTAGATAAGACATGCAGTGCGCGTAACTATTTTTTAAGACTTCTGTAACTAAAGAAAATTATATTTTTGTATTGTTTCTCTTATTGTTTTATTTTAGAAGCATGTACCGGTACTAATTGTTCAGTATTATCTTTCAGCGTGGGCTGAATCTATATAAGAATTATGGATAGACTTGAAATTAATTATAGAAAAAAGTGATTGAACATAATATACACATCATACAACTTTATATATATATATATATATATATATATATATATATATATATTATAAGCGTTTTATATCTGTATGTGTATACATTATTATTTATTATTAAAATTCATTATTTTTTTAATCATTATTGCTTTAATGTAAAGTTATAATAAAAAGAGTATTTAAAATTATAGAAAAATACTCGATTATATTATTCATTTCGCAATTTACATAACAATTCACGTAATTTACTTATGTTACTACATTTCTGAATCAATAGATGATTATGTAGTAATTGTATGTGATTTCTAATTTTAGTTACTGTTCAGTCGCAATGTTAACCAAATCTCTTTCTAAACTCACTTCTGGAGTGTCAAACACAGAAGTTTATGGTTAGGATAAATATTTTTAGTTGAGTTTGTGTCGGTGACTAAAAAATTAATATGCAGGACTATAAGATAATGGCAAATTAAAAACAAGGGTAAAACAGGAGAGAATACCATTACTTTTAGGATTTTCAATAACTTATGCGAGGAAAAAAAGGAAAAATAAATATAGGATGTTCAAGAAATAAAAAAAGGATTCTAAAATATAGTTTTCTATACTTCAAAATCTGTACAGATTTAAAGCAAATTTAAAAGGTTTACACAGAAATGATATATTTATCATAATATAATTTTGACACTGGGACTAAACTAACTTTCACAAATGAACCTCTCGTCTCACAATCCACATTTTTTCCGATTCGAAATCTCTATAAATGATTATTGATTTTTTGTTAAATATTTCTCTTACTATACCCTAATTGTCTTAGAATAATTTGGGTATAAGCAAGAATCACAAACGATCAATAATGTTTTATTAATTATTTTTTAACTGAAAAAATGTTGTGATGAAAGAAAAAAATACTTGTAAATGGGAAATTATTCACGTATTTTAAACGTTAAACTATATTTCTGATAATTTTATCAAAAATGCAATAAGTATTTTTGCTCGTCTTTGGCCAATCAATAATAAATATCTTGCATTTAAAAAAAAACTGAATATATTACACTATAAATGTTATACGTAATTATACTGTCATAAAGTTTATGCTTAATCTATTACATTCTCCACTCCATATATTACCCAATAAATAAAATATATACTCAACCTGGATATAATTATATAATGTGTGTAGATATTATTAAATGATAGATGATTAAAATTCAAGAATTTTTCTAAAAAATACAATGAATATTTCAAGAAATAATTCCAAAGAAATAAAGAATAAAAAGTAAAGAGTGACAAATTAAGAAAAAAAACTTTTTCCTTGTTCAAATTACAGAATCATAAATAAATTTTCTGATCAAGCTAGAGAATACATCACATAAAAAGTTCCACATATTGAATACTTCAAATTATCATATGTGCATGTTATGGAATCTCAACTATAATTCATTCTAAATCTTCTTTATTTTATGTATGTACTAAACCCTTCTTTTCATTTTTTATTTTTGTTAGAAGTTACTAAATATAGATATTATTTCTTCATTTTTATTCAATATTAATATATCAATGCTCTTAGATCCTGAGTGTAAGTCTCATAAAAAATCGTTTACTAAGAGTTTTTGGATATTTAAAATGTATTATGGGGGTATATTTACTTTGTCTTTTTGTTTTAATATATGACTTTATCCCACATCTTTGCAAACCGAATTCGCACCACTACTTGAACCTATTTTTCATTAAATTAAAATTGAAATCATGAGGAGTAGTAATCTACCTTAACAACCAGCCTTGTTAATTTTCACTAGATATCAAGTATAAAATTACTTATTACAAAAATGAAATGAAATTGATAGTTAAACATCACAATACAGGATGATAATTTAATTTTGTAAAGATTCTTAACGTCTCATTGTTCACTTCTACTTAATTATTATTTTTACGATTGTTTTTGTTGGTGTCCCAGTAAAGAAAAAAGTTAATACAAACTGTTGAGCAAATCATATGAATATGTCGATCATCGTTGAATACAATATCCACATAACATCAAGTATGTGATATTAAAAGCAATAAACTGCAATAATGTACGATTAAATTTTAAAGTAATGATCAGAAGAACAATAATTATAAACGTTTATTGTATTTTAGCGTATAGCGTGACGGATTTGCAATACAAAAATTATCTGCAACACAATAAATGACAAGTGCATATCTGCGTTACTGATACTGTCATGTTTCAGTCAAGTACATTATCCATTACAATATTTTACTTACATTTTCATTGTGATTAAAACTAAGTATTGAACTGTACGGACATAATGATAATAATTTTTCATATTACGACCACAGTGGTAATAAATATATACTGATAATACCACATACAAATTCTTGAACTTTTCCTCGAATAAAAGAACAATAAGAGCAAAATATATTTTACGTTTTGTCTATTCCATTTAGAGTGTAAAAGGTTGCCTTATATATATATATATATATATATATATATATATATGTCTTGAATCGATAGACTATGGAAAGATATTCGACTCTATTTCCACAATATCAGTCATATCTACATTGAACAACCAGGCATAGAGGGACACATACATCGAGTTGATAGATAACACACAAGAATGCAACCTTGGCGGTTAAACTACATGAAGAAATAAAAAAGATAAAAATCGAGAAGATTATAAGACAGGAAGAAGAAATTTCGTCGAAATTATTTACTGCAGGCTTAGAAGAAGTATTCAAATCGCTTGACTAGGAAGATAAAGGAATCGAAATAGAAAACGGAAGATTGTCACCTCCGGTTTGCTGATGATATCGTTATCTTCGCAAGTATTCCGGAAGAGCTACAAAAAAGGATAGAAGAGTTAGATGATGCCAGTCAAAAAATTGGCCTGAACATGAACCACGCAAAAACAGAAGTGTTGTGCAATGTGTTTGTCTGCCTGAAGAAAATTGAAATTAAAGGAACTGAAGTAGAAGAAGGTACGAAGTATGTCTATCTAGGCCAGCTTATCAACAAAGATTCATTGAAGAAGTAAATATGGAAATAAAAATGGGATGGAGCTCATTTGGAGGAAACGCCTTAATATTTAAATCAAAAATCCCACTTTGTTTGAAGAAAAAAGTATTTGATCAATGTATACTACCAGTCCTTACCTACGGCAACGAAACATGAATGCTTAACACCAAAACGATTTAGACTCCAAACAACGCATAGAAGTATATAAGAATGCATGCTAGGAATAACAAGAAGAGACAGGAAAAGAATAGAATGGATACAAAAACAGACAGGAGTCACAGATGTAATAAGAAGAATAAAGAGTCTGAAATGGAAATGAACGGGACATGTTGCAAGAGAAGACAACCGATGGACACAGAAATAATTAATTGGGAACCAAGGAATATAAAACGACCAAGAAAGACATCAATGAATAGATGGGATAACGAATTAAAATTTTTATTGAAAATCAATAAAAAAGAATTGCATTCAATCGTGCAAAATGGAAAACCATGGAAGAGGCCTTAACCGAACAATGGATTGACAAAGGCTGATTTTATATATATATATATATATATATATATATATATATATATATATATATATATATATAAACAATAAACAATAAAAACAAGAATAAATGCATCATTACATACATATACAATTTGTTTACTTAAGATAAAAAAGGAAATTTGACTTTCAAATAAATTTCAATTCTCCATTTCGTTCTTCAATACAAATGTATTCCATCTCTGATACTATTGTATTTTGTAACTACTTGAACACATTAAAATATATTTAATTTGTCCTTATCTATCTCACTTATACGAAACATAGAACACAAGTTTTTAATAACTACTGCTACAATGATAGTTAATTATTCATAGATATTACATTTCGTATTTTCATCTTTGTTTCACTTGTGCAAAGAAAATTATTATTTTTATCTTATTCGTCCGTTTGGAATTTTAACAGTAAAATTATCAGTTTATATTTATTACATCAATGACTGAGAACAAACAACTTTATAGGCTTTTAAAACATACACAGAACGGTATGATGATTTTTATTGTAAATTTTATATATTTCTTTAATTTTAAAATAAAGTTGAATATTTTTATAAATTTTTATAAAAATTAAATTAAATCTGAACTAATAATAGAAACGTTTTTATTTAGTAAGTGTTAATTCTTACGTGCTATCCTTTTGTATAAAAAAAAATATACAAAAATAGTTTCTGACTTATTTATCACGGAGTATTATTACACATTTGATAAATGTGGTATGTCAGATGACCATGTAAAATATATCATATGTAACTTATCAATTCGGCTAAAAAAAAATCGTCTACAAGGCTATTATATTATAATGCGTGTGCCACTGTCAAAATAATTTTTGTCGCAGAGACAAAACAAGCCCTGCAGTCACACTGCATTGAAGCACGAATTCATAATAGTTACTCATTCCTTGTACAAGCTCGCATCATACTTTTCATTAAATGGATGACAGAGAAATTTTAATACAATGCATTAAATTGTTGAAAATAAATATAACTGTCACTATCAATTTGTCGTTAGGTGTTTCGTTTTATCTAAGAACGGCATACAGCTTGTATTCATCTTCACTAGTTACATACAACAGTCATTATTGTTGTCTTAATTAATAGTGTACTTGAGTATTGAAAGATATATTCAATGTAAACATTTCAATATGGGGTTATTCTCCGAAGATACAATGTTATGAATCTATTAAATAATCGAGGAGAGTAGAATGAAATAGTGTACGTGTCTCTAGAAATGTTTATTTTTTTATTAAAGTATAGAAAATGAACAATAAAAGTACTTTCTGCGTTGTATTTATTTATCTTCCGGTTTACTGAACTGAAATAAAAAAAAGATTATAATATACTCCTATAAAAAGACTACAGTTTAAAATCTTTAAATTTCTGTTTCTATTAATAAGCTTTTAGAATTGCTTTAAACGATTTTATCAAAAACAAAGCTAATTAAAAAAAAACTATTTTTAAACCTAAAAAGTTATAATCTTTCGAAAAAGTTTATTTTTAAACAGTATTAGTCGATATTCAAAATAAAAATTATGAATATACATATTACATTCGCACAAGTTAACCCTCTTAAACTGCACTTAGATTTTTTTATTTTTGTAATTACAATCAAAACCATTTATAGCGTTTCGGCTATAACGACATAAATCAGTTTTGTTCTCTCAACTTCAATAGAAATACTTCGAATTATAGAAACTTCGAATTAAGCAACGAATACGGTTACAACGGCATGTTTTATGGGTTCAGTTATAACAGAAATATGCAGTTCTAATATACGATATAACTAGTTTTAGAAAATAAAACAAGTCGTAAAATTAATCATTCTTTTTCATCAGTACTAATACAAAATATCTCATGAATATAACACATGAAATACTTATTGTGTTATTGTTAATTTCCATTTCATGACAACTACACAAGTATTGAAACGGTTTAATAAATGATTCATCATAATTAATATTGAATTTAATTGGGACGAGCTGTAGAAGAAACTCTTAAAATAATTTTCATACCAAAGAAGCAAAAATTTACTAATAACAGACATAATATAATGGTCAATTTTTAATAATAATTTATAAAAAAAATACCAGGCATTTTAAGTATTTTTAGGTTATGGATCAGAAAAGAAGTACAACACAGGTATACTCCTCAATTGAAATGAAACCGAATTCATATATATTGATTGTGTTCACTCACCTTTATTCTTAATTCTCTGCATTTCTTTCTATTTCTATTTAACCTTATTGTGATAATTATTAGGTAGGTAGGTAAACAATTGCGGTTTTTATTTTCTGAATTTTAACCTCTTATTTTTTCAATGAAAGTGCCATTTCAACGTGTTCATGTTAACATTATTTTAAAGTGCATTTTTCAGTCTGTATTTTGGTAACATCGACTTTGGTTTTATTATTAATTTTGCTTCAAATTGGTCTATTGAATTAAAGATGGAAAAGAAGCCAATAAGAGCAAATGTTTGTACGAGTTGAAAACAGGTGGTAAAGCAGCAGAAAATGCTCATAAACTAAACAATGGTTTTGATATGGGTACTGTTATGGAAGTACAGAGCAATTGTGGTTCCAAAAATTTCGAGACGAGCGCCTTAAAGATGAAGAAGGTCGCGGACCTCCTTCTTCAGTTCATAACGACCAACTGAAGGCGTTAGTTGAATCAAAACCATTCACAACAAGTCAAGAGCTTGCACAAAAGTTAGGCGTTTAGTCATCCAACAGTTCTATACCATTTATAACAGCTAGGAAAATCAAACTACCTATAAATGTATATGAATTTGAAGGTCATAAACCGCAATTATTTTTTTACCAGCCTAATACATATAAATTATATTCTGATTAGTTTATCAAGACAGCAAAGGTATAAAATAAGTATTCATTAATTGATTTGCTTTATCATATTTATATATATATATATATATATATATATATATATATATATATATATATATATATATAAATTAACATTAGATATATTGTTATTCAACTTAAATATACTTGGAACACCCGTGCATACTGTATTAAACCAAATATAGATATTCCCTATCTCTTTTGGTATTATTTAATGCCAAGAGCGATAAACAATGGACATAATAGTGCGGGAAAAGGCTAAATTATTATAAGATAAAGACAAAGCTATGCTGCATAATACAAGAACAAGTTGAACCTCGTTAGAATAAATAAATACGTGCATAATAAATAAAAACATCAATGAATTAAAAAACATATTTGTATTATGTCTACATTTATGGATAATATTCATATTATCGAAATAGAAGAAAGAATTCTTTTACTTGATATTTTTTAATTATATTTAATTTACGTCTTTATTATCATTTATAGTTCATATGATATCCATTCATATTAATTTGCAAACTAATCAAATTTTGAGAATATTAAATATGGTCTATCTTGTGAGAAATTTTGATCATCTCATATCCCACACTGACAATTTCTTATTCATAAATATTATCGTCTAAATTTAATATTAAGACGGCTATATTCTTCATTCAATGTTTTCACTTTTAATGTTATGTTTACAGTTACTTGATATTAGTTGAAATCATTTGATGATAATAAAATATTCTTATCTTATTTATAAAATATTTATGTCACGTTTAAGCCGCGCAAGATCAATGATATAAATTCTGTTTTATTTTCTATAGAGAAATGATTAAAAAATAAACTTTCATATATTACATAATTAGCACATTACCTGTAATATTTTCTTTTACTTTATCATTTCATTTTTTTATGATAACAAATGCAATTTTTGATACATATACAATTTTGTACATAATTTACTCTATGTTGAAAAAATATTGATAACATACATTTCTATTAACATTTTCAATAGAAAACCTATAATTTATGAGATGATAAAAGGACACACACACACATCTATTACACTGTTTGTATTAAAATGGAAATATAATGCGTTTATCAGTCATAAAAACTGTGAAATAGGTTCAAATTTCAAATATAAACAGCAAAAAATCAAATCAAACATCACGACTTAATAAAAACATCTGTTGGTGCAAGGCGCTAATTGTTTTTCAATTATTGTTCGCTAATCCATAATGTCATTTACGACTTGATTGTAATATTTATGCATCAACAATCTTTGATTTCAAATATTTACCAGGTTTTTAGTAGCATTATTTATTAATTACTGATTCTGAATAAACTTCTTGATAATTCGAATTACGTGTTTGATACAAAAGCAATCATGGAAATATATAACAAATAGAAACTTGTTTTTTTATTGTAATGTTTCTAAATATAACTTCAATGATTATTTTTATTTTAGAACATTGAAATTCGTATTTCTATTATGAAAAAACTGGTTATTTGGTATATATATATATATATATATATATATATATATATATATATATATATATACATCTAACTGAAAAAAAATCTGTTAATGATGATTATAAATTAATTTTCCAGAAGTAAACACAACTAACGCAGATTTATACTACGATTTTTACAGATTTTTTAATTTTTTCTTGGCATACAGTACATATACACTACGATCTCGGTTTGAGTTGTTAACTGGTATCAAAGAACGTCGACCCAAATCGAAGTAATCTGTTACATAGCATTTCTTTTTGGGTACTTTTAATTCGTTTTATTTAAATAAATAAAATAGATCATGAAAACTGTAGAAAATGAGCCAAATTGAAATGCATAATGATTAAAATTTAAAAAAATCACCTTTAAAATTGTAATAAAAAAAATTAGTCAAACAAAAGTATTATGTAATCATTTGTACATTAAATGCATCTGATATTTTTTTTATTCTGAACTGAAAGATGAATCGTGTCCATTGCTGTCGATTGGAATTAATTAATTAGAGATTTATTTAAAATTTGTTGAAATCTCACGGCCTTTCTTTATCGATAGATTTGTTTGTAGTAATTTATGGCATCATCCATAGTTCTTACTATTCTTGAACTTCGTTGTTCATCAGAATCATCAGCTAAAAATGTCAATTGCCTCTCATATTAATTGCATTGCTTTCGAAATGCGACTAGTGTTTAATTTTCTTGAAAAAAATCAAAAAGTAAACGAATTACCAAAAAAATAAATAAATTCCCATAACAATGCAAACTTGGTGTATGAATAAACTCTTCAAACATAGACACATTAATTAAAAATCAAATACTACTACAATTAGTGAACAGTATATGTGATTTCAATTTTATGTTAACTTTCACTTACACCATCAACTAGCACATATTTTTTCTGTAAATTTACTAATTGATACAAATTTTATGAATACCGTAACTGTACAGATTATTACGTGTTTGTTACATGTTGTATATTATTCTAGTATCGAAAATAATAGATAATATAGCAGAAAATTCTTTCAGAACTTATCGTCAAAACATCTCTTTTATTTAAAAAAAATTCCTGAAAACACTAGCGTTTTCTCAAACACAGCAGTAGCTGAATTTGTTGAAATGATTTAATCTGATAATTCATCTAAAGATACAAAACTCGAAAAGCGTTGCAATATTATTAAGTCGAAGATAATAAAATCCGGAATATAAAATGATTACACGAGTAAAAAAAAACGAAAACGAGATCAGACTTACTTTAAAGATAACCATAAAAGTAAATATTGATTTTGTAATACATGTTTATAAAAAATTTAAAGAAGTTTATATATCTTTTTCAAAAAATTTGAAAAATATTTTTATATCAAAGGTAACTGTTTTCTCTTTGTAAAAGATATATAAAGAATAAACATAAACATAATAAATGTCGCTCGTCCCTTTCTTCATCGAGGGGCGAGCGACATCATCTGCCTAAGTTATAGGTCCTCGTACCTCGCACTTAACCCTGAAGCGCACACAACGCTGACACAACCTCGAACTGAAATTTCTATATTTTTAATTAAATATTTTTTAGTTAATATTTATCAAGATTCAGAACTATAAACACATTTATGTATATGTATATATATATATATAGAAGATATGTGTGTGTACATATATCTATATATATATATATATATATATATATATATATATATATATATATATATATATATATATATATATAATATATATATACATTCGTAAATATAAAACACATTTATATTTGTGTGCTTATTATAACAACAATTCCAAGACAATGGTCTTACGTCTGGTTAATCAGAAAGCATGTTTGTTTTCTGAGCACGATGTACTAAGGTCTATGTCTCCACTGCATCAATGTTTAATTTGAAATGCCGATTGCTAATTGCACGTTTGTTATTAATACAAATCAAGACTAATTGGAAATGAAAAATGATTGAATGTACTGTTTACTTGTATAATATATTGTCAAAGAGAAACTCGTATATACATACATTTCAATTGTGTACAGATCGATTTATTAATAAACCATTGTCCATATCGATATATGTAATATATTTTATAGCACCTTTGGCGATTTTCAAATATATAAAACGATATACTATTTAGTAAAACTATTGTCGGAGAAAAAGGGTTTCAAATAGAGTGGAAACAACTATAATGAGACGATGATAAATATAAGCTATAATATATGACAGGGGTGGGTAACTTCTTCGGTAATAAGAGCCATATATAATACTTTTCATACATTTTTGAATGTTCAAGAGTCGCAAAAAATATTATTTTAAAATTTTATTTATTCGGTTAGTAGAAAAATAATTGCGGTTTATTACCTTCCAATTCATATACAAAACCGCATGTATTTTCATACCAACCTAATATAAATAATAAAAAATACAACTATATAATAGTCCTACTCACCAAAGCAGAACATGGTTAATCTCTATTCGTTGAAGTCTTTGATTAAGTCTTCAGTTTTGTAGTTAAAAACTGCATTTTTAAGGATATTTTTCTTAAAAATGCACACAATAACCGTTCCAAAATTTGGTTTTATTGTATTCTGCAAGTCTTAATTAACAAAATTTTTTAGTGTCATATCTGTTTTAAAGATTATCCATAAACGTAGAATCACCATAAACAGCAATTCGGACACATAATGCATATGGATGTTGGAAAAGATAATGTGAATTACCCGTTTATTTATATTCTAATATTGGTACACACTATATATAGTCCACAGTACGTAACCCCTTATTTTTATTGTTTACCACATATTTGAAACTTCCAACTAAATAAATATGTGAGTGGCTTCATTTTGACGAGTCTACCACACTTTTTCTCTGAGAAAATTCTCGGTAACGCTGCGTTTCAAACGCGTGATTCGCGTTTTGTTTTATCGGACTGGCAATACGGCGCAATATTTTTGGCGAACAAGGCAATATTCTGTGATAAAATATACTCATCTATCACGTGTGATTTTTGGCCGACACGTCGTATTCACCATACCGGTTATCGTAAAAATGACATTTATTTATTAAACAGTCTTGCAAAAATTAAACCTATGGTAATCACAAAACACAATCTCGTTATTAAAACATGTAGCAGGTGGTAGACCTATCGGACGTCGAATTTTTTTCTGTAGGTCAAGTTTTGTTACGTATTTTATATCAAATTATCCTTCAATTTCACTGCAAAAAAAGTATGTGGTCATTGCATTATGTAACATTATAAAACTGACATGTTTCGGAATCACGCATTTAAAAACGCAGCGTTACCGAGAATTTTCGCTGAGGAAAAGTGTGGTAGACTCGTCAAAATGGAGCTACTCACGAAGTTTCAGGTATGTGGTAATCAATAAAAATAAGGGGTTACGTACTGTGGAGTAGTAGTCCCACTCACCAAAGTAAAATATTGTTAATCTCTACTCGTTGAAGTCTCTGATTGAGTCCTAATTTTTGCAGTTAAAACTTGCATTTTTAAATACATTTTTCTCAGAAATGTACACAGTAACCCTTCCCGAATTTGGTTTTATTGTATTCGGCAAGTCTTAATTAATAAAATTGTTTAGTGTCATATCTGTTTTAAGGACTGTCCATAAACTTAGTAACCTTAAACAGCAGTTTGGACACATAATGCATATGGATATTGGAAAAGAAAATGCGAATTACCCGTTATATATATAATATATTCTAATATCGGCACATACTATAACTATAGATTATTAATATAAAGTTTAGGAAAAATGGCAATGAAACCCAATATTGTCTCGGGAGCCGCAGTATGCCCACCCTTCTTTATAATATATATATATATATATATATATATATATATATATATATATATATATATATATTCTCAGTATTCCACACCAGTAAAAAAAATTATTAATTTCTGAATAAAAAAGATACGTAAAAACATATAAAGAAACACATTGTAATCTTAACAAATTGTAAAAAGTTTACCTTTTTTTAATTAATCACAATTAGATGATTTATTTTCTTACTTATTGACATATCTTCGTTATTACAAATGGAAATAAATAGGTACTCAGAATTTAGCAAGTTCAATAATGTAATAAAAAAATGTTCTAAAAGATTTATAAAAACAATTCAATAACATTCTTTATATATATATATATATATATATATATATATATATATATATATATATATATATATATATGTCTGTACGTGTATGTAAACTGATGCCTCTTTTGAAAAGTCACTCATCCCATTCATACAAATTCCCGTGTACCGCGACTTCCGTTTCCTCACCATTTCAATGAAGACATCGCAAACGTGTGCTCTCTTTTATAAACGATTCACAAATAAAGATATGTCCTTTTCAAATGGAAAAACAAAAGTGTGTGGGATCCGCCGCAGAGATCATAGACAGATAGAAGACAAATCGCGTACGCAAACGTGACACACATAAATACAGTACGTAAGGACTATGTGGACCAAACGTGGGATGCTGGGCGACACCACAGATAGAACGGTTTTCAATGAGACGTCCATTCATCACGATTTGATTGCTTCTGTTTGTTTCTCGCATCCGGTTTATAAAAATATACATGCATGTACTAGAATTATATGTATGTATGGATATATATATATATATATATATATATATATATATATATATATATTTCTTACAGTCACCATAAATTACTATTTATATAAATTTCACAAGAATCCACATTTCCTTTTATTAAGCCCGATTTTATTATATTTCTCATATATTATTTATACCATAAAACGTTATTAAATATTTATATAAAATAAAGTAAAAGAAACACAATCTTTACAACACAGTTTTTTCTGTACCTTGTGACTCCGAAGATAATGAAATCGCCGCTGAAATGTACATAAACAACAATAAAAAAAATCGATAATGATTTATTGAAAATTTTTGATGAAGAAAAATGTGGTTCATGGTGAGAAAAATGAATTCATTTATGAAATTGATAATTGTTATTTCTTATTTTAGACCTCTTATAAGTTTTTATTTCCAGTTAACAAAAAATCCAATTTTTAGACATTTTAAATTACAAACTTTCGATTAAGACAAATAGAAATCAAAAAAGAAAGTGAATCTAAAAAAATATTTCCTAAACTTACAATATAACCTTGTACTCCTTTCAAGAATTTAGTTTGAACACAGTAAGTACTCCTTAAAAGATAATCAATATTAAGGTGTGAAATTATTTACTAATATTTAAGCAAGAAAGAAGAATATAATTGCAGATTTGACAGGAATAAATAAAAGTTACTGTTCTAGTTTTATCGAAAACATCGTTCGAAAAGGAAATTGAAACTTTTTACTTGAGTCAAATTTATTTATCTTAAATGTAATACTATATTCTCATATATTATATTTTAATGAAGTTTTTTATAAAAATACACGATAATTCAAATAAAAAATTGATACATACCCTACAAAACCCTTTCACTTGCTCTTGAATAAAATATTTCTCAGCTAATTAATAAATCACCTTGATTTTAAATGATATATAATAGATATACTCGCTGTCAAGAATCATCTTTGACACAAGATTTCAATAAAAGGACTTAAAACTAACCCAACAAGTTTCTCATTACATTCAATCAGCAAGCCAATTATTTTAATTTAGAGTTTTAATAAAAATTATAATTTTTGAGTTAAAAATTCTAAGATTAACGATTCTTTTTCTGGATTTTACTGCGCTACAGTACATGTATATAAGCGAAACCTCCAAAAAATCAACTCTTTCTCATCGTTTTGTCTACGATAATTTTATAAAATCTTGTCATTTTTTAGACTTCCAAGAGGGTCCTTAACAAATAAAATCAATTATTACAATAGAATATTTATTATTTTTTGCAGTAATGAATTTCCAAACAAGGGCTTCAAAAATACTTTTTATAATATGACTGTTACCAAGTGAGACCAAACATATGAGATGATTAACTTGATATAATTTAATAACGCTTGTTAATATTCTAAATAGTTAACAGGTTTGTTAATACGGGCGTGTTCATAGCATAACTTAAAACATTTTACTTCTTTATTTTTTTACTTTTACCATATATCAGCTGTTTTATATATATATATATATATATATAATAAAAATATTTGAAAAACAAACAAATCACCAAAGGTTAAATATTAGAAAGTTTACTATTAAATGTTATAAAATGATATTTTCATTTTTAATTCTATAAAATAATTTAAAAAGTAGTAAAAATTTGATCTAATTATTAAAAGATATAAAATGATTGATTTATACAACTATTCTGAAATTCGTTTTCTGTCTAATGTGAATCGCCTGATGCTTTTAATTCACTGTAACTGTTGAATTTGAAATGTTTATTTCATAAATAACGTGCAGTTTTCGTTTGAATTTGTTTAATATCACGCATTTTCAAAACAGCCATGATTACCACACGCTACTACAAAACTCGAAAAACGATCTCACCATTGACATGCAAACATTTTTCTTTACTTGAATTACAATCTCGAATCATTCATAATAAAATTTGTATTCTTTAATCTCTAACAACTATATTAAGTATAGGATTTTCATATAAAATGGAAAATGGATATAAATTTATGGATTTTAAGACATAAAAACGTACTTGTTTCCAACTGTTCGACTATTGAAGATTTTTGTTAATAAGAAGTGAGAAATTGATATTTTTCTTATTAGTGTAATAATTGTAAATCTATGTAATGATTAAATTTAAAACCAAAATAAAAATGTTATTGTTTTAGACAAATTTTGTTGAAGAGTTCACAAACATTAACATAAAATCTAAAGATTACTTAATACTTCCTGCTTATATCGATATTAATCAATTAAATATGAAATTGACGAGTAGTTTCAATCCTTATTTTTTATTCAAAATATTTGATATTTTTATACTTATATCCTTTTTAATAAATAATATAAAAAGAACAGGATGAGTACCGTAACCACTCGACTTAAATTGTTTAAAGATTCCATGCAATCACAACGTAAATCAAA
Organism: Acanthacorydalis orientalis; assembly: GCA_034766995.1. Classification (NCBI taxonomy): domain Eukaryota; kingdom Metazoa; phylum Arthropoda; class Insecta; order Megaloptera; family Corydalidae; genus Acanthacorydalis; species Acanthacorydalis orientalis. The sequence goes on from CM068317.1 coordinate 32,939,294, forward strand.
AATTATATAAGTCCAGAGGATATGTATTATATTTGTTGTAAATATAAAATTTGTGAATATTTACTTCCATTTCAATTTATTTTTCAATTTGGCAAAAAACTTGCTAGTTTTAATTAAATATAAGTCATTTCTACCTTTCACAATTAATAAAATCCATCCGTTTTGTCAGAAACGTATGTAGGTACTTAAATATGTAATGATTATTAATACATTAAATTGTTTGATTAAAGTACACTCGTCAGAAAATCAATAAACTAGAGATATTGTCATAGTTCTCTGTTCCAAAATGTTTTTTACAATATTATACAAAAATCGTTAATAAAATACGGATATCTGCATTATTATATAATTGAATAATTATAAAATAGAATTATAATCAAACCTTAAAGTATATTTCTAAATCTTGATCCTATTTTATTATCTATCAATCTATATCGATTGATATAATTCAAAAATTAATGGACATTAATCTTAAAATTACAAAATAGAAACCAAAGTAATCAATACTGATCAATGATGGTAGAGAAATTAAAATTTTTCATATAGTTTGGATCAAATATCATTATTATTCATTTATTAGCTGATTTTACATTGCTAATAAAAAAATCTGCTTTTAGAATTAGACTTCCAATTAGAACGATCAATTTTTATAAATGTACGTTTCGAATAATTGTATTTAAAAATTTTCAGTGCACTATTTTTCAACAATATGTTTGCATTTTACATAATGTAAATGGAAACTATGTAAAAAATAATTAAGGTATATATGTAAAAAAATATAGAAAATAAAATCAATAGATAATTAAATTCAATAATGGATGAAATAATTCTACGGTTCCATCCCTCTAGTTTTTATTTTTTTTTTTTTTTTGAAAAAAAATAATCCTAGACTTTCTTATTCTTCCATAATTAAATGGATGAATTAATGATATCAGCAACTTTCAATTATTTTAAGATTCACTTGATAATACATAAAAAAAGAATAGAATCACTTTGCACCTTTTTAGAGAGACACGCCAGGTAGTCATGCATTATGTCTATTTTTTCACCAGTCCTAACAACCAATTTCGATAATGTCTAGTGAAATCAATACCAAAATTAATTAATAAATGTAAAATAGATCTACCTGTTTAACTACTCACTATTTTAAAGAATTCAGAGTCTAACAAGCGCTCAATTTGATTTTGTCCATTTGTAAGTAAAACTGTGTGTCTAGTAGTTTAACTACATACCTAAAATTTGTTTTATCCAACAATTCCATAAACCGTAACAATATATTCTGTACTCAACATATGAGCATTTGTGTATTTATATATATGTATATATTTATATATATGTATATATATATATATATATATATATATATATATATATATATATATATATGTATATATATTCATTGAAATTTAATACAAACTGTATAAATACAATTATAATTTATTAAATGAATACAGAACAAAATTAATAAAAGTTACATTATTCAACTTTAAATATGTATGTCATCCCCAGTTTGAAATATTTCAATTTACGTTTACTATTTTATTTTTCTGCTCTTATTTCATTACAGTTACAATAATAGAATATCATTTTATCATCAATAATTTCAATAGTAACATATTTTTAATAAATTTTGACTAAACCGAAAATTTTAGAAATAATCTAGTCAACTCTTTTATAAATAATTAAATCAATATACAATACAATGTCTTTTAACATTATATATAGAAATGTTTACATCAGATTCTAACAAATCTTAATTAACATCCCTAAATTGCAGTGTTTAACCCTTCGATGTGAACCAGTGCTGAAACCCACAACCAACCCCAAGGCATACAGACACGCAAACTTACCACTTTATATAACCGCAACCCTCATAATACTGTAAACCCACCCTCAGTACATTATAACAAATACGCGGACGTACAATACGCACATAAATATACATCATTTATATGTATATATATATATCTATATATATATATATATATATATATATATATATATATATATGTGATTGTGTATATATATATATATATGTACATGTATGTATCCACACAAATACATGTATATATAAGACATAAACAATGATTAAATAATAAAGATATATCACATACCTTGTCCGGCAGTCAACTTGCGGGCCACAGGTTTCGATCTCATGATGTGTAGAAAATGTTTGTGGAAACAATATATCAATGTTTGTCTTTCTTGTATATTTATTGAAACATTATTTAAATATCACCATATTGTTAATTGTTTGCACATTAATATTATTAGAAATTTTGTTGTTAGTTGCTGTGTAAAATGGAAAAACAGTAGTGTTAATTTTTTTAAATATGAATTCTTCATGTTCAATTAAATACATACTTATATACATACTGTACGATTTTCAGAATCATACTTAATGGAAAGCTTTAATTTAAACTTTAACATATTCTGATAATAATATTATCAATTTCTTATTTAACTATCTACCTAATTTTTAACGAAATGCTCAAAAGTATTAACGATTTACCATATATATATATATATATATATATATATATATATATATATATATATATATATATATATATATATATATATATATATATATATATTACTTTACTGCAAAGGTATACCTTTAGTAACAAGTTGAAAACATTTAAGTTTGATATTAAGAGCTTTTCACTTGATATTTGAATTTTTTAAGTTACAAATGATGTACACCACTAAATTAATATTAATTTAATATAATTTTTTCGGGACAAAATATAAAAATTTGCCATTAGAAATCAAATAAAATACTTAAATTATCCAATATGTTAATTTTTAAAACTACTCTACTTCTTTGTTATTATTTGGTACTTTGTAATCATTGAAATACAAAATAATATATATATATATATATATATATATATATATATATATATATATATTAAAAACTTGTCGAATTGAACCTATATCAACAATTTTACTTTTTATTATACAGTTTATTTACTTGCCAATAAATTTTAATTTTATCATGATTTTTTACTACGATATAAGATACTATTTTCTAAGCAAGAAAGTATCATACAAACATTTTTTTCTTATAATAAAAAGTAGTAAACCATATTTAACTATATAACGCAATTAAATACATTTATTATTTATTATAAAGGGAAAAAATGTACTTAAAATATACATTTTAGCTTATTATTTAGTTTATAGAAAGTAATTTTCAAGTTATTTTTGAATTGTGAAATTCAGATACAAATATTTTTTTTACTACGATTAAGTTATATTCTGAGGACATATCTGCTTAATATAAAAGAATTTCAATCAGTACCAAAGTATGTTTGTCAACCTTCAATAATTTCGGTAAGTTTCTTATTATCTATATTGAACATTTTGGTCGCAATTTCTTAATAAGTACTTGGTAATACATCTTATGCTACTTTTAAAAATTATATATACATATACATATATATATATATATTAACGTTTTTATATTTTTATCTCAAAACAATCTAATTAAAAAGCATGTTTTATTTAAACTGAAACAATGGTAAACTATTGTAGTGAAATACACTAAAATTAATGCCACATATTTAAACTTATTTGATGATGCACTATTTTTGTACTTCCGCTGCAGTTTGTTTTATAGCATAATGTTATTAGTCAAAGTTTGACATGTACAATTTAAAATAATAGGCGTAACTTTCTAATGAATATTATTTTTACATCTCCGGTATATATATATATATATATATATATATATATATATATATATATATATATATATATATATATATATACCGACCAGCACACGCATAACTACATTCATACATACACGCATATATATATATATATATATATATATATATATATATATAGTCTTTTCAAAATATAATTCCTTCATTCTATTACAATTTAAGTCCAAAACATATTTTTAAACGACATTGAAAAGTAAACAGCATTTAGTACCTTATTATAACTTTTAATAAAATTGTAAGTAAGCAGTAGTATGATCAAAATAATATTTTTTAATAATCGTTTAATTTCATATTATGCTTGACAGAATTGTTTATAAATCATTAAATTTATTCAAACATTTAATATACTTGAAACTTCACTTAAAATGGTTTCGGCCAAAAAAAAACATGATGAAATAAGAATTTAGGTACAAGATGTTTTTTTATACAAAACTGACATATCCAATCCGTTAAAAAACTTTTAAAAATATGAAAAACTGAACGAAAATAATTACCATGAATAAATACATAAAAAGATCATCTTTCGTTTATTTGGCTTTAAAAGTATTAATAATTGAAAATATAATTGAATTTTTTTATCGAAATATTGAAAATAATCAACTTTAAAACTGAATATATTTTACTCTTCATCACTTTAAATCACGAAACAATTATTTTTCAATTGACGAATTTTATTTTAATATAATTTGTGTGTATGTATGAATTTTATATATATATATATATGAATGTATGTATCACTGAACATACATATTATATTACACATATATTACTGTTTATATATATATATATACGTACATATATATATATATATATATATATATATATATATATATATATATATATGTGTGTGTGTGTGTGTGTGTAATATACATTACATTATACTTATTTGTAAATAAAATCACAATAATCAAAAATTTTTGAAAGATCTGTAAAAAAACATGATCTCAAAATTATTATGATAATTATGGCTTAAAAAAATTACTTAAATTAAATGTCAGATAGATATTTATATATTATTTAAACTATCTGTCATCTTCCATTTCTTTATTCGCTACAGTTTTACTGACTGAATTGGAAAAAAAACGCACAGAATATGTTCGTACTTTAAAGTTTATATATATATATATATATAAACATAGATTGTGTATATTGTTTAGATTTTATTTTGAAATAATTAAATGTTGAAGTATCAACGATGTGTACCTGAATTCAATAGTGACTTAATTGTAGTTCAATATTAATTTGTTTTAAAGATAAATAAGTCAATATTTTAATTTAATTTCCTCTAAATCATGTATTAAATAAATTACATCTACTTTTAAGTGATGTATACAAGTATTAACTAATGTGTTTATGTTTATACTTTTATATATATATATATATATATATATATATATACATACATACATAGAGTCATACATACACACATATAGATAAATAATAACATATAGATGTGTTTAAACATCTAAAATACAAAACATGGGTCCGAATCTGTATGTATTTAATTGAAATAATACTTATGTGAAAAATAACAATCGAATTCAATATAAAAAAATGTATCATTTACATAAAAGCACCTGAATTTCTGAACTGAATAAAGCTATTAATTTTCTATTCAATAAAAATCACTCGTTTTGTTTAAAACCGATAGTACACGTGAACTGTTTTAATTAAACGCCACTATGAAGAAAGTTTTCATTGAAACTGATAGTACTGTCTACGTGGAATTTCTAAATGTTTATTTAAAATAGTTTATATTTGGTCTATATAAATGAACACTGCCATTATTGCGTACTGTTCTGTGAAATTTGTTCAATTTGTTATGATTTAAAGAACATTATCTCGTGTATTCTTTCTAAAACAACAAACATTAGTCGTGTCAATAAACACATAACCTTTCCCAAATATCCGTTAATAATATTGTGTCCGTACAGTTTTTTCATTCGTTGATTCGAATAACCATCCTTATATGTTTGTGTGTGTGTGTATTTTTTTCGAATTGTACCGACAGAAAATATTCACAGCCACCCAAAAAAGTCATCAACAATGAACAAACAACTCACTAGTGACGCAACTAATAAAATGTTTGTCTCCCCGCAATCGGCACGTTGTCACACAGCACACTTTTACAAATTTCCCGCACAGCAATTTTGAAGAATCTCAAAGCCCACTGCGACCAGTGTACACACTTTTGCTGATACGTCCGTCGCTACAGCTTTCGATGCGATATTGTTGGTATTGTTTTAACAACGGAAAAAAGGCATACGAGACACGTAAAGAAACGAAAAAGACAAGAATACCGTGATATATCGCGGTTTGGTTTAGCTTCTTCTCTACATAACATACACATACGTCCATGTATACGTGTACTTGATTTTTCGCATGTGTTTATGATTGTGTGGTGTGCATGTATGCGTGCCGCACGAATAAAAAAAAATATCAACTTCTACCACCAATCATAGCGAAAGGATGATGATCGCAAGAATATCGGATTGTTCTCCTCTCGCCTCCCGAACGATCCCGTTCTTATCCTCTTGCTATTATCTCTATGTTGCGTTGTCACCAAGACAGAGATGACACTACTATCATGTCTGGGATACATTGCACTGTCTATCGCACACATACACACGTATACACCTAGCAGCCCGACGCGTTACACACACACAAACTCGATTGTTTGACCAATCACAGCGCTTCCTCCACTGTCTTATGACAAGTCTGATCGCATACTGCCTTGTCTCTATTACGTTTTTTTTTCGTTTAACGCGCTCCGTTGAATCTCAGTATCGATTGTTGATGTGAGCGCTCGTTTCGTACAACGAACAGGCATAAGAAAAGAATAAAATACGCAGCGTATGTCTACGGCGTCGTGCGCAATTGTTTAGCGCACATGCACCGCCTACTTCGATCACTAAAGGTAAAGACAAGTGAGCTTATGCACGGACGTCGATGTGTTTGTTTGCGGATAGATGATATTTTGTCTATATGTGTGCTTTTTACGTTTATTCTGTGTGTGAGTGTCCTGTACATATTTCATGTGTGAAAGAGAGAAGAAATTGATAAGTGGATGAGTGTCGTTGTCTCATGTTGTCTCTATCGTTACGTTCGGAAATAAACGATATTCTAACAGTCACGTTCTGATTCGTAACAATGGTTTCGAGGTGCGTTCTAGAAAATAATAAGGATTCATACGAATTTCATTTTTAGAAAAGAAAATAATTAAAGAAATGTTTTCGATTCACAATATATATATATATATATATATATATATATATATATATATATATATATATATATATATATACTTTTCTTACTATTTTACACTGTTCATTCATTTATATAGTCAACAATATTTTTTCTCTTTGATTTCGCAATTATTATCGTTACGTCATGTTAACCGACCTGTAGTGGTATGTAATATATAATTGATATTCAATTTAAAGTATATAGAAGAGGAGGTTGAAATAAAAAATAATATAGAAATGAAAATGATATATTTTGCCACATTTTTTTTAATTCCACAGCTAAGAAGTGGAGAATTACAACTTTTTCAATTTATAATACACATTTCAACAGAAAAAGTTTATTTAAATATTAAAAAAGTATAAGTCTAATAGATGTCATAATAACTATAATAATTTTCGATTTTTATGAATGAAATCACACTCCACCAAAGTATAGTTATCAAAATCTTAAGGAAATGATTTTTATATGTTTTTCTAAGCAGTGAGTATCAAAATACATATTAATTAGTTATTGGACAATTTTATAAATAAAATATTGTGATGTTCAAAGTACTAATTCTTATTGAAAACGAACTTAGCCACATTGCCAAATCATATAATAATTGCAATGTAAGCTTTATGAACTATTTGTCTGATTAAGTTTCCATATTAACTGTCATAATACATTTAAGGATATCAAAGATCAATTTTTAATAATTTCAGATATAACTAGTAAATAAAAACATTGCTTTGACGGCTGTTATTAATATTTATATGTAATTAATAATATCATTCCTAAGAAAAACAATATTTTTTGATACTTCATTACCGTTTTTTTCTCTCAAAAATAAAAAATATTCGAAAAATGTTTTTTGCGCCCTTAACACTTTATTAATTATTTTATATTTTTAAATTATAAAACTGTTTAATTGTCGCAAATTAAAAAAAAAACGTTTTAAATATTCAGTTGATGTTTTAGTATTTTTCAAAGTATCCAGAATATCAAATATTTTCTATATCTACTTAAAGAAATATATTTTTATATAATAATAAAAACATCAATTACGTTTCATGAAAAATTTTTTATTACATCTTGGCTTTGTGACTAAATTGATATTCACAAATGAATTAATAGTCTTCATGTCACAATTTTTGTCAAAATGTTCAATAACTAATTAGTATTTATTTTTTTGATTGATTGTTTATGATATGTGGATTTTTAATTTAGTTTTAGTAAAATAGGACTCACTCTTGTAAAAAAGCAATTATTTATATTAACATTTAGAAATAAAATATAAATTACCCTGAAGAGTATTTTCTTAAACGTTAGATTATTGTATAATTAAATATATTTTAATTAAATTTATGAAGGTTATAGTGTTACAGATTAACAATTACTATATTAAATTAAGAAGTATTTTTAATAAACACCATCTTTCAAAATATAAAAATCCTTGTTTTAATGTATCTAATTTTAAATGTTCTGACTTAGATTTTGTATATGTGTGTGTATATATATGTATATGTATTTTTATTGAGAAAACCTAAAACAAACGCGTTTTATTTACTGTGTGTAGTACAAACGTTTGAAACGTTTTTGAAACTGCATAAAAACTACAACTGTAAAGCGAATACTCAACAGAAATACGTATAATGACCACACACATAACATATTTACGTATTTATTACAACAACTATGAGGGAAAAATGAAACTTTCGTCCGAAAGCTCACTTAAGCTTTAATCTTTAGTCTTTGACGTGATCTCGTAGAGCATTCACACGCGACGCGTCAGCACAAAGCTGCACTTTGCGACATCTGTAAGACAAAAAGCTCACCGAGTTTTTCATGGCGACACCGCGAGGCTTTTATGTTTCACGTAAAAGCTTCTCTCTTATAAAAAGGAAGTATGCTGACTTTACATTATTTTCATGTGGGGATAAATTGTGTGACACTTGGAGATGAGTTTTGTTTTTTAGATCTATTATGCTGTTTATGTGTTTTAAAACCAGCTTTCTTGTATTGTAATATTTCCGAAAGAAAGTAATACGCACTAAATTACTTAAATAAGAACATATAATTATATATATATATATATATATATATATATATATATAACATATATATATATATATATATATATATATATATATATATATATATATATATATATAACGAAAACTACTTAATAATTAGTTTCTCATTTAATAAAATTTAAATAAAAAATGCTGTTTTTATAACCTCTTGTCTACACACATAATAAAATGAAACATTTTTCATTAAAAATTATATAAAAAATTCATTACTTTAAACATTTTGTTTTTTAAAGCGTTGATTTATAAACGAGAATCAAAAATAATGAGAGTGATAAGATACACATTTATTTAGGAACATAGTTGTTATTCAAACGTTAACATATCCGCTTACTGATTAGCGTTATATGCAAATCCTGCTAGTCACGTACCAATTTCTTTCTTCCATGACTTTAATCATTTTCAAATAGATGTGTACTCCGTGTACTAAAGATAATGAAAGCCAAAATCGAAAGAAAAGAAGCTAGCTAATACTTGGCATATTATATTCGCTTGAAATAATGGAAAACAACTACCAAAAGAAAAAACATCACTATAATGACTGATTCGTATATTTAATTCAAATCGGTTATACTGACAGTTTTAATAAGGGATTTACTCTGACTTTTATCGAGCTTCGAAACTGATGATATTCTAAAAAAATCGAATAAAAAATCGCTTCCAAATTTTCGAAATAAATTTTAATACCATTCTATAAGTAAATATGTTATCTTAAAATAATCGTAACTTTATTCATTATTTCAAGTAGGTTATATACAAATCGTTAATAAAAATCTGTTTCAATAGAAACTTGAATGTAGCCTTATCATTGTTAGATGATTAATACATGAATGATTCAACAGTCACTCTTAAATATACAAATGAAATCCATAGACATATGAAAACTCATTAATAGATTAAATAATATTATTAATGCATCTCAACGTATAAAAAATTATACCTGTAGTGAAAAACTTAAAATATTCGAACTTTTTATGTTCAAAATTTGAACAAAATGTATATTTCTGGTAGTTTTATTTATTTTTAGAACACAAGTTTCTATCTTTACTATTAGTTTGAGCACTTGTGCTATCTTCAAGCAGCTCTAGACAACTTATAAGAGTTAACTACATCTCCCTAAAAATGGCACAAATATCAAAACTAGATATAAGAGATAAAAAAGTCAAAAAGGTTCAAAATGATGAAGACTACCATACTAATAAATCAATAACATTACAGTGATAAATAGTGATAAATAAACAATATATGGATTCACTTTAAGCAAAACTAAGCTATTGACTTAATTTCAAAAAACTGACCATGGTGTAAAGATTTATTTATAAAGATAAATACGGACATTTGTATGTAATATTAAAACATATTTCCACTTTATGTATTTTTTCTAAATTTTGCATGTATTTGTGTCAGATCTCTGTTTTCATTTACTGCTTTCTCTAATATTCTTAGAAATATCTGTAGTATAAAAATCGATAACATATAAATCTTCTATAATATTAACTTACAAGCTCTTTTAAACATTTATACGACTTTTTATGAATTACGAATTTTATTTAACGAGTAATTATATTCAACCGGCTGTTTACATATGTAATTTGTCATAAAATGTAATCATCTTTAATAATAATTTAATTTCTTGTCCTCTGTTCAGAATTACACTGTTTTTTGAAAGTTTCGTAACGCAAATAATTATATATTTTTTTTATAATTTACGAATATAATTAATATTTTTTTCTACGGTAAAAGACTGGTAGTATACATTGATCAAATACTTTTTTCTTCAAACAGAATGGGATTGTTAATTTAAATATAGATGCATTTCGTCGAAATGAGCTCTATCCCATTTTTATTCTCTTGTTTACTTCTTCCATGAATGATCAATCTTTGTTGACGAGCTGACCTAGACCTATTTCGTACCTTCTTCTATTTCTGTTCCTTTTACTTCAATTTTCTTCGGATAGATAAACGCTTTGAACAACACTTTTGTTTTGCGTGGTTCATGTTAAGGCTAATTTTTTTATTGGCATCATCTAATTCTTCGATCCTCTTTTGTAACTCTTCCGGAGTATTTGTGAAGATAGTAATACGGAGATGACTTAATCTTTCGTCTTTTGTGTTTATTCCTTTTTTCTCCCATTCGAGCGATTTTAATCTTTCTTCTAAGGCTACAATAAATAATTTCGGCGACGTTACATCGCCCTGTCTTTTACCTTTCTCAATTTTTATCTTTTTTCTTTCTTCCTGTAGCTTCATATCAAGGTTGCTTTCTTGTAGAATACATTAACACACACACACACACACACACACACATATATATATATATATACATATATATATATATATATATATATATACATATATGTACATATATATATATATATATATATATATATATATATATATATATATATATATATATATAATGCATTGGAAGTGTATAGAAAAGAGACGTTGTATCATTTGAACTCAAAAATTTTGTAAAGGGCATTTATTCAACAGAGTTGTCGTCAAAAATTGAAAATATATATTTTGTACTTTTGATTTGAGAAGGTATTTTTGATAAATTGAAATGTAAAGATAAAGTGTAAATATAAACTGAATATTTAAAAAAGTTCTGTGATAGAAGGTTTTTTTTATTAATTGAAATAGTTATCAACAACGTTTATTTCCCATTTGAAAAATTAGTATGTATTATAATTTGTTTTCTGTTATTATAACAGAAAGGAATTTATGTAATGGAATTTATATTAGTTTATATTACGTAGTGTATTTTTTAAGTATCTAAAAATTGTTTTAGGGCATGTGACATGACGTTGATATTCTTTAAAAGAGTATAAAAGACTTCGATGTGACCATGCACGACCTACAACCATCCTCCGCTGTCACGCTGCGACGTTGTATAAATCGTGTTTGAGCACGTTTTCAATTTAGCCAGCTAACTAACCGCTCGTCTTGCCATCATTTTATGTACACATATACACACATTTGAAACTCATATATACACCACATATCATCTATATCATATTCTGAAATACGTACTAAAATGCCGTCCTACACGTTCAAATAAACAACACTTGCGGACATGATATTTTTAATATACATTTTCACTCCGCGCACAAGTTCTTTCTAGTTACTGTACTTGTAGTCATTCGTGTGCGACAAGATAAGTACGTCTCACTGACATTTCTCAAACAAATATTGTGTTATATTTTCTTTTTTCATTCCTATAGTCTTGCATTCATAATCTCCTGTATCCAATGGTTTTCATTTTTGTCATTAAACTAGCTCTCTTCTCAGAACTAATATAAGCTTCATTTAACTTCTAGGGGAAAATCAATATGAAATATTAACGTATTTTAATTATAGCATATATTAGTTATAATAAGTTATTGCTTCTAAAATATTAGGCTGATAGAAAGGTAATTGCTATTTATGATCTTCAACTTCATATTTGTTTTTTAATTTAAGTGGTTTTAAGTGGTCCAGAAATGTTGGGTGACTAACTCCAGTTTTATTTTGGTGTTACAAAAACTTCGTTTTAAAAAACACAAGTGGAGTTGATTATAAAATTACATAAATATTACTCTATAAATATAATTATAACAAATCTACTTAAATCTAAATATGTATTGGTTTATATACTTTTCAGATATTATTATTTAATGGGAACTATTCATTCAGCTTCCCATGGCGTTGTTCAGTCCGGATGTTTATGTCTGTCGCTATTTGATGGAAACTGTCGATTCATCTTCTTACAGAACTCGGATGATGTCGTCTAGTCCGAATGTTTATTAGTTATTATTGATGGGAACTGTCTATGTCAGCTTCTCATAGACAATACCTAAATTATGTGAATATATAACTCGACTAACTTTTGTACACGCTTTCGAATTATTGTGCGTGGTTCTGATTCAGTTGACGCCTTCTGTTTATAATTATGAACTGAAGGACACCCGCGACCTTCTTCATTTTCAAGGTTCTCGTCCCCAGAACGAAAGGTTTGGAACCATCATTACACCGTACGTTCCTTAATACCCACACCAAAAGCATCGTTTAGTTTACGGGTAATTTCTGCTGCTTTACCACCCGTTTTGAACTTATACAAAAAATTACTTTTATTTGCTTCTTTTCCATCTATAACTAAATAGCCCAAATTGAAGCAAAATTAATAATAAAACCGAAGTCGATATTACCAAAATACAGACCGAAAAATTCACTATAAAATAATGTTAACATGAACACGATGAAATGGTACTTTCATTAAAAAAAATAAGAGGTTAAATTCAGAAAATAAAAACCGCAATTGTTTTCCTACCGGTGTAATAATTATCACAATAAGATTAGATAGAAATAGAAAGAAATGCAGAGAATTAAGAATAAAGATGGATGAACACAATCAGTATATATGAATTCGGTTTTTTTCAATCGAGGGGTATGCCTGTGTTGTACTTCTTTTCTGATTCATAACCTAAAAATACTTGAAATGCCCGGTATTTTTTTTACAAACTATTATTAAAAAAATGGCCATTATATTAACACAGAGGCAAATATTTATAGTTTTTAAGCGTCTCAAAAAAACAGAGTTTAAGTATTCATAAATCTTTTTTCCAAAAAGGAGACGCCACAAAAATTACTACTTAAGAGTACCAATACTATAATATATAATAGTATAAGTCTAAGATTGGAAACAATACATTTTAATATATATATATATATATATATATATATATATATATATATATATATTTATTTATATATAATGCTCTAAAATACATTGAAATATGTATTAAAAGACATAATATTGAATTGAAGTTATGTTTTTTGTCTTTTTCATCCACTATCAGTTTTGTCTTTCAACGTTTTTAGATGGATACTAGTTGATAATTTTTTACTTTAGAAATATAAAAACAAATTAAAATCAACATCAATTTATTTACTTTTTAAAAAGTCTCTTAAATTTAAATAGAATGAAACATTTAAAAAATCCTTATTAAACATTTAAAATGTATACATTTAAAACAATTTGAAATAATTTAAAAAAAAAGAATAAAGATAACCTCAGTTATCATTAACATTATTTTTTAAAAAATAAATTGTAACTTTTCATCGTAAAACCATTTCTTCTGTAGTGAAAACCATCATAAATCGATTGAAATAAAGAATTAGAGCTGATTAAATGTTTAATTCCTAATAAGAATTTCTGTTATATGATTCATTATTATAGTTTACACTTTATATATATATATATATATATATATATATATATATATATATATATATATATATATATATATATATATATGATTTAATAGTCATCTTTTAAGGTAACTACTAATATGTAAATCTTCATAACTTGAGTAAAGAACAATGTACATGTTCTTCGACTGGAAAGAGCATTAAATATAGAACGCTTTGTGACATTCTTCGTCTCAAATAACTTGTGTAGGTGTACACGACTGTATACAAGATGTATGAGTGTAACTTTCATGTATGTGTATATATATATATATATATACATAAAACAGAATGTATATAAACTATATATATATATATATATATATATATATATATATATATATATATGTACGTGTGTCCGATAATAGCCATCGCGAAACCACACATATTCAACGGCTGTCGAAGAAGCCGTAAAATACAAACAAACTGCCTTTCGCTATTGGCATAACTTCAAAATCGTCAATTCATTTCTGTTTTACGTTTTTTTTTTAATTCTCGAACAGCGACACAGAACAGAACGATTGTATGCTGAGGTGCTTATATTTAACGATTGGTCTGTTTTTAGATGATATTCTTGGAAATTTCAATTGTGTTGACAGCCATCGTAATGAGTGTTTTCATTAGCTGTTTCATTTAATATTCGATTTTATGTCTGTTGCTTCAGTTTTAGATTTTATTTATTATTTCATCACTATTTTCACACACACACACACACACATACATATATATATATATATATATATATATATATATATATATATATATATATATATATATAAAAAGATAATTTCTTAATTAATAATTATCATAAAAATGAAAAATATAAATAATGTTATCTTTCATTAAATTAAGTTTTATTTATATATCTTAATGAAGTTAATTCCTTTAATATGCAAAAATAAGTTACATAAAGAGAATATTTGTAAGAAAAAAGTTTTAAAAAGCATGTATTACACATTTATCAGGTATAATAGTTTAAACGTATTTAGAGTTGAATTAATAAAGTTAGTTTAATATGTGCATATATATTTTTTGAAATGTATAAATCTTTTTAAAAGTTCTAATTTATCCTGTTGTTTTTTTTTCATTTGAAAAACTGTTACTTTCTGTACATTCATTTTCTTAAAAGTAAAAAAGCACTACATGAATATCATAACCATGGAAGCCAAACAATTCGGTCGCGTGACTATCATCGCGTAGAATAATAATCATTTTCGTTGATACTCAGCACACCGTTCATAACTCTTTCATTTCATACCACATTTTCACTAAATCTATGCCCTATAAGCACACACACACACACGAATCTAAGACCGGGTTGGCTAGCGCATTGATTGCTTAAAAATTCATACACCCTTATCTGTAACTCACGGAGTCACAGTTCGGACCGGGGACAATTTTTCTAAAATCATCATAAATTTCACATTAAGATATGATCTGTTCGAGTGACCACGGCATGCGCACCTCTCCACCTCATATACGACTCTCCTCATTCCCCGCTCGAACTTTTATTCTTCGCGTCGCACTTATTTTTGACCCGTTGTCCAGTTCATAATTTTATGGCAAGCGTACATAATACGCCAGTACACGCATGCTAAATATCATGCATGTAAGATCATAGAGTTACACAAGAGTGACTTTATGTTTGCGTATTTGTCTACTTTTCAATCTGAAACTAGTTTTTTAACATATCTGATAGCATATACTACTGTAATACAATTAATGTGAATGTATAGAAGCGAAATAAATTAAAAAATAAAAAAAATACTTATTAATACAATCTTGTATAAAGTAAAATTTACATCAATTCTAATAGATTTCCTCGAAGATTTTAGGTTTTTAAAGATTTAAACATGACAATATTTCTTAGTCAAGTTAAAATTAGAAAAAGTGAGGAATTAAAATTTTTGTACATTTAACAAATAATGCAATCACAAATTTTGATTAAGCAATTTATATATTTTAACACGTACATAGAGCCTTTTATTTTAAGAGCGAAATAAATGCCAAAACCACGTTCAGTCACATAATTTCTACGGTTGATAACTTTTATATTTTATCTTTTGCGAAAACGATAAAAATCATAGAATTAATTTTAAGACAAATTGTTTTCAAATATTTTTCGGTATTTAATAATTGCTTAGTTTATATGTCTGTCTTATCTCTATTACAAAAAAAAATTTATTTTGCATTTTTTTTAAATTATAATACAATGATTCAAATTAAAGCTGGATACATGGAGTTACTAAGTATTGTATCGGAGTTCAAATCAAACTTTTCAACATATGAATACCACAGAGGTTAATAAATAAGTAAATAAATTTTTGATAAGAATATTGAAAGTTTTGGTAAACATCATAAGTACTTTATTAATTTTTATGTATCATTTATTGTAAAGTGATATCTTTATTGTTTTGAAATCTTCGAATGAATTTATAATTTTTTTTAATAAAAAAAGATGAGAATTTAGTCAAAAACGAACGTATGTTTATATAATAATATATTATAATTCACTATATTATAATTAAATAATTTAGGGAAGAAAATTCTTATCTTAAACATGTAATAATTTTAAAATAATCAATATACAAATGCTGTGTTAAATCAATAAAATAATGTATAGGTGTTTTGTGGTATTTCATCCTAACATACATTTAAAAGTCTGAAAAAAATGCAATATCTTTGATTTTTTAATACTTCTATGAAATTTTATAATAATTTATTTCTCACAGTAAGAAAAACAATTTAAGTTTATAATTCTGTGACAATCTAATCTATAATAGATCTATAATATATCTAATCTATAATTCTGTTACAATTCCAGTACTTTTCAAATACAAATATCCATTTTTCATAATAAAATGATAGATTCATTCTGCAAGTTTATTACGGAATATCTATTAGTATTTCTTAAAAACTTTGGAAATAATTCAAGAAAATTAAAGATTAGTTTCATTTTTATATCATCTTTTTGTATATTATTTCATTGAAAAATATTCTAACAAGATATTATTTCCATTACCTCCTCCACAGATCCGTTACTGAAGTGAATGATAAAAATAAATAGTCTATTAAGAATTACATATGTACTTATTTAGTCACCATTAATCAGTATTTCATCTTACAGTTAACTATTATATTTTCAAAATTTAAATGCTTGTCTTTCATAGTTTTTATGCGTTATTTGAAATAAAACAATTATTTTAATCATAATTATAAAAAATGACATTAATTTATCTTTAACTATGAAACTTATTATATATATATATATATATATATATATATATATATATATATATATATATAATGAAATATGTAAATAAGTTAATGCATGTACAACCATAATGTTATAAAACATAATAAAAGTCCAATATTTCAGTATCTTCATATTCTAAGTACCATATAAAAAAAGAATAATCATAACATTATAACGTATATATTATATACACATAAATATACGTTTATATATATATATATATATATATATATATATATATATATATATATAAAGCACATAAAAGACTGAAACCTCTGACACATAAAAAAGCAACTCATAAAAATTTACAATTCAAATCAGCATGTGAATGTGAAACGATTAAAAATCACAACATGGAAAAAAATTAAAAATATGATCTGTCCACTCGGCGTAATAACCTGCCCGCTCTTATCGACCCCACCATCAAAGGACACTTGGTCCGATCCTCGAATCAGATAGCCAACGATCACATCCACGTTATTCATCCACAATTATATTAGTTGCGATGATGGGCTCTCGCTCGTGCGCAGTGCAATTCAAACAAGACGAGAAAAAGATACGACGTCGGTAGAATTTATTCATAAAATACACATAAATTAATATTCGTGTGTGACAAACATACAATAATGAACATTCGTATTAACGAATCAACGATAAAATTGTTTCGCTTCCACTGTATATTTTCCTGCAATGGCTTAAGTGAAACGGACGACCGTTCGTGACACAATAATAATTATTTAGGAAACGATATTAATTTTACGTGTATGACAAGGAAATTACAAATTTTGTTATATAAAAATATTGTCGCGATCGTTCGATACGACTGTCTGCGTTGCTCACGTGTGCTCGACGGATTGTTTTATGAAGATGGAGAGAGTTTATGTCTGATATACGGTTTCCGATGCGAGAGAGATGCGATCGTGACCTGTTTACGTCACGGGCGCGTGATTGAGGCACACGCGAACGGGCGGGAACCCGCGACAATCAGTCATAGCGCGCGGCGACTGTCGCGCTATCTGCTGACCAGATGCCGTGTCTAGTGAATTCGCGTGCCAGATAACGCCCCGCACTGACTGATCTAGCTGACTACGCTGTATGTTAGCGTGCCACAATTGCTTTTCACATACATACACATAAGTGTGTATTATATATTATATATATATATATATATATATATATATATATATATATATATATATATACGTATGGATTCGTGTTAATAATTTGCTCACTGATCAAAGAAATCATACAAAAACATTTTGTGCAAAAATATGTTATATACATTAGGGTGGAACTAAAATATCCATATTTTTACTTTTTTAAAAGAGAATAAGACATTTTCTGAAAGACAACTTAAATAAATCTGTTCGATATGTACTCTGAACCTACTCGGAGTAAGAAATTTTACACTTTTCTAGTCGAACTTATTCGGGATGTTCGTCAAACAGTTTAAAGTAAGTTCGGAAAAGAAGATTTTTTTACTCTGAACCTACTATTGCTTTTTGTTGGAGTAACGTTTTAACCCCTTGATTGATTTTTTTTAAAAAAATGCATATATAGTGGCTATTTAAATTGAAAGGAAGTCTTAAGCGACGATCATTTCAGATGAAAAGTTTTTAGCGGCGATCATTTTAGATGAAACGAGAAGAATGAAAAGAGAACGTCTATGTAAAAAAATTCATAAAATAAACATTATATTTCGTAGTCGGCACTTAGTACACGAATTTTATTCAGTGGTGCCGACTGCAAAATATCTTGTATTTTTTTTTAACATCGTTGTAAATGCCACTTGAATACTGTATCTGCAACTAATTAATATTAAATTTTAAGAAATTTCGTTATTTTCTTTCAAATAAACTTTTGGCACTCGGTGCAAGGCGTGCTTAATTTTCTCGATAATGAACGGGTTAACAAAAATATTCAATTGTTTCTTATGCACATTTCGATAACGTTTCCATTATTCTCGCACATTTAATTTGTGAAAAATCATTTTTTTCTATATTATCACAAGTAAAATACGAATGAGCAACAAATAAAAATTACCAATAATAATTTATGAATCCTTTTTGGGTCAGAATTTTTTTTATGGTTTATGAGATAAGAAAATAATTCATTTGTGAAATTAAATGTAGCCACAGTGCCAAAACTATATTGTGATAAATAACTGATATTAAAAATTAGATAAAAATTAAAAATAATTAAATCAAGTCATCTAAAATACATTCATAACTTTCAAATACAGTGTCCCTTTCAGTAACTCTTTAAAAATTGATGATGAGATAGGGTACCACCTATATAAATATTATTTTAACCATGGTTGAATACATATTACACAGGAATAAAACCGAATGTATAATAGCTATTACTTTAAAACGCTTACATGTTTACAAAGTCTCTTTGTTTTAATTTAACATTCTTTTTTTAAATTTCTTATGATAATGAACATTCTTATTATTATAATAATAATAATATTTATGTGTTAATGCATGGCTATTTAATAAAAACATTTATTGTTTCAAGTGAAACGATAAAAGCCTATCTTGAGTTTAATATGGATATTAAAATGTATGTGCAATAATATTCTAAAAAAGTTTATCTACAATTCTTATCTTTCCCTTCAATAAAGCTTTTTAAAAAATGTATAACAGTAATAGATTACTTTTATAACGAAAAAACGCGTTAAAATATATCTTAAAATAAACGTTTATGACGAAAAAATCATTTTAACAAAGATAGAGTAAAAATTTAATATCGCGAAAAATATATTTTTTATATTTATTGCATTATTTAATAGTGTAAAATTATTTTTAATACAAATTATCTTTATGTCACATATTGTTATTTGTTAGTCATGAACTATATCAGTTTTATTATTAATATTTTAGTCGTAAAGTAAATAACAATAAAATGTAATTATATTCCAGTCACAATTGTGTTTTAGTGATTGAATACAATTACATTCCAGCAAAACAAAGTGTTATCAAATGATTGTACAATACTAATACTAATAAATAAATTTTGTAGATAATTGTTTTATATAATTTTTATACAAAACAAATTAAATCAGATAAAAGATTAATGTCTTCCGATAATAATTTTTATCTAATTCGTAAATGAGCACATTTGTAACTGAAACTGCCCTAATGTATTTATTTTTATATTATTTAGTTTTTTTAATAAAAACTTCTACAATCATATCTGATTAAATAATTAATTAAATATTTTGTCTGTGATCTGAATACTTCCAGAAAAATTCTATGTTTTTGCTCTTGACAATATTTATAATATATATTTAAACACTTTTATTGTACTTTGTTGTTTTCGAAATTCTCATATAAAATAATTATTTTACATACATATATATATATATATATATATATATATATATATATATACAATATAATATATATATATATATATATATATATAATATCTGAGTAAAGTGTTTTATATTATTTTAGAAATATTTAGAAAGTAATAATTAATAAAAAAAGTACATACGAATTGACAAGAACAAGTAAATAAAAAGTTAAATGTTTTCAGTTCAAGAAAAGAAATATATTATCATTTTAAGAATATCCTCCTTATTTACACAAAAATTTAATACTCAATTAAAACTAGACACCGCCTTCGTGTACATAGCCGAACATCTGTTTTTATCATTTTCGAATTGTCACACTTTATCGAAACGATTTCATCCATAGAGCCATAAAAAATTGTCAGAGTGCGGTTGTTTCGAGAAATGGAAAACTGATCTTAAATTGGGCAGTAAATTTGTAGTGTCGAGTAGAACATTTCGTCTGAATAATCACCTTAAAACCATGTGCAATGGTGCGTTACTGTCACCCAACGTTTGTCGGTCGTCCGATCAAAGATACCGAAACGCTTTGGCTAATTTTTATCCTGTTTAACGAACACCCACAATACCGACACTGTTAAGCTCTAGAGTACCAACCCCCTTTACATATACACTTGAGGGTAATGCGGCTTGTTGTACAACCGATGCCACGTTTATTATTTTCCTTAGAAAATACTTAAATAGAAACAGCAATTATACATTTCTTCATTATGGTAATATATAATTATATATATATATATATATATATATATATATATATATATCACTTCTCTTTTTTAAACTATATTTATATTTTCTACATTTATTAATTCAATATTTTTTATCGTGTATTTAATTGTTGTTTTCTGGTACATTTTTGCAACATTTCTGGAACATGATGTTCTGCAAATAATAACTAGTATAAACTAAATGAAAAAAAAATTATATACTAAATAATTTTGTTTTTTAAAATAATAAGTTTAACTATAAATTTAAGAGTGAAATTATTTGCATTGCATATTTTTTTCTGAAATTTTAAAAAAAATCATATTACCAATTGAATTTTTGCTTACTCTACAAACAATAGAAAAATTTTGTAATAAAAAAAATGTTCAGTATTTGATTATTGTTGTTTATCCACCTTTAATGATAACGCCATAGTCATCCATCGCTAAAGTACATAAAACTATTAAAAAAAAACACATTTTCTAAATTACTAAAATAATTTTCTATACCTTACAGCTCTGATGATGATGAGGATCAAAACACGTATAAGAAATAATCAAAAATGTTTAATAAAAATTTATTAAAAACATTTGTTGTTTGTATCATGAGAGAATAATTTATTTGTCAATCATATTGATTATTATTAATAATATATTTATAAATTATTATATTCGTAAATAATAATTAATAATAGTATAAATCTGATATAAAAATATTATGTTGTAAAATGGAATACTTTAATTACAAAAAATAATTTCAGTTAAGTAGTTGTTTAAATGAAAATTTGTTTCATCCAGGCTTACACCAAATTCTCAATATATAACTATCTGAAATATCTGGTACTATTTTTGGTGCATCAGTACTCTCTATTTAAAATATTTTTAATATAAAAATTATATATATATATATATATATATATATATATATATATATATATATATATATATATATCTGAAAATCCAGAACGTACCACAACGCTCAGATAAGATTGATCTCGGTATCACCCTTTTCTCTCAACCTCTAAATAAAACAGAGCACGCCCGACAACTCCCAGGTCCATTTTCCGTTTCCGCCCGGTCTGTAAAACCACACCGCTCTCCTCAGAGCCATCACCGAGATTACTCGCGTCTTCTGCATCCCCGCTGTACATCCCCGGCCCCGAAAGAGTCCACGTTCACACTCGGTTACATTATACTGCTTTCTGTTAGGTCTGTGTGACCGGATTCCTAACAGGTAAACAAAAATTATTCTTTCAAACAAAAGGGACGACGCAACCGAAATTACTTTAATAATTAACATATAGTTTAGTTTTGATCCTTTTCAGTAATAAATAAACAAAATACTTTCGATAATTAATGTTTCAAATTTATATTCCTTTTCAAAATGCAACTATTTACAAGCAATATTCATATAGAAAATAAGATTGGATATAACATCTGAATCTAGAAAACGAGAAGTAATAGTTTTAAAAAATACACACACACATACATATATATATATATATATATATATATATATATATATATATGTATGTACAGGTAACAGTCGATAATGCAAGAGTTAGGTTCCGGAAAAATATCACATTATAAAAATCGCGTTATGTGACTCTGTACACATTAAACAGCCATATATTAAATTGCCACTTCCACTACTTTGTTTTTTGTGATTATACATGTCTATTGGCCGCGTTCTGAGAAACTGCAAACCGCGTTATGCAAGTAATGTTACAATTTGCAAACCGCATTATATAAGTACGACGTTATACAAAGGTTACTAGTATTTAAGATGATTTATTTTGTTATTAAATAGCAGGTACTTACTAACAGTTCTATAATTGTTTATTGAACCTGACTTAATTATTCATTGCAAAAAAAATTACATTCAGTTTATTTCATCTATTATCACTTTTATATCAATTTTACATTTACTATCTCGATCCGCCACTAATAGCAAAATTAAAAAAATGTAATTGATATTCTAAATAAATAACTTTATTAAATTATATGAATTCATTTTATCAGATATGCAAATGAAATAACGCTTATTTAACTTCGACTACAAATATCCAATTTAGAGACACAATATAAGAATATATAAATCAAACTTATTAAGTAAATACCTTCAAATATTATTAAGTTCTCTTATTTTCCAAATTGATTGAAAATAGTAAACAAAGTTTCACACTTTACAATTTAGAAATCCTTTAATATGTAAATTTATAATTCGCTTACGGAACCAAAATAGAAATTACTACCGTTGAATTCACAGCAACTGGTTTAAATTACACTGTAACTGCTTTATTTTATTTTTATTTTTTTAAAACAAAACCAAACATTTTAAATTAAATATTTATCAATTTGAATATAAATTCTGGCTCCATTTTAAATTCTTAAAGCGGATATGAAGCTTTTGGTTTAAATTTTATTATAATTGTTTTTTGATATTTTAAATTTATCTGAAAAATCACTACTAAAAATTTTACTTTACCGATTTTCTGATAACGCTCTACTAAGGTTCTATTTGTATTAACAGATGAATTTTTGCAACGACTAAAATCACTAAATATTAGCACTACAAAACTAATATATTTTATTTCAAGTATAGTAAAAAAAATTTAGATTTTAAATGTTAGATAAAAAATTTCTTCTATTTAAATAAAAATATCAACTATTAATTAATTTGTCTCTTTAAATTATTTGTAGTTGAACGGCTAATATAAGGTCAATGAAACAATTTATTTATTTTAACTCAGTTGTGTAAAACATATCAATTTTCATCAAGAAATATACTAATTGTTTGACCAAATAATAACAATAAACAAACAAATATTTAATTAAATTTCAATTTAAATAGTGTTTTTTTTATTTCAATAGTCTTTCAAACGAAAAAGACTTCAATATAAGCATTCATCTAAAAAATACAATCCACGAGAAAAAATATGAACAAATATAAGTTTATAAAAACACAATTTATAAATCAGGATTAAAGGAATTTTTTCTCTCATTATTTCGTTTTCATTAAAAGTACTTTTTGAAAAAGAAATGTCGGAATTGGTAATCTTTAAAAAAATCGCACATAATTAAAACAAGAAAGGTCACCATTCGTCGTGTTAAATAAGCATCGATTTTCATACATGCGAATGTTTGTTTAATAATTAAAGTGAAATGTATTATTACATCTCAATAATAACACCTAACGTAACTAACATTTTTTATGATTTTTTTCTTTTATCAAAATAATTGAAATATGTTACGTGCATCTCGGTGTTTTTATTGTGTAATCATTAAAAATCTTTCATTTATTTGTTAAACTGTTTTGTTGAATACTTTTCCTCGTATATTCCACTTTTAGTTTTTGCATTGTTAAATTATATATTAGTTTAATTATTTCAAATTTATATAAATTACGTAACTATTACAAAAATACAATTTTTTTTAATTAGATTATTTTTTGTATTAGGTAACATTTATGATACTTAAAAAAAATTTAATTGTTCCCGCTGTGAATAAATGCTGTCTTTTTAGCGAGTTTGTTTTAAGAATGTTAAGCAAAACTTTTATTTTTCCTTGCATATATATGTTATTTGACTAGTAGGAAAATCTAAACTAGAAAATAAATCTAAAACGCATGAAAATGAGACACTCTATCGTTCGAATTCAGACAAATAAAAAAGTTCAATTATTCAGTAGTGAATTGTCAGGAACTCGAAATAATAACATTGATGATATATAATTCTGTATGTATTTTTATTTATTAATGTAGACATGCTTATTGAATTGTATCATAAGATATATATATATATATATATATATATATATATATATATATATATATATATATATATACATAGTGTTGTTAAATCAGCTAATCCTGTCACTGTGTACATTCCGAAAAGACCGCGTTTCCATCTCCAGAGCTATCCGACATTGGGCCGCGGGTTCGCATCCCGTTGATGCTTGGCGCGGCGCCGTCGCCATAGCAACCAGACACAGCGGCCGTGACGTCACTCGGGCTGCGGCACATCCCGGTCGCTTCTCTTCTCCCCGACGCTCCTCTATCCACGTATCTCCTCCTCGATGACTCCCACCACCGACGCCCGGTTTCTTGTTGTCCTCATGGCAACATTGATTCATGCAGACTCCTGCGGTCTTCTTATAGTCTGTACGCTAGGCTCTCTGATTCTGCCAGTTTTATCAGAATTTGATTTGTACGTTACTACACATACCAATACAGACACTCACACAAACCCGTAAAATTGAAAACATTCATGCATTCACTCACTCAACAATCCACTCACCGACCTACCCACCCACACACACACACACACACACATACACACTATATATATATATATATATATATATATATATATATATATATATATATATATATATATATATAATTAAAATCTGTCGAATTGAAAAATACTGGATAAGTCATATTGGAGAATTTTGTAACAAGCCTTTATCCACAGAGTGAATCGTTGGATGATAATATTGTTAAATCAAATATAAATAAAAAAAGATATTACAATATTACAAAAAATGTTATCATACATTATAGATATATAATCAATTAATCATACATTAAAAATATCATTTACATACAATCCAACACAGTTTTACACACATATGAATTTAGACTTTAAACATTATTTTAGCAGTTGAAAAAAACAATAAAATGTTATTAACATCAATAACTTTTATAAAAATTAAAAAAACATTCTTAAAACAAAAATATATGAACAATATTGAAATTTGTAATGAACAGAACTTTTTAGTTATAAAAAAATGTGTAAAATCAAAAATCTATTATTTTTTTTCTATTTTAAATTTCATTTTAAAATTCACTGTTGTTAACATTTATATAAACTACTTTTATATAAATCTATTATATTATATAAGCTAAATTAAATAACATAAACTAAATTATATTAATATGATATTAATTAAAAAGTAATAGAATCTTTGAAAAAATTCCTATTTGTTTTAATGTGGATGTCTTTTTTTTAATGTTTGTATTTAAGTTAAAAAGATTATACTAAATTAAATTCGGAAAAATATATATTTGAAAATAAACAATCTATACAATTTACTATAAATATTTGTTTCTTAAATCTTACATTTTGACCTATTTTCATTGATATAACACAACTACAGTTCAAGTTAATATGTAATTAATTTCTTTACGCTCTTTTCTTGCTCCTGTTCTTGTTCTTCTACGTTGAATGTAGTAAGAAATGTCTCTGATCGACCTATAATTAAGAACTTCCACAAATAAATTATTCTGATTCTTTTTTAAACGAATTTCGATAGCGATACCATCATTCTTATTAGTGCTTTAAGAATGATGGCATCGAATTATGCGCAAGTAACAAAAGAAAACCAATCAATAATCATTTATTAATTAGAGAAATACGTTTAGAGGACACAATAAGAGAATAATTCATTTGTGAAACTGAGTTCAGTCATCGTGCCATAACTACATTATGACAGAATTAAGTACTTGATTGGAAATTGCATTACCCTTCATTGTATATATTAACGGTGGGCAAACTACAGCTCCCAAAGCTATTCTGTGTGGCTCCCGAGACAATATTAAGTTTCATTGTTATTTTTCCTAAACTTTTATATTAATAATCTATAGTAGTAATCTATAGTCAGATTTTAAACTATTAACTGTAAAAATGAAAACTCAATCTAAGTCTTCAATAAGTAGAGATTAAATATTCTGCTTTGATAAGTAACTACTATATAGTTGTATTTTTTTTATTATTTATAAATACGATTTCAAAATAATATTTTCTGTAGCTCTTGAACTTTCGAGAATGTATGAAAAGTACTATATATGGCTTTTATTATCGAACAAGTGGCCCACCCCTGGTATATGGCATATATATATATATATATATATATATATATATATATATATATATATATATATAAATGATATATTTTTTTCTTGATATTCTTCTGTTTTTCATATATTGAAATGTATTTTATTGTCGCCCTATATATTTTTTAATCCTAAAATCCTATCAACGATTTTTCCAAATAGAATCCTTATTAACATTTTAAGTCATCATTTTATAAGAAAAAATATTTATAGTTATGTTTTGTTGAGAATTATTTTTTTGTCCAAAAATCTTAAACACATTCGTATTATAAATGAAATAATGATAAGAAAACTATAATATCTTACATACTTTTTCGGAAAGTGTCTAACAAAGAAATGATATATTTAAATAGAACATAGAATAAAAGTATGGACCTCGTGGTTTTAAAAACTTATTAAACAATAATAAAGTTATAATTTTATTCTTAGACGTTCTAAGGTGACTTGTGATTAGTTTTCTCAAGAATAAATTCTTAGAAGATATAAAACCGACTCTGTGTAATGAAAAATGTTGAAATTAAAAATATTATAAATGCAATTTTTGTTGTATTTTGTATTGTTTAATTAGTAAAATATTTGTATCAAATGTATGTAAAAGCGGTTTTAAGGATGGCTTAGTTTTGTATAAAATTATATTCAAATTTATTTACTGATAATAATATAGATATTTATTTCAATTATAAAACAATAAAAAAAAACTGACATATGTGTTTACTATAACACATTTTTAATTCTAGTTAAGTACATTTTAAAAAATTCGGAAAAGAAACAACAGCTTTCAGATCAATCTAATTTATGACAAAGTTTCAATATAGATCTGGTACAGATGATTCACAGCCTATATATATATATATATATATATATATATATATATATATATATATATATATATATATATATCAAAACTTACCCACTCTCGCTTATATCGTTTCTTCGGCGGTAACTTACGAAAACCTCGAGAATCTGACCATTAAGATGGCCATCGACGCCCTGCGGACATGTTTTACGATCTGCCGACATATTTTTCCGAACGTTTTTGTTGCGACTCGCACGAGAAACTATGATCATAATTATTTGAGAAATCGATGTTTCTCGGTTAAAGTATGGCGCGGCCACATTTGCCACTGACAGCTTTATGTGCACTGAAAGTTTCTGTTGTTAGGATGGTATCCATGATTCGAATCGTAAAAACAACACGCGAACTAATCAACAGACACACACACATACACACGGACGCACATATACATATATATATATATATATATATATATATATATTTATTTATATATAAAGATTAATCAAGTAACTGGTACATTGTTCTGTTAAACATAGTTGTGAATTTAAAAAAAAACAATCATCTTTTTGGTAAAATTAGTATTAAAGTGAATATTTTTTCTCCAAAATAAGTCTTTTTTTGGTTTTAAATAAATCAATTTGAGTAAATAGTTGAAATTATTTCAAAAACACATAAAATCAAACGATGAAGATCTGTGTAGTATACTGATTCATTCTTGATTTATTTTCCTTGTTATTAATTATATGAATAAATATATATATATATATATATATATATATATATATATATATATATATATATATATTGTTTATTTTTAATTCATTGAATTTTAAATAATAATTTTACCAGAAGACAATTCAATTGATATTTTTAATAGTTTTAGTATAAAATAAAGCATATCTAATACATATGATTACTTATATATATATATATATATATATATATATATATATATATATATGTATATATATATATATATGTATATATAACATTATTTAATAAATGAGTTAATTGTAATTTTAATATTGACAAAAAAATTAACGACAGTCATCAAACACAAACATTCGTCTTGAGAATATAAAAAAACTTTCGTCCTACGACCACCCACCGAAACCTCCCTAAGTAACTTATCCCAACCCCAATGCAACCTTTTGACATCGCTCTACTCTTCCGATCATAAAATACTACATTTAAAAATATACTCCTTCAAACCGTGCAGTCTCCCCTATAGTCGACCAACGTTTTATTCAAAAATATATGAACCGTACATATTGCTAACGATATTAGAACAGAATATATTGGTTCTCTTTCCTTGTTGAATTTCATATAATCCATATATTTTATCTTTTTTATAAATTCGATTCGATGGAAAAATTATTGTTACTGATACG
Source organism: Acanthacorydalis orientalis (assembly GCA_034766995.1). Taxonomy (NCBI): domain Eukaryota; kingdom Metazoa; phylum Arthropoda; class Insecta; order Megaloptera; family Corydalidae; genus Acanthacorydalis; species Acanthacorydalis orientalis. The sequence goes on from CM068317.1 coordinate 32,968,976, forward strand.
GGCGCTGTTTTTATGTTAACCGTTTAGTTGAGCGAGTTAGAGTGAGTGTAACTCAACACTACAAAACGCAACGAAGCGTCTCGCTGCATTTTAACCACTTAAAGCATCTCTCAAGTGAATATATATATATATATATATATATATATATATATATATATATATATATATATATGTACGTAGAATTTTGTATTTATATCTGTATAGAAATGAATGCTAGAATAATATTTTATATATAAATTATGGAATACAATTTTTTACAAATTATAACCAAAAAAAAACGAGTATTGTAATCAACAAAAGTAGTATTTGTTGATCGTATTATAAAATTTTACCGGTTTTAACATCAAAACAAATTATATTATAAAACATACTCTCATAAATTACATTCGTTAAGAATATATATCTTTTTTGAATTAATTGTTTTTTTCAATCTATTACTAATTTATTTCTATTCCAGCCTGATAGATAATTTTTCATATAGAATGAAAAAAATATGAGCTCTGTAAAAACGTTTTATTCGCTCAAAATGTGAAAAATTGAAAAGTCTACTTCAGAATAGGAAACCAAAGAAATGTCGGATTGATTAAGTTTAGTAAATATAGATTGAATTTTTTATTTTTCTGTTATTTTTTATTTAGAAGTAAATATTGTTATTATAAATTATATCTTCTTTTCAGTTAAGTAACTTAAAACACTCACGTTTAAAAAAAGATTTTAATCGAATAATTAATTATAATAAAGTAAACATTTCATTTAAAATGTTATTACGTGTGTAATATTTCACTCTTTATAAGTAAAAATCGAATTTTTACATATCAGTGTTGGACATATGTTTAGGGACATTTACAAACCTTATATTATTCTTCTCTCATCCGCCGAACTGTTCTTTCTTCCTCTGTCCATTTTTAAACTGGAACGAATAATTAATAGAATACACCTTATTTTTCTACAGAACGTTATTACCAATGTTAGTAATATTTTTCTTTTCTATTCGGTCTGGCCAATGTGATGAATGTTGCCGATTGTTGTTGAGAATCCACTTTGTATCACATGTGACAATGCGATCAAGCAAGGGACCAATTTTGTTATGCAAAAGAAGCGCAGGGCAGACTTCGTATCGCAGAATTGCTCGATGTTCGTTTAGTTCATTCGGTACCTATTTATCCAGCTTTTTTTTTTCAATTAGGCACAAATGTCGAACAACTGTTTAATGATCAACATTGAGTTCTTCTGCCACTTCTCTAGTTGTTTTACGTCGGTTTGCTTCAATAATGGTTCTTAAATCATTATTGTCTATAGCTGAAGGATGTACAAGACCCTCTTCATCACAAAGGCTTTCGTTTCCATCACGAAAATTTTGGAACTAGTATTGAGCTGTACGTTCACTGATTGACTCTTCGTCAAAAACAAATTTGATATTTCGAGCAGTTTGTGTTACTTTCATCCCAATTCAAACTCATGCAAGAAATCGCCCGAATTTGTTTTTTTCCATGACTAATTTAAGAGGTTATATCCAACAATACTAAAGAATGAAAACATTGGACATAAATTGAAATCAGTAGTGCTAAGTTCATTATTTACAATGGTGTATCACATGACTATCACAAAAGATAACGGAAACTAGACAAATCGACCCCAAACTTAAAATGATAAAAACAATAATTTTTTTGCACTAACCTTATATATATATATATATATATATATATATATATAGAGAGAGAGAGAGAGAGAGAGAGAGATAAAGATAGAGATAGAAAGAGTGTATAGATATAAAAAATAGACAATAATTTAAAATTATGTAGTTTTATAAAACAAAAGATAACGATAACTAGAAAAATCGGCGCCAAACTTAAAATGATAAAAACCGCAATTACATTTCCATCGACCGAATATGATACATCAGTATTTTAAGTATCAATTCCTCCAATGTACAACTGTTCGTAAATTCATCATCAAACGAGATGAGTAATAGAGCAATAACGCAATCTTAATAACCGTCATCATATTACACACGTACATGAATCGATCATTGAAATTCCATTCTGAATGTTGATTTAAAACCGAATTTAACGATGTTCCATATCGCAACAGACCGTTAAGTTGGTGTAATTCAAATTATATGTCGATTAAAAACTAAATTAACTGTAGTTAATGAAAATAGTTGTGTTAAATGTTATGATTGATCGTACTTATTACGACTCATTATTACATCAATCGTATTGTTATTCGTTTATGACATTGATCGCTTAATGAAACATCAATATATACGTCCGTATAAAAATATACATTCGACTTATTATAATTTTCCAATTAATATATACGAAAAATGACATTAAATATCAATATGGAATCTACGTAAATAAATTTCGAGATAAGGAGAAAATGAAATGTAAAATTATTATAACGATATGTCAAAGATATTCGTTATAGGTATAAATTTGGCTTTATCAATTAATTAATAATGCGCGGAATCAGGATAACTATTATATATATATATATATATATATATATATATATATATATATATATATATATATAAATTAAATTTAGTTTAGAGTCAGGAAAAGTTGTTATGATAACAATTTGAAAAAAAAAATAGTACGAGTATAAATTCGAACATTGGAGTCATTATGAATACGGTGATTGTGAGCACGCGAGATATTATCCCATTTAACTAATTATTCAATGGCCAAATAATCAGATATTTTACGTTAAAAATAAATAAAAAAATCCCTTTTTAAAATTCCGTTTGAAATAGAAAGCTTTTAAATTTTTTTTCACATTCTTCAGTATATTTTAAAATATAGATAGAGTTCTTTAATTTTTAATTTGAATTCAACGTTATTAAAGTCTCGTGCTAAAAGGGGTATAAAATATCTGACTCTCTTGTTGTATGTATGTATATATATATATATATATATATATATATATATATATTTATATACGATTAGAAATTAAATAGATATTTATACTTTCAGAAAACATTTTTTTAAGTAAATGATTTATGTCAGAATTTTAAATATTATAAAAATCAAAACCATTCTTCAATAATTCCGTTTTTGTATATTTGTTAATTCTATTTTTAACTGATTTATATTAAATTATAAACAGACAGAAACAGAGAAAAAAGTTAATGTAAGATGGAATACGAAAAGAATGAAAAAAATGAAAGAGAATAATAATATATTTTTATTGATTGAGAAAAGAAAAATAAAGAAAGGTAAAATAACATTACAGAAAGATAGAACAATAGATAAATAAAAATTAATATATAGCTCCCAACAAATGTATAAATGTATATATATATATATATATATATATACTATTAGGGATTAAATAGATATTTATACTTTTTGAAAAGATTTTTTTAAGTAAATGATTTATGTTAGAATTTTAAATATTATAAAAATCAAGAACATTCTTCAAAAATTCCGTTTTTATATATTTTTTAACTTTATTTTTAACTGATTTATATTAAATTATAGAAAGACAGAAAAAAAGGAGAAAGTTAATGTAAGATGGAATACGAATAGAATGAAAAAAAATGAAAGAGAATAATAATATATTTTTATTGATCGAGAAAAGTAAAATAACATTACAGAAAGATAGAACAATAGATAAATAAAAATTAATATATAGATCGCCCTCTCTCTCTCTCTCTCTCTCTCTATATATATATATATATATATGTAGAGAGAGAGAGAGAGAGCGCGAAAGAGAGTGAGAATAATATTGAATATTGTCACTCTTATTAATTAAATTATTGCTTTTTAATTTTGTTTTTAAAAAAGATTTTTTTAAAAAATACCGGTATAAAGAAGCTTGGTATATACTTATACAATAAAAAAATCTATAAGTGTATGTTTTATGTAGATAAATTAAGTAAAAAAATAAAAGTATTATATTGGGAAGCATTTAAATAGTCCAAATAGTTCTTAGCGATTTAAATTCCATGAGGTTAACTTTTAAGATTGACTACATTATAATGACTAAAATTGTGAAAATGTACTACTTTAAAGTAACTAGACCCAAAAGTATTCTTTTTAGAAAAGAAAATGTTAATTTCTTTTCATGTATTTATACTTGTTTAAGTACGCCACTGTAACTATTGAATATTGGAGAAATAACGTACATATCAATTATACATAGAACGAATAATATCATACATTACCGTTAACTGCTGCAAATATATCACACCTTGCGTCCGGAACTATTATCCGGAGTTGGGGTCCGGATGACAGGTGGCCACAAGATGCACGGCGTGTCTCCGGTTAATGCCGCCACCGGAGTCGTATTTTCCGGACGTGACTTCCGCTCAATACCGCAAGGAACACTTGTGTTGATTATATATGAGAGGTTTGTTACGTATCCATTTCAATGGAATAGTGGATACACTGTCAAACAGTGCTAGAGTATTCAAACATACAAACACACAAAATACTTGCCGTACTTATAATATATATATACCTTTAAAATAAAATATTACATATTTTAATTAATTATTTTAATGTTTGATTTTTTTATAAAAGGATTTAAACTTGGTTTTTAATACAAATTAAATTCAAAATTAAAATCTGAAATTAGTAATTTTCTAATTTACTTGTCTGTGCTTCTATAAGTGTTATTTCTGATCGGATTTTTGATAACAATTTAGAGTACAACAAATTAATAATAATTTCATATTAGAATAAAAAAAATCTATTATTTTAATATAACGAAAATTGAACTTTTTTCATAAATGAATTATGCACTTATCCCACATAACACACATTTTTTGTGATTAAATAAGGGCATTAGTTGATTATTGATCTTTTTGATTTTCAAGATTTTTGATTATTTAACCCTATGATTTAGAAAAATCCGATTATTCTTTACTCCAGTGTTTTTAAAATTGTGGCATCGCCATTGAAATCAAAAGATAAGCAACAATCAAAAATGATTATTTTTTAAAGCAACAACTAACATTAAATGTTCAATTAATGAACATTTCGTTAAATCGTTAAAAAAGTTAGTGGGTGATTGAAAAATTCATTTGTGAAAATAAATTTAAACACAATGTTAGAACTATATTGTGAGAAAATTAACAACCTTACTAGATAAAATATTATTGAAACTAATTTTGCATATTTACACTACCTCGATTACACTGTTCAGTTTTTCACAATTTTTCATTGATGATATTATAAATCCTTTACTTTTCTTGTTTCAGATTAAATATCACCAAATAGTATAAATTTAAAGAAATGCCTTATTTAACAAGAATTAAATTGCTTATCATTTAATTCAAATGACAATATTTCAGATTGAACTATCAAACTATCTTCCTATTTTTCTTATACCTCTATTTTAGTTTAAAGCTCGAAAATGATCATACCATCAACCATTTTCATTACAATTTTAGTCTCTATTCACGAAAAGTAACAAATGATTCTGTGAAAATTTAACGACGAATCAGAAAATAGTGTGAAAATGTTCACGTAACCAATAGCGTTTGCGGAAAATGCACGAGCATCTCTATCTCGTTGCTCATCCACCTATCTTGTCTGTTTGTTTGCGTTGTCTGACAATTGGATAGCGTGTGGGATGCTCTTGCGTTTTATGCTGAGCGACGAAATAATACATATAGTGCTAGTGTTCGAACACGAGAGAGATAGAATAACGCATGCGTGACTGCAACTACGGGATGAGCACAGATAAAGTGGCATCCTGTGGTAGGCGTGGTCATAGTCTACTGTCCATCGAATAAAATGGCGGATGAAACTAGATAGTATTTACAATATGAACACATTATATATATATATAATCTATAATAATGTAGAAAGATCTGTATGTATGTACATAAAAATCATTAGCAAATGATTTCATACAATCAGCGTAAACGTATTATTTCTCATCATCATAAAACTATTAAATTACTCATTTCAAATAACTCTAAAACAATTTTCATGAAAACAAACTTTAATAGATTTTTTTTCTACTGATTATAATATCAAGACTACAATAGTAGAGAAGTATTTAATTTGAATGCATAAACTATATTCAATTTTGAAACGATTCTCTGTTCAATCTAACCAAACAGACTTAATTAGCAAAAATAATAAGTCTTTTGTAAAAAAAAAATATAAAATATTTAAGTGATTTCGATCTAATAGAATGAAATTGTATGCCTCAGAGTAATAAAACCAAATATAATATTGTATTAGGTTGGTAGAAAAATAATTGCGGTTTATGATGTTATGTATGTTTTGAGAAATTCTATCTCTGCTTCTTCATGTAATTCAGCTGTGGGATAGTCGAAATCTTTGTTTAACGCCATGCTTAGAAATTTGTTCTGTTGTCGATGCAGTATTTTCATATTGTTTCTTCTCGTTCTACGCCAGATCGGTGCTGCATAGGTCATCATCGATCTGATCACCGATATGTACAGCAATTTCTTGTTGTCTGTACTCAAATGGTGGTCCCTGGCCATCAGGCCGTTCAATTTTGCAGCCACTGCTCTGGTCCTCTTCGTGATGTTGTGCAGGTGTTCATTATATAATAATTTTCTGTCGAATGGGCACCTGGATTTGGAGCTACCTGCTTTCTGTTGAAAGTGATTGTCTCTATCTTGGCTTGCTATCTTCAAGTAGATATTAGAAAGTTTAATATATACCTGAAGATGATATACATACTGAAAACTAGTAATAAAGAACAGATACTCGGTGATGATTCAAACAAACGAAAACCATCGGGATAACGCATCAATAGGATCACTGCCAGAAAATTATGTTTTATATTTTATTTGAAAGAGATTTATCTCAATTATTACAATTTCAGAAATATTTATTTATTGATGAATTTTAACCATCAATTATATAATACGCTTTTCAATAATAGCCAAATGCCAATAGTTTCATTAAAGCTTTGGTGTCGGGAAGCAGGAAAGCGTGCTAAAATGTTTAACAAATATTTTTCGATTGATTGGACATTCTTTTATCGTAAACAAAATGAAAATTGTAAATTTGTCGATTACAAGAAAAAATATGTTAATTCAGATTAGTTATTAGAATTTTATATCTATCTGATATATCGTGGAAAATCGGTGATAATATTCGGGAAAAAATAAATCTGTTGATTGGAAATATATTTGAGAGCGGAAAAGTTGATTACAATTGAAAATTTGTGGAAATAATATTACTGTTGAGTGTGAAAAATTTTGAAACAATCAATTGTACACAAAACGGTTTCACATCGGTCACATCTTGTATCTGGACGTCGGTCTTTTCCATTTGCTTTATAAAATACACACTTTGCTCGCTGACCATGATCTGACGATATTCTCTCCAAAAAATAAAATGTCGATCGGTATGGATTTGCACTTCTCCTAGAATATCCATTTGGAGCAACTTTTTGAACAATATATGAAGCCATTATGAGTTTGTAGTCAGCAAGACTTATTCTTTTACGATTCACACGGCAGTAAATAATGCGTTGTAGATTGTAAGATGAAAAATATGGAAGAAAAGTTTTTCTACCATTTGACTGTTTCTTTTGTCATTTTTTGACAGGAAAAAACTAACTGAACAATGAATCAAAAAAACCGCTGCACACAGAATTTTATTTTTTTGCGATAGACGTGAAAAAAGCAGAATCTCGAAATTTTTCATATGCTTTCTTCCAATGATGAACTTTTGGAGAAAAAAATATTATTCAACTCAGTTCTCAAGTTCTCAAGTTCACAATTTCTATAAGTTTTCAAATGAAAAAAACGTGATTTTTCTAACCTTTGGACAAACGTATTTTTTTCTAATGAAAGAAAGAGTTGTAAATTTAGTCTCATTAGAAAGTGATTCATCCAAAAGATAGTGCTTTGAGACCATAGGTTTCTTTGGAAAACATCAATAGATTCCCTAGATCCATGCCCGGTTTCAAAGGGTTAAAATTATTTAATAACATTGATATTAAGTAATTGAAACCTTTAATGCAAGACGATGAATGCTATCAATTCAAAGTCAATTTCACAGTAATTGATTAACATTCTCTCCTGTTATTCGAATAAGATCATTTTAATATGAAAATTAAATAATCAGAATAATGTTCTAGTTGTGTGCGTGATATCATTTATCAATCATAATGAAACAACTGACTTTATCATTTTTTGTGTATGACAAATATTTACCTATAAACGATTAGTCATCATATGAATATTTAATTTATGACTAATCACGTACTGATCATCGTATAGGAATATATTTGCATTTGTAAATAATACAATGCCAATTATTAATGAGCAATAATAACATCCATTCATACAAACACACACTCATATACACGAATGTATATATATATATATATATATAAAACAGAGTTTATATGAATGTATTTTACACATATATGAAAGTAAGGTGTATGCACATAAGTATCTTGTTTCAAAGTTGCGTTTGAAATTGTCATGAGCACACAAAACAGTTCGGGCGACTCAAGAAAAGCTTGTCTGTAAAGGAACGCAGGAAAATCAATATCACGACGGGTGATCGCAGCGTGTCATGGAAACTGATGTCCCATGTGGTCGGAGATCGTAGTCAGTGCAGAAATATTCAACCCTTTCACACACAATGTCTAAAGTTGCGGGTTTAATTGGTTGTAATATTAATTCAAACACAACGATTTAATTATTATTTGAAATAATTATATTGTAATAATTATTAGTGCTGATATTAATTTTATTTAAAATTCGCGATATTTTCATTCAGTGCAGAAATTATTTATGCATGAGAATCAAAATATAATATATTATTTTTATACAATTTTTTTTTATTGCTTAAATTATTCAGTAGATGTAACTTCTATAAAAATGATAGAGAAAGAAACGAAATTATAGGATCTGTCAATTATTATGCTTTTTTATGTCATTTTCAATATATATTAATTAATTACCAATGGAATTTTATTTTATTTGCCGCATTTATTCAAAATAAACTGATTCAAAAATAATCTTTTATGTATTTTTTTTAAAGCAGAATTACCAAATTTGAAACAGTTATATCAATATGATACTGAAAAAGGCTGATTATAAAAAAAGTTCAATCCTTAATATCTCATTTGAAGTCAAATAAAATGTAAAAAACTGTTTAGTTCTAAGGCACGCGATTGGAATTCATTCCAGACTTTTATACTTCAATTAAAAATATTTGCCAATATAATTTCTATGTAACTATAGGTTTCAGTTTGATGGCTCTGATTATTTTTATTTAGGTAAAAATCAAGAAATTCTTTTTGATGGTATTTTTTTTATTCTAAATAATATACAATTTAAGTAGATAAGCTAGAGTAACAGGTAAATTTTTCGACCATAATTCCTCAAAAAATAAGTTTTTGGGCGAGTATTCTTTGTAAAACAATTCTTCGAACAATTATTCTTTTAAAGATATCAATGGAAAAACAATTTCTCGAAAGGCAATTCTCCAAAAGGCATTTCTTCGAAAAGCAATTCTTCTAAAAAGAATTTTTCTGAAACCAATTTCTCACAAACACATTTCTTCAAAAATATAATTCTCCAAAAATATCACTCTTCGAAAACACAATTCCTTGAAAAGTAATTATTTGTGCATAAAATATAAATTTTTTTTTTATATAGAAATTATTTTCTAGAATATTTCATGTATCTTAATAGACTGCAGAATTTCAAAATTCATATTTATTATTTTTAAACCAATTAAGAAACATTTATACTTACTGTTTAGGACTGTTAATTCTTACACACACTCTATGTAATTAGCAATCAATGATCTATGAAAAATTCTTAAATCCGGCATATGTCTCCACATTAGACATGCTTAATAGGTTATAAGGAAACATATATCATTTTTTAAAAAGGGACTGTGTTTAGTATTAGATGATTATTTATGTTTCATTTAAAATGTCTTCAAATACCTCATTTTTATAGATACAGTATATATATATATATATATATATATATATATATATATATATATATACATAAATATAAATATATATATATATATATATATACATACATATATATACATACATATATATATACATATATATATATATATATATATATATATATATATATATATATATATATATATATATATACGAACTCGCATATAACGAGTTTACGGATATAGTAAAAAAAACCATTCAAATACATTTTAATTGACATATATTTTCATACAAATACTTTATAACAAGTTCGTTTTACAGATCAAAGAGCAAATTTGGTCATTGCTAAGAATGTATTCTTTACTTAATTGGAGATAACACTTCTTTTTTTTTCGAATTCATCTACAAATAAAACATTTATAAAATAATATATAAGTTATCATTTATCTCTCCGAAGACAATTTCAATTTGGTAAGAAACTGGAATAGATGTGAACGAAAATTTGGATTGTTTTTATAAAACATATATTGTATTAGACTTAACCGATTAAAAGAAATGTGTTCTCGACAAAATATTTCCATATTCGATCTTCGATCCATGTTTGAAATCTATTTGATTTGTTAAGAATTTCAGTTCCTTGTAATTTATTTTTTAAATATTGCATCATGTTAAAAATATTTGATTTTTATTCATAAAGCGTATTTAACATTTTTATATTTCAAACTAAATGTATTTTTATATAATCGGATCTATTAATTTTAATTATCCAAAAGAACAATCTCTTAATTTTTTTAAAAAATAAAACCAATAGGATTAATAAACATAAAATATTCTATTTTTAAATAAGATTTAGATACATTCAGTGAAACAAACAATTATTCTGTAAGCGAAACATTTCTGTCAAAAAACGTACTTCATATTAAAAATCCGACCACAAGCTGAAACATTCCTATATTTTTTTATTCGTAACATCAATACTCAGCGATGCGGTCATAATGCCAGCTTTGCTGCTGACATGTCCTTATACCACGATTCTGCATGCTTTTACTCTACAAGAACCGTAAAAAAACGAACAAAATCATTTTCGAAACGAGAATAAACGTATAACATCACAAACACAACTCGTAAATCCATCTTTATTCGATACGCGTACGTGGCGTATAATGAAAGTTGGAAAAACGGTTAAAAATTCGTAACGAAGAAAGAATATCGAACCATTGAGTAATCTGTATTCTCCTCTCTTTGCTGGGTGTAGGTCTTCGTGACGATTTTGAAAACCGTTGCTCTGATCAAGTCGGCTTTGCGAAGCGTTCAGAAGCGCCGCCAGGCGGTTGCTCCGGACTGATTTTGCTGCCATCTGTCGTTCCGTCTTGGATCATTTCATTCGTTACGTGGCGAATTTGAAATATACGTCCAATTTTATTGCAGCTTGTCAGACGAGTACAAAATATAATCTGTGGATTGTTAGTTTGTACCTAGATGTAACTCATATAATATATATATATATATATATATATATATATATATATATATATATATATATATATATATATATATGAATTAATTTTTAATAACCTAATTTTTTTTATATCAGTCAACGATTCTTTTTGTGTAACAACAAAGAAATAATACCTTAACATTACAAAATAATTAAATTAACTTAATTATATACAGATATTCATTCGCTTACTTACAGGCTTTAATAATAGAAAATTGTGAAAATAATAATAATGTTATATTTCCATACAATTATACTGAAACGATATTTTTTTTAATTATTAATATTTAAATTTATGGTATTTTCAATTGAACCCATTAAAGCGAGCTCATTTAATCTGTAATTTTTTATGAAATTTCACTCATATCTGTTGTAATGGTAGAATTAGATGAATCCGATTAGTGTGGACTTTTTCATGTGCGCTCTCCTGAGTTCACATATATTTTTGAATATAACAACTTTGATAAAAATCATTTTATTATATGATTTTTTAATTGAATCAGTCCTCTAATATTTGTATATTATTTTAATTACAGAACTTATTTTAACAATTAATTTAATACAAAATGTCAACAGATTCATTTATAAACCGATACGATATACATCACAAGACCACACATAGTAAATACTAATAATATTTGCACAAGTAGAAACCAGATTGTAAATATTGACAGTATGGTAACGATATTAAAATTAAATCTAAAATCAAACTAAACCTTTCTATGTAAGCTATTTTCTGAAAATACATCATCTATAGAAATTAAAAACATCAGCGAATGAAATGGTTAGCAAGTCGACCTCTATTCAGAATGAAAGCATTTGTATGTTCATTTTTATCAACATCTATTCACGATTTTCAAAGCCTTCATCGAAGAAAGAAGGTGGTCACTCTATTTCATTATTCAATTATTTGAATTTAATTATCGTGACGTTCACGTATTTATCATGTTCATATGTCATTTCGATCACTATAATTATATATAATTTGTAACGACCTTCTTTGACACTTCGTTGTACGCTAACATTTTCGTATTGTTCCAATAGATAATTAACGTATAAGTTTCATTTATTGGATAACGAGTATTTAATTGTAATATTTGAACGATAATAATGAGTTATCGTCGCTGCTTGCTGTCGATTACGATTTAATTTTTTATTTTATATCGATCTTTATAATATATGCAATTATCTATCGTCGTAAATTTATTTTTATACTGTTTCATAAATTATATATATATATATATATATATATATATATATAATAAACAAGAATTTTAATCATAGGATTTTAATTGATTTCAAAATCGAATATTACATCAACCATACTATGACAGTGCAAATCTTTTTATTTGTAAAATGAGATGTTTGGGTTTGGGCAGAATCTCTTTATCCAGACATATATGTAAAATCTTGTTACTCACATTAGTAATCACGCTATTCATGTAATGAGAATAAGGGTAAATATAACATTTTTTTAATCTCCTGAAATTTTTTTCCCCATCGATTTTTTAACAACAAAGTAACTTTCAGAATCAATGAATGAGTTTAAATCTTAGTTGAAATATAAAATAACAAAAATAATACTAAACTTTTCAGGCGATATTAAAGGTTACAAGATAGAACAATTGTGATATCAAAGTACAATTAATTATGAACCAATATTATATTTCACAATTTTCAGTTCTCCACATTTAAAATTCATAAAAAATCAAAAAAATTATGAAATGTCAAGTTAATATTGTAGAATTTATGAAACTTAAAAATAGTGTAATGTGTTCATATGTATATATATATATATATATATATATATATATATATATATATATATATATATGCACTATTTATTCTGGTTTAATAAATAATACAGAAAGCTATTAGTTCTATTATCTCAAACGGAATACAAATACATATTCGTAATTTCAAAATCGATGCCGTGTTGTCTTTTTACAAACAAGGCACATCCCTTCTTGTCAAATAAATCATTATTCAATCAAAAACGAATTTTCCATCTTATCGATACTCGACATATGGTCGACATTCTCGATCGTTCAGGTGTCTGTCGGAAATCATACACATTAAGTAGACACGTGTACAAAGCGGTGAGTAAACAGACTACTGTCTGGATAATGCTTATTTAGATACACGTGTCATCGTGTCTTTTCGAAAAACGAACAAGATATACATTGAATGCTTCATATCAAGTTTGGCTCTCTGTTCGTCACGTAATTAAACAACGTCATAGCTGTCATATCAATGATTATTTTATATCTTTTCGTTTTGTTATTTGTGGTTAATTCGTGTGGGAGTGTTTAAAGAATGTGTTACACGATGCGTTTGAAATCTAATTGTATTTGAAAGAATAATCAATTATAAACGGTTTAGAATAAAAATATAATTTCTTTCAAGAAAAGTATCTATTTCAACCCATTCTAGACACTTAGGAAAACCTAATTCACTAGAAAATCCTTATTCATTTTTTTAAAATTATTAAAACATATTTTTCTATTGAATTGTAAAAAATATTTCAAATATTTAATACTCTTTGAGTTTGACGTATTTAAACTACTGAAAAAATATTCATTTTCAGATCATAAAAATTAATTATTTTTATGACCTGAAAAAATATATTTATCGTTATTTATTAATATGATACGAATAAGAGGGAAAATCGAAAAAAAAGATTTTTCATATTTGTAAATTTTCTTTCGAATTCATATTTCATAATTCTGTATTTACGTCAATCTAATGATACAAAAAAAAATGTATATCAAAATAAGTATGCATTTTTTTTATAAAAATCCTTTATTTTTTAAATTTCTTTTACTAAAATATACTTTTTCACATTCACTCGAATTGCATTTTTGCACATTCACTCATTTTAGATATATTCAAACATTTAATTGTCTTTAATATTGTAATTATATTAAAATGACACAGTTAAAGAATATAAAATCGTCGAAACAAGAATAAAAAACAAAATAAAAAAGAAAAAAATTAGTGCATTATGTATTTAATATATATATATATATATATATATATATATATATATATATATATATATAAACTTGTATTTGTACGTTTTCTTTTAAAATCACTACAATAAAAAATAATTTCTCAAAATAAATTGCTTTGAAAAATCGGCATTGTATTCACTTTGATAAAAATATAAACACAGAGTGACATCCATCTTTGTATTATATCACACTGCTTGCTTTTACTATAATATTATTTCAAAAATATACCGGGAAAGGAGTCTATTGTAATAACATACATTTATCATTCTTGTTTCTCTTTATTTCTCTTGTGATTACATATCACTAAACTGGATGACACTATATATATATATATATATATATATATATATAAAAATGTTTTTAAAGCAAAATTATATCATGTATCAGTTTGATAAAATGTATTTTTTTCTATCATGGAGCAGATGGATGTTACAGATGATTTCTAAAGAAAACGACCCATTTCTATTACCTAATTTACAAAACTTGTCTGATTATGTTTTATAGTCAATCGTTACAGGAAAAAAATATTAAAAAATAGATTTTATCATAAGAAAACGCTTTTTTAAAGATTTTCACAGCTTAATGTAGAACCGCATGTCAGCAATTGAGAAACAATGCTATATATATATATATATATATATATATATATATATATATATATATATATATATATATATATATATAAACATTAAACTTTAAAAGTAATCGATTTTAAAACTGCTTTTAAAAAAACAGAATATATAATTTAAATTTTCAAAAAAATTCAAGTGAGATTACTTGTTAGATTTGAAAAACATGAAATCTCGAGCATTTAATCGTTTTATTTTTTAAGAGTGCCTTAAAATAAAAAAATGCAAATCAAAAATTAGTATTCAACGAAATGAAATATAAGTATTTCTTTTATTTATAATCCAATATTTAGTTTCCTTACATATTCCGTAAACACTTGATATATAAATAAATAGATAAATACGAATAGAAAACGCTTGCAGTGTAATACAACCTTAAACACATTCTATATGAAAAATTAATATCTATTGATGCTCCCTATTTGTACATCATTGTCTAAAGGTTGTTGTTTTTTAATGGTCAACGATCATCACGATTCAATCTAATCGATTTCTGTTTCCTATTTTTAGAATAAAACATAGAATTTTCTCATTTGTATAAATATAAATAAACCATGTTGTATATTTATGAATAGTATAACGCATGGATTATATAATAACAATAATTTAAAAGATAGGAAATATTTTTAATTAAAACATATTTTGTATTCTTAATAAATTAATATTTTCCTAAATTTTCAAATAAGTTCATAATATGTACAAAGATTTAAGAGATTTATCTAAAACATATTGACTAATTATTCATGATGGCTAAAAATTAATTTTTCATTTCATCGATTATATTTATTAAAATATATTTATTTGTTGAATAGTATTGTCAAACTAAAAAAGTTTAAATATTCTAATATTTTTTCAACTAAAAACATATATATATATATATATATATACATATACATATATATATATATATATATATATATATATATATATATATAAATAAATCACATGGACTGATAATACCAAAAATAAGTTCAATACTTTCTTTCTGAATAGAAGAATGAGTAAGGAAAAAATATACTTAATGTTTTGTCTACACCATTAAAAGTATAAAAGTTTATTTAATATCTTTATATATATATATATATATATATATATATATATATATATATATATATGAATTAATTGTATAGGATATTTTTGTAGATTTATAACATTAAATATAATTTGACCTTTTTTAATGTAATATCTAAATAAATATCTTTATAAATTAAAAAAATAGAATAAATGCAGCATTTTAACAAGAAACTTTTTACTTGAGATAGAAAAAGAGAGTTTACTTTCAAAGAATATCAAATCTCCATATGATTCATCAGTACAAAATATATTTTTTTAATGATACACTCTATTTTACAAATACTCGAAGCCATTAAGAATATTTAAATTATCTTTATCTATCTTTAATATATCGACTGAAATTTTCAACAATATTCTGTTAGGTTAAATCTAGTTAAATATAGACAATATAGTTAATTATATGTGAACATTACATTTAGTATTTCCATCTTTGTAGTACTTGTTTACACTCTTAAGGTGAAAGCTATATATGAACAATATTTGCATTTCTCTTCATCTTCAATTGGAAATTTTTGAAATCGAATTATCAGTCTATACCTATTATATTAATACTTTAAAAGATACCATAGGTACAAGAAAATATTACTAACTAATATATAGAAGATTTTTTTATGTAGGGGTAGTTATATAATTTGTTTATTAATTGAAATTTTTTTTTTTTTAATTCATAAAGGATATTATAACCATTTTGACCTGCTTTAACTTGTTCTATTTGATTATAATTCTATACATTTTTGTAGAAATAAGTGTGCAATTAATTTCATAGGAAATTCCATATTATTAAATTGTAAGGTTATTATTAATGCCATATATATTAGCATTAATAATATCTTTACAATATATATATATATATAAGTAATCAGTCATCGCCCTTATGATATCATTATTCCTTGTAAGCCGTCCATAATTCTTTGAAAACTTGTATCATTTTTCTATAAATCATTTTTCATTTCAGTCAGTGACGGAACACAACAAAATACTGTACCTAACTAAAGCCCATTTAAAATTACATTTTTTTTGTTACGGTTACACACAAAACAGCAACCTTAATGATATCGCCAAGATTACATTTATTATCATCACCAACTCCATATCAGCTAGCGAACAATTTCCTTAAAAATTTAATACATTTTCGATAATTTTCAATTTATATTCAAATTTTCATATCGATTAACAGATTAAAGTCGCTGCGTATATACTTTTATATAGTATCTTATCACAAAAAACATATTTTATAATGACACAATAAATTAGTCTTTGTTGCGATTAGTAAATAAGAAAGACAAATTACATATAGTATGTTTATAGTTTATCTGTTAATCAGCATGCAAATACGTACCTATATTATTTAAAATTTGTTTTAATATGTGTGTATGTTTACAGTGATGTTGTATTTGCGTTTGGTTTATATATCAATTCTTATATATATATATATATATATATATATATATATATATATATATATATATATATATAACCAGATAACAATCAAAAACCACCCAGTCGTTAAGGAAAAACATAATTTGACAATTAACTATACAAAGAAAGAGAACATAAAGAAAAATTAAAAATATGAATTGAAGTTCGACTGGTAAAAATTTTACAATGAATTATTGGTACTAAATTTTTTATCGTCAAAACTATATATATATATATATATATTGAATATACTTTAATTCTGATAAAAATGATGGGAAGATACAAAGAATACTTGTAAGTTCGACTAAGTTCGATTCTTATAACTATTATAAGTTAATGAAGTTTGGTTAAAGAAAAATGAATAATCAATTTTATGTAACGAAAAGATGGATTATTTAATCAAATCATTTAATGAAATCTTTTATGATTTTAAACTTTAAATTTTCAATATGAAAGATATGAAAAATTTGAATTGTTAGAGTTATATCTTTAGGGGTAAAACACAAGACAAAAATTTTTAATAGTTGTTCCAAATAGAAAATGTGTTGAATATTAAACATAAACATATTCAATATCTCATAATCGCACATCTAATGTCGTATAAACAATAATTAGAAATGATTAGTAATCAATTATTGAATATTTTTAATCGGAAATATTTTTTTTAGTGTCAGTCAATATGTACATAGGTTTGTTTATATCTAGTTTCATTTAAATGCTGGAACACTTTATATATATATATATATATATATATATATATATATATATATATATATATATATATATGTATATATGTAGAAACATGTACGATATTTTGAAAAAGGTATGTGCATTTACAACAGAATAATTTACTTCAATATTTTTATCCAAAATTTAACAATGAGATACATGCTTCATATTTTGTTGAAAACGTGTCAAGAATTAAAAAATCATAAAAATCTAATAATAATTTACATGTCGTAATATAAATATGAAAATAACCTTCCCCTCAAGGTACTTCTTCTTCACAATGCTCCTGGTCATGACCAAGAAAAGATTAAGTTTATAAAGATTAATATTTAATATAAAGATTTTAAGATTATAAAGATTAAGTTCTTACCACCTAACACCACATCTTTGCTGTAGCCCATGGACCAGCAGGTAATTTCTAACTTTAAGAAACTCTATACAAAGAGAATATTTAGGGCATGTTTCGATGCTATCCAAAACAATGAAATGATCCTTAGAGAGTTCTGTCAAAAGCATTATAACATCCTCCATGCTGTGAAATTGATTGTGAATGTATGGAGTGATGTCACTGTATGTACACTAAACACCTCCTGAAGGTCATAATATTCTGATGTGGTGCATGATCATAATTTTGTTGGTTTAGAAATAGGCAGAGGCAGTCCAATATGGATAGGTTTTTCACTAAAGCCTCAACTTCCTATCTAGTTCCACTTCCACAAAGAGGGTTAGAATTAATTCTCTACTAGTAGTGAATTATCAGAAATCTTCATGGTGGGTGATTTTTCCTCTAAAGACCGGCATTGGTAAATTGCTGGTGTGGACGATCATCGAATAAAAACTGATTATTAGCAACAAAAGGTAGAGCAAAATAATTTAATTTCAATTCTTATACGTACGTTTAAAATTAAATTTTATCTAATGTACTATTATGATTTCGGCGGATTTGCATCAATTAGAAGGTTTGCATATTTCAAGTGCCTTAAACAACGACCATTTCAAGGAACGGCCGTTAGTCCTGCTTCAATTATGGGTCTACTGTATGTATATATATATATATATATACATACACACACACACACACACACACACATATATATATATATATATATATATATATATATATATACATACATACATAAATGAATTCGTGCACATACTTAAGTGTCTTTATCTGCAGAAAGAAATATAAATTCTATATAAAAACAAATCATTTTAATTACGTTATTAACGAAACAGTACCTGAATAGTACTCATTGATTGACCTAATTATTATATTTCGTTTTCGAACACAGTCACAAAAGTTATCAGTTAAGATTGCTTGATGTTATGAAAAAAAAATAAAATTATTTTACTTTCAAATACATTAACATAAAAACAGCATATATGGAGCGCGAATATAATTCGGTTCGTTGAATAAAGAACGAACTATATTTGAAACTCAAAAATTGCCACCGGCGTCTTTCTTTGTTGAGATCACACCCTGAACCACCGGCACGCATGTATAAAATTGTACACGCGATTACCGTGCGAGATGTTAAAGTCGTGAGGAGGCTCATAAGTTGTTATTATTGAGGGCTGAGGAGGACTTTGTTTGACATTTTGTTTGCTGGTCGACTGAGTTGATTATTTTACAGTAGCGTAGTGATTTAATTTTTTTTTTGATTTATTTATTTCGTTTTTTTTTACATACATGTGCACATGTAGTTTATGGTTATAGTTAATATAGGTTAATATTTTTTATACCGTTGTAAAAACTTTTTTCGATAATAAATCTATAAAATTCTCAAGACAAAGATTATTAAATTTCAAAAATCAAATATTTTCTTTTTTTTTAATCTATGTATTGAATTATTAAACAATAAAAGTTCAATTGGAATATTAACTTATTAAAAACTATGTTTTTATTCAGATGACATTTTAAGGTTTGTAAACACGGCATACTTTAATTCCCTCTAAAGTGACATTTAAGGTTTTTTATAGACGTATTGCTATTATAATGGTTTTAATAAAAAAAATTCAAACTTGAAAAAGAAATATGCCACTAATTTCAAAGTAAACAAGCAAAAAAACATATGAAAAAATAAAAAGAATTTATAAAATAAGATAAAGAATTGAAAAAGGGTAGATAGCAATCAAAATAAAACACTTAATAAAATAAAGATTATTTGAAATAATATAGATGAAATTGAGATATTATTAAAGAACTGTTGGAAAAATACTTGTTAAATAAAAATATTTATTATAGAATTATAACAAATCAAATAGTTAAATTTGTCTTCAAACGAGATAAAAATACAATTTCAATAAGGAGAAAATTGGTGAAAACTACCAAAAAAGGTGAGATATTAACAAGTAACAAAGTAGGATATTCTCGTTGATTAATATGATTCATAAAAATACTATAAGAATTTGAAATAAGAGCTAATAAGCTAGACTTGAAGATAAAAATCTAATACAAAAATAATCCAAAAAAAGACTTTCAATTTTATCTTTAAAAGAGATGTCAATTTCCAGTTTACTAGAATTGAATCCACAAACATCACATATAGATAGATTTTGTGAGCTAATAAGCTGCTAGTAAAAATTTGTATGAAGATGCCTGATGTCGGAACTTGTCTCGAAAAAAAAATAATAACTTGAGGGATAAAATTTAAAATAATAAAAGATACACAGGAACACAGAATAATAAAAATTAAACATATCTATATCCAAAATATATGAAATAGAATATTAATGAAAAAATAAAAATAAATTTGAAAAACAGGCTGAACAATATTTATGAAGATATAAACCAGTGAAAAATATTAATAACTAATTCTAAAGAGGATCGTTATATTTGACATCAACAATTCTCTACGGTTCTAAAATGTCTCCACCACTGGAAATTATATTCTTGGTCAATTCTCTTTCCTTCCGCATGCAACGGTCGACAGTGTACAGTGGCAACAAGATAGAGTGGATAGCGTGTGTATGTGTGTATGTATGTGAATATACGTGTGTGTGCGTATATAAGTGCTCGCGCTGGGATCGAACTCTAGGCCCGGCCGGGAAACGTGCGAGCACGCGACACCGCCGACCTCGCGGTTCAGTCGTCGAGATTCCAGATATGAATCTCATTCACGCGACATCATACCTCGCCTGTAACTAACTAGTTTAACCTCGTATATCATATTTCGTTATCTCATAATGCGTTCATGGATAGCTATGTAAATGTATCAGAATTATACAGAGCGATAAAATATATTTTAGGTCTGAGAACATAGTTACAAGTATGGTACTAGCCTAAAATCTACCCATACTAGATGGATGGGTGTATTATTTTACATTAGTTGCGTGTGACAACCGAAAAAAATTGTATCAGAATCAAAAACATGTAAATTTTGGTTATATATATATATATATATATATATATATATATGTATATAATTACAAGTTAATATAATTTAACAAAATTTTAAACCGTACTCATACGAATATTCGAGTCTTTTATTAAGAAATTACAGGGAATCAAAAACAATAAAAAATGCCAAAATATTATTATGAAGTACATAAATTAAAATACATTATAAAATATTTTTTGTATACCATCGCAATTATATGTATTGAAATATATATATTAACTGATTTTTTAATCGCGTTTCATAATACATTTTTATTCGTTTATAAAAATATAATATGTTTAAATTCAATTATAAACTTTATTTTATTCACTAACAAATATTTAGTTTGTAATCTCAAAAGTATATATATACATATATATATATATATATATATATATATATATATATATATATATACACCATATCAGTTATATTTATTTTATTACATATATATATATATATATTTTATAAAAGTGATTTCATTTTCCAATGAAAATATGCAATTACACACAAATGATACTTGTAATACTCGTATAAAATGAACATTTTTCACATGAGTAAATAATAATAAGTTAGTAATTATAAATTTCATCCTTTGAATCGTTGCTATAATATTTTTCCAATTATTAAAATTAATATCAATTAACTCAAAACCGAAGCTAATACCCAAAAATACATCTTTTTTTCTTAATTTAAATTATTTATGCATAAAATACTAAAATAATAGTAATAAAGGTATTTTAAAAAATTGAATACAAACAGTAGTGAAGAAAATTCTTTCAATGATAATTTTTAAAGAGCCATCGTGGTTTTTCTATTAGTGTAATTAATAATTAAGAAATAAACATAATTAATAAATAATAATAATAATAATAATAATATTTTTATGCATTTGACTTGGGATCACTTTTTTTTATCTTTAATTCTAATACTTTATTGATACTTTTTTTTGACATTGTTATTAAATCATATTAATGATTTTACAAATATTTAGAAGATGAACACACCAAACATTTTACTTTATTAGAATATTAAATAATTTAATATTGTGTATTGTGATGCGCTATAAATATTTCAATGGCAAAGTCATTATCTTTCAAATATTATCACAGAAAAGCACATTTATTGTTAATACTTTTAATCATATTAATATGATAATATGTTATTATAACTAAAAATCTCGATATTTTGTAATAAATTGATTATCGTTACCGAAAAAAATTATAATGCGATACATTAGAAAACAGTTCGACAATCGCTGTATAAAATAAATCATTCAGTGTAGTTTTAATGACGACTTTTAATTTTATGCATAGCACTAAATAAAAAAAATTCGTCGTGTATTACCATGTTAATAAGACATTAATCTTTCCAAGGCTATTAGCAACAATTAGATATGCATATAGCATCTTATCTGAACGTTGAACAATAATAAATACAGAAAAAAAATAAAAGTATCGTTTTGGCCTTGTATACACAACGATGTTAGTACGCAGCGGGAAGCGCTGGTGTCGCGTGCCAGGTAGCGGTTGGATCGCTGGTTCAGATCGTCGATGAGTGCTACTGCCATCTATGTGCGTGTAAAATATTTATACACGTTTTGAAATGCTAATTTTCATTCCATATATTTTTCAATAATGAGTATATCTGAATGTGAAAATAATTAAAAATGGAAATATGTACACGGACAACGAACACACACCGGTTTAAACATATGTTTGCATGTACAGGAGCTTATTTTACTTATTTAAGCTTAGTACAATTGGATTTTGTGCGTGTGAAATTATATTTTTGAATATATTTATCGGTATGTGCTTCGTAATAAAACGATAATCGATTTTAAATCTATATTTATATATTTGAAACATTTTTAAATAAGTTAATTATCATATAT
>CM068317.1:32997500-33200000 GCA_034766995.1 Acanthacorydalis orientalis
ATCTACATCTAAATTAAATACTATATTTGGAAAATATTTCAACCATTTTATTCAACAAAATTTTATTCACAACAGATAAAGCATTTAATTAACATGTTCTCTCAATTTCCATATACACAAGAACTTTGCGTAGCATAAAATAGATTGGTAGCAATGTTCTTTATAAAATTCAAACTATTATTTTATATAGATAGTAATGACTTTTCGAATTCAAAAAAAATATTGTTTTATATTCTTTTGCAAATAAGGGTTTTATGTTAATATTAATCAATATTAATAAATTTAAGATTCACTGTTTCAATGCTTAAATATATTCTTTTCTTTAATAATTATTATTATCCATTTAATAAAAGAGATAATTTTTATATTACCATTTAAATTTTCATTACAATAGAATATTTGTTATAATTAATAGAAAATTTAATAAATCAATATATAATTTTACACTGAATTGATCGTAGCTTAATAACTGAAAATTGTTTGAACGTAGAATATTATTTGTACGATTTTTGTTATATATATATAACATTAGCTAAGTATGATTAAAATTTAAAGAATAGTATATTTCTACATTTTAAATCAGTGGTTAATGATATAAAGTAATTCGTTTAATATATTAATAATATTATTAATATATTGATAATATAATCTATTAATAAGTGTCGAAGATCAACCAGACTTTTATGAAAAGTTTCAGAATTTAATTTTTACTTATCTAGTAAGTCATTAATAGCAATGAAAGAACAAAACTTGTGCTATATATAACTATTTTATATAAAACTGTAAAAAATACATGGACTATATATATATATATATATATTACAATATTGAGCGAATATATGTGATATAAGTGAAGCGAGTCTGGGGTGTGACTGAATCAAGTGGTGGCAGCTCCCGCAGGGGTCGCCGAGTGTAGCACGTCCAGGGTATGATTAAAGCAAGCGGGGGTACACCACACCTCCTTCGTAGGTAACCGAACGTAACAAGTAACAGATCCCCATAGTTTATATACATATATATATTTATATATATATATATATACATACATATATATATATATATATATATATATAATTATTTAATGATCTAGTAATTGTTTTATAAATAATGAATAATATATGAGACAGGAAGTATTAAAAACACTTTGGGGAAGTGAGAAGGAGAATACAAATGCCTATACAAGATTGATCACAAAATTGTTAAAACAATTGTGCAAGATCAAAAACAAAGATAATATTTTTATTACAAACGTCAAGAGTATTTAATAAAGAATTAGAAAAAATGATGGTAAAACTGAATTTAATTAAAAAAGTCTAAATAAAAACAACCGGATTAAAATTAGATATGTTGAATGAATACGTGCTCCACCCTGTTGTCGCCTAGTAAAACTAAACGGTAAGATTTTAGTTCAGTTTTATACCAAGTGTGAAGATAGCAGACGCCATACAATTCACCACGTACCTCTCCCCCAGCCTTTTTGGCCGTGAACTGGTTTCACAGCCATATGAGATGTGTTGTGTTTAGTGCGAAGTAAATTCGCTTGTCAGTGTATGAGATATTGTTAAAATACGCGAATAAATTCGTACAAAACGTGCTAATGAACATCGTCGAGTGCGCAATACAGTGTAAACAGTGCATGTGAACAACTGATGCTTCTTATATTAATAAAACAACCACGGTGGATCTAAACCCGAGGTACGAACAGTAAAAAATATAATTCAAGCACTGTATGTAATTTAAGATAGGGTTGTGTATCTCTGATGCAGTCTACTACACGTATTTATTTTATATTTAATACTGTTTTATGTGTGCATATATATATATATATATATATATATATATATATATATATATATATATATATATAATTTGTAAAAAAAAACAATCAAATTATTATAACATTTAAAAAACATCAATTGCATATTCATGTTTTCCAGCACCGTTTTGATAAATACTTTAATTTTACTTAAATAAATTTATATTTTAAACATAAATTATATTTGTATACAGACTTACAAATATATATATATATATATATATATATATATATATATATTTGTATGTACATATATGTACAGCGTATATAGAAATGTGTATACATATAAAAAGAATATATACATGTTTATTTGTACAGTCTATGATAATCAAATCGTATATGTATATATATATATATATATATATATATATATGTAATGTATAAGTCATATAAAAAGTCTACAGGTAAAAAATAAGTACATATCGTTCGTTAATATCTTTTATATTCTGAGGATAGGTCATGGCGAGTCGGTCGGTAAGGGGATGTCTATACAGGGTTGTACGCTATATAGTCATTTACGTGTTACCAACTGTGTGCATTCAAGGGCGACTTTTATGGGTCAAAGCGTATACGTTGTATTTATTTATTTCAAAAATACGTTTGCATTGAACTATTTGATAATTTATTATGAAGATTCATAAACATTCGCAATTAAAATTCAAATCTAATGAATCAATTACCTGTTTTTACTGTTTAATAAATAGTATTTACAAACATTTATGTTCGAATGACGTATTTGGTTGTTTGTCATGTATACTTTTTTGCATAAATATTTATTGTTGTAATATTTGTATATTTTCATGACATAATAAGTTGTTAATCTATTTTAAAATACTAAATGTTTATTATATGAAAACAGATTTTTTTATTCAATCAATGTTCGTATATTGTATATTTTTCATCATCATTATTGTTTAAAAATTACTAAAATGAAGTATATTTGTTTTACCAAAAAAATAAGAAACTACATCATAATAATATTTTTATATGAATAATTCATAAAATTTTACAGTTATTTTTATTAAAGTATACAAAAAGACAAAAAAAGTGTGAGAAATAAATGCAACCACGAAATGAACTTGATTTAATAAATTATAAATTCGAAATTCATTTTAATGGTTGTATTACATTAAGAAAACTGTTATGAATATGTAATAAGTTTAGATATGATTATTTTTTGAATAATGTGTGTAGTTAAGAATATACTTGTATTATTTTTTATCTAATGTTCAAAAAACAAAAATCATACATTAGTTTTTTTTTTGAAATTTATTATATATTATAAATAAAGATTTTTATAGATATTAAAATGTAAGTTTTAAAATATCCAAACTTGGTAAAGAAATAGTAAAACTTTATGGCTACTTTTTGTCGAAACCGCTTGGTCTTGTCATTTTACTTACTTAAATGGTTTTTCGAAGAGGCTGTAGAGGAATTTCCAATTGAAATCGTTTGTGATTCAATAGATGAATGGTTTGAACGTTTGAAGGTTTCTATGTAGGTGAGGGTGTTTGAATATAATATTTTTCATAATATTTATTTAGATTGTATGTTGAAAATAAGTTATTGCTACCTTTTCATATTGGAAAAGAAACTTGTAGTAGAATTGCAATACTACATTTATATTTTTCTAATTCTTTTTACGAAAAAATAAGACAATTTATTATGATACTTAACATTTTTGAAATATGAATAAAGGCAATATTGTTCAGTTTTATTATCCCACCATTCCACATATATATGTCCAGTATTTCAACTGTTTTAATTTTTAATTAAGAACATATAACATTATAAACAATATTGCACTTTTTGAATGATGTTAAAGATAGTAGTTTTTTTAAAGACAAAACTGGATAAAAAATTGCGATTCTTTTTTTTCTTATGAATAAATTAACATTTAGGACTGAATCACTTCTCTTACACCATACACTTTTATTTCAAAATGTTTAATAATTATTTTCCATTCATTTTAAGCTGCGTATGCATTTCGATGGCGACGCATCAGACTGTTATTTTCAGAACACACAGGCTCAGAAACTCGGAAGATGATTGTACAATGTAACCATGAAATGCACATTAGTTGCTAAAAATGAACAATAAGAAATTGTTGAATATTAGGTAGTGAGTGGAAGAGATTCCTTTCTGAAACTGAAGAGATTGATTAGTGAAGATACGTTGTCCTGGTCGTTTTCGTCAATTGGTTTACGTGAATTTCTGTTGGAATGGAAAACTAATGGAATGAATATTCAGTTATTCATTCCATTAGTTTTGGCATGTATGCCATGTTCAATTAGTCATCTAAAATCTACTGGAAGATGACACACATGCTGGAACTAGTAGTGCAAAATAGAAACTTTAGCGATTAAAAATACGAAGATCACCAGGACAAAGCTTAACTGGATCACAGAAATATACGATTATAATTTTATTAATAAAGCATTAAAAAAAACTTTGAAATTGATGAAGAATATTTAAAACGAATTTTATTAAAATACATCTACCTTGTGAAACAACATCATAATAAATTTTAATTAAAACATATAAAAAGTGTAATATTTGTATATCGTGTAATAAGAGTCTCGATTATATATTTATTATTTTCAATGTATAAGTACCAACTAGCTGACAATTCTGAAAAAATGGCAATTTTATTATTCATTTTTAAGAAACTGTTGTATATTTGTATTATAAAACTTCTAAATAAATACAAGAATTTGATATAACTTAATATATAAAAATATTTCGAAAATTTAAAGTTCATTTCAGGCATTCTAACAATAATCAAGTTCTCTCTCTCTCTCTCTCTCTATATATATATATATATATATATATATATATATATATATATATATATATAAGGAAACGTATTTTAATTTCAAGTGAATTATGAGTTGTGTTTAAATTTTTTCATAAAGACGGTCTTATGAAAATAAATTATCTGTAATGTTTTTTAAATTAAATATTTTATTAAAAATGTAATAAAAGAAAAACTGTATTCTATTCATGTTTGTCTTATATTAACTGTTCATTTTTTTAGTTCAATAAAAATGATTTGCACGTGCATAAAAAGTGTTCAATTTGCTGCATCATCTTATAAATTATACACATAAACACATACATCAATACATCTATATATATATATATATATATATATATATATGATAATCTGTCCGGTTCCTCATTTTAATCTGAAAAATGCTTTCCTATTCAGCTTTTCAAAATCGCCCACGAAATTGAAATAAATTTAAATATTTGCTACGTCTGATTTTTTTCTAAAGGTTACTTTTACATTATTATCTTTTCTTTTATTCCTTTTTTTTAGTATGATTGTCATACGTCGACCTGTTCTTTATATATTTATTTTTTAAATATTAATTACTTTTCTTATACTATTAATGTATATTTTTTTTTCTTAATCCGATTACTGTATTCACTATATATAAAATAAACTCGGTTGTATGCTTTTTAACTGTATAAAATAATATAATAACTATGAAAAAGGAATAAATGAAGATACTGTCAAAGAAATGCCTTCAAATTATTCACTCTTTATGTGATTATAATCTGTATTTTCCTCTCTTTTGTATTGAAATAATGTGACGTAGTCTTAATAATAGACATTAACCGTGTATTTTCTATAATTTCAAGTAATTAATCACGTTGTTGTTTCGAACACTTATTTATGTCATGAAAGTTTAATCCTAAATCATTTATTTCATTTACAGACTTTGTAAAACGTACATATAGTAAATTATATTGATAGTAATATATTTCATTTCTTTACTTTATGCTTAATTGATAAAGCAAGTGTCATTTATGTAAAATAATATAATTTTTAAATAAG
Organism: Acanthacorydalis orientalis; assembly: GCA_034766995.1. Taxonomy (NCBI): domain Eukaryota; kingdom Metazoa; phylum Arthropoda; class Insecta; order Megaloptera; family Corydalidae; genus Acanthacorydalis; species Acanthacorydalis orientalis. The sequence continues at coordinate 33,003,161 of CM068317.1, forward strand.
TATAGGTCCTTATATATATATATATATATATATATATATATATTTAAGAATATTGTATATATTTTTTAATATTAAGAAATTTATATGTTTAAAAACTATTTGAAATTTAGAGGAAAATGTATTTAAAAATAAAACAAATTCATACTAAAATTCAAAGGAATGCGTACGCATTTTTTTGTGTCTCTTTTGTAAAATGTTATGACTTGTGTAATATTATTTGTCTGATTATTTATAAAAGTTAGACTTATTTGTGCTAACTAATGTTCTTTAGCCTATATTCTGAAATATTAAAATATCAAATGTTCTTTTAGAGTATATAAAAAGTTATAGTTTTCTTAACAAAAAATAGTTATTTCAAATTTTTCAATTTATGTGATATGAACTATTTAAAATTCATATTTATTAAGATGCGTCTGGTGTATACATTAAAGTAAAAAAATGATCAAAAATCTCTACTGTTTATATTCGGTGAAGTTAGTTTTGAATGATGCCAGTTATTTTAACAGTTATAATAACTGTTATGTGAATATATTTTTTCTGTTTTGCTGACATTCTTTTCACATATTTAAATTAATATATGTGATTTTATATTACATTATATATATATATATATATATATATATATATATATATACACATTATTTTGTGTATAGTATTAAAATTTAGTATAGTATAATTTCAGTTATGTTGGAATAGTGTCCATATAAAAACATAGATGCACGTACACACACACAAACGTACACAAATATATATATATATATATATATATATATATATATATATATATATAATTTACGCACACAAGCTAGTATATAATTAGATATACATAATGACTTATCCAAGTATAATTATTTAACGGTCTAGTAGTTAAATTGTCTGGTACTGAATTTATAAATTCGAAATCATATCAAAAGTAACAGGCGTGTGTTAATGTGATATATAAATAATAATTTGTGGTAAGAGAACACTTGTAAGTTCGTTTATAGAATAATTTAAATAACACTAGTATTAATTAAATGACATTTGCTTAATACTATTAAGTCAACGACAGGTAATTCGTATATTCGTATGAATCAAGAATGGATATTTTAATATGCATACAATCTCAATAGTTAATTGTTAGAATGCACACTATGTATAAACATATGTTTTTGTGGGTGGATGTGGACAGCTTCCAATATCTAACAGGATACACTTTGTTTATGTATTACTCATCAGCAAGTATCTTTCTTATAATAGAACGTTTTTTGCTTTGAATATACGGCTGGGAATCGAAGAGATGTCTTAAATTGTATAAAGTATGAAAGTTTTATATATATATATATATATATATATATATATATATATATATATATATGTTTATATAATAAACGTGTATGTGTTTTTGTATATAAGCATGCAATTCATGCATAAGTAACATGTATGATAAGTTCATATATTTTTACAAATAACTTACATACATGATTCAAATGAAGTATAATTAGAACAAAACTATAAAAAAGTTAAATTTAAATCTTACTAAACGCGTGTATTTAAAAACTTAAGTTACATTTTGTTAACAAACACATTTTTATAATATAACGAAAATAGGATTCGTTTAATATCTTACTTAAGACAATATATATTTTGTTACAAGTAATTTTAGAGTAATTTGTAATATAGTTACGTTTAAATATAAACATAATATTCTTTTAAATTACACACACGTGTTTTTACATATATATATATATATATATATATATATATATATATATATATATATATATATACGTGTGTTATTTAATTAAATAAACACAATTGAAATTAGTACTTGAATAAGTCATGTAAGATTTTTTTATGTGTGGAAATGAATAACGTTCTTATGTTGATGGTCATTTTGGAATATATTGACGTGCAGTTTTTTCATGTATATATATATTAATACAATTTTATATATATATATATATATATATATTATTGTGTCTATGTGTGCGAATGTGTGATTACATATACAAAAATAGTATTTTTAATTATATTCCATATCAGGAAATTAAGTAAGAGAATGTAACAACCTTATCAGTGGTAATAAAATTAATCACGATGAGATCAGAAGTATAGTTTTAAGGTAGTTTTGAATTGGAAGATTTTCTTTTCCTTGTTTTGGAATAAATTATAATTAATAAACGAAAATAGTAGTTATATATTAATTTGAAATATGAAATATGTTCTGCTGTCATTCACACAGACTGCTTGTAAAATATATTCTATAATTATTTAGTAAGCGATATGAAAACAGCGATTAATATCTGAGTAATTAAGCGGAAGTAAAAAATATTATCTAATATGAGTTAAATATTTTTCATAGTTGATATTCGAAAATCATTCAAGATTTCTTGTTACGTATCACTTTTTTGATTTATTAGAAATCTATCAAAATTAACATTAATTTTATTTTATTAAATTACACAAGTAAATATAAATAACTTACTCTTTCATAATTAAAAATGTATAGAAAAATGTTTAAACATAATTCTTAATTTAAAAATTTGGAAGGAGCTGTATTTTGTACTTCTGTTTGCACGCTGCATTCATTAATTTGTAATAACACCAATTTTTTGTTTTAATAATTAAATAGTCCATAAATTGCAATAAACAAATATCTTATACTTAACTTTTGTATGTAAAATGGGTTCTATTCGATGAAAGTAGTTTAAAAATATTTTGAGTCCTAGTAATTCATATTTTTGAAAAATACCTCTTCATTTTAATAATAAGCAAATTAATGAATTAAATTATTGTGACTTTTTCTCTCTCTTTGTATATATATATATATATATATATATATATATATATATATATATATATATGTATATATATATATATATATGTATATATATAATTGACTTAATATATTAATTAATCAAAAATACTCCATATTTTCAAAATCTTAAATAACATCAAAAATAATTTCGACTGACAATTTCCCTATAATTTCTCCAAGTTTATTTATATTCCTCATCTGTTGTTTGATTTATATTACTGTTTTAGATGTTCACATATTTTAATTCAAAATTTTTGATATTAATTGATCTTTATGTCAATATGGAATGGTTTTTTAATGTTGTCATTTCCGCTTTAACCGCATATTTTATTTTAACTTACATTGCTTAATGTTTATTCTGAGCTTATTATTTCTGTTATTTTTTTATTATTTCACAGTCACTTATATTTCGTTCATAAAAGTATGAAATATTTTCTTACTGAAAATGAAGTTCGAAAGGCATGATATTTATTACAGTTATTAGTTCACCTATTGATTCTAATTAGGCCAATTCGAGCGTTGATAGTGTGTTATGTAACTGATCATAATGACAAAATTATGATAATAGCATTTTTTATTATTTAAATACAACTGTGTGATGCAGTAACTATGCAGGTTAATGTAAATAAATTGTTGTTGCAATAATCAATGATAATTATATATCATATAGTTTTGTAAAATGGTTTTTATATTAAAAGAAAATTTCGTGTATTAATAATATATTTAATTTTTTAAATAATATGACATATTGTAATATAAATCAGATTGATGTAAAATAAAGGATTTATATATATATATATATATATGTGTGTGTGTGTGTGTGTATGTGTGTGTAATTTACTATATAATTTTGATCTAATATTGAAAACTAATGAATAATTCAACAGATTTCAATTGAGTAAAAATATTTTTATGAAGATTAACTTACGGCAAAGAAAAAAAAATAATTGATGATATATTGTCATTATCAGAGAAATACAAATGTTAGGTGTAAAAATTAATTCTGTGCCTTTCACTGAAATCAGTCATAATTCTGTTTTAATTTAAAATATTTTCTCGTCGTTTTAGGGCTTCGAAGCGCCAAACTTAATATTTAAAAAACACTATTATTTATTTTTTGTAAGTGAATTTAGTGCACAATGTCTTTTCTTCACTGTATATGTATTGAAACTTACTTCAAAGTAAGTAATTATTATGGGATGTACTCGTATATAATTCATAAGGATTTGAAATATTTCATGAAATATTTATTACGAAATTTGTTAAATTTTAAAAGATGAATTGGCGTGTAATGTATAAACCAATGCTCAAAAATTTAAAAAAAAGTAAATTGGTGCTTCAAGTGTATTAATAGTGTTTAAATTTGACATATATTTATACTAAGTGCGGTTTTTTTAATCATTACTTTGAACTAAAAAAATATATATTAACTAGTAAGATATAAATTATTTTTGATAATAATATAAATATTAAAAGTAGGTACTTTATAATTAAATTTATTTAAAAGTGTCCTACATTCAATCGAAATTAGGTTTTGTATATAAGTTATAAATTCTTTGCTCTCTAAATAAAACACACATGCTTTTTTCCAGTTGTCCTTCTAATTCTCATTTGTGTCCGTGTCTGTTTTCTGTTTTTTCCTCTTTATACATTTTTGTGTATATATATATATATATATATATATATAATTTGGTATATATTATAGATATTTCAAAACTCACGAAAGTTATAGGCACGCAATGAAATGTTGTATTGTAAATAAAAGCATAATTATACAAGAATAAAATCTTTATCGCTGTACCATTGTTTTATTGACGTTATCGCTAACATCTAAAGACTTATATATTTCCTCATTCCAGTGACATAATTTATATATATATATATATATATATATATATATATATATATATATATATATATATATATATGTTGTCTAAATGTAATTTCTTCTGTAATTGACTGTAAGAAATGCAAATGAAAAATATTATTTTTAGAATTTTTTAACATTATTTTTTCAAATTTAGAAATTGTAGTAATTATTTTTTTTAGTATTATATAATTCGTAAATATTTTTTTATTTTTGTCTCAAGTATTTTCACGAAAACTGTAGTACTTGCATAATTTATTTATTAGCATATGTGTATAAATACAGTGGTGTACAAAAATAAGTGTAAATATTCTAAATTTTTTTAGCCTTGGTGCATGATAAATGGTAATGCTATCCTTTTTACGAAATATTTTATATAAATTTAGAACAATTTATTGTTACGAAAATTGTCTTTTTGAAGTTTAATTTTATCTATATTTTTCATGCATATTTTTTGTGCATCATTGTGCGTATATATATATATATATATATATATATATATATATATATATATATATTATTTACAGTGTTATATTGTATTTGTTTAGTCATTAATTAGATGTTGTTTATTATTATTCGTAACTAATTACATTAGTAAATACAGAATTATTAAAAAGTAGATGTAGTTTTATCTTCCGAGTTTTCTTTTATATTTTTGTGAATAATATAATCTAATTGAAGAAGCGAGATGTACTCATAGTTTCAGTGTATTTGATATATTTTATTCAGAGCGGAACTGATATTTCCATCGCGCAAATAGTTTTGTCCTTTTTTGCTCTAATACATTTTCCCGGATAAGATGCTAGAAGTTAAAACGAGGTCAGCCTTAGAACATAATCGTATAGCTGTCATATTATTGGTAATCAATTTATTAATGATTGTCAATAACAGATTTTCAGTATTCCTGTTATTTATATATAGATAGTATAGATTTTTATTTAATTTTTTATAATGTATTTTTCAAATTTTAAATAGTGATTTCATTGTTAAATATTATTTATAGGTATAACAAATACGCTTATTTACATACGTTTAAGTAGTAATATTGAATATATATAAGTGCGATATTAAAAATAAGAACGGGATAGATTGTTTTATTTTTATATGTATATTTAATTTGTTTTTAAAATGATTTTTTAGATATATTGAACCTTTATGTATTATGTGCAAATTATTTCTTTGTAAAAAAAACGTTTCTTTCAGACAACTATCGTAACTGAATATATAATGTGAAATAATTTTTCAATTATAAATATAGAATAATTATCTATATAGTCCTTCAATATACTTTTAGTTCATGTAATGCACTTTGTAATTTATTTCTTACTAAAACCATTTCATTTCATTTCTCTTTCAATGAAATACTCATAAAATAAATAGCACGTCGAAAGTTCATCGAGTGCTGTCTTTCAAGCTGCTCTGACACTGGAGGTCGCAAATTAGGTTACCGATCTCCAACATCATCAGTAGGTCAACGGTTTTCCTCTCCAACCCACAATTCTCGTTCCTCATCAAACCGTTGTTTGGATTCGCCATTCGCCTTTTTATTTCTTGCAAGCATATGCGGACTAGTAGGTCACCAGGCCAACGCTGTAGCGTACACTGGACGATAAATCTGCTGGGAAGATGTGAAGTTGTATTATTCGAGATGATGAAGATGCTATGTCATATATATCTCTGCATGTATCTCATAGTGTAGTGAATTACTCACACGTTTCATTATAGCATTGTACCATTGACGTGCATGTTGTAACGTACACAGGCATATGATAATAATTATCTATGTATAAAGGATGAAATAGGTAAAAGGGGACGACTAGTAATTAAGTGTATATATACACACACTGTGTTGCAAGCGTTGATATTAATAGGGCTTTGCCACGATGCTGTTATCTATTAGTAAATTCCATTTAGCCGGTATTGATATTAAAACAGTTCATTGACATTAAACATTATTTTTCTACTATCACAAATGATTTTTTTTATCTCACAAACCACAAAACCTTTTTCTGGTCAACAATATTCAAACAATAAATTATTATTGATCATTTCTGTTCATTATGTGCATTCCGATGGCAGATCCATCAAAATGCGCATAAGGTATAGACAAATCTGTTATATATATAATATATATTACATATGTAGGATAATTTATTCAGCGGTACATATTATATGAATGTCTATTATATAACTTCTATATTATATATATATATATATATATATATATATATATATATATATATATATATATATATATATATTAGGTACATGTACGAGATTTGTAAAAAAATTAAAAAGTTTGATGCAAAAATAGATTAGATTTGTTTTGTAACATTTTAAGAAATAGAAAAAAAATCTATATAATTTATATTTAATTCGTCTAGTTACCTTTTTATTCATATGTTTCAATTAATACTACAGGAGTAGTTTTTTATTAGGGAAATATTTGCATTGAAAAAGAAATTGGCCCATGCTCGTATTTCTTTACTTAACAATGTAACTAGTCCTCAGTGTCTAGTATGCTACTAGATCTAGCTATTCCTTTGACATTTATTAAGAATAAGTTTGTGAATACGATTGGTTGTAGTGGTATTTTAAATACAGCTAACTAATAAGACGTATTTTCGGTATTTATTTAGAAATATTATAAATACGGCCATTATTATTTATCTCCGTATGATTTCAAAAGTATACATGTTAGAAGAGAGTATTAGAAAAAAAAGGAATTCAAAGGGAGAATATGCTTGAAAGTATTATATATATGAGAATATATATTGTATTGTCATGTATTTAAGATAAGTTATTTTTTATAGTAACTAGAATATCGTTCTATAAAGAAGAACAACTAGTAGAATTATGTTTACTGCTTGTGTATATATATATATACATATATATATATATATATATATATATATATATATATATATATATATATATATGTATGTATGTATATGTATATGCATTAATATGTATATTTGTGTATATACATAAACTAATTTATATTCATTTAAACCAATTAACTGATGCTTTTACACTTAATTCACATAGTATGTTTTTTTCGCATTCGTTCGCTGGCTCGTCCTGCTGAAAACTTTTATGATGAAATTTGTATCTTGTTTCGGCGTAGAAGTAAATTTGAATTTAATGTAATAATGAATTTGGATACAACGAATTCATGTAATTGAATTTAATGATATCTTTTTTTAACATAGGCGCGTTATAATAAATATTTTCTATAAATAATTATATAAAATTGTATTATTTTCCAAGTTTATACTATTGTGTATATATATATATATATATATATATATATATATATATATAAATATATTGATAGTAGTACAAAACATATCTTGATAAATAGATGTAATATATATATATATATATATATATATATATATATATATATATATATATATATATATTATACATGAATAGAATTATTTTCTGTTACATTTTTTAGTATTGTTATTTTAATTCCATTTTGATCATTAACTGATTCACTTTCAATGTTATTTAAAAATATAAGTGTAGTAATTATAAAAAAAATCGTTATAAGTGAAAATTCACATGATATACACCAAATGTATTGTTTTTATGTTTATTATTTTCAAGGTTTGTATTGTACGTGTGTGGAAAAATACTTGAATTAAAAAGTTTAATCTACATAACAAAATTGGTGTTTAACTCATAATAATCTTAAATAAATGAAATCAAAGCCGGACGTGTAACATGTCTTGTAACGCCACTGTTCTACAAATATGAAGACACGCAATATAAACACGCAATATGTACATTAATACTGTTTTAGCCCATCAATCAACACTTTCATTTTATGTTATAAAAAAATCCAAACGGATAATCCTAAATGATTTTTCATTAATCTATATCTATCTATCTATATATAAATAAATAAATATATATATATATATATATATATATATATGTATATAGAGAGAGGGGCGAGAGGGAGAGAGCTCATTTATTAATTGCAATATTCAGTTTTAGGAAATACAATTCCTTTGAATGTCAATGTCGTTAACATTCTCTCATTATTAATGTTGTGTATTTTTTTGATTACTTTCATATTTAAAAAGTCAGTCATTTTTTTTAAATGCCCATTTTATGTACGGTCATTTAATTAAAAAAAATATTTAATGTTGATATAATGTGGTATTAATTTGTTATTAGTTTAAATATTGGTTTTTGTATGTAAATTTCGATAGATAAATCGAATAGTAAGAAAATACTTTCATATTTCAGATTATTCACTGACCATCCACCGTCAAATGAACTAAAGAACATGGAAGTTCATAGGAGGACATTAAACTTCTGATATATATCTGGTGTGTTTTTTTGAAATTATATTTTTTACGAACATTAATTTTGAGTATAAATTAAATATCTATTTTTTTATAGTTATGATGATTATATACGTTTAAATATGCATACCCCAAATCATATAAGCATACTTAATATACACAATATATATATATATATATATATATATATATATATATATATATATATATATATGTATGTATGTATGCTTGTTTATTCATGCAAGCAATAAATCATATATGTTTGTATTAATTACGTGTGTTTCAACTGAAGGTTGATTTAGATTAATAATTTCATAAATTCTATTCTTGAATATTGCACTTTTATTTATTTACCTTGTGATATACAGTTGGAAATATATGTGTGCATATATTTTTGTGAAATGTTTAAAAATGAATCAGTAAAATTTTAAAATACGTTCATCAAGTGTTTGTGGTTATAAATTTGTATAATAATGTTTTTATTTGAAATATAAAAGAGTTATATTGAACAGTTCTGTAAAAATATTTCAGAGTATTACGAATTTGTAGACGTAAAAGATTTTTATTTATAATATTTTCTTATATTCCTGATAAGTATAGGGAAAGGAATAGTTTTTTTTTTAAAAAAAATAAGTTGATTAATTATGTAATTTCTTGTTCTAATGGACTTTGTTCTGTGGGATCATCTGTGTCTGTTCTTCACTACTAGTTTCGGGATTTATATCTTTTGGTAGATTTTTAAAAAATTCCTTATTATAAGTCTTTAATGTATTTGAAGACTGCGTACATTGTAGTGGATAATAGGCAGTCACGTCATTAAAATCACAGAGTATCAGGATAATGCATACACGAGATCACAGATATAAATCATACAATTATAAAGTAATTCCTTATCTATTCCATAGAATAACTAATTACTGAGATTCCTCTTCTAAATTATTTTCATTTTTAACATCAGATATCAGTGGTATGTATTTCTTTAAATAATTTTATATGCTAATTTTTTCATAATGCTTTCATATGCTAATTCTTTAATAATTTAATTTAAAAAACTTAAAACAATTCTCAGATCTTACTATACATTTATATTATATTTGTATTAATTATACTAAACTATTCAACCAATAAAATTTGAACGTAATTTTTTAGTAGAAAAATAAATAATCAGTGTATAAATAAATAAATTATCTTTGATCTAAGTTTTGAAACGAAGTAGGATGAAAAAACTGTTCAATTTTTTTGCTTTTTGATCAAGTGTCATCGAAAATGTTTTCAAACAACTGAATAATAATGTATTGTGGGCTGATTTTCCCTTTCTAGAAAAGAAATGATTAAAATTGTAATTACTTATAAAATGAAAGTACGAAATAAGTTAGTTACTTTTATCAAACAAATAAGCTTTAGTTATTTCATTCGAAAATAATTAAGAGTTGTACACATATAAATAATAATGTATTTCCTTTGAACATTTTCGATACGGTTATCAACCGTTCAAATGTTGGTGTATATAAATTCGTATTCAAAGCATTCGTAACATCAATAAAACACATTGGAAAGTTCTATAGATAAAGTACAAAGGAAACGGAACTATTTAAATGACTGACTGAATCTTGATTGGACAATACGAATAAATATAATGGAAAGAGCTTTGAAGCTCTTCAACTGAAAAGTAATACGTTGTTGATGTTTCTTTTAGTTTTACTGATGTTGTTTGTTTTTCCGTTAAATACAAGTTTTTCTTATAAAGGAAATTTAATGTTTTTATATTATTTTGACATACGTGCACATTTCAAGGAAAAATATTCGAATATTCTTATTATTTTAATTACTTGAGTGTTTTTTTTTCGTATATAAGGAGCTTAGATTTTTTTTGTTTATAAAAAAAATACCTTTTATATTGATCTTTTTTATTTAATTCTTAATAAGGTACTGATTAAAAAAATATTATTCATGATTAAGAGTATTATTAGAATGTATGCGGTTTGCATATTTATGAGTTTGAATTACAATGTATAATATTATATGTATGAAAACAATCTATCGGTTTATACTGTCTAGCTAATATCAAACAGACATAACAGCAGAATTACACAAACGTCCTTGTAGATTTATGCTGTTTAATCTCTTATAATATTTTACGTATTTTTTTTGAAAACAAAATGTAACCTTACTAAAAACATTCTTTTTTTAAAAAAGGTTGATATTTTTATATATCATAGAACCCAAACACAAAGAAAAATATAATCGTTACAAGACGTTTGGATTTAGAAACATGAGTTTTCTCGGTTCGGTCTCTGAAGTATTAACCCTTTGCGGTTCTTTGTCATACTAGAAGTGACATCTCAGATTTACTGTTCTAGTTATCTGCCACATTCAGTTGTAGACACTTGGCGAGTTCTGTTGTTAGAAGTATTTTAGAATATCTAAGAAAAAAATATTAAATTCGACCAGTTCTTATTTATAAAAATAATAGTAATATAATACTAATTTCGTTGATATTGTTTAAGAAAATTCTCGATTGATTAGATTAAGTTCCAGTTGATTATTGATTTCATAATGAAATACAAAAAATATATAATATCGTTTTTTCAATAATTATTATCATTAAATTAATAAAATCAGATATATGTATTGATTTAATATAATAATTGTAGTTTCAAATCATTTTTTTCCTGTATACTTTCAAAATATGTAAACAGTTCCGGTTATCCTTCACATTTTTTTTAGAAACCGACGTTAAGGACAAACTAACATCGATTATGTAATCATTTTAATTAAGTGTGCAAACATTAACGTCTGATAATAATTGTTTAGATGGATTTGCATACAGTAAACAAAATTTAAAATTCGCGTATAACACATTATAAACAGTCGTAATCATTTAATGGCATGTGAACTAAATATCGTTTCAAAACTGACCACAAATGCATGTCGCCAATTCATTGATGCATCGCGGAAGTACCATTAATGTCAACATTGTGCTGTAATGCAGATAACCTGATATTTTGATGAGACATGATTTCATTGTGTTACATGTCATTATGTTTAAATGTACATGGTAATCTCTAAAAATAATCGCGATATGAGAGCAAAATAATGTTCATTATGTACGTAAAAGATTTATATACTACATAAATATTTTTCCCACACATACACATACATACATTATTATACATACATACATATATATATATATATATATATATACATACATATATATATATATATATATATTTATATGTATATGTATGTACGTATACAAATATATATTAGGTGTACAAATTATATAGGTGCTTTTTTTATAGAAAACGATTGTTTATTTACTGAAAAATGGAATAGATATCAATTCTCAAAATATTTCCTTTTATTTTATATAACTTTGCTCTATCTGTCGGGTAAGTGACGAATCCTTTGTCGAAAGATGGCGGCTCTGAGACAATGAAATGGTCAATGCAGTTTCGGACTTCTGCCACAGTTTTAAAATATGTATCAGCTAGGTGATGTAGCGACCGGAACAGGTAATAATTGACGGAGCTAGGTCCCTTAAATACACTGCATGAGGGAGAACTTGTTAGGCCAACGAACAAATAACGTCTTTGGTTCCTTTCGTGACGTGCGGTCGAGCTTTGTCGTCCTGCAAAATAACTTGCCTCATTCTCTCGTCAGTAATTAATTTTTCTCTCAATCTGGTGAGCTGTTGTCAGTCTCACCAGGTCCAAGCAACTCATAATACACCATACCCTCAATGTCTTATCAAATATAACACTTTTTTGACGTGAATATTTCGTTTTGAAATCGATGTCGATTTTTCACCGAGCGTAACCCATGCTTTTCGGGGCTTACGGTTGCCGTACAAAACCAATTTTTCATCTCCGGTTATGATATTATGCGAAAAATCCTTCCTTTCGAACCTTGTCAGCGTGGATATAGGCGTATTGCATCTTCTTTCTTTGTTTTCCGGTCTGAGTTCATGTGGAATCCATCAATAATTTTTTCTCAACTGATGTAGATAGTATAGGAAATTGAGTTCTGGGTAACTTCGAATTGTTGAATGAGTTCCTGTTCAGTATGAGCAAAGTTTTCACTTAACAGTTGCTCATGTTTCTCGTCCTCAAATTTTTTAGTTGTCCGGGACTTTCTCGATCGGAAAGATCAAAATAACCACTCCGAAACCTTTGAAAGCATTTTTGCATGTTTCATGCATCACAACGTCTCCTCCAAATCTGCACAAAGCATTCCCATGGCTTCGGCACCATTTTTTTTCAGTTGGAATGAGAAAATTATGCAATGCGTAATATGCTATTTTTGGACGCCATCGTGGTCACTAATGTTTTGTGAGGTTATGCCAACTGCTTGATTAAGATATATAGTGTTTTAAAATGTTAAAGGTGCCATTTCAAAACCCTAAAAACGACGAGAAAATATTTTAACTTAAAACAGAGTTACGATTAATTCCATTTAAATGAACTGAAATAATTTATACACTATATATATATATATATGTATATATGATATCGAATTATTTAAATTATATGTTATGAAACAGTGTATGAATATTTAAGTACTTCTTTGCAAATGGAATAACATTTTATTGCAGTTTCCTGATTTATTATTATGGATATTCGTTACTTAAATTTACACTTGTAGTTAAGTTTGGGTACTATTTCTATTCGTCTGTGAAAAAAAAGATTACATTGTCTTTTCATTTTTTTTCCTATTAATCTACTTTGTAACACTATAAACAATAGAAAATACTAATAGGTATCTAATTTTAAATACAATAAAATATTTCCACCAACTTGTTTTACAAATCCAAAGCGATATTGTAAGAATATATTGGAACGTAATATTTAACCAGTAAACAAATAAATAATCTTCATGCGTACACATTTAATAGAACCGGTTTTATAATTTTGGAATTGTTTATAAAAACTTTCCAAATCATTATTGTGATTGAACTTGTGAATGAACATGAAAGTGCATGGTCCTTAAGAGAGATACAGTAGCACTTCAGAGTGTCATATGTTTATGTTTTCTCAATAGACATATTGTTAAAGGGGATAAGAATTCGGTCAAGATTGATATCTGTACGTGACATGTATATTTTATATTTTATTTATATTTGATTTTCACTTCAATTATCATTCATATAAGAAGATACTTTTATATTCGAATTAATAATTTGTTAGCTTAATACCAATTTCAAGTGATCTCTCTTTTTCTCTCACTCGCTTTATATATATATATATATATATATATATATATATATATATATATAGCTAGAGTAGTCAATATTCAAATTAAAAATTAAAAAGTACATTTCTAGTGATGGTCAAAGCTCTTGCAATACTTAAAATTGTAATTTCGTTTAGTATTTGAACATAAATCATGAGAAAAAGGTTTAAATCATTGAAAGCTAATAATAAATCTTCTAAGAAGCGTTATTTTGAAAGATATTTATATATATATATATATATATATATATATATATATAAATATATATATATATATATATATATATATATATATATGCATACATATGCATTTTTGAGATATATTAGTGTCTCTTTTTATATTAATGTAATATAGTCTCGTATTATATTAATCGTGTACAGTTTTAATTAAAAACCTGTTCTTTTTACAAAATAATTTTTTCTTAATTGAAGAATATAGTTACATAATTTTATTTTAATTTACAACCGTTAATTATCTATTGAGTGATTTTTTTAATTATTATTTTTTGTAATTTTGATTGAAATGATCATTTTTAATAACATATTGTTTATCCTATATTGCAATTTATTAATTAAATGAAAAAGATTCCGGTTTAATCGACTAATAGTAAAATGTTTAGTATGTATTAAGGAAGTAATATCCTGATTCGTTTTAATATGCATGAATACTCGTATAGTAACATGAAACTATTATAGCATACTGAATAATTAGTAGGCAATATTATATAATGGTGGATAATTAAACTTGGAATTTTAGTAGAAATTTAACAAAAGTTTGATAATGATACATTATAATAAACTCTTATATTCATTTAATACATGTTCTACGGTTGTCATAAATGAATTACTAGTCAAAACACTGAAAAGGTCTGTATTAAAATGTGACATAGATAATATTTTCTGTGAATTTTGAGGATAATAATGGTATTGCGATCGAAATGCACAGCAATAAGATTAGACAATGAAAAATTGTTAAACTTTTTGATAAAGAACATCTTATGATTTTTACTATAAAATTCGCTTAAGAAAGTGAATTTAGTTACAATACCAAATTATACTTTTTATGTAGGAATTTTTAGATATAGGTAAGAATTTGTCTATATAATTTTCAATACTATGTCTACAAATAGAAATTAAATAGAAGTAAATAGTTCATACGATAGACTAGTGTGTCATTAATTTGAATTAGATTGAGACAGCTCTTTTAATTAAAAAATGGTTAACATACATAATCATATTCGATTATGATAATTTTTTTAAATAATGTTCATTTAATAAATTCATAATGGAGATTTTGTAGAATTTGTATTTTTCATTTTTGTCAATGCACTGTTTGCGGCAGTACTTATAAACTGGTTTTCTATGAACATTAGAGAGAGTTTGTTTTTTATATCCATTTTTACATTAAGTTTTTCCCTAAACATTTTTGTAATGGAAAACATAGCATAGGTTTGTCAGAAAAAATTAAGAACAACTGGATTATGAAAAGAAAAATTTAAATGTTGACTATTTTTTAAAATAGTCAAGCCTTAATTTATATATATATATATATATATATATATATATATATATATATATGAGTGAGTGAGTGTGTGGTGTTTTTTCGAAAAACGATTGAATAATCGCCTTATTATGAAATAAAATATACAATCTTAATTATAAAGACATATTTTTTGTAAAACTTATAGTTATACAGTTATCTAAAATGTCGTTGAATATTTCAATTAAAAAATCTTAGTATCCATTTTCAGTTTTCTTTATTGAGTTTTATTTGATTCAAAGTTTAATTATTAATTCGGCATTAATAAAAAAAATATTTTGAAATTTGGATACTATAAATAATATATGTACATATATATATATATATATATATATATATATATATATAGAAAATAATATAAATATTTATTAACAATCAATATAAAAATTCCCCTGAGCTATTTGTGAACTACCAAGTTATTTGCTTGGTGTTGTCTTGAAGATGAACCAAATAAATCCTTATTTGATGCATGGTCGTATAAAAATATATAGTTTACATATAAAAGGAATTAAAAAAAATGGAACATAAATAATTGCAGTTGTTTATGTATTGATGTTTAACATAGTTTATAATTGTTATTTTATATTTATTATCCAATTAACAGATCCTCAGTGTAAAGATAGCTTAAATATTTTTTTTACTATATCTTCTTTTACTTTATGTACATTTTTAAAATATAAATGTAATAAAATATACACGATTTATGTGTGGTATTTATATAAACTGTCTTACTTTTTCATCAAAAAAAATGTGTCTGTACTGTTAAACAAAACATTACGAAATCGTTCAGACAGAATGTGTTTGTAAAATCAAATTTTTCAAATTCTTTGACCTCTAAAATATAAAATAGTCTCGTCGAGGTTGAATTTTTACACGCTTACAGCAGTTCTGAGAATATAAACGTCTCGTTATTATTTACATGCAATTAAAAGAAAATGTATAGAATACGAAATGTTTTTATAAACGTTTACAAAAGTTTGCTAGTGGCATGCGAGAATTCAATCTTATACACGAATGAAATTAGTTAAATAAACTCGTATTGACATTCAAATATAAACAGATCAACTAATATTGATTCACTCAAGTCTCACTTGTTACATCATGTCGCATTTTGGATTATCACATATCAATATTGCTTTAAATCCATCTTGAATACCTGAAACAGACCTTGGCATACATATGAAAAAAACAGCTTTTATAATTTGTGTTGCAATGCAGTTCTTTCTTTGGGAGTATAGCTATAATAGTGTCATATGAGTGTTCAATAAGAGGCTATAAAACACAAGTGTTTTTCAATCGAAATTAAGTGTCCCGAACACGTATTTTGCAATCGTTCGAATTCGGATACATGCGGAAAATATTAAAGTGATTCCCTTCATACATGTATCTGATGAAAGTAAAGTGTGTTTGTTTTCATACACAAGCTTACCTCTTAAATTGATACAAGATGTTCTGATACAGGTTTACCATTTTTTGCACTCGGAATTTCAATATCCGTTTGTGCAATTATTTTCATATAAATTTACATCTCTTGCATTTAAATTGAGTTTTTAATATAAGCGAAGTTTGAATTCTTATAACAGTCTGTATTTGATAAAACAAGCAGTTTAAGTAAAATATTTATATAGTTATATTCTTAAACATACACAGACAGACCTCAGTAAACAGAAACATCGGTTAACAAGCTTTTGGTTAACTTTTCGTCTCCCATAGGAATTCTCTTGGCTTTAACTAAAGTTTACAGCTCGACTGGCTTTATTACATTTTCATTTCGGTCAATACTAGCTTTTGTGAAATAGATTAAAAACGTGGAGAGCCACTGTATATATATATATGTATATATATATATATTTGTTTGTTTTTATTTAAATTTTTATTAATTTGAAAACGTGCTTGTAAGCAGTTTCCACTTTTTATCAATTTTACAGTAACTAAATTGTGTAGTCGGTATTTTTAAATTATGAACATTCTATTGAAATTAATAATTTTGCAAGTTTTTTGTTAATGTACAGAGAGAAGATCTTCTTTTAATTTATTGTTTGTAGTAAAGTCTTTTTGTTTATATATATATATATATATATATATATATATATATATATATATATATATATATATAGTTATTGTAAAATAATATGAATTTGAAAACTTATCTTCAATTTTAATTATTGGAAAGACTATGACAAAAAAATAAATAAACTACTTTGAAAATATTTTTAATGAAATATTTGGTATTTAAAAAAATAAAACAGATAATTATAATTATTTGTGTTTGATCCAGTTGATGTATCGTCATAATAATCTTCGTTATTTAAATCATGCGAGGATTTATTTTCAAAGCCATCTTATCTATATCTACTTAACTATAACAATAATAATTAATAGAAAATAACAAGCATGCTGAAACTAGTCATAGAAAAATTTCACGCAAATAAAAAGGATGAAGATGATCAAAACCGTATATAAGACAGTTATGTTTATTTCAATACAAATTAATGACGTTTAGAACCTAAAAAAAAACTGAAAACATCTTTAAAAAGATAATTACAAGTAGATGCAGGTAATTACACTGTTAAATATTAACTAAATGCTCATATGTTTTAAAATTGATGAAGTTCTTAGAAAAAAATGTTCCATTAGAGAATATTTTAACTTTTAAAATTATTAAGCTTTATTTCAAAATGTGTATCAAAATTGAAAACAGGTAATGTAAGAAAACTCGTGTGAAGAGTTAGTTAATTTTTATTAATATATTTATTTATTAAGAAAATGTTTATTCCCAGAGACGATAAGTTTGATAAGAAAAAATCTTTTAAATTAATGCTATATTGGAATATATTCTGAAAATACTTAGTCAAAAACAGAATTCTGTAAATTTTAAACTATCTAATAAATAATAATAATATGAAATACAGATAACCAATATTTAATTGTTATAATCAATACGCAAATGTTTTCTCTGTCATTACAATTTAAAAGATATCGGGAAATTAGAAATAAAATTGAATCAAAGAAATCAGATATTAAAAGTTAGAGATCTATAGGAAAGGTTCAATCTTAAAAATGATTTTTTATACATTAGCCTTCTGAGGATAATGGCGTCTCCATTATAATGTTTATAAAAACATTCAAAAATTATCAATAATCAATTATTCAATATTTTTCATTAGAAAAAGATTCTTACCATTTAATAAATCAGCCAGAATCTTTTTTGCAAGTTCCAAGAATAT
This sequence comes from Acanthacorydalis orientalis, assembly GCA_034766995.1. Taxonomy (NCBI): domain Eukaryota; kingdom Metazoa; phylum Arthropoda; class Insecta; order Megaloptera; family Corydalidae; genus Acanthacorydalis; species Acanthacorydalis orientalis. The sequence goes on from CM068317.1 coordinate 33,022,151, forward strand.
TTATGTATATATATATATATATATATATATATATATATATATATATATATAAGAGACTATTTTAAGGAAAATTCAATAAAATTCAATGAAAATTAAATATTCTTTTTAATTTGAGGTTTGTGGAGTGAGTGAAAAGTTTCTTTTGTGAAAAGAAAAATAACTAATTAGTATAAAGTATTAAAACAGACATACAGTAATTATATTTAAAAGTGAAATTACTCATTTTTATATAAGTTTTTAAATTAAATTGTAAGTCTGAAATTTAATATATTATTTAAAAGGTATATGTACATTATTAGTATTGTAATTTTTGTTGTTGTACTTGTGAAGATTAAAATTATAACTTTTTATTAGATAAATCATTTAATATTTTTATCTGTTTATTTCTGTTGGTAAATAAAAACGTTATATCTGCGAACAAGTTTTGTATGAGTAATAATAATGATCTTACATAATTAATTTATTATTTATTTTTTGAGTGTATTTTTTTTATTTCTTATAAAGATACATAATCTTACAAGACTGTTCGTTACTTAAGATACTACTAATTACTTTATACCGGTTAATTAAATTCAGTTTTTGTAATGCATATAAATAATATGATACATGAATAAAAAAATATGTGATCTAGTTCATATGAGTGTTTTATATTTCGTATTAAATTAAATTTGGAATACATGCATCAATATTTGCAGATCATACGAATATACTATTTTATGTAATTTTTCACATTTCTTTACCTATAAATTGCAAACTTTTCTCAATGTTGACACGATGTGAAATATTGAATTTAAAATAAATCTATTTAATTAATTTTAACTGTTTTTTTGGACTATTTCATACCTTATTTTTAAAAGGTTAAAATATTTTATGAAAATATATTATTTTAAAGCAAAATATATTTTAGAACTATTACAAACATGAATTTATTTAACAGATTATCATTTTTAAATAGGAAATATTTGTATTTTTATAAATTTAAAATATTGAATTTTATTTAAAATAATACCTTTATCAATGTCAGTTATATTAGTGTTCGAAAAATCACACAATATACTTCTGGATTTTAAAAACTGTAATTTAATTAGTTTTAAATTTACAAAGAATACCAGCTGATTTGTATTAAATTGAACAGATAGTTAAATACAAACATGTTTCAATGTCCAAGTTCGAACTGAGAGGCACACTGATGACCTTTATGAATTTTTGACATTTGTACATGTATGTAAAAATAAATTAGTAGGCCACAGTTTTATTAAATCGATTTAATAATCCTATTACACTCTTATATACCTTTATTAAGATTAAAATTATATTTTTGTCAAGTATGTATATATATATATATATATATATATATATATATATATATATATATATATATATATATATAGAGAGAGAGAGAGAGAGAGAGAAGCAGAGTTGTTTAAGTAAAAATTGGCATCTATTTTAACTGATTATCTAGCGATCGATCAATTTATTGATCAGTGTTGTAAATTCGAATCCACGTCCCAAGAATATATTTACGTACATAACATTTTTTCTTAAGAAGTCAATTGTCTGGAATACTTAATGAGATTCGATTTCAGTATTGTTCGAAAATAAACTATGAAATCTAAGTAAAGAAAAGAAAGTTTAAAAAACTTTTCTATAAAATTTCGTGATTGTTGTATAAGCGACGTTGTTGAATATATATTGAGTTTGTTGAAATACGAGTCAAAAATTATAAGGTATTTTTGTAGATTTATAAACCAAGTGTACTTTTTGTAAATATATGAAATTTGAAATGTTTTGTTATTGAAGAAATATGTATTATAATTCTTAACTGAACTTATTTTCAAAATATACCTGTATTTGTACTGTATGTCTTTACAAATACATTTTTTTGTTGTGTATATATATATATATATATATATATATATATATATATATATATATATATATATATATAACCAATTATAACATTTAAATGTTAAATCTGTTTTTTGTATTTTAATAAATGTTTTAACAACAAATAATGATAGTAACTTATATATGGTTTATGGTAAATATAATTATCACATCATGTATACTTCACATAGAATATTTAGCGAGTAAAGTAGTTATAGCTAGAAATTGTGCTGATTCTTATCAAATATATTTATAGAGGTGTTGTATTGTTGAAATATTTTATATAAACAGCATTGCAAGATCTTCAAAATACGCAAACTATAAAAATATTAAAAATGCAATTGCAAAATGTGTTTCTTATGGTAGGGTACATAATATAAAGTATAATATTGTTTAAATATTTAGTCAGGAATATGAGAAAGAGAACAATAAAAAAAAATAAATCGTGTTATTTTCCTATTGTAATATGACTTATGACAATATATAAAAATTATTATTATGTACCTAACTAAAAAGCATCAACTTTCTTTTTTATGATAATAGTTAAAGAACGTATTACTATTTCAATCTATATACTAAACCAGAATATATACAAACTGAAGTTAAAATTTGAAAATTCACATAAGACAAATATTTTATCGCCTAGTTTAGTGACTTGACCTAAAGTCACCAAACATTTCATTTGACCGGCAATTACAGTTATGTAATTGAGTAGATTGTCTAGAGTTGGTCACTAAACTTGTAACCTTGACAGAGATTCATGCGTCTGAATTGCAGTACAACTTGATTGGCGACTTTTACAGTCTAGTAACTTTCCGAATATTCTAACATAGTGCTTATATGCTGCAAACATGCAACTTTTATGAGAAATTATGGTAGAATATATTTTTTTATTAATTTGCAATTATATATATATATATATATATATATATATATATATATATATACGCACGCACACACACACACACCAACATATAGATAAATTGATTTTGAAGTGGTAGACAAATTATATTTTTAATTCTGAAAGTTATTAATAAGTTTGCGTTGCAAAATGTTTATTTAACAGTATTTTAAAAAGAAATTAGTTAAATTATATGTATATATATATATATATATATATATATATATATATATATATATATATATATTCAGACAATTAATAATTTAATAGTTGATTGAAACACATTAGTATGTTCAATATTCAAATTAGTACTTTAAAGTATTTACAGAAATTTTAAAAACGTACATATTTATAAGCTGAACAAAATATTGTGTTAAACTATGTTTTATTATAATATATAAAAATATAAATTTTAGTAGGTAGTATATGAATTTTTTATAGATTTCATATATAATATAAAATTGTATGTGTGTATTTTAATAATATTCAGCCACTTTAAAAAAAGTATTAGTTGATTAAATGTGGTCATCATGGATATAAACATAGAAATGAAATTTAATATGAAAATTCATATTAAATTCACTATATTACTATTTTTTTGATGTAGTACTCGTAATTGTTTATTTTTAATGACATTTTTCTTTCTGTACATTTTTTATTAAAAAAGAATTTAAATTAAAAAAAATACACATCTAAACAATATAGTTTCATTATTATTTCACACTTTAGTTAATATTTTTTGGAATTTTTTCTATCACATGCGAATATATATATATATATATATATATATATATATATATATATATATATATATATATATAATCTATAAAAAAAATATAGTGGATAATAGGATGTGAAAAATGGAGTATTTATAGGACTTGTTGTTAATAAGGAATGTTTTGATATATGATTAATAAATTAAATGTGTCTCTATGATAGAACACTGATACATTTTTGAATTCTTAATTTTTAAGATTTTTGTGGATGGCAATTGACTTTTGTAGAATTTTTGTATATGGAAAATTGAACGCATTTTGTCATTAAGATAAGAAATTGTAACTTAAAAATCTGTTGATGTAATCAAACGATAAAAAATTCAATTTATAAGAATGAACAGGAACACAGCGATTTTTTCTAAAATTATTATTTTAAATATCATTGACCATAAATAATGAGGGGGCTGAGAAATCGCCATTAAAATCGAGATAGTAAAGAAATATCCAACATATTATACAATAATATATATACAATTTACATAATTCCTTTCTATCACTTTTTGTTTCTTAAAATTATAACTATCATCGATTTCCCAATTAACTATATTGCTGTTCTTTCTAAACCCATTGGATCAGAACAATATTAATTTCGTATTTGTTTCAGTATGTAATTCCGTTTATAATTTGTAACTATTGTTTTCTATATGTCTGTTTCTAATCAGTGACTCATACACCCGTTCATAAACGATTTCCTTATTGAAATTTATGTTTAGAAAATGCAGGTACTTTCAAGATGTCAACATCTTTACGTGTTACTAACAACTAGGTCACGGTCATCTTAAGTAATATCTTAGACCGTTATCTAATCTTGTATCTACAGGAGTAAATACTTTAAAGTCAACAGTGAAACCACAGATATTTTTATTATAACTGTATTTACGTTTTTTTTTGTGAAATTATTTGCATAATTATAATTTATACAGACAGATTTTCGTTTTTGATAATAAAAGTGATTTATGAAATAATTATTATGCTTTGATAATGAGACGACACTGAATAATTCTAGAATTAATGTACGAAAAATTTAATTACTATTACACGTTTCATTCAAAATATTGATGATATGAAAATATTGAAGGTAAACTTTTTAGTCAACCGTATATGTTGAGTAAGTGAAGCAAATATGTTTGAAGGCTTGTATAAAAAGTAAAATATGTATACCATTTTGAATAAATTTCTTACAATATCTCTATATAGATTTATATGCATCATCTTTTTTTATTTGGTATGCGGAGTAAACTTAACACTTTATATATATATATATATATATATATATATATATATATATATATATATATATGGAACTGACTGTAAAGTTAACAGCATATTTTTAAATTTAAAGAATAAAAATAACAGTTTCCAGTTAATATCCATTAAACAGATTTATTTATAATTTAATTAAACCCAGACAGTTATAAATATATAGCGAGTAAGAACTCTAATTGTTGTAAGTTCAAAACAATAGGTTTTTATAAAATGGAAAAAAGTATTATTCTTAATATTTTATTAAAAATATATTTTAAGAAAATATTAAGATAATGAAAATAGTGGATTCATAAAAATTGTATTCTTTCAAAAAAATGTATAAGTTACTTACAGTTCGTACAATGAACTAAATGCATTGTTTGGAATATAATTATTTTGATTTTTATCTTCTATTTTTCAGAACAGCTGGAAAGTAATGGTTAGAAAAATCAACTTTTACATTCATTATATTTTTGGGATTTAACTAAGTTTTATGAAGTAACTTTTTTTATTTACAAACTGTTTTCAACTAGTCTGTTTATTATACAAAGAGAATACGTACAATTTACTTAATTTATTTTTTATTAATGAATACAAGTTGAAATTAGTAAAATAATAATGGGTTCAACAGATTATTCAATACATAGAATAGTTTTGTAATTTTCATTAATGTTTTTTTATACTTTCTGCAGGAACTAACTAACTTTTATTATTTCGTAAGGATTTACGAAAACATGTGAATGTAAAAACACAAATATTTTTATATTTAATATGATATGTAGAAATAATAGTTTAGTATTTTTATTATTATTAAAACATTTAATTTTTGTTCAAACGAAGAAATGTATTCAATTAAACGAAAAAATGATATTTTTGAAAAAAATTAGGATAACAAAGTCTGAAATGTGAAATTCTAGTGTATTGCTTTAGGTTCATTTTTATATGAACATTATTTTGATTAATTTAGGACATGTATTGAATAGGCAATATTATAAAAAATATTATTTGAGCAAAAATACATAATATTTTATTGAGAAAATATTCCATTGTATAATTATTGGATTACATCAAGTTTTCGCCGTTTATGTTATAATTAAATAATTAATTGATATTATTTTTTTTTCTTAATAATGTTGAAAGTTAAGGTAGACTGTATATATATATATATATATATATATATATATATATATATATATATATATATTAAGAAGTAATTTACTATATATACACTTGAAAATTGTGTACAGACGTCAAGAACCCATATAAACTATAGAATCGATACGTTTTACACTGGCGAGTGTTTAGTATCAAAAACTTAAAATGTTAATAGTTGAACGGCAACTTTGAATGGATAAACAGTTTTGACGATGACGTGAATAACAATGATGCATATCGACACTAAATATACTTTATTCTGCAATAAAATTGTTAAAAAGTTGTAAATTTATTACTATATGAGGAAAATAAAATATTATAAAACAATATTTTTCAAAAATATTTTTATAATTATGAAAATGTTTATATAAAACACACATACACACACACACATACACATATATATATATATATATATATATATATATATATATATATATATATAAACACTACATTTATTGTATGTGTGTTGTATGTCTCAATGTTGATTCATATATTATATGTTAGAGTAATATGGAACGTAAACTTCGAGTTAATAAAATATATTTACTAAAAAAGTTAAAAAAATACGCTGTTTTTCTTTAAAAAATAAACACATGGAATTCTGATCTTTATTTTTTTTAAAAAAAATATGTCAACTTTGTTTATATGTAAAATTTAATTTATTCTAAAACATTAAGTTTATCTTTAAAACACTATCTAGAGTCAATGCAATCATTTTTACAGTGCGCTTGTATAATAGTTGTACACAATCTGTTTCATTAAACTTTATTTTTTATATTCTTGTATTTGCATTTAATATTTTTGAACATAAAAATATTGTTTAATAAGCAATTACATCTTTTTTTCTTAAAGACAAGTTTTCAGTTTAAATTGATTTCAAATATATTTTTTGAGTTCACATTTTAGAAATTTATCACATGAATGCATTCGAATTTTTTATGTATATATACTTTTTTTCTAGACGAAATTAATTTTTTGTTCTATAAAATATTTAAACAAATATTGATAATTTATGGAAACGGTTATAACTATTATATTTAAAATTGATGATAATAAGACTGTAATTATTTTATCAGTATAAAATTTATTTATATTATTTATCTACATAATTATTCAATAAATAATTTGCTTTTATAGTATCGAAATAGAATCGTAAGATGTTTCCCTTTCAATATTAACGACACTATAAAGCTGTCGTTAAACAAGATCTAACGACAGGTTTACAACAGCTACAGTTAAAAATATCCCTCAGCTGTGTAGTTCATAAACTGCAATGAGTCAGCTAGTAGTCATTGTTGATTTGCTTTAAGTAATTATAGAAGAAAGTAAATGTGTTTATATATAAATAGTAAAAATTGTATGACATACTTTATTGACATGATTTTGGCGCACTTTTTATCTGACACGCGATTTTATTCGAGTGTACTTTTTTGTTTTATTAAAATGAATTTCTGAATACAGTTTAATTATAATGATGTAGATCGGTGTATAATATGTCCTTGTAGACAGATATGAATTACCAGCTTTCGATTTTATACAAAAATATGTACTTAATTACACTGTGATTTACTGTTATATTTTAAAACAGTATTTACATTCAATAAGCGATTTAAAATATAATTTTTTTTATAATTTCATTTTTATTGATAGAAAGTATTTTTTCGCAATTGTTACAGTTGAAAAATAAAACAATAAAGTAAAAATTATATTATTTTCCATTTATCTGCTCTTTTATGAAATTTAAATTGTGTATTTTATTCTATAACATTTATATTAACAGATTTTAAATTCATTGAACTACACTGTATATCTGTACACAGAGCATTTTTTGGTAACAGCAAATAGCCAGCTGTACTATTTTTATAAATGAGCTGTGAAATGTGCATAACAACATTAGTTCTAAGTTTCTTTTATAAGCTGTTGAGTTAATTGTTATTATGAAACAAAAAAAATATTTTCTAGAATATTTAGAATACAAGACCACAGTTTAAAAACAATTAATATTTTCTTAAAATATTTTAAAAAGGAAGATATATATATTTGACGTTTAAATGTATTTGAAAGTGTAGTCATTAAGATGTAAATTTGTTTAAAGCACAGATAATACAATAATATTGGTAATAATCTAGTTCGGTATCAGAACATACTTATTGTACATTTTTTATTTTAGTCTTTATTTTAACATAGATTTAGAAGAAACTTATTTCAGTTTTCAAGATTCTAATTTATTCCAAACTGTCATGCTTCTTCACAAAATTACAACATATAAAACATATTTAAGTCGTATTTATTCCTACGTAAAAATTAAAATAGATGTTGAAAAAACTGAGTAATTAATTAATTTATTTTTGGACAACAACACTTTTTATTGATACATAAATTTGAAAACGAATAATAAATTAATATTTTCGAGAGAAAGCATCATATATTAAACAGCATAAGTAAAATTTTTGTTGAAATTTAAATTTACTTAAATACACACACATATTTTATACACTGATTTATATATCTATTAATTTGACTTTATTTGTAAGGTACCTAGGTACTTAAGTTTTCTAAATATCAAATGGATTGATTTTTTGTTTAGTGTACCTTCAAAAAAGTGATAAATGATTTTACTTTCGCCTAAGAAAGTTGTTTATTAACAGATCTACGTAATCGTAATTGCAATTTAATTACATTTATTTTTTATATATGAACAAAACATTAGTTATAAAAATGTATTAGTAGTTTTAATCGAACATGTATCAAATATTTGATAATTGATTAATTCGTTTAGTTCTATTTCCGTTTTTTTTTTTTAAAAAAAAAAACAACTCGGTGGTACATAAATGTGGTGCGGTTTTTTGATTTCAAAATCGGCGAATTTCAATAATTTATTTATACAACTAGTGGCAGTTTTTGATTATTTTTTCCACAATAATGAAGTTCCAGTTATTTATAGAATTTTTTATTTGCTATTTGGTTTTAAACATTTTGCTATTATTTTTGATATTTTTTGTTTATTAGAAATACTCATATTTTTAGCTTATTAATTTATTGTATAATCAATAATTAATTATTGAACTAATTTTCTATTAGAAAAAATGTTGTGATTTGTGATGCGAGTGAAAAATACATATGTGAAAATATTAATTTAGTTTAAGGTAACCCTCTAATAGAAGAAATGTATAATTGTATCCTTATTTAGATACGCACGACTATTATTATATATCTTATACTGTCCGAAAACTTAGACCGAATTATAAGTTTATAGGAGATTAAAAAAATGGAAAAGGTTCCAAACCATCTATAAAAATATGTATTATTTGGTAGGAAAATAATTGCGGTATTTGTCTTCTGAATTCTAATCTTAATTTTTTCAATGAAAGTGACATTTCATCGTCTTAATGTTAATATTATTTTAAAATACATTTTCAGTCTGTATTTTGGTAACATCGACTTTGGTTCTATTATTAATTTTGCTTCAAATTGGACTATTGAATTAAAGATGGAAACAATAACGAGCAATTTTTTGTATGAGTTCAGATCAGGTGGTAAAGCAGCATAAACTGTTCGTAAACTAAACGACGCTTTTGGTGTGGTTACTGTTAAAGAACGTACGCAGCAATGGTAGTTCTGAAAATTTTGTGCTGGGGGACAAAAGCCTTGAAGATGAAGAAGGTCGCAGGCATCCTTCTTCAGTTCATAACGACCAACTGAAAGCGTTAGTTGAATCAGAATCACACACAACAATTCGAGAGCTTGCACAAAAATTAGACGTTAGTCATCCATCAGATTTGAATCACTTAAAACATCTAGAAAAATGAAAAAAGAGAAAATGTATATGAATTTGAAGATCATAAACCGCAATTCTTTTTCTACCAACTTAATAGTACTATTAAGTAAGGTGAATCTTTAATTTACTTTGTGCACAAGTACTGCATCCGTATAAAAACCAAAAGGTACAATTTACTTTGAAAGTATTTATTTTGAAAGAAAAACAGTTAACTTATTTTGTTACAAAAAAGTACGTTTTGTTCTACAAACATTAAAATTTGTGAAAAATATATTTTTTATTACGAAATAGTTATTTATATCTGACTTAAAAGAGCTTCATTAGCTCAATTACAGTTTTACTTGAGATGCATTAAAAAACGCGAAAATTCATTTTTAAAGTATGATTTCTCGGTATTCATATATGTTCGTATTATGTGGTTATATAATCAATCAGAAACAGATTATTTATTTTCTGACAGATTATATGATTCGGACTGGATATAATTAATTAAAATCATCGATTCATTAAATTAACTAACAATTTGTTAAAAATTCAATTCAATTTTATAGAAAATTTTAATTTTGAATACATGGAAAAATATTTTAAGTTAAAAAATAATGAATACTTTAATTATAATTTAATAAAACAAGAGCTTTAAGAAAGGCATTTTGTTTTAATATACATCAGTAATCGCTTTTTATATGGAAAAATAACTGATGCTTTAATTATATTGATTGTTGTTATATTACGAGTTTAAACACAAGTTAAAATATGAATTGCATGTAAAAATAAAGTTTAAAAGGTGGAACTAATTTATTATGAATTATTATTAAAGTACAATATTTGAATAACTAGCGTTTGTTTCAATAATTTATTATATATATATATATTTATCTCAGTATTATATTAAATATTATTTTATAAAACCTAGTAGTTTTTAATGTCAAAGTGCCATATAAGTCTAATTAATCAATCTATCAAGTTTTTTCTAGGTTTGTCCATTTAGAAACGATTGCGTGTACTCGGGAGTGAAACCAACATAAATATTTCACTTTATTATGTTAAAACATACTTGTCATTAGTCTACAATATCGTGACTGTTTTTTAAAAAATTAGATAGCTCGGAGTAGATTCAAACTCACGACCTGTTAGAATCGAGTTTAAAATCATAATTACAGAACGATTATTAAACGCAGTAATAAAAAAAATAGATTGTATATTTTTTTCTTACAAGTTTTTTTATAAATATTTAATGATATGTTGAATTCAGTGTCAAATATCACGCCTAGAAACATTTCGTGATCAAATGAAATTATTATAATTGTTTTTAAACTGGGAAAAATAATATACAGTAATTTGTTATAAAAATTAGATGTATGAATTAACTCGGTTCTTTTTTTTTATAGAAAGGAATGTATTTAAGAATGGAATACATTTGTCCTCAAAATATCCACCATTATTCTGTATAACTGTTTCATCTGTATGTTGGGTAACCGACGAATCCATTGGCAAAATAAAAATGGTGGATGTGAGTCGATAAAGTCAGCATTTTTTAACTGGAATGCGAAAAGTATGCAAAGCCTAAAATGCTGGTTTTCGGACACCATTGTGTTCACTGCTGTTTTTTGAGGATATGCCAACTGCTTGGCCAAGATATATAATGTTTTTAAATATTAAGGCTGACACTTCAATATCCTAAAATTATAAAAAAATAATAATTTAAACAGAAAGTTACTATTAATTCAAATTAAAGGCACGGAATTAATTTTTACAGCTAATACAACGAGAACGTCGTTGAGTATTTTGTCTATTTAAATCATAATTACTTGTATGAATTACTAAGAAATAATATTCAAATCAATATTTGTTAGCATCATTTTCATTTCCATTTTTATAAAAATAAATAATATGCTTTTTAAGAAGATATCAGGTGACTTGAAATAAATTTTCTAATGTAGTATATTTATAAAATAACAGATTGTAATATTTTCTTCTTAGCTATAAGGAAAGTGTTACTTCTTTGAATCGTTTTCTTATCTTCCAATAAAAAATATTTATCGCACTACCGATATTAAATTTCGATAATAAACTTTCAATGATTGTATACTTTCTCTTACAGAATCTTTTCTTGTTTTCTCCGTGTTCTTGTTATTATAGATTCAATTTAGGGATTTCAAATACGTTTATATTTAATACCATGAGTATATATATATGTATATGTATATATATATATATATATATATATATATATATATATATATTTCTGGATAAAAGTAATAAGATTTGTATATTTTCACAAAAGAAGGCTCTTTGATATAACTTAAAAAGTAATAAGTATAACTGTGCTTGATTAAAAGTGTATTATTATTAATAATCTTTGATATGTTTATTTTTAAATATGAGAAAGAAAATTTAAAATGTTTTTGGGAGAAAAGATAAGATATTTTTTTCAATAATTAAAAAAAAATGAAAAATTCTGTAATAAAATGTACTTCAATTGTAAATAATAAGTTAGACGCGTTTATTCTCTATTATCTTCGAAATTTTCTCTTTATATTTTTATTGCATGTTTCTTTATAATTTTAATTACTTTCATAAACTTCATTTCCTAATTATAAATTTTTTAAGTTCACTGATCACGTGTTATTGGCAGTGAATGTATATATAGTGAGTATATATCAAAAATAATTAGCATTATATGGTGGCATAATAATTGGCATTCTATGTTGGCAAAAATAATTGGCAAAATAATATTTAAATCTATTTTTTTCTTGGATACTCTATAATATATATTTTTAAGGAAATTTACTATTTCACTGCACAGAAACTATGAATCAGCCCATTCTTTCACAAAAAAATGTAGCCTTTATCAATTATTTTCACTATAACTTTTATAATATTTTTTTTTCGTCCATCCGTCTAATAAATTTATCCATAAAAATGCTTTTTCTTAATTTTCTTCTAATTGGCATACTTTCCTGTGAAATTAAAGTATTAAGCTTCTGATATGAAGTCTTGAAGATTCCATGATTTGTCTTCTTAAAAACGATAGCTCTATAAAGTTGTGCTTCAGATAATTGTAAAGCAAATCCGTTTTCGTATTATAATACCTACCTATAATGGAATTTCTAAAAATTAACTGAAGGGGACACGTGTCGAAATTAATAATTGACAACTGATATTCAGATGATCCAAAAATTTGATGATCATCAGGATAAATTTACGTTATTTGTATTATTTTCTTAAACATGTTTGTTTTTTAAGAGATGAGTTTAATACTATGAGTTCTTACACACACACACACACACACATATATATATATATATATATATATATATATATAAAATACAAAAATAAGTATTCTTAATAATTTCAAATACTTGTAAATGTATACAGTTAAAACTCGAAAATTCAGTAATCGTGAAAGGTATTCTTTAGATAAAATCATCAATGTCTAATTCACGATTAGCCTTGTTATTTAGATTTATCTAATTCTACTAATATATTTTTCCATGAATATTTATGAAGTCCTTCGTACAAAAATTTACGACTTGATATTCATATATAAATATGTTTTCACATTTTATATTTTAGTAAGGTCATGTTTTCTGTATTAACTTAAGTAATTATAGTAAAAATTAAACTAAACCGAAAAACTAAAATATCTTTTTAGAAATTAAATATAATTATAAAATAATAAAATTTATTACCATTTAATAACTAAAGTAGTAATATAGACAATCACTATAATTATTTATAACAACATTCTCTAGTTTATTTTATTCTTTATAAATTTATCTTATGACGAATGTGTAACCTTAAGGAGTTATTGAATTTCATTATTTTTATTTAAATTTCATGTCTTTCTAAGTATCTTTTATAAAAAGCATTATAATGTATTGAATTCGACATTTCTACAGCGATGTTATTAATAAAGAATAATCGTTCTTAAAAATGCCACTTTATAACATTCTCTGTATAGAGTATAAAACCATTAACAATTTTTCACCTAAGTCATTATATATTAGAAAATAATTAACGTACAGACAAAAATAATGTAGTGAAATCTCAATATAACGAACTTCTTTATAACGGTTTTTTTCCTACAACAAGAACATATTGGCAGATCAGAATTTGTTATGAAGAGGTTTAATTAAATAAGGCTTATATAGAAAAATATTTTTCCTGGAACACTTTGGTTCTAAAGCTATATTTGGTACTAATTTATTTCTATATCAGGTTAACGTGATGTTATCTTAAATATTTAATTAAAATATTAAGGACATATTCTTCAACACGTTTTAATCTTAAAGTGTTGCTAAATATGGCTAGATGTTATCATTATTCAATGAATCATTCATATATATATATATATATATATATATATATATATATATATATATATATATATATATATATATATATATATATATATATATATATATATATATATTACTATATATACACATTCATCAAAAGAATGTTATAAGCTTTAATTTATTCAAAGTAAAATGAAATTCTCTGTAAATTGAAAATATATCAGTATTATTTTTAAAAGGATATTTTATGAATCTCAGTTTGATTATATGTTATTTAATACCTACGTCTGTTCTGAATGAAAAGTGTGCTTCTGCGATGAACGGTTTTAACATTTTCAATATTGTTTGATGTATGCGCCTTTCAATAAGTCTAAAATTATCAAAGAAAATATGTGCGTTTCGTATTTTTTCAACGAAGAAAAGAGTTGAAACCTTTATTTATATATAGAATTACTGAACTTTATTCCAATTTCATTTCTTTATTACTTTATAATAAGCATTATTGAATGTATTCATTTTAAAAATAATCTGAATATAAAGTTAGCGAGACTTTTTGTAAAAAAACATACTATTTAAAATTTGAATACGTATACATACATAAATATATATAGATATATATATATATATACACATTTAATACGGTTGTAAAGAATCCTATTTTATTATCTAATATATTGTACATAGAATAAGTTAATGTAAAAACATTGTTCGCTGAGAATTGAATTAGAGATATTTTAACTTTACTATACGAACATAAAGTTAGATAAGTTATTTAAGAGACTGAAAGACATTACAATTGTAATTTATTTGTAAAAATCCTATATCGACTATCTAGCACAAGAAAAGTTTATTCTAGACTGGTAAACCCATTATTCAATTCTAAAACAGAAAATGTGGATATAATGTTTTATTTTGTTTTAGATATCAGAAATATCTTAACAAACATATTTATTTCGAAAAACTTTGCTAAATACTGGACATTGACTTATTTTTAATAAAAAAAAAACTTTTTATATACATAAGCAGCTACACATGATAATATTATTCCAATTTGAATGTAAATGAAGAACAATAAGATTATTACAAGTGATGCAACGTCTGTCACATTTAGATAACAAGCTAATAAACAACTTATCTTATGGAAACATTTTAAATGTTAGATTATTATGGAAGATAAGTGTTTTAATGTGTTCGTCGCTAACAATAATAGTAGAATAATTCTGAAAGTATAATGCTAGATGTTCATTTTGTGTCTTCTTGAATATTATACTAGAAATGAAAATAAAGTTGTCAGGTAGTACAATATAAGTGTGTTTTAAGATAACAATTTTGTAAGCTGTAGTAGATATGTTGTTGGTTTTGTTGTACTTTTCTAATTGCAGTATTCGTATTTTAAATCGTTTTGGAAATTAAAGAAACATTTAAACTATATTTTCATTATTTATTAAAATTAAAAAAAATAGGAACATTAATAGAACGTAGTATAAATATTCAGATAAAATATATTTATACCTAAGATAATTGATTCTGAAAAAAGTAATTAATGAAGTAATTTATTTCCAATAAACAAATAGACTGAGATTTATAAATTTGTTGATATAATCTTTTTTATAAATATCCTTTATGTTAGTAAACTATGAATCATATTTACATTTTTATAAATGATTTTTTATTGTGTACATCACAAAAAAGTGGTGTTGATCAAGATACTTAATTAAAATATTTAACTAAAATATCTAATTAATGATTGATAATTTTGATATTAGCTACTGCATATTTGTAATGCGATACCAATCATTCTGGAGTACTAAAGTATATTTTTTTAAATTGAATGTTTACTTGTATGTCTAAATTATTTTCTCTAAATATTTTTGTTAAAGTAATATCTAATTTCTCATTATTTTGTTTATTCATTTTCCATACGACTGTTTCACTTCAGAAAATAATTTTCACTCTCTACGCATTGCATAAAAAATTTTGATCAAAATTGTTCAATAATTGATTAATATGATTTAGTTGAAGTGAGAGATATTAGATTATGTACATTTATCAGAGGAAGGAAAAAAGACGTTTAGCATGACGTGGATAAAAGTCATATTTTTAAAAATATATTTTCCCCAAACTGATTTCTTAAAGAATATATATAATTGTTTGAAATATTTTATTGATTATTATAACATGTTGTATAGAACTGGGCAGATGATTTAATTATTTGTATTTTTTTTTTGTTTGAAAGTTTTTTTTTTGTGTCTTAAAGATATTTAAAAATTATTTTATAAAATGCTTTTGACTGACTGTTACTGTTTGTCTGTCATTAACAAAGTATTATTCTATCATGTTACAGTTCTTTTTTTTATAAAATATTTTCAGATTAATGGAAACTAAAAAGTCTTATTTTTATTTATGCATTTGAAATGTATCATTCACATAAAAATCTTTTTTCAAAACATTATCAATATTTAATCATAGTACGTTATAGATTTTCTAGTCTCCTGTAATTTTGAACCATTAGAATTTTGTAGAGAAAGTGTCATTTATGAATAATTCTACAAATTTTTGTTCATATATAGTATTTAACTTTTCTACAATATGAAATTTACTTTGTTTAGCTTTCTAAAAACTATTTAATTATTAGAAAACTACATTCACAATTATTATATTTTGTGATAATCATTTCTTCGTGGAAACTTCTTACTCGTTCTTTGTTCATATCGTATTCTTGAAATTTACAATTTGTTGAAAAACAATTATTTTTATAGACGGAATTTTATTACAGCCTGTTTGAGATACGTGAACTGTTATTTTTAATGATGTTGAACTATTATTTTTAATGTTCATTTGTATCATTTTTATATAAATACGAGAAATGTTGTGTAGAAAAATATATTTCCTTTAACTGCTAGAATATTTTAAGAGGCAAAAAAAGACAGTTCTACTAAAAAACTTTTTAATAAAACTGAACATTACATTGAAATAACAATTTATATATTAAAATAACATCACATGGAAAGTATTTCAAATTTTGATTTGATTTTTTTCTTATTAGTTCGATTTTGTTAATCGTCTGTTTTTAAATTTATTTTAAATTTAAAAACAGAGGTTTGACCGTTTGTTTTTTTTTTGATAAAACATATGAAAGTAAATCGAATTATGTCAGTATTTATCGCAAAAACTATAATTTACTATATATGAAATAAAGAATTTTGTAAAAGAATAAATTTAATTCAAGAATAAATTTCAAATTATGAATTATTTGTTTAATATTCATAGAAAATACCACTGAGTTCATTATAAAAAAAAACGAAGTAACTTTTACTTCATCAGTGTTTTTATAATCCAATATTTCTATTAAAATCATCCTTTGTTGTTACAATGCTATATATAGATAGACGCGTATAAAACCCTGATATATTATATTATATAGGTATATAGCTTGTCAGATATCAGATTAATGACATTTTGAAATGACATAATGCCAGAATATACCTGTGTCATAATTATGTAGGAAAAAATTCATAAAATATGTATTTTATTAATAGGGTGATTTATTGATTGATATTGGATTGCCATTAAATATTTAATTGTATTTATTGACACTAAATCGAACGTTCGTTTGCTAAATATAACGTAAATTATTATTGACTGTTGCTTCTCAGAAAAGCACATTATATGCTCAGTTGTATATTTTATTTTTAAAATAAGTTCTATTTTTTTATTGAAATATATAAAAAAAAATTACATCATTTTGTGAGTGTTTGCTGTATATTACAGTCAATGATCTAATTTTAATGTTCTGTACCAATATAAAAATATATTAGTTGAACGTAGAGGATACTTTATTTTATTTATAAACTAAAGAACTGAAAATACCGTTTCAATGAAAAAAAGTATTTCATGTATATAAAGTGAAAAGTAAAGCGTTTGTTTTGTATAGAGAACTAAAGAAAATTTATTTAGGTTATAAAATAACGAAGTGTTTTTTTATTATTATTATTAATTTCTTTTTTTTTGATTTCTATCTTTCTGGAAACGTTGATGTATATTTTGATGTTAATTTATGACTGGAAAATGGGAATTTCCGGAAGTTATTGCATAAAATTATATTCTAATATCTTAATTAGAAAAGAATATCTTTTTAATGGAGCAACAAAGCATTTTTGCGTAATTAAATACGTTTGTTTCCCACGTCCAATAATGTTTTTTTTTTAAATTTTACAATTCGTCTCTAAATGATTTTTAAATCCTAGGTAACAATGTTGTAAATTAAATATAAATTTGGATAGTAACTCGATTTTTTTTAATAGGTATTATTCAAAATAGAATATTTAAGTCTAATAGATAATTTAGTTGTCATGTATTTTTGTTCAATTTTTCCAAATATCTCGATTCAATTTTCTTCAACATATATTTTGCAATGCGTAACTTCTACGCCCTAATTTCTCGTCGCATTCGTAGTTGTGGTCGAACTTGTCGCATTTGAGATATAACCATTGTCAACCGCATACTCAGTTAATAATTAATCATTTTTATTCCAAAAACAGTATAATGCGAGTTTTCATTTTATTGATTTTTATATTTCACATTGCTGTGATGTTTTGCACGTACATTTTTTGTTGATACATAAAACTTATGGATCATCGTAATAAAAATAAATGATTGCGTGTGTTTGCAGAACTTTATTTCAGTCTCATTATACTTTTTTAATTGTCTTTGTATTGTAAATCATTTAAATAATAACAATAAAAGGATTTCGTAACTGACTTTGTTTTTTCAGACATGAATAACAAATTGTTCATTACTCGTTGTTATTTTTTAATTTTATTTCATTACGATTTTAACATTTCGAAATAATCAGAAGTTGTAAAACAGATTAACAGATTAAAAAGGTTTGCAAATTTTTAAAAAAAATATGTGTCTTTTCTTGTAAGAATGTTTCAGTCAATACAGTCATCAAAAACTCAGAGGGCACTCAGGCAATAGACTTTGATTTTCGTATAATTCATGTTCTTAAAATACATGTATCTAGTGTGAGAGTATTTAATGTTCTTTTTTTTCATTAATAATTAAACGATTTTATTAATTGATATGCAGTTTCTTTGTATTATTTTGTTCGTTTTCTTAATTTCTTCTTTTTTATATAAACGTTAAATATTATTAGTTTGGTAGAAAAATAATTCCCGCTTTTGTTTTCTTAATTTTTTTCAGTAAAAGTGTCATTTCATCGTCTTCATGTTAATATCATTTTAAAGTATATTATTCGGTTTATGTTTTGGTAACATCGACTTTGGTTTTGTTATTAATTTTTCTTCAAATTGGGTTATTGAATTCAACAGTTCTGAACCACTTAAAATAGCTAAGATAGAAAAATGAATATAAATTTGAAAGTCATAAATCGCAATTATTTTTCTACCAACCTATTATTTGCATTGTCAATAATTAAATCCCGGTTTGCCCTTATCTGTGGCTAGGATTACTTTTGTTCTTAATTTACTGAGTTCTTATCTAAGTATACTCCGACTTTATTTTAATAACAAAACATATCCTATTGTCTTTTTATATTTTCCCTTTTTCATATCTAAAACTTTAATTTAAAACATTCTATTAACCTTTTCTGATTTCTGCTATATTTATATATTTGGCTTCTTTCTACATGTTGCTTTCTATTATATATATATATATATATATATATATATATATATATATATATATATATATATATTAGGTATAGATATTAATTCGGTGTCTTTTTTATAGAAAGTGAATGTTTACAAAACAATAGAATACATTTCAATTCCTAAAATATTCCCTACTATTTTATATAACTTTGCTCCATCTGTCGGGTAGCTGACGAATCCCGTGTTGAAGAAAGATGGCGGCTTTGAGTTGATGAAGTCCTAATGCATTTTTGGTCCTCTTCCATTGTTTTAGCATTCTTTGGATGTTTGAAGCATCGTAAAACCTTCCCCCAAAGCTGAACAAGTCATTCCACCGCTTCGGGAGCATTTTTTCCTAATATGCTGCTTTCGCACGTCATCATATTCACTACTGTTTTGTGAGGTTATGTCAACTGCTTGACCAAGATATATAATGTTTTTAAATGTTAAGATTGGCAGTTCAAAAGCCTAAAATGATAAGAAAATATTTTAATTTTAAATAGAGTTACAATTGATTCAGTTTAAACGCACAGAATTAATTTTTATACTTTATATACATACATATATATATATATATATATATATATATATATATATATATATATATATACATAATATTAGCATATATGTACAAGTATTTAGTGATTTCAAAATTTATAAGATAGAATAGTTTATAACAATTATCATTAAAATCCAATAGAAATAATATTTTCCAAATTTAAACATACATTGGAGTTTCAAGGCCTTAAACGACTGCAAACCGTATCTTACGTAGAATTTTATATTGCTTGTCAAAACGATCATACATTATAAAAGGATATAACAGTAAAGGTCATTTTTTATATACTTCGATCAACTGACTTTTAAAATTAAACATACTAATTTGCTTGTGTTTAACTTTTTGTAAACAAGTGTAATAAAGCGAATGCATACGGAATTTTATAATTTTATTTAACAAATCAATTTTAATAAGGTGTGTCTTAATTGGAGGATTAAAAACTGACCTACACTTGAAAAAATAGGATGTATTTAGAAATAATATGAGTATTGGATATAACTAGCTGTTAATTTTGGAATATTGTTTATTGTTGTATAAATTAATCTATTTTCAAATTCATAGATGGAAATGAATAACTGGCCTACATTTATAATATATTCTTTGATAAACTTCACTGTTTTTTTCTTAATACTACGTATTCATACACTCAGTTCTTACTCTCTCATTATCGTACATCTATAAATAAATTCTTATGAAAAATCAGTCCGATTATTTAATGTTATATATGTTGTCATGCTATCTGTATCCTACAGGGATAAATAGTAACTTGTAACACAAGCGCTCACTAGTTATAATGTCGGTAGATGTGAAGTTAACTTTGTTATTATCTAATTATATCCTCCGAGGATATATTAAGGACATAACACATGCTATCTCTTCGTATACCCTTGATGAACTTTTATGTGACCAACACGTTGATGACCACTTCGTCAACATTTTGTGTGAAACTATTATGTATTAATTGAGCAAATGTTTCATGGGAATCTCTTCACTTGTATTATTGTTGCCATATTTCTTTGTGTCTTGTTAATTGTAATTTAATATTTAAAATATTTAAATGTGTGAAGTTACACAAGGACAACAAAAATTACATAAATTGGTATATTAGTTTTTAGTATTCTAAAAAATATAAACATAAAAATATAATACAGATGACAATACAAGCATTTCTAAAAGAATTTAATGTAAACTATAATTTGTTTCTTTTTCCAATTTTTCTATTAATAAAAAATGATCGGGGATTTTTTTGTGTTTCAATTGGTTCAATTATTGATACAAGAAATTTATTTTGTAACTATGCATTTTTTTAACTGAATATTTATGATCAAAAAATCGAAATTAAATTCTTTAGTAATAGGAGAGTCGAAAATAGTAATGAACTAATAAAATATATTGAAATATGGAAAAAGAACCAGAACATTTGTTGCAAAAATTAAACATATTGCTTTTTTAAAAATATTAAAACTATGATATTCATTTAAATAATAAAAATGATTTAGGACATACATTGTAAATTCTGAAAAGTATATTTTATATATATTTTTGTCGAGAAGTTGCTTAAAATTTTCCATACTTATAATAGAAATTACATAAAATGGAATGAATATTTTCATTTAAAAATCCAACTTTTAGATAAAAAATAACTTGCAATGTATTTTAAAAGCATGGTCAAACATGGAATTTCATTTTATAAAAAAATATAAAATCATTCCCAGATGAACAGAAATTAATATAAAATAAATATAGATTAACAGATTAATACTGAATTTTAATTTACATTTTTATAAAAAAGTTTGAAACAGAGTGAATATGTATGATTAAATTAACTATTTGTTTTCTTTAACTTAAAATAATATTTTTTTTCTATTATTATTTATATGAATATATAAATGTGTATAATCTTTTTATGCATGGACTCTTCCCTTTTGATCTTCTATGTATGTTTTAAAATTATTTTTTTCTGAATGTGTAGTTTTGTATTGTATGTAGACATGTAAAATAGCTCAGTAATTAAAAATAACTTAATCTTTAAACAATCAAGCAAATGTCGACCTTGAGGAACTTATTCCGTGTCAAAAATATATAATTTCATTAAAATGTATCAAATGTGCGCTTTTACGTAAAGGAAAATCAATAATGTTAAATATAATATATAATGTTCACGTACAGGTACGTTTTTAGTACGATGTTACAATATATAATACACACATAAGCAATGCGGAAATCACCAGCTGTAAACAAAATAAATGTATCGAAAAAACACCGTAATGTTTTATGTTGTACAACGTATAAAGTTTAAAAATATATGTTTTATAGCCTTGCCGTTTTCAAAAGATATCTGACACGTGAATAATACTTAGAGAAAACCGTTGGCTTTAATGTGGTTAGTTATGTATGTACCACAAATATTCATTTTAACATAAATGTTTGAAAGTCTTTCGAATTTTTAAATAAAACCGTACATAAGGTCTGTCTTTTATTAGTTAAACTGACATAGAAACGTTGATACTTGACATACACTAAAAAAAATAACCATTTCTTTATTGAAAAAATGTATAAAAATCTATGTAATATGTTATTTTAATTCAAATTTTACTCACTTTGAAAATTGATACATAAAGTTATTATGTTCTTCTGGAATATATACAAGGTTATAGAACAATAAAAAGGACAAGATATGTATCACGTTTTAAAAAATACACGTTTATAAAGTTTTGTTTTACACAAATAGAACTTGAAGGTAAATCTTTGAACTTTCTGAACGTCATGTCGAAATTGACAAGCATTAATTAAAGATGGCCTCAATAAAATTACTCTAAAAGTTACAATCACAGTTGAGGTTAATCATTGATGTATCGTATGTCGTCTATATAATAATACTTGTTTCTAAGTGTGTGTGGGTTTCATTTGAATTACATTTTAGAAATATAACATATTGAAAATGTGCACATTGTTAGTATTTACGAATTACTTTTTTATGATTTTTTTATTGAACCTTTACTACAATTTTGTACATTTTTACAGTGTCATTGTATGCATTGGTTCCATTTATTAAATCACATATAATTTAACTTACTTTCTTTTTATTTATTACCTTCTTTTAGTTTTACACAGTTATTACAATCTCAGATATACGTATACAAAGGCTCTGAACCATGATATATATATATATATATATATATATATATATAATTATAAAAAAAGGCTCTGAATGAAATAATAACAAATTACCTTTAATAACATTCATTTGTACATCCTCAAGTAAAAAAAGAGTCTTAATCTTTAATTTTATTTTGACTCAATAAAGACCAATAACTACTCTAAGAATTTCTGTTTATAAAAATAAATTCTAATTCTACTTTATGATTAAATAAAATATGTAAAAAATATATCAGAATTACACATTATTTACCTATATAAAATATAGTACTTATTTTATCTTTTTTAAAGTCCACATGTGGAGTAACTGAAATCAAAATTTAGAATTTTATACCACATTTTTGCACATTTCACAGATTAATTGCTTTGTGATATTTTATAAAACTTGATACATTTTTCCGTTTCATTTAACATACTAAATGATATTTCGTGCATTAGAAAGTAATAGAATTAAATGGTTTTTTATAGAAATAATTTTATTATTGTAGATATTTTTATTGTTGTCTGTGTCATCCTTTTTATAATGCTGCAACTGGTTTCAACGCATGACATATTGAATTAGTGTTTAATTAAATCGAATAAACTTCATGTCTAGATATTAATAATAGTTTAAGATTAAAGTTAACATTATTTGAAGATGACCATTGTTTTAAAACCAGTTCCAGCTGCAATAAAAATGAATATCCCAGAGAACAAGAGATTGCATTTATATTAGAAACCAGTTTCTATTTCATTTTATGTAAACAGTGAAATTATTAAATTAAAAGTATAATATTTTTATTTATACTTTGATAAAATACATGCATGAGTACAATGTATTTTGAAGAATTTTATTTTCAGATTAATCGAATTTTATTAATCATGCTATTTTTGTTTCAGGTTAGTACTTCTTTCTTTTAAATTATGGACATTGGTAAGAGAAATGACACTACTATAGTAAATTTTTACTTCCTTTATATCACAAATTACATTTATTAAAAAAAAAAATTTGTTCTCACTATATATATATATATATATATTAATGTATAAGAAAATGGAATAATTTTCTCAAAGTAAATTGTAATCCGAATATACATTTAGATGTACAAATATTCTTATTTTTATATGTAAGAAATTTATAAAAATCATAAGTTATAATTTGTAATAATTAGACACACAAACATACACATAGAGACCAATTTATATATATATATATATATATATATATATATATATATATATATATAATCAAAATTATCCATAAAAAGTTCAATGACATCGACTTATTTATTTATGACTTCGAGGTTTCTATAGGACACAAAATATGTTTATAATATAAAATAACGAGTTGCAATCTATCTGCGATAATAATTATATAAACATACTAATATATATATATATATATAACAACACATTGCAATATATCTGCGAGAATGATTATTTACATAAACACATAAGTGAGTAACACATATAAATGAGTTTTAAAAAATATGTTTATTGTTTCATTCGGTTATATGACATGCTTATAATTGATAAGTGGGTGAACGCAGCGAGAAGGGGGCAAAGCCCCCTAGTGTATATATAAACTATTTGTCCTAATAGTTTATTCATATCGATGCTATATTTCACACGTAGTTCTTATTCATAATTTTATAGAAAAATATTTTGTTATAAAATCATATTTAATAAGTTGTAATTTTTTAAATTTCCTTTGATTGAAGTTATTTTAAATCACTGTTTACATTGACTACCATAAAATTTGGTGCGATTATTTCAGTAAAATATTTATATGTGGCATAATTTAAATTTAATTCTATTCAGAATGAAAAGTTATAAACATTTGACATAATTACAATTTTCAAACCATGACGATAATGATTTGCATAACAATAATTTCGTACAAATGCCATTTATACGTGTAATAAATCGTTGATGATAAATTCGAATTACTTAAGTGATTTTCGCAACATACGAAATAATTCTCTATCGTGTTTAATATCTACAATTCATTATTTTATTGTACGTTATATTAATTGACTGCTGCTATTAATATCAGTCAAAATCGATAACCGAATGCTAAGATTCATAAATCGCAGTTTATTAAGAACTAGAGTGTGGTTAGGTGATCACAAATAATGAACATTTTTTGAAGTTATTTAGTAGCCAATAGAGATCCCAAATATGTAATTACAAATGCTTATCGCGTACTGGTCATTAAATAACGCAGCTGTTGGAGATTTATTTCATACCACGTAATAAAATTATCTCCAGTATTCATATTAAAAATATGTCTAAAATATCTTAAGCGTGAAGTATGTAGTTAGAAATATATATATATATATATATATAATGTCTTAACAAATTTCCTTATATAAGATACATTAACGTAAATCATTAAGGTGTCTTTAATTTGATTAAATCGTATACTAACTTGATAAAAATATTTTTCTAATTCATTATTATTTCAAATAAAAAGTATAAAACAACTAAATAAGTATGCATGTGTGCCATTAGACAATAAAATGAAATTGTTAACAAATAATTCATATAAAATTTTTTTTTGCATAAGATTGTTTAAATACAACCTAAATATTTTTATAATTTTCATCGAAATCATCTCACTATTGGCGCATAGCCACTATAATTGCTTGGATAGCAGGATGTTTAAAAAGTATAAACTGATGAGGTTGGTAACTATCACATCACACCAAACATTTAATTTTAAAGAATGTAATAGATATAATGATTATATATGTATATATATATATATATATATATATATATATGTTCATTACCATTTTAAATATTTACTTATCAACTTTAAAAATTATAATTTAAAAGTTCTGAAAAGATTGTTTGATGTAATGTATAATTTCTAATTGTTTATTTTTATGTCATTGATTTATTTTTATTGTCCAAGTTTGAATTTAATAACATTTAATTGTTTATTTTATATTTTATCTTTTTTCAAGTTTTATTTTTGTCTTATTTATATTAGATCTTAAATTATTCTCAGATATCGACATAATTTTATTGGAAATTTGGATACTCATTTCTTTCTTTGAATGTTAAATATTATAGGTAATATTTAGTTGTCGTAATCAGTTCAGTGGCATTGATAAGGAGAATTATTCATAAAAGAACCATAACCACAAAATCTAAAAATAACCATGTGCTTTTAATCTGATTAGTATGTATTCAATAATAGGTGTGTTGCATTTTTAATTTTCATATGGAATTGTGTTTTGTAGAAATATTAAATTGAATTGATTTGAATTAAATGTAGTAAGTTTCATAAAATTCTAAAAGTAATTTTTGAAAAGTTATTGTTTTTTTGTCAGTTGTTCAGAAAAAATATAAAATGTTTTATCGATAATGATAAAATAATTATCTCAGTACAGTTCTGTCACCATGGAGAAATTCAATTTCGCAAACGAATGCATTACTCCACGAACCACTTATCAGAAATATGTGTTTTTGATTTTAAAGGTATTTGTTTTTCTAAAAACAAGAATTATATAAAACGTCTTACAAATATAGTTGTGGGGTATAACAAAAAAAATTGGCGTTAGATAATTATTAATATTTATATAATTATTGTGTATGTAAAAAAAATTGACTGTCATCTTTTTTTTCTATTCTAAATAAAATACTTTCTGAATTTTTATTATTATTTTTTATAATCAAATTGCACAAAGTTTTATTTGTATTCACCTTCAAGATTATCGATCTATACGTTTGAATAGTGACTACCGATACCTACTTATCATCTCTCTAGTCTTAAGCAATTTATTCCTTCAAATTTCTACTTAATTTTTGGTCTAATTGGAAAAAAGTCTCAAAAAATTGCATAAAGTTTCCGAAAAAATTAAAATGATAGTAATTTTTCAGATATTCGAAAAATTAAAAATTCATTTCCTCAAAAATAAATATAAGAATATTGTAATTGTTGAACTTTTTTGACTTGCTTCTTTTCTTTTTAGGAGTTTTCTTATAGAAATGTAGATAGTAAAAATTCAAATAAAAAAATTGTTCACAATCAAAATCATGTTTGATACCATTTTAGAAATTTGGACTGTAATAAAATTGTTTTTCTGAATTATGGTAATATATGTTCGTGCTTTTTATTTTCAGTTGAAAGGTATATCTTATAAAATGTAAATCTTTTTTCTTTTATTCTTATTTTAATGCATTGACATAATTTAATTCACTGACCCAATTTAATTTATTGTTATTTTTTTGTGATGTTAATCTCCTATAATATAGTTTTGACTTAGTTTACTTTTACGAATGAATTTTTCACTCATCTCATAAACAACAAACTTTTCTTTCATCGAAATGTTCACTAATTGATTATTTTCTATTTTGATATTCTAACATGCATTTCGAAAAAAAATGTCTTTATTTCTATGCCACCATGTATTTTTTGACATTGTTGCTAAAATCATTTCATAAATAATTTATCTCTCTACACAAAGCTCAAAATCAAAAATGTTCAATAATTGAAAACTTATGTTTTTGCTTATTGCTTATGGGCATTTCGATGAGGAATGTTGATGTATCTAGTGCTATGAGACGATGGCTCTGCTATCAATAATCAGATGATTAATAATCAATTATTAAACTTTTTAATCAAAAACGTTTCTCGTAGTTTTTGAAGCGAATGAAAAATTTATTTTTGTACTTTAATGTCTTTTATTCGCAATGAATTGTAAAAATTTTTATCAATCAAAAAAACAATTATATTTCAATCAGTACATATTACATAAAACAGATTATTTTGAAGAAAATCTGATGAAAAGTTTAAGTTTTCCTGTTATTAAAGAATAAGAGTTACTATTGTAAAAGTATTTCATTTTTATTTATTGCTTTTTGTGTAATATTGATTATAAAAGTTAATTATATTAATGTGCAACTGATTTGAATAAAAAAATAAAATTTTGTGTAATGCACATATACCTTATACTTTTTTTATGTGATTACCAAATATAACAGTATAATAACCTTACTTTTAATATACATAGGAAATACTACAATACTTTTAATGTACCTTGACAACATGTTCAATATAGATAAGTAATATGTCAAGTTATAAATGAAGCCATTTGCTAATTTGAAAAATGTGTATTTTTTAAATTCGTGAATTAGCAGATTTGCAAATTATCGTTACCTTGCACATTTTCGCCTAAATGTACGATAATCTGAAGGTAAACAATAATTAACATGTAGTAACTGTACAGTGCATAAAACTACATTGAACATATCACTTACTCTAAATAATCCGTTCTTTAATTTTGAAATTTTGAAAGTTATCATTTTTTTAAATGCAATTTATCACATAGGCCGGAAATAGTTTCAGTAGTGAGGGTCATTTTAACAAAGAAAGAAATCAGCAGGAAGTAGAAAGTAGGAACAAAGTTGTATATGAAATATATTATTTTTCAAAAATGCAGGAATGAATAATTTGATAACGTTATATGTAAATAATAGAAAGTTGCAATGAGTGAAATAACATTATGCATTAAAACCAGGAAGAAGTATCACTCGAATATGTCAATATCTCTATTAGTAATGGCCTTCTTCATTTCAACTATTTGTTATTGATCATTTAATGCAAAATCCGATTTTCAATTTACAAAATATATTTTTAAATCCTCTTACTTTTATTAATATGTATATAATTACCTAGACTAACATTTCAAATTCAGACTCTACTGTTGACTTATATTTCTGTATTCAATGTTCTTATTTTATTTCTTATTATTATATCTAACACACATTTTCTATAAGTTTCTACGTTGTTGAAAATCCATTAGGTATTTTAGAATTCAAAAATCCTGTTTCACTTTTATAAGTAAAGGAAAATAAAATATACTGAGTGAATATATTGATTTCCAGAAAATATAATCTTTTATTAATATAATAAGTTCTTTTATTCAAAATAATTAATCTTTTTTTAGTAATTTTCGGTGAATTATCCATCCTTAATAAGTGAAAAATCAATCATAGATTTCTATTCTCTTTATTTTCATTTTTATCACCTAAATAAACAGGCAACCTTTCACTTTGTAATTTGTTTCATTTTGAAACCTATTTTTCCATTAGTTTCACTGAAGCAATGTTTTTTTTTAGATTTTCTGTAATTAACTACATCATATGCAAAATAGAGGCATATACGGTTTAGTCTTTATTCTTTAATTTTTGTTTCCTTATCTTTTTATAAGGTTATCTAATCATATTTGTAATATATAAGTCGTGGTCATTTTCCTTCAGTACAGATCCGTATTTTAATTTTTAACACTAAAACAATATAAGTGAAAGTCGTCAGTTAATCTAATTACTTATTTTCAAAATGTTTTTTCTTATATTGTACTAAAAAATTCTAAAAATCTATTATTTTACAAAAAAATTCTATGGTTTTTTCATAAATTAAAATTGCTACAAAATGAAACTATCAGTCTTGTTAAATAGCAAAAACATAAAATGTGTTAGACAATATAATGAGATTTTTTTAAGAAACACTTTTGTCTGTACTTAATGATCAAATCTTTTCTCGTAATATTGAAATTGGTTGTATTGAAACATATCTGTTTGTCTAGATCAATATAATTATACGTTTTGAATATGATTATGTATTGACATTTAAATATTTAAAAAATATATGTTGGTATTGTGTTAGAAAATGATTCTATCGTTTCATTTACATTTATTTACTCCTTTTTTGTTCAGTGTAGTCATACATTTGTTAAAAAAGAAATCAATGTTTTCATGTTTCTTTCATACGTTACATAACATTTTTAAAACATTTTGGAGCATTCATAGTCAAGTAGTTAATACAATAGGCTGTTGGCCAATATATTATGAGTTTCATATGGTTAATAATTACACTAAAAAAGGCGGCCTATTGAACACATGAATAAATTAAGATTGTTTGTGGTGCCTTTTACGTACGGATTTACATAAAGATATATATATATATATATATATATATATATATATATATATATATATATATATATATATATATATATATATATATTCTCTTTCGGTTACTTTTATTTTAAATAATTATATATTACTTAAATATAATTAAATTGTTTGTTTTTCAAACTCAAACTTATAATTTTTATAAAGTTTATTTTTCAAATGATAATTTTCAGTTTGATAAAATCAGTAAAGGATAGATGTTATTAGTATAGGAGAGACAAAATTGATAACAGTTGTTACCGTATGTAATTAACAACTTATATGTGATTTATATATTTATGATATGTAAATTTAGTAATCGTATTCTACTTTCATAACTGAAGTAAATGATATTAAAAGTGCATTTTGTATTGAAATATATATGTACTTGATAAATTTTTAAATGAGTTTGATAAAAGTTTGTTGTTTTAAAATTTGTGATTAAAATTAAATTCGTACAAGATTATATTCAAGCCTGACGTTAAAAATTAATCATTGATCATACCGCCATTTTCTCGCTACTAAAATTTTATATATAATTTTCGCTTTCAAATCCCAACAGTTTTAATTACGCGTTTGAAAATTTGAATCTGTTCGCGATAATAAATAAATCATCGTCAATTACGTCCCGTTATCAGGCAATATTTTGCGTATGCAAACCGATAATCAGATATCTGTGTCTTTGACACTTTGTAACCTCATGACCTAATGAAATTATTATCATAAATTGGTATAATTTGTTAAATGTTTATCTCTGTTGCTAATGTCTAGACATTCCTATTGAAAACTACGCATGAAATTAATTAAAATTTATATAGATATCTTGTCAGATATGTGAATGGATTTAATGACCTTCAGCGAGAGTGTTGATGAGAAAATTAAGTGGATATATGAAATATCGGTTCATATATTCATTTGTAATAAGTTTTCACAGATTTCCATTACGTACGTATGTATATTTCATAAACGTAGACATGTGTTTGATATTTCTAAATTTTTAAAATAATATACATAGAAATAATTTACGTACATTAATAGTTGATTTTATACATACATTTCAGACATTTATATCGGGAATTTTTATTTTTTTTCCTACAGTAATAAACGTGACAGGGTCACATACATTGATTAGACGCTTAAATATCTTTACACGCATAAATAAAAATAAATGACATCATTTTTATCTTACAAAAAATCAAATATGAAGGGTATAAAACTTGTATTTTGACTTTATCAAATTTGATTAGAAAATATTCCATAACATTTCACAAAAAAAGGACAGTTTAATGAACACAGATGATAAGTATGAATTAGTTGTTACAAATATAAATATTTTTTTTTAGTATAATAGCGTTTCATTTATTTTAAATTTTTTATAAAATGGGTTTTGTTTTGGTACTTATTTTTCTTTATCAATTTCTATTTTCTTATTCTCCCGTGTTTTAATCCTCTATTTTTATTTAATTATAATTTTGTATTCTTCATGAAATGTCATTGTTTCTTTAAAAATTCATGTTATTATATGATGCACATAAATTTCAAATATAAAAAACTTTGTACTTATTAATTGAGTTCTGAAATACGTATAAACTGTTCAATTAGTCCAATTTGTATTTTTTGATAGATTTAAATCTTCTTATATAGATTTTCTATTTTATTAGTTTATAAAAATGTTTTTATATACTCTTTAGTAAAATTAAAACATCAAATAAACATATAAATGTGGTATTAGATATGTATTTAGATCAGAAGATGTCGTCAGTGTAAAAATTAAATTAAAAATTGTCACAATATATTATAATTATGGAACTGTAAATAAATTCCCATCCGCAATTTTGTTTATTCTTTGGCCTCTCAGAATAAAGGCATTACTATCGAAATTTGCATAAGTAACAATGAAAAATGATCAATAATCATTTATTGAACGTTTTTGATGAGATCATATATTTTTTGTGAGGTAAGGGAAACTAAAAATTGTAATTTTGAATCGTATCGATTATTAAAATGTCGACTTTTAACAATATTTGATAACATAGCAGCTAGATTAAAAAAGGAATAAATTGATAGAAGTGAATATTTTAAAATTCGTACAAAATATTTCACTAAAATGACATGTATAGTGTATTTTATTATGTCTTTGTATTATTGATTGAAAAACAGTTAAGATTGAGTTATAAAAAAGCTACCTTATTTAAAAAGATGCTATTATTTATATTAGAATGAATTCAAACGATATGCAAAAAATATATAACAAAATATGTACAAATAGTGTTTAAATTGTTCGATGAGAAAATGTAATTGAGGGTAAAAGTAAATAATCAAAAAGTGAATTTCATATACGATCTTAGACAGACATAAATGAGTTTAGTATAGCACAGTTAAGTGTATATCCAGTGGTAATAAATATTTTTTTATAAACGATAACTATTGGATCAAATATTTTATAAAAGTACTAAATGACTACAATACTAATAAAGCTTATCAGCAATATTAAAAAAAAAACGTCTGGGTGTGCATCTTACTTCATATTTCGATGAAAGAACGATTCGAGAAACACAATCAAAAATAAATTACAGATTTCAATACGATTGTCCGAATCAGTGACAGCTTTTAGCAATAAATTTAAACTGTAAATTTGTAGTGGTTAAATATTTTGATTCATCATGCATTTATGATATCATCAATCCAAAAATAATAATTAATATTCAATAGGAATGTACTTTGTTACATACAAAAATGTTTCATAGTACTTTAAAATTATAAATATTTTGTCAATCACTTTTAATTATTTTTTTAATTGTGATATTTTAAATTTGAAGTGATGTGTATATATATATATATATATATATCTTTTTCGCTTAATCTCTTTGAAGCACTAACAAAAAAAATCAGTTATTTTTCATAAAATGACTGCGGATATTTCCAGTACGACACTTTTAAATTAATAATATATATATCACCAGTGTTCTGCTATCATAACATACTAATTTCATTGTAAGCTACTTTTGACCCTACCTCAGTGACGCAAGCGTGCATTTCGAACGCAAGAACACACACTATCTATTTACGACAGCAAACTTGATTGTTGTATATACAAAATGGTCAGTAGCGTGAGTTTGTTCATAGCACTACACTGTATGCCTCGCGTAAGACGTGAGGTGTAGCAGTAGACTGAAATAGTTTACAATTAATCAAACCACTCATCGAAATAATTGCAAAGGTTTACCGCGAATTGTTTATTAAATGACGTTACTGGTCGCTTATCTGTCTGTCTAGCAGTCGGTGTTGTAGTTATGAGCATGACAGACTATCCAATTGTTATTGGATTCAGTTCGTAGTGAAGCTATAAAACGGACGATAGTGTGTTTCAACCGGTAATGTGGTAATATTTCATACTTTTTATCGTATTTTTGCAGTTGTATATATAAGTCTGATTTTATTCTGTGTCTGTGAATTTCAGTTCTTTTACAAAATATATATATAAATATCTATATATACAAAGAATATTTAAACCTGTGTTTTGTTCAATATATTGTGCGAGTGAATACCGTGTTTCGTATTTCGTAAATGGATATAAAAAACTAGACGTAAGTTAATTTCTGTATATTTTTTATTTTAAAAAAAACAAAATTAAGATACCGGTTGAACTGTCAATTATACTCAGATATTATGTACAGTTAAGTCGACTGACTTATTTATTTGAAGGATGTGAGTTTTATCTTAATTTTAATTTATAATTATTGCTCGATTTTTAAAAATGTTCTTAATATGATACTTTTAAAGCTTTATACATAATTGAAATCAAAGTGCATATAATATATATATTAATATTTGAAATATTGGTCAAATTTAGCATATTACATGTATATGAAATAAATTTCATATATTAGTTTGATATCGTTAATATTTGGGGAGGTGTTAGGTAGTGCAACAAGTGTTGAATAAATCATTTCAGGCATTATACACGCGGAATATTCTACAAGATTTCAATATTCTATATTGCAAATAATAATACTTAAGAGTGAAAACAGTGCTTAAAAGCAAAATATACCATTTAATTTCTTTTTTATAAAAATACAATTTAATTTTGTGGCTTATTTATCCCTGCATTTTTTATCCATAATGAATTAATTAGGCAATATATGTGAAAATATGGTGAACCAATCTGAATGACTTATAAGCACCAATATTTTGTTTTGTTCAATTTTGAATGCATTTTTGTTTTTCTCTATTTAAAGGAAATAATCAATATTTATTTCTATAAAAATTTCAAAAAAAATGTTTTGATAGAATAGATGAATTCTTATTGAAGTTTTAATATAAACAATATTTTTTAATACCTCAACACAGGTATTCTATTATCAAAATTGTAAATAATCGATTATTGACTTTTTGAAAATGCTGAACGCATTTCTATGGCACTTTTTTCATTTGGAGTGCAGCTAAAGACTGAAAAATATATAAACATTTTTTTAAAAAAGGTTATGTAGTCATAAAATAATATATATATATATATATATATATATATATATATATATATATATATATATATATATATATATATAAAGTATGTATTCATGACTTACTAGGTCAAAAGTATTTTAATATCTTTTTGATCATCTGTGACCACTATGTCAAGTTCCTGATCAATGTGTAAATTCGAATAAATTGACTGGCATATGTCATTTTTCATTAAGAAAGTAATTGCCTTCCTGGTTAAAAAAACGCTTAATACTCTTTAATTCTGACAGAATTATAAAATAAATTAAATAAGAATATATATATATATATATATATATATATATATATTAAGCGTATTTAAAAATTTAAATGAAAATTTACTTGTTCAGTAAGTAGATATTGGTGCTTGTATTAATTGGTCATTCATGATTCTTAACGGTATTTTTGTCAGACACGTTTGTGAAAAAAACATTCAAGGTGTTCTAAAAGATTAGTAGTGAAAAAGAAATGTTACAATGTCACAGTTTTATGTTGTCTTTTATTGGTAGTTATAGTAAAATAATTTTTAAATATTTTTTCATAGTAAAAGAAATATCATAACCTCATTCTTTTTACATCGACATTTAGATTTAATTATAAAGATTTTATTATCTAATATTTATTTTTCTATTTTGAAATTTACGTCGTTGCTTATTTTATCAAAAAAACCGCATTTTTTAATTTATTTTACTATAAATAAAAGGAAATGGAATTGAGTATGTATATATATATATATATATATAATATTACATAGTATATATTTATATCGGTCTCATAGTACAAAAAGAACTAATATAAAAATGGAAAAAATTGTGAATAATATTTCTCATTCTTGTAAAGAACTTCAAATATTCTAATGATATATATATATATATATATATATATATATATATATATATATATATGTATATATATATATATATATGATGTAATCATAATTTTAAATTTGCTTTAAAAAATTAAACGTCTCATTTATTTTATAAACCAGAAGAAATGTTTTTGATTAGGAATGCTCAATAATTGGTTATTGATTTTTTTATTATTGATTATACGCATTTTCTTGGAAATACCATCATTCTCAAAGCACTAACGTGCACCAGAATATATTAAAACTATTAATTTTATATGCTTTAATGCCCTAAAGATATTTACATCGAAATGCACATAAGCAAGAATAAAAAATAATCATTAACCAATTGTTATAATTATTTGTGTCTAGTGAATAGCTTTATATTTAGCTCTGTAGATCTCATAATTTCAATACCAAGACTGGTAGACTGAAATTTAACATACATATTTAATATAATGTGAGGATTTGCACATTAATCTTTATTTAACAATTCATATTTCATTTCAGGGTGATTTAATTTCACTTTCCAACTTAAACAGTTTCAATATATCACAAGTTCAAAAATTCTTATTTTATTAATACATTTTCTAACTAAATTTAAAATGTTATAATTTGCTA
Source organism: Acanthacorydalis orientalis (assembly GCA_034766995.1). Lineage (NCBI taxonomy): Eukaryota > Metazoa > Arthropoda > Insecta > Megaloptera > Corydalidae > Acanthacorydalis > Acanthacorydalis orientalis. The sequence goes on from CM068317.1 coordinate 33,058,482, forward strand.
TTAGATTGACCTTTATATTGAACATTAACAAAACTCAGTATAAAGCATTAAATATTATTTACTTGATGTAAGAAATCTACTTCTTTCGTAGACAATTATATGTCTCTTGTTTGAGAGTAAAAGTAATTTACATATATTATGCACAAGCTTTAAAATCAAAATAAAGTACACAAAGTAATGTTCTGAAATAAAAATGTATAAGTAGACGTGAAATAAATTTTACAGTATGTACCGTTAATTTCATAAATAATTAATTTTCATTGTTTTTTTTTAATATTTTACCTGTATCTGTACCACTTATAATATGTTTACTTTATAACAGTTCTAATTTTCAAACATTCTAAGAAAAAGTGGTAATTTAGTTAGGTGAAGGTATTCGCAGCAAGAAACGACCACAACAAAATTAAATTATTAATGTGTGTATATATATATATATATATATGTGTGTGTGTGTGTCTGTGTGTGTGTGAGAGAGAGAGAGAGAAAGAGAGAGAGCGTGTCTTTATGTAAAACATCTAAAAAATGATTTCATATATTTTTAGTAACAAAAAAAATATTCTAATTGAATTTTTGTGGACTATTGTTCTTTCTGACTAATACTTTGATCAATTTCGATAAACCAACATCTTCAAGTAGATTTTGATGAGTGTAATTTTGAGATTGAACTTTACTTCAATTTAAAATGTAATTGTGAAAGTATATTCATCGAACTCTGCTAGAAGATAACGAATACGTCTAAACCAATCGAAGTAACAATCAATAAGCACAGTAATTGACAGAAATACAATAAGAAAATTAATTACAATCGATTCATCAGTAACTAAATTGAAAATACAGCTATAATTAAATAATAATTGATCTTTGTGTAGTTATTTAAAATTATATTTTTGCAATAAGAACATATGTAGTATGTAATTAGTCATTTTTATTTCAAATCTCTTTTTTTACGGTAAGACATATTTATTTAGAATTAAGGATAAAGGGCAAGTATGATTGTGAGCTTACAACGTATTCCTTTTTTATCTTATTCAAATCGTATACAGCATATATTATTTTTCTCACGATCAGTTAACGACCGAAGAAACCGTTTTAGTATTCCATTACAGTTCCAACCCGTCTAAACGTTTTTGTATTCTTTAGGCCTGAATACTAAATACATCCATTTTAAAAGATAAACTGCTTTTTGAAGAATTGTTAATGGTATAATTTTGTCAATTATAAACAATTATTAGTAATTAATATTATTAAAACCTAAACAAAAAATATATTTTATTATTATTTGTATAAAAATTTATACTTGTTTTTATTTTTAAAAAATAGGTGTGCAAATTAAGTCAGTGCATTTTTTATAGAAAACGAATGTCTACGGAAATATGGAATGCATTTCGAGCCTCAAAATATCCCTTCATTATTTTATATAATTTTGCTCTATCTGAAGTTGACGAATCCTATGTCGAAAAAAAGATTGCGGCTTCGAGTCGATCAAGTTGTAATACATTTTCGGACCTATTTCACGGTTTTAGTATTTTTTTCATGTTTAATGCTTCACGAAACCTTTCTCTAAAACTAAATAAATAATTTCTTCGATAGCATTTTTCAACTAGAATGCGAAAATTATGCAATGCCTAATATGATGTTTTTCAGACGCCATAATGTTTTGTGAGATTATGCCAACTACTTGGCCAAGATATGTAGTGTTTTTTAAATGTTAAGGTTGGCACTTGAAAATCTTAAACGGTGATAAAATATTTTAATTTAAAACAAAGTTATGATTGATTCAATTTAAACGCACCGAATTAATTTTTACACCTAATATTTCTATTTCAAAGTTATTGCCATTAGTTTTATCGAATACACACACACACACACATATATATATATATATATATATATATATATATATATATATATAAAATGTATACAGAAAATACATAGTGTCATATAAAAGTTTAAATTAATTTGCTTTTATCAGAATATACTTTCATTTGAAATATCTTATTGAATGCCCTAAAAATTCAATTTTATTTCCATAAAATAAAATTCTTCACAGCTTTTTCCTTATAATTCTTTTTTAATGATTTTTATTCTTACACACACACACACATATATATATATATATATATATATGTATATATATATATGTATATGTGTGTGTGTATATGAATTAACTTAAATGTTGAAATTTAATTTATTTATTGAATCAATAAAATTGAGCACGAAATTAATTCACGGAAAATACATCCAATAATAAAGTTTATCTTTTTATATAAGTGATTCCAAAAAAATAGATATTGAATAAAATATATTTCTCAGTAACGGTTAATTAATAGGGTATAAATTATTTTAGGTAAATTTGTAATTCTGTTTATTGAATTTAACAAACATTATTAGTACTAGCATGTTCAACACCAATGAAGTCTATAATAGTATGTAAAATATCAGTAACTATTTTCGAAATAGCTCAGATAATCAATAAATATGTTGGTTTTAATAACCTCGCTGTAATAATTGTAATGGATATTCTATTCAATACGTTTTTCCAATATTTACTAAATAATTCAGTTAATTATATACATTTCCACAAAAAAATAATTCATATTTTATATAATAAACTCGGAATTTATACTATTAAATATATATATATATATATATATATATATATATATATATATATATATATTCTAGTAATGACTGGTATAGATAAATATTAATTTTACATATTCATGGACTTCAATATTAAAAATGTAATATAAAACTCCACAGGAAAAATAACAAACGGAGAAATGTGAGCCCTTGTAACTTTTTTGACATATCGATTTCAAATAAAAATACATTATATATACAGTGTAGTAGATAGCTCACTTCTCTAATGACCGAGTGATATAAAAGCTGTGCAATTTTTTAAAGCGTGTAACAGTTTTTTTTCTTCTTTTATATAGAAGTTGGTCAATAAATGACTGTACCCAAACAATATATATATATATATATATATATATATATATATATACATATATATATAAATATATATATATATATATATATATATATATATACATATATATATATATATATATATAGAGAGAGAGAGAGAGAAAATATTAAGGTTTTGTTTATATTATGGAGTTTTTAATAAGTTTTTATTATTTTTATTTCATTTTAAGGTAGTAAAACATATGTAAAATCATGTCAATTGCCAAAATAATCCTTAAAAATAATAATATAATAATATTTTCATGCATTATTTCAACATAAAGTTTATCTTTTTATAGACGATCGATTTCAGTGCATTCATAGTGAATTCTTTCCAATATACATACTTTTTCATATTCGGTAGAAATCATCCTTCAGGTTTAAAAGACATCATTTTTCATTTTCTATACCTATACAATATGTTAAATATTTAATTTATCAATTTCCATTTTCCAGATTTTTATAGTTATATACTTAAAACCTCTTTACTAGAATCTGAATCATCTGAGATAGCACCAGGTATTTGGGATTTACCTGGCATATATCAATTACTTATAGGTCGATTGATATTATTTATTAAATTAATTACATCTAGTGGTATTAATTATTTGTATGAAATGATGGATTGCACTTAAGAAAATGTAATACTAATAATTTCTACTATTCAATTTAATTTACACTTGAAGGGTTGTTAAACAATTTATTACAAATCAACCCCTTTCTCTCTATACACGCAATGTTTGTATATAGAGACGAATAAAGTATGTTTCTAATCTAAAAGTAAAAAAAATTACTTCAAATACTATATATATATATATATATATATATATATATATATATATATATATATTCATTCATAATAATATTAAGCAATTATGAAAAGAAATATGAATATAGTAGAAATATTTAGTTTACTTACTTAGCTTAAAAAATATTTTTATGATATAAATGATTTTATTTTCTTCCTTTATTATAAATGATTTTTTCTTAAAAATTAATTCAGTGAAGTTGACAAAATATTGTTTCTTTTTTTACCAAAAACCTTTTGTTTAAGATTGTGTTGAATTAGATATACATTCTACTTAGTGTATAATTTTTTAAATAGTAATTTCTTTTATTACGAAATTATGAAACAAACAAAATATTATTTAGTATGAAAGTAATAAATAATCGTTTTCGCCGAGAAAAAGTGGCCATTCTAAATGATTCTGATTCTGAAGAGGTTTCGTTAAAAATGTATGAGGATTCAGTACTGAACGAAATTTTCCCCTGGAGTCTTCTATTTCTTTTCGTTTAACTTGTATTTCCTTCTTGACATAAGAACAGGATTTTTATCAGACATTCAATCTTTTATATACTTTTGTTTCAAAAAGTGACATTGAGTATTTAGTTTATCTGAAAGTATTTGACTGTTTACGACTTTTTATCATAAGTGATGGAAATGAAACTTTAAAACTTAAAGATTATTAACTTTTAGATTATAAAAAGATTATTAACTTTTTTTAGAAAAATATTTAAACTGTCTACAAATTTTGTAGTTTTTAATTTTATTTTCTTCTAAAATTCGTACTTTTTTAAATATGAACTTGATATAAATATATTTTAGTTATTTATGAATTTATTTTGTATCAATACCAGAGGGCTCTTCCTCCTAATCGCTACGCTCGACGAGCCAAGGGGGGTTTCGCCCCGTCTTACTTCCCTCCAACCCCCGATTTACTTTGATATTTCTATAATACTTTTTATTTGGTATGCAGTAAAGATCTTCAAAAAAAATTAACAAAACATCTGTACGTCATATTTTTTCATTTTTCTGTGACAGTAATATATCAACATAAAATTAATAATATCTATATCTATCTATCTTTATATATATATCTTAATGTGTGTCTATAAATATAAATATATTTAATCGAAATTTCGCAATAGTGAGATACAGGCTAGTTTATTTTCCTCATACTTGACCTTTGTGTATTTCACAGAAAAGTATTCCGGTTTATGATAATTTTTTACTATGGGATATAAATTTAATGAAAATAATAATCAGGTGATTGTATTTTTTTTTTAAAAAAATTGTTGTGAATAGATAAACGTTATATATTTTTGAATAAATAAAACGTATTATATCTAGACCAAAAAAATGAAATAATGTGCAATAAAGTTATTACACAATTACTATCTTAAAACAAATTTTTGTTGATATTCAGATTTAGATTTTATTATTATTAAGAAACGTGACGTTTTTTCCTTAATCATTGATAGGATTATTTTTTAAATTGTTTTAAATATTCAGCGTTATAGTTTCTGTTTAGATTATATAAAGTATATTTATTATTATTTGGAAATTAGTAATAATGTAATTACAGGTACTTAAGTGAAAACTTATTAAAACAATTAATTCATTGAATGAACTTATATTATTTATTTTTTAAAAAATGTGTATATTATTAACTGGTGCCTGTTTCTTTTTTTATTAATGTAAAACACAATACATCTATCTATATCTAATAATTCGGGCATGTCATATAAGATAGAGAAAGGCAAATTTATAAACATGCATCTTCTGTTCTTACAAAATAATTAGAATATATTTTATTCTTCATTATTGATAGGAAGGTTTTCCAGAAATAGAAAGAATAAAAATGGCTGAATAATATGAATGCATCCAGATTCGTTTCAATTGGGAGGTATTTCTGCGTTGTATCTCTTTTCTGATTACATAAAGCAAAAAAATATATCAAGCACTTAGTATTTTTGTCTTTTAAAATCGTAAGTAAATCAAAATACTTGATTATTTAATAAATTGTTACATTCGTGTTTCTAACAAATATTTTATTTTAAATGCCCAATTCCTCAAAAGACTTTTCGTGCAATTATTGGTCGTTGGGTTCAAACTAGTACAATTAAGCCGAAAAATGAATTTCTGTGCAAAAAATGATGTGTTTTAACGTCTTCTTTGATCAATCCGTTTTTTTTAAAAAAATAGAATTATAAATTTGATCTTTCATAAATAAGGTGTCCTTATCCATTTATAATACTGAATGAAATATTGATTTTCCTTCACTGTATTAAAAAATCAAATTAAATTTATGTCAACCAATAATGTACTGTTTTCATTTTTGAATATGTGTTTATATATATATATATATATATATATATATATATATATATATATATATATATCCGGTAAGAATCGGTTTGTTCCATTATTTCACATCATGTTGTTTTTAAAATTTTAAATTCAGCTATCAGTGTAGATATCTGGGTCAAAGCACTAGGCGTTGTAGAGTACTCGTATGGTAATAATGTATTTAATGTATGAAAATATATTTACATACTTAGTTTGCAAATTGTGCCAACATCATACATTGTATGAAATTGTATTTTTTGAAATTGAAATTGTTATCAAAAAATAAATGTATATTATTATCGCTTTTGTGCAAATGAATTTGGTAACTATACTAGGGTGCTCTGCCTCCTATTCGCTACGCTCATCGAGCCTCGGGGAGCTTTGCACCCCCGACTCGCTTCGCTTATATCGTATAAATACACTATATATATATATATATATATATATATATATATGTTAGTATGTCTATATAATCATTCTCGCAAATGGATTGCAACGTAGTTGTTTTAGAAAGGCACACATTTCACATTATTATTCTTCGTGCAAATTTTGTATTACTTTGGGTGTCATCGTTAATAATAATAATATAATACAAAATCTGTACAGGTTTTTTTTAAATTTTTTTTACACATTTTTTGAAATTTTAAATAAAAACTTCTCACATTTGTTGAAATCACTGAACATTTATCGAAATGGTAGAATGCAATATAACAACATAATCTCGGTTCTTGCAAAACTGAATACTTGCAATTATTCAATTTCAATAGCAGTAATTGCTTACATTGTTATTTTAGTAGTTGCAATAGTTTAAAAAATGATTTCATAAATGTAAGAACTTCGTGTTTAATGTATTAGTTTTATATATTTTTTTCAATTATTAAACCAGAAATTATTTTGTATTCTGAGAATTTTTATTAGAAGTTCATTATTTGCAAATGTGTTCATTATTTGCATATTGGAATTTATCTAGTTCTGAAGTAGTAACTTTGTTAAATTTCAGTTTGATAGATTTGTTGGCCTCTTGGTGAATATTTACAAAATTGGCTGGACAGTCAATGTGTTAATAATTTACTGATTTTTAATAAAACTACGTTTCATATAAACTTACGAAATTTAATATGATAATGTTTGCAAATTTATGCTTAGCTAAAGTACATTAATAGTAGAGTTCAAATAAATACCTTTAACTAAATCAATTGTCTGGCCGTTTCAAGTAGTAGAATGTTACTTCAAAGAAGACTCTTTGATCATTGTGTATTTACCGGCACTGATATATGAATGAACGAGGACAATATGTGGTGACAGTAAATGTCGTTCAAAGAACGACAATCGTGTAAAGAGCTACAAACATTTTAACGGTACATTTATTCATATGTGATAAGAATATTCGACTGGTCGATAGGAGTAGTAAGAGTTTAGTGTAAAATTTAGTTGTTACGAATATGTCGATTTATTCGTATTTCTATACATATAGTAAATTTATAAATATTGATTTAGTTTTAAGTATATAAATATTATTAACAAGATATATTATTAACAAGAGTAATGAAGATGGCACTTCTTTAGATCTTGAAAAAAATACTTATTTTTAATAAAAAAAAAAATACTGGTATTAAAATTGAGAATTTTGAATAAATATTTTTGAAACAATAAATAAATAATTTAAAATAAAAACATTCAATTTTTTTCCGATTAAAAAACCCCATGACTTATTTTAAAACATAATATATTACAAATAGATTAATTTCTAAATTACAAGTCTATCAGTTAATAAGAATATAATAAAATTTCTGGTAATAAAACACGTTTTATTGACAAAAAAACTGATTTCGTTGCAGTAGTTAAATTCAAATTTTTAACTGAAATATCTATAAAATTGAACTTACTTACTTGAATACAATTATACCATCACTAAAATCGTTATTTTAAATAATATTTTGCATTTTTTTTGTTTAAATAAACACAATTTAATCTTAAATTATTATTTATTATATTGTACAAGTTGTAGTTTGTATGTATATACTTAAAATTTTGTTATAAATAAAAATATGAGATTTATTTTAACAAGAAAATAAATTTGAGTTTAAAATTAGATTTTTTTTCTTGATCTAAGTGAATGTTTTTTAAGGAATGATTTAGTTAAAATGATCGATTAGTGTATTATCCAAGAGATATAGTTTTTAAAAAAATATACTCTTTGGATAATTATAGATATTTTTTTCATTTGTTTAACTACATATGTTATAAAATAAATTATAAATTCAAAAATATCATCGTTCATATTTATGTGGACATTTTCCAAAATAAATCGGTATGCATCTTTAAATGTATTATATTTTATTATTATTTGGAGATTTCCTTTTCTATTATTCAGTTATAACAGTCTTTTTTCTCTATGAATTCCCTTAGACTTAAAAAGCAACTGATATGGTTTATAACTTACGAAATATTAATGTTTCAAGTAAAATTAAAAACGAAATCGTATAATACAATCAATACACCAATTAAATATTCTAATATAAGGGAAAAATGTTGTTTGGTTAGTTGATGTAATATTCCAAATAAAAACATATTTTTAATGAAAAGAATGTTATTTTACATTTGCAGATTGGCAGAAATAACTATTTCGGATAAAATATTTTAATTAGTGTTTTCTGAGTTTTAATTATAATTAATTTCAATATTTTAAAAACTAGTTATTTCTACTGATATATCATACAAATATCAAATCAATGTACACAATAACTGAGCTTAAGTAGGAAAAATATGTATAAACTAACATAAAAGTTTTAGATACATTAATTTACTATTAACTTTTAAAATTTGTAATATATATGAAATGATTTCGTAGAAAAAACTAATTAATTAACATATTAAAATATTTGTTAGTATTAACTATAACATGTACTAGAAACGAGTTTGATTATTTTACATTTTTAACTAGATATGTATTTTAAAAAAAAATAACTTGACGAAATTAAAATCACCAAGTGACATATCAATGGATTTGGATTAGAATAATAGAAAGATCAATTAATAGATAAGGAACAAATTTAAACTAACATATGTTGTGATTACAATAGTTGTTTTAAAGTGAAATTGAACAAGACGTGTAGCAAGGTTATAGGGATGATTAATAGACTTGTTGGGTATTACAGTACTTGTATAACAACATTGTAGATTTGAAAAACATTTCTCTGATAGAACGATAACAAGTTTAACATGTAAATAGGAAAGTATAAGATTGAGTATAAATTTTATAATCATAAACTCATAAAATTGATTTTTGTATGAAAACTGCTACCGAACTATCGTTACTAATATATATTTTTTACTTTTGTTACATTTTTACACAAATAGATTAAGTTAAAGAAAAAGTAATCTTATTTGAAATTTTAAAAGTAATTAACATACATAACTGATACATTAAACATTGTAAATATTTACATGTATATTTTTAATTAAAATAATTATGAAAGTGTTAATTTTAAAATAAATACAACATAGCTGTTAGGTTATATTCGAACAGGAAACAATTTGTAGAAAATATCATTAGCTTGTACAAACATTATTAATTCAATTATTTTTTGGAATGTGTAAGTTAATTAAAAATACCTATAATTTGTTTTACTAGAAAAGATGATCTTCACTAATTAAAAAGCTTAAACAAATATTAAATTTAAAAAGTATATTATAATAAATAAGAAAACACTTTCATTAACCAATTATATATTTCTTTGTTGGTATATATATTATATTTATATCGTTGGTATATATTTTTTTGATTTTATATACTAAATAATTTATTTGTTTCTTCACAATGAATATAAATTTACTATTTATATTTACTCATATAAAATCGTTCTTAAACTTGATTAATTTTTTTATTAACTATAAAATTCTCTTAAAAACTAGTATTGTCATAATTATAATTAAATCTGTCTAATATAATTTAATAATTATAACTGGTTTTTGATTGATACACAAATAAAAAAAGTCTAATTCAATTTCATAATAAAAAAATATAATAACTTGTAACGGAAAACTTCCAATGTTCACATAATTAGTGGACTGTAGTGCTTTTATTATTCTTCAAACAAAAAAAACACGTGATGGTATACTGATTACTGTATAATATAAAAATGGCAAACAGAAATAGAAGGTCAACATCATGGAACAAACATTCTTTTACCATGGGTCATACTAAAGGGAAGTCAGTACAAAGTTACACGTTACGGTGAGATGGAAAGTGATAGTCCAGTTCATTATATATATACATACATATATATATATATATATATATATTATATATAATATTGTCGTTAACTGAATTTATTGATAATCAATACTAACAAATTAATACTAGAAAGTGTTAATAATAAATAGACAGGTCTTAAATATGCCATATATTCAATAATAATAATTCTATACAGATCTGTTTAGAAGGTCGCATATCTTGTAATAAAAGAGATTCTATAAGAGATTGTTCCTATTTTTAACATTAGGGCAAAAAAATATTTTTTTTTTATACAATAAACAAAAAATATAGGCCTCTGTATATTTTCTTCTAAAGTTTATTTATTCAGGTTATAATATTTTTCACTTTATTCATCCCACAAATCACAAAAAAGTTTTCATTCCAGAAATATTCAATAAACAATTATTAGTTATTTTTGTTTGTTGTTTACGCGCATTTCAATGGTGACGAGATCATTCTCAGTACGCTAAGGAACAGTAAAAACTAAGGGTATAAATAAAAAAGTTTATCTATATCTTAAAGCTCTGAGGATTGTAACATTGCCATCGATATACGCACAAACGACAATCAAAAATGATAAATAATCATTTATTGATCATTTTTATTTAAAACATTTTTTTGTGGTTTATGGGGGGGGGGGAAGTTAAAAGCTCATTTATGACAATGATTTTAAATATAGAACTATGTTGTCTTAACTTGTTATATTTAAACCAGTCAGTACTATTTAAAAAATCGCTTTAAGGGACTCCAGTTATTGGTAGTGGACGATAACATTGACCCTACAACTTCATGAACTCCACAAACTAATAATTTCACGAAATTCAGATGTGATTAGTCATTTGACAGGATTTATTTTTTTTTTTAAATTTGGTTTTTATTATAGCATAAATTACTCATAATTGTGGTTTTTAAATTTTGATATCATTTATCAAAAAAATCATCCAAATTAAAATCGTAGACTAATAATAGGTTTATCATAATTTTAAGTCATCAAAAGAATAAAAAAGATCTCTACAAAAAGGATTATAATTAATTCCGAAGTATCAATTAAACTCTACATCAAGCAGTTGTCTTATATTACTGAATAACTGAACACTTTATGTATTAATTAAAAAAAACATATTCTTTCGTACATTTTTATATTTAAACAGCAATAAAAAGAATTCATTGAAACCAGTATTCTAAGTTCTTTGTCGCAGGAGGTATTTTTATAAAACACATACATCTGCGGTATTTTCATCAAATGTGTTACATGAAAACGTTGTGGATATAATGATATTTAATTAAGTTGTAATAATGAGTATGCGTTCCATTCCTTAATGAATTGCATAAAAGGAATTGTAATAATAGAATTGTTACCTATATTTAGAAATGCTTATAGTAGCAGAAATAATTTTTATAAATCAGAAGATACTTTTTTTATTGTATGCAAAGTTACACTATGATTCGATGGAAATGCAGTTTCTGAAAAAAAGTAATGGCTTAAAATTTAATAATATTAAATGTCTAGATATTGCAATTTTAATTTCATTTTCGAATTAAAATTATTTTTTAGTTAATTTTTCTAAACAGTGTATTGAATTTTTCTCTGTAGATTTATTTAATAATAGTGTTTTGAATGAAAAGTATATTTTTAATGTATTTTTTTTATTTAATTACCAGTGATCTTTTAAAATATGTTTATATAATTATTCTCTATATTAAAATTTTACGTACAATTTTATTAAATTGTCTTATTTATGATTTTTAAACAAACGTGTTTAAAAATAATTGCCAGTTTATGCAAATTTTATATGTATATATATATATATATATATATATATATATATACATACGTTTTTAAATTAATGTCTATTTTTGTTTTCAATGTTGAAATTCTTGTTATTTAAAAAAATCGTTGTTTTGTTTTGACTAGTCATGCATTTAAGTATATGTTAATGAGCAACCTAAATATATGTATATTTGCATGATTTAAAAAATCTTAATTCTTTTAGACGAATACTTTTCACAACTGTATAATCATTTATAAACATGAATTGTATTGAAATGATTCTGCTTGAATTAATTCAGTCGTAATGATGCATAACAAAACAAATCATAGAGAGAAAGTGATAGTAAAAACAATTTATAAATCAGTGTTAGGGTCAACTTGTCAATATTTCATTACAATATTCAAGTGTTTTTAGAAAGTTGAATGAATGCACTTATCTGCAACAATATTTTTTGCATTTCACCTTCTTGTGTTGATTTGCTTGATCTAATTTAAGAATAGGATTGTCGTAACGGTTAATGAACTTTTACATGATGGAAAATAATGTGACATTTAAAGTCACAATTGAAATGTATCCTTTAGTGTTGTTAAAAAAAGCAAATTGTTGCTTTTAATTTTTTTTCGAATTATTTATTTTGTATATCGATTAATTAGTATAACAAGTATGCTTTGAATTTATATAAAGCATATATATTGAAAGGGAAATCGACATCAACATTTCAATAAAAATATGCAAACTTTTTAATTTCACAAATAAAATTTTCTTAGCACGTAAACTGTACAATTTTTCTGATCAAAAATGTTCAATAAATTTTTATTAATTATTTTTAATTGTTATTTATTCTCATTTCAATGATGATGCATTATCATCACATGCTAACGCTGAGAAAAATGTACATTTTTGTATCTTAGCGCTCTGTAAGCATGAAATCGCCATCGAAATACATCTAAGCAGCAATTAATAAAATTTTTATTAACATTTTTGATCAAATATTTTTAATATTTGTGTGGTAAGAAAAATTGAACTTCGAATACGAGTTTAACCAATGTCATAATTTGATTGTGAAAAATGTGTCGAGCTTTGGAAAAAAACCTATTTTCACAACACTCTGCGTACATTTAAATGAATATTTTAGTTGTGTTTTTCTGAGAACATGTTTTCTGATTTTATATGACTTGCACTTGATATAAATATATTACAAATTTTGAAACACGAGTGTGATTTTTATAAAATGTTATATGACAATTACAAAATATAACGGAATTAGTGCATGTAACTAAATATTATTCTTACATCTATAAAACCGTGATAAAAACGAGACCAATATGTCAATCAGTCTTCTATCAAATAAATATATACACGACTAAGAAATAATTTTCAAGTGAATATTAATTGCACGTATTACTCAATGTTTAAATAGGAACAGCTCCGTTAATAACGCCAGTACAACTCCATTATTATTACATTTGTACACGTACATAAATTGTCTAACGCTATCTTACTCTCTATATGGCTAAATATTGATCAAGTGGCGCGAGGCTGATTGTCCAGCCTTGTGACGTGCGACACTGACCTACAAAACCAGTGGCGGCTGGAAGTAATGGTTTATGCCATATTAAATTTTATATATATATATATATATGTGTGTGTGTGTGTGTGTTTGTGTGATTTATTTTTATACATAGCAAAAATAATTTGGTGATCTCAAATAACCTTCTTGTTGATTATTTTTAATGTATCATTTTTTAATTGAACAGGCGGCGCTTGTTTCATTTAATGTGTTTAAAATTTGTTTAGATAATTGTAGTGATTTATTTATTTCCTTTCTCACATATACACACACACATATATATATATATATATATATATATATATATATATATATATATATATATATATAATGTTATTATCTTTTATTAAGAAAGCGATTATTTCCTTAGTAAAAGCACATGATAGATTTGTGCCTGGACTATGTTGTAAAACAAATTAGATAAAAAAGTAATAAATAGGTTATTGATCTAAAATCTAATAGCCATAAGAGAGTGGTTTATACAAAGATTACAAATTGTGAAATAAAAATTATAAACTTCTTTAAAACATTTTAAATATTAAATTGAGAAAATATTTAAAGTTTTGTTGATATGAAAAAGATTTAGTAGTATCATTGATGTTACAAATAAATTAGGATATTATGATATGTTTAGATAAGAACTTATAATTTTACATTAAAGTGATAGCATATAAACTGTATCAGTAATGATATATTCCGTAAAAAAATGAAGTTGATTTGCAAAATATCTAACGGTGGCTAAATTAACAATGCTTTTTTCTCTACTCCCCATACCACAATTTTTCCTGATTAAAAATGTTCAATAGTTGATTATTGATCATTTTTTAATGTTGTACGCATTTCTATATCAATTCAATTATTCTCAAATCGCTAACAAACAGAAAAATATGTACTTATAATAATAAGTGTAAATATAATTAACTATAGAGCAGGAAACTTTTTTGGAGTTGATGGGGTGAGGAAAAAATAATTTCTTAAAATTAAGATATCCGTTAGAATATTATACTAAGGATAAATATTAGGAATTTTTAATTAAAAAAAAAAAACTTCTTTTAGTAACAGATTCAAAGATTAGAGTAAAAACAGTATTTAAATAAACATTTTTTACTTCTGACTCGATAACACAAGTGATATAAAAATATTTGTGAACCAATCTAATATTGAAGTCAGATGAATACATGACTAAATCTTCATTATATTTGATAAATGTATTGGACGTGGAGTTTCCGTGTCATGGCTTCTAAGAATCTCTGATTTAAATTCTTTTAAACATTCGTGGGTAAATACTTAAAATAACAAGTTAATAAAAGTATGCCTTCGTGGGTATTCCGGCCGTTTGCTGGTTGCACTACAGGATATATGTTTATAAATTCATCCATATTTAACATGTATAAATTAAAAATATTATTTTTGGTGTCATTGATGGGAAAAATAATATGGGATTTTCATTTGTACACATTAATACAGAAAGAACACATTAATACAGAAAGAACACATTAATACAGTATTTTTGAATATCAAAAATTATAAATGTACAACTGGATAATGGAAGTGAATTGATTTTTGATTCATAGAATATTATGTAAGAAAAAAAATAAGAAAAACACACACATAATGCATATTATTGGTGTTTAAAAATAATACTTTAAAAATTGTTTATAATTCAAACAAATATTAATACCTGTTTTTCATCACAAATACTAGCATTAAAATAACTCTGATAGATTTTAGCTATATTGAATACCAATAGAATACACAACAAATATTAGTTTTATTTTAAATGTCACATTAAACCATACTGTTCGATACATGCAAATTTTTTTTACCTGTTCACATTAAAGCATCACTTACTTTTTGTTGTTTTTTTTTTCTTTTTATAGACATCGATTCAAATATTAATTTATAAGACTACTTTTTTATTCGAATCATAAATGTCGTCAACAAATAATATTTTTGAACAATAAATATGTTTGATTCGTAGAATTTATATTAAAATACCATTATATCTTAAAAAAAACTTTTTTTTCCTATTTACATCTATAAAACTTTTTTTTACAATTATTCGAATATTTGAACTGTGGATTGTGAAACCAATATTTGTAAAACTAACTATAGACAAACATATATATTTATATTTCATCATATATACAAAAATACATGTGTGGTATATATTTACGTCAAATAAATTTGAATATTGCATTTAAAATGGAATTGGTTCAATAAACGGAATATATAAATTATATATACATACACTTATACATGCATTATCTATGCGTATAACTGATATATATATATATATATATATATATATATATATATATATATATATATATATATATATGTAATGTATTCATATATTTAAACTAAATGTATACTAGTATTGCTTCATATATTTAATAATGAAATCATGTATAGAAAATATGAATGTTCTCGGAACATGACATTTATAATATATCAACCTATTTTATACACATACTCAGACGTGTATGTATAAAAGATATGTCTTTATTTATAAAGATTCAATTTCCTTTGACTGATTGTTAATGTTCTGATGTAACTTACATATTTCCAACTACTGTATCTGTTTAATTATCGAAATAATAGAAATTAATTTAAAATCATGTTTTGAGTGAAACATAATTTATGTAACGAAATAATGTTTTGTAAAATGATTATTAATATTTGATATTATCAGGCAATAGTTGATATTGTAATATTGAATGAATTTTGTTCTAAAATAATAAATCAGTTTTATTTGGTACAGATTTGTGTAAAAAAAATATTGTTTTATTTAAGTGTTGTTTGATATTTATTATTTTTGTTTAAATTATATATATATATACATTCATATACACTATTATTGCGCTGATTAAACATCCAAAACTATTTCTTACTAAAAACCAATGATGTGAAAATCTAACTTTTAATATATGATACTCACACAATACAGTTCTGACATTGTGAATAAATTTACAACTAAATTCGTTTTTCATCCCAAAAACCTTGTGATCAAAAATCTTCTTAGAAGTATTAAAGTACAGAAAAATATGAATTTTCTGCACCTTAGCACCCTGAAGATAATTGGAATCTTCATTGAAATGTGCATAAGCAATAATTAGAAATTATCAATAATGATTTATTGAACATTTTTTATTGTTTGTGGTTTCAAACAGTTAATAATAATTTTAAAATAAAACTCGTTGATTTATTTTTTTATTGTTATGGCATTTTTAAAGTAATATTAAAAATGAAAGCCATTTTCATAATGAAACATGAGAGAGTGTAAAGTTTTAAATTTAATGCTACGATCCTGTGTTTATCGGTCTACCGGCCTTAACATTTATGTACGATCGCCTCAATGAAGATAAATGTATACAAACAGTTTGACAGCCTCTTCCCAAACTGTCAATCTGGAACACCCATACATTAAACAATTAATTGGATATTGTTTCCCTCGATTTGAAATCGAAATACGTACATTGGTATATGTATATTTTACTGGTTGTATTTACAATTTTAGATTGGAAGTCAAGTTGGACATTTGGTTTACACTGTAAAACAATTTGCAACCGGCACTGATTGAAAGATGTATGTTGTGACTTGATAAACATCCAGTACACGTTCAGTTTAAATATAAAATATTTTTAGATACTTTTTTGATAAGAAAAGTTCTCTTATAAAATATATGTAAAAGTAAAATACCCTTAACCTATATAAATTACAAATAAATATGTTTGACACAGTTTCATCTTCAACATTCAATTGGAAATTTAAATATAGTACATGTTTTTAATATATTTTTATAAGAGTTTTTTTATAGCTCTCTTAAATTAAAATAAACGGAATTAAAACATTTTATTTTCTGATATTATTCAGCTACGAAATTTCTTAAAGAAATGCAAATAAAACAATCTGAACACTTCTCATTTTGTGATATTTTTCCTAAAACAGGCAATGATTTTATAAACATCAGTATGTTTCTTAAATTAAGTATATATTTTTCTCTGAACTGAAAAAATATGAGGGCAATGAAGTATATGTAAACCAATCAGATAAACAGCCCAATCAGTTATACAATTTAATGTTTTATCGATTGGTACGTTTATGGTCAACTTTACGATTGGAGAGAGGAGGATTTTATTTTACCTCTGTGGAGAAATAACATGCACAATATGCCTCTCATAAAATCATATGTATAAGCACGTAAATACACATACAAGCTAGTTTACGAATGAAATATATTTTTAAAATTGTTTATAAGGTGGTTTATTTGTAAAAAATTTTGGATCATATATTTTTATCTTCGAAGTTTATTTTAATCGAGAAAATGTTTTAGATGACTTTCATCTCTATTAAAACCTTATAAGTTAATTTGCCTTCTATAAGCAAATAATAATATATGTTTGTCACTTGTTGCAGAAAAGTTAATAATTTATTTCCAAGAAGTTCAAAATGTAACGATATATATATATATATATATAATATGTGTATGTTTAACTTTTACAGTTGTTTCCTTTTTCTACTCTTAATATTTGTACAATTTTATTTTAAAACTTTATCTTTGAATCATTTGCGACTTTCTATTTTTTTTACACATAATTCTGTAGTAAAATTCTAATGTAGATTAGTATTTTCTAAAATCAATTAATTTTAAAATTATAAGAGACACCATGACATTTTAGTTCAAAAACTATTTTATGATTTGTAAGAAGGTGAAAATCAATTTATCAAATTGATATAAAGGTATTTTCCTTTCTCTTTATCGTCACATTTTTATAACTATTATCATATTGTATTCACTTCAATATTTTTCTTTATTTTATAATAGATTTGCACAAAATAAATTTATTTTTCGTCTATTTTTAGTCAAAGTATTGTTATTTTTTCCTTTGCTTCTCGCCTTTCCTTTCAATACTTTTTTAGTACCAATTTTCAATTCTCCTTAGCAGCTATACTTTCTTTTTACTCTGAATTATAAATTTATTTTTATTCAATTACCTAGTCATTTTACAGTCCAATTTGGTTTGAGTTGGATGAGAGGTTGTCAGATTTTTTCTAAAATATATTTTACTCTTTTGATTTGGTTATTAAAAAAAATCAACTTTTTTATTGGTCATATACTACCAGTACACCAATCACATTTTTGGCTTGAAATTTATAATTTACTTGTATTAAACATTATAGATTTTGAAGAAAATGTATTTAAAAAATTACATGAACTAAAATTTTTATTGTTACCATTGTCATTATTTCTTAATTTAGAAGAATGGAATTTTAAATGCTGATCCAGATATATTATTCCTTTTGTATAGAATTATTGTTCTCTCCAAAGTTATGATTGTTAATAATGTTATCTAATAATATTTCATAACATATAAGTACAAATCAAAACGTTCTCAGAATAATACTAATGCCCTCTTAACTATATTATTGCTTTTGCGAAAAATTACCTAGAAAACTGGGTTAATAAATTTTGTTTCATCATAACAATAGAGTATTACATTTATTGAATGTTTTAAAGACACATTTGTTCAGAACTTCGATGAGATTTGCTCTCTGTCTACCCGACAATTCAGATTACGATTTTTCTTTTTTTTCTTTTTCTTAAAATTAAAATATTGAATGAAGAATATGAATAAAATAAAATATGAATATATTAAATTTATGATGCCAAATTAGCAGTTTTTAATTAATATCAATCAAATGACTAAATATTCGAATGAAATTCATTAGAATGATGACAATATCCACCCAAACTATATGAATAGTTCGATGATAGATTTGTAGAAAAATAAGTTTAAAATAAACGTTTCTTTTGTTTTTGTGAAATACTTCCAGCAATTTTTTTAGTCTCGTATCATTTATCAATCTATAAAAGTAATATACAATAGGAATTCTTTAAGTACAGACCTTTTAAAAAATAATATTTTATATGCAATTCGAAAAAGTTTTAAATAAAATGTTTATATAAAAGTTTTGCGTCATGACATAAAAAACAAAAGAAATTTTATATGTCATTGTCAAAAATGAAACATTTACTTTATGTGTATATAACAAATAAAATAGAATATAAATAAATTTTAAAAATCAATAAAAACCTAATAAATATTACATATAAAAATAATTGTGTTCACTGTTTCTAATATCATAAATATTTTCAATAACTTATGACTTGTATAGCTTATATTATATTTTTATTGATACATCTAATATGTATATATATATATATATATATATATATATATATATATATATATATATAGATGATTAGTTTTGTTTACCTAAGGTCATTGATTTCCCAGTCGTTGACCATTTGTTTGTGAATAATATGTTAAATGATTAATTGTGTTGATTTTCTTTGTCTACGAATAGTTAGAAACAATAACATGAGTATATTCTCATACATTGTTGATCATTTCGAACAACTACAATTAACTTACAATAGAAATAGGAAAATATGAAAATCTTTACACGATTTGAATATAAGCTTCGTTTCCTCATAGCAATAAATATTATTTATACGACCTTTACTCGATTAGGTCCTAATAAATCATAGCTATTTTTAGTATTTGGTTTCATGCCAATATATTTACATCTAAGTACTGTGATTCTCAAGATCAACTACTAGGAAATTTCATACAGATCATCAATAACTGCCAGGGATATATTACTATGAATAATACATATTTGAAGGTACAAAACAAGTTTTTATTTTTCACTGTAGATTTACTTAAATCACTCGTTTAACTTTTGTTCTTCGTTATTGTTGTCAACAGTATTTAGCATATTTAATTTTTAGATCGAGAACTTAAAATGTCTTTAAAAGTGTCGTTGAAAATTATTAAAAACTGTTTTAATTTTATCTTTATAATATTATAAAATAAAAGTCTACTTTACTAAATAACTAGTCCATATAATATTTTCATAAATTCATATTTTTTTAAATAAATGTGGTTTTAGTATTAAATATCCATTTTAAAATAATTTTTGTAATATGAAAGTATATAATATCTTTATTAAAATCATGTGTTTCTTTTTAATTGACGAAATTGGCTTTTCAGAAAATAATCTTTTCAATAACTGTTGAGTCTGTTTAATGTTTTTCTATTTACTGTTTATTATAGATTTGAATATCCAGTGGATTCTCAGACGACGAGAATTTTTATTTTTTAACCGAATATATCGTTAATCGAAACAGTTTTTTCGACAAGCATTACATGCTTTTCGTGACTGTCGTTAATATAATTTGTGTTAATCAAATTGAAAGTTCTTCGAAAAGGCAATTCATTAGTTGTAAATTTGTTGTTCGCACCGCTCGTTAACCGAGAATCCGCTGTATTTTGATTTTTTATAGATTTTTATGAAATTTTAAAATTTTCGTTACACCTTTTTCATTATGAATTATCTATAGGTAGTTTAAAGTTAAACAGACGTTCAATGAATTATAATTTTATTTCTGTTTCATTGCCTGTTTTCATTTACAAATGAATTTTTCACTCATCCATAAACTACAAAAAATTCTTGTAATCAAAAATGTTTAATAAATGATTATTGATCATGTTTATTTATTGCTAATGGGATTTTTTATGACAATGCGATCATCTACAGAACGCCAAGCTATAGATTCATTTTCTGCTTAATCGTGTTTTTAATAAAAAAATATTTGAGTTTTGGTTGGCAAAGAATTAAAATAGAAAAATATAAATGAATAATTTACTACTTCTTATGTATAATTTTTTATTTTATTTTTTGTATTACTTAATTTAGTACATATCAAAAAAAATATATTTTTTTAAATTTTTTAAAAAAATTATTTACATTTTAAAATATTTTTTGAAATGTCATGGAGTACAGCCGATGTATTATTATTGTTCTAACTATGAATTTTAAAATCAAATATAAAATCATTACAAAACTTTTTAAAAATAATCTTGAATATGAAAGCCACTGTTTTTAAATAACTTAGTAATAAAATCTTATAGCAAAAAAAAAAAAAAAAAAAACACGTATTAATATGCGAATTGTATTTTCATCATTAATATTCGTCATAATCGTTTCCGAGTATTAAAATGCATTATTAAATATTCTAAAAACTTGCAATTAATTAAAAATTGTCACGTGGTCACTTTTGAGGTCATAAAGACTATTTAAATGAAAACCACTACCTTATTGCATATGCAATAAAAAAAATAAGAAACACTTGTTCAGTGCTTTCGAATGCAGTACATAATTGTTACATTAAATAATCATAATATTTTATAAATATCAATAAACATACTGTGTTACAAAAATATTACCACCATTGTTAATTACTATATAAAGTATAGTAATTATATTCTTGTGGTTCTAAATGAAATAAATTTCAAAATTGTACGTACAATGAAGAAACCCGTCATAAATTAATTGAATTTATGGAAAATTCATTATATTCAGGTGAATTTTCAGTATATACATATACGAGTATATATAGAGAAAAAGAGAGAAAATTAATTGTAATGAAAATAATAACAAGAGATAGAGAGAAACTCTATTCAGTACGATCTCATAAATGTAAATTTAACTCATTCTAAGATAATCAAACTTTTTAAAAGTATTTAAATTATTTTCAGTGTCAGGTAAAAAAATAACATCATATTTTATGAATTCGACAATATTTTACACTTATCGTCTTCTTACTACATTAATTTTTACGAGGAAAGTTGTTTATAAGTACGTCGTTCTTTTTAGGAGCTCGTTGTCTTGTAAATTGGAAAAATATGTGAAAATATGACATGATTATACACAAACTTATACATATATGTGTATATATATATATATATAATATAAAATAAAAATAAATACAAACAAATCACGATACATGTAATTAAAGTTGAATACAAAAAGACTGTTTCAACACGAAGTTAAGATATTCTCATTTAATATTTACTAATGTTTGTTTCTTTTTTACAGGTAAGTTTTTGAAAGTTTGATTGACGACTAATATATGGTAAGGTTAATTTATGAATTAATATGTTTCGTAAATGTCACAAATTGAAAATATTACATCTTTTTGAAGACAGAAACAGTAACTGAATATATACATATGTACATATATATATATATATATATATATATATATATATATATATATATATAATTATTAATTAAAAATAATAAGGAATTTCTTAAAAAATATTGAATTATAGTACAGTGAATTTGTCAATAGGATGATAGATAATTAAAGATAATATTTAAAGGTAACTAATAATAATTTTCATAGGTAACAGTATGTACTTACTTTATATATATATATATATATATATATATATATATATATATATATATATATATATATATATATATATATATATGAAGTTTAATAATCTACAATAAATTGAATATTTTTTTAATTTTTTTAGTTTCTTTGTTACAGGCTTTAAAATTAATTTTCCATAATTTTTTTTAAAAGTTAATCAACCTTTAAATATTTTTTCTAATATCAGAATAAAATTATTTAATTATTTAAAACTGAAAATCGTTTTAATTTCTAACTTATTAGTATACATAATAACTATTTTATTCATATTATTATACAAATTACATAGAAATAAAAAAAATAGTTTAACATAAAAAATGTACAATTATTGTAAATTAACGAATACAGTTTGTGTATAAAATAATTAATAAGTCTATTATAAACATAAATGAAAGAAAACCGTTTTAAGACATAACAAAGTGAGTTGTGTATCATCATTAACATCCTGTTTCATAACCCCAACTGAAAATTCACTCCCTTGAGGCTACCAAAAATTTATGTTCGCTACATAAACAAATAATTTTCAGTATATTTATTAAATATCATTAAATGAACTGTATATAATTTACATTCTAAATTCAATTTTATACATTAAATTTATTTAATTCGTTTAATTTGACAAATAAATTCGTTTAATTAATTTTGAATAGTTATACATTTAATGTATCAAAATTTATTGTATTGCTTCTGAATTATTGTTATCCTTAATCGATTGGAAGTTTTGAATTTGTTCTTGTATTTGAAGTTGGACTCAGGACATTTTCAATAAGAAAATAATTGTCGCAGATATTTTAGTATTTGTTTTTATGACATACTAAATAAACTATATTGGAAAAGTAAAAAAAATTACATTATTTATTAATTGCAAATTTATACATAAAATAAAAAATCACAGTTTAATAATTGATATTTAAATATTTATTAAGAATATTACTTTTAAATTTTGTATATAAAAAATAGTTTCTTTTTCAAAAATTTTTCCCACGTATTGTTATATAAAAATGCTTATTTTATCAATATTTTGTATAACAAAAATAGAATAACGCTGACCTGTCATTTTAATATCTCTTACAAACGATCTTATTCCATTTCAAAATCCAAATACCGTTATAGCAGTTGGTACCTTACCAGCAAGTATCGATTCGAGTGTATTAAACTAGAAACTAAAATCACATTACAGTTATTTGATTTTTTATGTCAAACGTTCACGAATGTTTTGAAATTGCGAATAAATATTTTGTTAAGTAAACGACAAACATTAAGAATTTCTTTTCATAATTTACAAGTCGGTGCTAGAAACTACTGTTCTATTTTTATTTATAACACTGATAAACATAATAATATATTTTAAATAAGAGAGATTTATGCTTGTACGCGGCTAAATAATTTACAGGCAATAATAAATGCCGATAAATAAAACTGATCGACAGCGAACGTTCTTAAATAATGTGGATACTGCTCGTCACTAATAATAACTGTTTATATGTTTTTGTAGTATGAAAATGTATATGTGTATATATATATATATATATATATATGTATATGTATATATATATAAATACTGTTTTCATTATATATTCTTTTAAAACCAGTGTCTGTAAAAATCTGAAATGTAAATTAATTTTAAAAATAAATATTGTAATTTCACTAATTAATTAAGTGATAATAACTGTAATTATAGAAACATTTTTTCTAGTTAAAAATAAATCTTAAATTATTTATTAAAACATTTTTTTACATTTGGTTTTTCAGCACAGAGAAAATATTTTTCAATCTTTGTAGAATTGTTGGTCTATGATAGTTCTGATTTGTACAGATAATATTATTTCTTATAGACATATATTCATTCCCTTCCGTATTTTGACAAATAACATCCGGTATTAAAATATTACATAGAAAAAATATTACTCAACGAAATTCTTATTTTTCACGTAATTATTTATATTTGATATTTATTTTTTAAGTCATCATTTAGTTGGCTTATATAATATTTATTGTTTTAAACTTAAAAGTGAACGATTTTTAACATTATTTGTTTCTTTAAAATTATTGATAATAAAAGAAAAAGCTTGCATAACGATAATGCGATTCTTACTGAAGTACTGAGATAATGTGCGAAATATCAATAATAACCTGTAAACATAGAAAAAATTTCACAAAATAAAACAATCACGTTTAACATTCTAAAAAATCTTGGTGTGGAAAGTGCTGGAAATTGAATTCAGTCTCGTAGTCTGGAACTACTTATTTCTTCAAAACCTTCCTTTAATAAAAGAATAAAAAAGGAATTTTTAGCAACTAATAGTTGATTTCGAATTTAATTCTTCTTGATTTAATGTATCCTAAGCAGAAATTTATTTATTATTGAGTATTGACATTAAAATATAAGAAACATAATAAAGTTTGTAGGATTTGAGAAACAAATCAATAAAAATATTTTATAGTTTTTATTTTAATCTTCATATAATATTCATATAAAAAATGAAAGTAAATAAAAAATTCAGATATAGCAGTAAGTATATAAATATATATTTTTTTAGAATTGTGTTTACTCTTCATTCAATTATCTTTCAAATACTCCACTTTTTTTTTAAGACTCGAATTTTTTATTTTTTGCAAATAAACTTGTAAATATAATTGTTTAAAGACACATGCAATTTCGTTCTTTGAATGTTTACTTCAACGAAGTTCTTTAAAGAATAAAATTATATAAACTTTTTTGATTTCAAAAAAAAAAATAATAAATATGAAGAGGCGTTTGTTTCACAATAGATGTTATTTTAAAATTACATTAAATGCAATACTATGACGTTTTGAAAAAGATTTACCCTTTGTATTAATTTCTACACAAACCAAAAATCTACTCAATAAACTTTCATTTGCCTTGATTCTTAATTGCCGCCGAATGTAACTATTTGACTTTAAATAAGAATTAATTGAGATTGAAACAGCTGATATGAACTATTTGTGACATTTTATACATGTTTATTGGAAATTTTGTTGAATAATTTATTTATATATTATGTAACTACATTTTCATTGTTAGTCAAGTATACTTTTTTAAAAAAAACTTCTTAAAAAATGCAGTTTAAAAATAAATTCTTGTTGAAATAAAATATACTTATATTATATATATATATACATATATATATATATATATATATATATATATATATATATATATATATATGTAAATATATATTTAAATTCTTATCTTTAGTCATATTTTGTGAAGTAAAAATGGTTACATTACATTTTTTACTTTTTATATTATGATAATTTGATAAAAAGAATAAGGTATATATGTATATTATATGTAATATAAAATAAAGTAACTATTTAATTTGACTTTTGCAATTTATACGACACACTTCTCGTAGGCAAATCAATCATCATTGAATAATGTTCGCTTAATGTAATCATTTGACATTTTTGTACATTTCTGTTATGTACAAATATTATGCATAATTCTCTAAATCATTTATTCAAATTTTATTGAAATCAGTAATTTTAAGTCAGTTAAAAAATGCATTTTAGTGAAATATAACTAAAGTATATTTATGATAATTAGTATTTATTTGTAATTTTTGAATTCTACAAGTCAATTACTTTAAAAACAAAAAACATATGTGTTGTGTATATATATATATATATATATATATATTTGTATATATATATATATATACACACACACACGTATAAATATTTAATACTCACTGTACATTTGAATATCTAAAAGAATTTTTAATCAAATTATATATTTATATTTAGAATAAAATAAATATTGTATAAATAAGTAGATTTATTTTTACATTAATTTCTTTTTTATGCCAGACATTGATTTTTTTAAACTACCAACAACATTATTAATTTATCAATCGTGTATTCTATATATTGGATAAAAAAATACTTATTATGTAAATAAAAATCATGAAATAGATTCTATTATTATACTAGATAACTTTTAAGTTAAAAAAATATAAAAGGAAAATCATAATAGTGTATGTTTTTTTTTGTATATATGTATAAATACAAAAAAATAGATAAATTGTATTATTTATATATATATATATGATTTGTACAGTAAACATAAAGAAAATAGTGGCAATGTTTTATCATTTAATATTCCATATCAATAATGATATATTTAATGCTTTTCCAATTTTTATCTCTCTCTTTATATGTATATACCGTTCTTGAATACGTTATTGATAATTGTTGGTATTACTAGTTAGGTTATTTTTACTTTAAACATGACATATAAACATATGTTTAATTATCAGCTAAACAGATTTATAAGAATTAAACATAAATTTTATTCAAAAAAAACTTATTGAGGTTATTTAAAATTAGTTTATGTTTTTTACAAATTTCACTATAAGAATTATAGTGAAACATTTTTCATTTTTTCGAAACAATTTGATAGTAACAGAAAATATTTATTGGCGTATTAATTAAATATATTTTCCATTATTTTGAATATTGGAAATTATGAAGCTAAGTCATTTACATATATATTTCAAATATTAATATAAATGTTATTTATACAATTAATGTGACTTGAAAAATAGTCATATTTCAAGCATTATCTGACATTTAATTTATAACTTAACGATATTAGTTTAATTTAATAGATATATCGATAACTAGGGTACTAATACGTCCTTACACTTAATGTCTAATAGGTGTGTAGTATTGTAGTATATTTTATATTCATCACCTTATTAAATTATTTATTTCGATAATTTAAAATCAATGAAAAATAATATACACACACAAACACGTGTGTATATATATATATATATATATATATATTTAATTTATTTTATGTAAATTATTTTTTCATAGAAATACATATTTGATTTTTTTGTTTGTGTATGCACTGTAAATTTTATGTAGTTTATTTTATTACTCTGTTTCATATTTATATCGAATAAATCTGTTATACAATCAAATAATTTATACGATATTGTAATATACAATTTTTTGAATTTCAATTATTTATTACTAGTAAACATAATATCAAATAATATGCGTATCATGTATGAACATTATTTTTTCAATAATAAACATTGGTTTTTTTATTATCTATTCAATAAAATATTTCAATTCAGGGTATTTATGAGAAATATATATATACATATATATACTTTTGCTATCTGATTTTGATTATATGAAAAATCAATATTATTCCATTCAGCTGTATAATCAGTATAATTATACATCTATTTGAAAAGCATGGCCATTTGTTCTCTTTTCAAATTATAAAAATGTATATATATATATATATATATATATATATATATATTTAGTAAAATATTAACTGATATTTATTAAAATATCAGTTATATTCACATTACATTGGATACTATCAATTGGGATTGTATTTTTCGCTCGTGTAGTTATTTAGCATTAAAGATAATGGCCGTTCAAACAATTCTATAACCGGTATATGTTAATTCTTGATTGATGTTTTTTTTATGAAAACATGGTTAACACTTTTGTAATTAATATTTCTTATATTTTTCAAATTATATTTTCGAAACACAAATAAATAACAAAATTCGTCCGCAGTTTTCATAAAAAAAACATTGTCTTTCTTCTACGTTTGCTTTTCAGGTCAAATATACTAAATTATCATTATGACTTCCATGAAAATCTGTTTACACTGTGTGTCGTTTTTCATTACATCTGATATTGTTTTTGTACGATTGCGTCTATTCGATTTTTTCTTTCTTGATCTCCAAACTTTTTTATTTTTTGTAGAACGTTTTTAAAAATTGTTTTTCAACTTATACTGGACTTCGAAATTTTATAGAAAAATAGTGATATTGTACATAAATTCCACTGATCCAGAAGGGTTAATTTTAGAAGAAGAAAAAGTTTCATATATTAGTAAGATTGATATACTATTACATTATATATGTATTAATAAAAATGTCACTGATTAATATTTCTCTTCTTCTAGCAAAAATTATGCATCATCTTCTATCAAAAAAATCCCAAAATAATACGTTCCTTCTTTTTGAAAAGTTTCTTTGTGTGAAATAATGAGTTTGAACAGATATGAACAGATTTACAACCGAAAAAAAACGATCATTGAAATCATTTATTACTATAAATCTTGTATCCAATTTTTATTACAAGTAGTGATATAATACCAGTAGTACTAGATAAAAATTTTCTATCCGTTGTAACTTACTCTTGTAACATTTTAACCTCACAGAGGAATTCTTTTTTGTTTGTGTAAAAATAACTCATTTCGCAGTGGGGAGTTTTTTTTGCAATAGTATGTTATTATACCGGGTCTAAAATACGAAAATGAAAAAAAAATAAAAAAGTGAAAAATATTTCAATAAAATATATTAAACCGAAAGTAAAACGTGAGAAGTAAAAAATAAATAAGACTTAAAACGTAATGCCGAATGGGGATTAACTTTTGAAGCACCATGACGAAAAATGTCATCATACCCATTAGATTTGTATTTCTGCCATGACGAAATATTTCGCCATGCCCAATTAAGAGGTTAAAAAGTTACAATGTAAATTTCTTATCGGTGTTACATAATATATTTGGATTAAATTCAATCAAATAGACTTTCAAATAAACTTTCAAAAAGATGATCTGACAGTAAAGAAAATGAATATAATATTTACCTTGAAAACATCTGTATACTTTTTTTTATTAACGGAAATGAAATTGATTTTCGCGAATTTTAAAGACTGTATCAATGTAAATAATCTTAAATATTCTTCGTAAGTTAGGTCAGTGCTGTTAGTATAATACATTCTTGTTTTACACTTGACAGTTTTGATGTATAGTCGTTCGCAAATGATTTATTGAATTCCTTAAAATCACACCTACAATGTATATTTCTATACAGATACGTTAATTATTATTCGTCAAAGTTCTTTGACTCGTATTTTTTTACATTTCGTGTCATTTTAGTCTAACGAATTTAAATACATATATAAATATTTATATAATAACATGTATGAAAATCAGTAAATCTATATAAAACATCTAAGTTCTACTATATGCTTTTTACAAAGAAGCATTTTGATGTAGTTATAAATATCTGTATATATATTTATATATATATATATATATATATATATATATATATATAATATGTAATAGTTGAAGGTTTTCGTGAAAGGCTTCGTATTAGAAATTCAATAGTATAATATAAAAATCTACGTTCGTATAGCGTGTTGTTCAATATTTTCTTGCAAAATGTATATCCAAAAAACTTAATAATATATCATATAAATGTGTGGATACATACATATATGTTTATATATATATATATATATATATAATATTACACCTCAAGGTTAGTAGTTAGACGCACTCTGATCGATAATATATGTCGTTTATTTTAAAATATGCTTCAAAAATCATACATGATATTGCAAAATAGTAAAAATGTGTTGTGTCATAAGAGCATGAATGTTTTTTATAAGATCATATATGTATCAAAAAGTTCGATCTGAGTAATGTAGAATCAGTTAATTGTGTTTTATAGACTTGACAGGTATGTAATTATTTTGTAGATTTGAATGGAACAGAATGAAAAGAAAAACCTTTATGTATAAGTTATAATTTTTAAGTAGTGATACTTGAGTAAAATGTTTCTTTCATCTTTTATTGTTTATTTATAAAGATTATGAAAATCTTTCATGTTTGTTTTATACATAAGTATTTTTAATCGTAATTATAATTTTTGAGACAGAATTTATTTTCATCAGGTAGTTCAAAAAATATATCTACTCAAGTAAAATCTTATTAATTGTTCAATAAATATTTATTATTAGTTTTAATTACTCTTAATACAAATTTCAATAATTACCATCATTGTCAGAAAAGTTTTAATAAAAAAAATATTTTTGTCTATTGATAAATCATTTAAATATCTACAACAAATTTAAGATTAATAATAAAAAATATATTTTAACTTATTTTCTTAAAATGTATGAATGGTAGTGATTTGTAATTATGATATAAGAACAATATAATTTAATAAAAATAGTAGCATTTTCTAAAATATAAAAGTACAATCCTATTTAAGTTCGTACACAATCAAATAGATTACATTTTAATAAAAAAAAGTGGCAAAAACTTCAATTACTTTCTTCTGCTTTGTTGTGATTTTTTTACTTTTTACACCATTTAATATAGATATTCATTTATAAAATATTTTTCTAATTTAATACAGTAATGTATTTCGGTATTAAGATACACAAGAATGATTTAATAAATTAATAAATAGATACTGTTTATTTTTTTACTGGATTTTGTAATATAAAAAGTTGTGGTATGAAAGAAACAATGTCAGAAATTGATGTTAATATTTTAACACAATATTGTTTATTATTGTTAAATTTGCTTTCACAAATGATTATCCTACTCCATCACAAACCATACTGTTTTTCTGCTTAAAAATATTTAATAATTTATTTTGATACTTTTTAATTCCTGTTTATGGGTATGTCGATAGCGTCATCTTCTTCAGATTCTTCTGTATATTTTATGTATATTCATTGGCGATGATGATATTAGAATCGAAATATATATGCATAAGCAACAATCAAAATTACCCGCTAATAAATTATTAAATATTTCTTATCAGAAAAAAATCTCGTTTATGGAGAAAGTAAAAATTTCATTTGTGAATTTAAAATTTCCAATTCTTCAAAAACAAGTCTGTTTAATTTTGTTTTGAAAATTGCAAGTTTTATTCATTTGTAATGAACATGTGATATTAGTAAATCGGCATTTAATAGTAATTTATACAAATTGATTCATTGTATAAAAAATTCCCATACATATATATATATATATATATATATATATATATATATATATATATATATATATAAGTACGTGTGTACTGTTTTATCTACGAAAATTATTATTAATTATCTTTAAATATTATCTTTATTTGTCTATCATTTTATTAATAAATTCTTTGTTTTACCAGACAATATTTTTTTATAGAATTTCATACTATTTTTAATTAACAACTATATATATATATATATATATATATATATATATATATATATATATATATATACACATACGATTGTATTAAATTTTACTTTCTTTACTTTTTAAACTTAACTACTTCCACTAAAGATAGTAAAACATCTAGAAATTTATGATTTTAATAAACTTGCTGTAACTAACTGAAACCAGTCGTTCAAGTTTGTAGAAGTTTATATTATAGGATAAAAAAAGTAAACAAATGGTTGCAATAACTTTCTAAGACGGATTATTAATTTAAAATGTATCTTTCAATCGTTATACCATAAAGACATAATGTTCCTTTTAATACTCATTTTCTATGAAAATATTGTTTTGGAATGAAAAAAGTATAAATTATTATAATACATTATGATATTTTATTAATGTAATAATTAAAAAGTATATGTTAACAAAACATGCAGTAATCATATATGGCTGAAAATAAATGTGCTTGTAAATAAGGAATATGTATAAAAATTAGAAAATTTACCTCTACTTTAATATTTCAATAGATTTAAAAATTAAATAAAAACTAAAAATTTACTCTATTTTTGCATTTCAATTTGAGCATTTTTTTATTATGGAATTCATATTAATTACATTTTCTGTTTAATTTGTTTGTATTTATATTTATATTATAATTTTCTTCTTTATTATTAGTTTGGAACGTTTTTATTTTTTTTTTACCCATAATCTGTTAAACTACTTTGTGTGAATATTTATTTACATAACTAATTAATTCATTAATTCATTTCAATCTTTCACCTTTTTTCTCCTATGAAGACCAAAAATATAAAGTAAACAATAAATTCGCTATATATGTCTTTAAATCGTATAAAATAAAATAGGTGTCCTTTCTGACATTTTTTCTGCAAATCATCATAATATACATTTCGAGAACTTATAAATAAAAAAGTTAATCTACTTTTGTGTTTTGAGATAATATAGATTTA
The DNA here is from genome assembly GCA_034766995.1 of Acanthacorydalis orientalis. Classification (NCBI taxonomy): domain Eukaryota; kingdom Metazoa; phylum Arthropoda; class Insecta; order Megaloptera; family Corydalidae; genus Acanthacorydalis; species Acanthacorydalis orientalis. The sequence continues at coordinate 33,091,461 of CM068317.1, forward strand.
TATATTTAAAGAAATATCCTCTTTTTATCATTCAGCAATCAATGTTCTTCTTTATTTATTTAATAGTTTCTACAAATATATGTTATTATTATTTAGAATAAAAATATGTAATAAGAAAATTAGTTACCTTTTTGTTTATTCTCGTAAAAATTAGATAAACTTCTATGTTCTTCATGTCAAGATATGCTATTTAGTCAAAAGACTTATTCGAAAATTAATCATTAAGATTCAGTTATGAAAGTATATACAACTTTTAGAGTTGTGTCAAATTATGGGCGTTCTTCCTTTATTATTGTATTAGGTAAGAGCCCAAAATGACAATTTTGGATTTCGTAAATTCAGTTAGAACGCTGCCGATATATTTTTTTTATTGGAAAACGGATTCTTTTCTTAATTCTCACATATATGTATATTTTAATATTATTTATTATTTTGCATACCTTTTACACTATCCCAGAAAATATTATGAGATGTTAAATAAATGAAAAAATCGATTGTATTAAATTATAGACTATATATATATATATATATATATATATATATATATATATATATATATATATATATATATGTATGTATGTATGTATGCATGTGTTGTGTATACAAAATATTGGTGAATAAATAATATCCAGTTCATATTACCTTTCAAAATGTTCCTGAATAATTTATGTTATTACTAATTAAAATTGTTATTGATTGAACACGTTTATATATATATATATATATATATATATATATATATATATATATATATATGTATGTGTTCATTAATATTAGAAATTTATAAATGGTTGGTTGCACGTGCTATATGTACAATTTTAATTAATACAAATTAATATATAATTGTTTTTTTGCATATTTATTTCTGTACCATGAAAATTATCAATTTGTGTTTTATATTTCAAGGTTCCTTTTCTAGAATGTAAGAGTTCTATTAACTGTGAATATATATATATATATATATATATATATATATATATATATATATATATATATGGAGCTAACACGATAAATCATAATTATGATTTGAGGAAAAGACATGATTTGACCTCCAATTATATATTATTGTTGTAAAATAGTAGTAATAAAAAGTTCATGATTGAACTGATTATGTTTTATATAAATATTAGTGGAAGTACGGACAATTGTGCTCCTGTTGGATTATTTACTATATAGTGTATCAAAGTAATATTCTTTGATATTGTCTTTTTAAGCTGCATTTTGTTAGCTCACTAGGCTTCGTTTCAGCTCTTGAACACTCTATGCACCTTAATGATTTTTAGTATTATGAGATATGAGAATATGATTAAATCGCCACAGTAACACAAAAAAGAAGAAAATAGTACCGTAAAATGTCAAAAATTAGAATGGAATCGTGCTTATAAGATGACATATTTAATTATAAAATTCGTTTATTCCGCAATTTCCACTACTTTAATTAATAAGTTAGATATTGTTGTATAATTGCAAAAAAATTGAATAGATATGTAATTTTTAAATTAGATTCAATAATCTTTTAGTTATGTTATTCATTGTAGTGATTCTAAAGAAAAAAAAACGTTTCCTCTTCAAAGTCATTACATTGAATAAACTCATCAAAATTTACAGATCTGAATATTATTGTTCAATGTGCGTTCTAGACGTTGATTAAATGAGAATTTTTAGTGCAGTTCTATTATTAATTAGTTATTATGTTTAATGATATAGTAAAACTGGTTGTGTTCAGTAAAATATCCGAGAAATTTCATAGATTGTTTGAATTAATTATTTTTTTTTGAAAAGTGAACATTTTGTTATTGAATATTTTTTTTTGAAGAATTTTGAAAGAACGTATACTTTTTTTGTATAAATTATTTGATTATCATCTATGAAAAAATATTTTGGAATAATTAAAAAATTTCTAGAATTTTGTTTCATAAGTGTATCTATGAATATAAATTTACAAAGCTAATGCATTGAATTTTGCGAGTACTTTGTGAAAATGAAGATAGTTTTTATTTAAGGATAAAGTATATACAATATACAATAAATACTTTCAGGAATCATATTTGTTTCAAAATATAGATGCTTGAAAATCAAGAACTACAAATTTTAATTAGTTATTTTGAATGTGTCATCGCCCTCTGAAATGTTCTTACTGCAAATTTTTTTAAATTGTTTAAAGCTTCGAAGAATTTAATATATAAAAATTATCAAATATTTTATTCATCTAATACTTTGTACTTTTTTAAGTAATGTTTCTATATTATTTTACATATTAAATGTATTTTCAGAAATTATTGTGTTTCACATAAATACGTTTAATCCAGTGATTATATTCTTTTATAATTTACTTTTGTTTACAAAGTAAAAGAACCTGAAATATCAAGCGTGTTAATTGTATTTAACTTTCACTATATAAACTTTGTTAAAAATTCATTTAACATTGAACTCATTTATCGTGGTCAATGTAATGTGAATAATGCAATTACTTTTTATAACTTTTTTCTTATTCAGTAAAATATATTTCAATTAGAATGATTTTTAAGGAATAAAAAAAGTTAAATGGGATACTTCGGTCAGACTTTTGTTTTCATTCAATTACTCAGATGAAGTTAAGTATTAATCTACATAATGTAAAAATTATATTTTTGTATATGAATGTTTTGATTCAAAATTTAACATACAAGAACCATATGTGACTTATGGACCACATGTTGAGATATCCTGGCCTAAAGATACTGGTATAAAAAGTTTTTGAAACGTATCATCTCTTTCAAATTCGTATTTTTCCATTGTAATAACAATTCGAGAAAGTGTCTACCTTTACATTTACTTGGGGTCGGTGTACTGTCATTGAAGTCAGTGGCAGCTGCATCGGAATATTTTGCACTGTTTTTTAAACATCTGTCTTGCCTTATAAAGAATGAATTTATTTTGTAGACGTCTGTCCTTTGAAAGCATGTGGATGTAAATATATATATATATATATATATATATATATATATATATATATACACGTATACTTTTGTATGATATTAAAAGAATTTTAGTCTTTGACTTGTATTAAGAAAATAAAAAAAAATCTTATATAAATTGACCTACTTTATAGTTACAAATAGTCAAGTTATGTATTTAATTTAAAACAAGTCAAGCAGTATTTATTATTTTTAAATATTTTAAACTAATATCAGTATATAAATCTGTCAATTTAGAAATAATCATTTTTGTACTGAAAGATAACATGTATTTTTGTTTTTTACTTAGGCCTTTTTTACTCAATACCTGTTTTTTCACTGAATCAATAAATTCAACGAATCGATAATATATTTTTAGTTGTTATCGCACACTTCATTTAATTTTAACTGAACTCATTACTTTTAACATCACCATTTTGTCAAAAAAGGTACTATACAAAAAATATGTTCTTTATAATTTACAGCGAAATTAAACAATTCAATAAATTAACAAAACAACTGTTTCTAAGAGGAGAGAAATATGTAAGATAACTAATTTAATATTACAAATTTGTTAATATATTTTGTAATAATATATCTTTTTACCGAATGATTAAATGATGTAAATTTTAAACATTTAACATTTTCATATTTAATCTTTACTTAGAAAACATAAAATCTCTGGTTGTTACAATCATTTCATATTTTCTATTATTGAAGTATATTTAAACTGTATATACGTTTATCATATATATATATATATATATATATATATATATATATATATATATATATATATATATATATACAATACAAAATTGAAAAATATGTAATTTATAAACATACAAATCATATACTTTTGTAGTACATATGTTTCGTATTGTAAAGTATACTAAACAACTCTCACGCATTATAAATTGTTATGGTTTGTATTTTTTTAAAATACAAAACTTATATCTGTGATTTGTGTTTATATAAATTATAGATTTTTCAATTTTCATTAATACATATATTTAATAGACTATGTTTTGTAAACTATTTATTTTGGTTTTGTTGGTACAAGTAATACAAAAAATTCTGTAGTATTTTTAAACAGAAATATAATAGATAGAAATAAAGTATAATAGATAGAAGAAAAAACTTTTATTTGAACCTCTTTTTCAGTGTTTTTTTATTTAAAAAAATGTAGTTGTAATGGTTTGTTTCTGAGGCATATTGTGAGACGATAAGTAGTAAACTTTTGTAAAAATATTTCAGTAGTTGGCATTTTGTCTATATAACTATTCGTTTTCAAAATACGAATTGTATGCTTCTATTTGTAAGTTGTGTTAAATTCTGTTTCATATAGAAAAACAAAAATAATATATGTCAATAACAAATAATATTTTCTTTCATATATTTATTTAGTAAATAAAAACAGTTTTTCTAATTCTTTTATGCTACAATATACAAATTTAATGAAAGTAGTAATCTTTATTTCAAAAATTATTTTTATATTCTTATTTTTATTTCTTTGTTGAGTGACAAGATGTAAGTTTCAGAAACTAATTTAATATGATAATGCAGTATTTTAAAAAATCTGTCCTCGAATAAGTAATATTGTTGTTGATATTTTTTTTTAATATAATTTTAGACTATATTACTTAGGCATCAATAAACAAATATTATTTTATACCCAGTTAACCTTTAAATTTACTATTAGATGTGCTTAATCGATTGAAAAATCATAAAGAAAATCCTTTTTATTGAAATCAAAGTTTGAAAAACACATACATGTTTTAAAATATGTCATGATAATTATTTAAAATATGTTTATTAAAATCTGTTATTATTATTATGAGTATATTTGAAAATAATATTGGTCAATAATAATTGAAAGGTTTGGAACTAAATTATATGTAATTAATATTTTTTAAATGATTTATAAACATTTTTAATAGATAATTACCTTTTAAAATAAATATACAACTTAGTAATTATATAAACTTTAAAGTTCTTGTAGTTTGAGTCATGTCTTGTATGTTTTATAAAATATAAGTTTCTAAACTCTGTCGCTAATATATCTTCTTGTATGCGTATGTATGTGTGTGTATATATATATATATATACTTCACTTAATGTAGATTCGCATAATAATGTTCCTTTTACACGCTCTGTCTTTTAACGTCGTCGTATTTACACTTCTTTACCTGTGTAAGAAGACAAAGCTTTTAAGATGCATTTACTCTGTGATGATTTTTTTACTTTAACTTATCGCTTCTAAAAATTTTTAATTCCCATACCTTCGTACGTATTCGATGTTATTCTCAGGTTCTTTTTTTAATGTTTTATTTTTATAGAATTTATTATTTTTATAAAATTTATTATATACTTCTCTAACTGTTATCATTGTAATATAATCATACACAGTTCGGTTTCATTTTGTGACAGTAGAACTGGATATAAAATAAAATGAAAAACAAGTGTATTAGATCTTAGAAATGTGTGTAAAAAATGAAAATGGAAATGAGTGACAATCGATATAATATGTTGTAAGTTTCAAAACTTTAGTGTTATTATATAATTATTGTTATTACGTTACTTTTTATTATATACAAATCGAGTTATATACATTTCTCATAATTTTATTCAATATAATATACACTTTTTTAATGAAACGAAAAAATAGTTATGAACTTTTTAATGATATCTTTCTGAATTCAATATCGGGTATGATACTGTATAAAACATTGGAAAATTATAGCTTTTGGCTCTGTGTCTGAATTCAATTTTGTAAATGAATTTTCACTCCCCACAACCACATTTTTTCCGTATTATAATGATTAATAACTGATTAGTAATCATTTGGAAAATGACATACATTTTCATTGAAAAATGATTAAACAAATTTGTTGATTATAGATCATAGATGAAAATTCATTTGTAAAACTATAGAATGAATTTTAGGAGCTTTAACTTTTGATACGAATAAACTACGACCTAAAATATAACATATATTTGTTAACTTAATAATATTATAAATAATACATATTTTTATCTCTCATATTTTATACAACAACTAATTTTAGTATCAGACTTATCTGACAGTAAGAAAAAATCACTGTCTTAAAGAAATATTTATCTATGAAAATGATATATTTTTTTTCACACATAAGTTTTTCACTCAACATATAAACTATTAAAAATGTTCAATAATTAATCGATAATTGTTCATTTTTGATTGTTGCTTATGCATATTTCGATAACTATGCCATCTTCAGTGCATTAAAATATAGAAATTTTGTTTAATCTCTTAATCTATTTTTCTGTAGTCCTTAACAAGGAGGATGATATGGCATAGCTATCAAAAGCATTAATAGTCAAAAATTATGAATAATAAATTATTCAATATTTTTCATAGAAAAAATAGTGTGGTTTTTAAAGTGAGTAAAAAAATTGTACATGAAAATGAATTTGTACGAATTGCTCAAAAAATATATTGTAATGTTTACTAAAACAACCAGTCATAAGCAGTAAAAAGTAATTTATTTCATTATTTGATTTTTTTCCTTTATATTTCATAACTTTTAATCTTTTTTAATCCAAAAATTAAAGATTAAAAAATTACTTTTAATAAAGAAATATATATCTGGTGTAAGAGTGGTTGAAAAAATATTTTTTATCGTTAATTCAATTCTTTTGTTGTATTTTGTATACACACAAAACTAAATATGAGAATAATAGCAACAATTAATTGAAAAATAAATACCAAATGTTTCTTATCAACATAAACAGATTTGTTTAGAAAATTCTTTCTATAAAAAAATAAATGAAACGAAAATGTACGAACTTCTTTAATAGTCACTCATGCTATTTAAAAAAACTTATTCAATAATTAATGATTGCTCTTCACATTCATATTAAAAAAATGTTTCCTCCATTCCATAGAACAAGGTGAACATAAAAACATTTTTTATACCGAAAGAATTATTCATTCAATGATTCCTGTATCATCACATTTGTTTAAACATTATTTAAAACGTACATTTTATATCATACGTTGTACACTATTGACATTTATTATTTAAATATATGTTAATGTGCGTATGAATAAAAAAAAAAACAAGTAAATAAACACAATTAAACGAGGAAGTTTTTAATAATTCAAAAAATATATATTTATGTATCAGACGGCGATTTTTATGTATGAAATATAGTTTCAAGAACGAATCGTTTCATTTGCATACAGTTAGTGGTTTGTTTAAAAACTGATTAGCACTTTCGTCGACCTCGGCTCTAGTTCATTCTTGTTATACGATAAATCACATTTACGTATGCAAATATGTATATGTGTTTGTGTGTGTGTATATATATATATATATATATATATATATATATATATATATATATATATATATACAAACCAAGGTCGAAAAAGCTTCCTTCATCGATTGTTCTAAAGAATACAATAAATGCAATTAGAATGATTTCCCATCATTCAAACATTTTTATACGTAGGAATAAACAGGTGCGTGTGTAAAGAAACTTTACATTGTGATGTCTGATAATTTTTTTTATTAATGAATGTATGAACTTTGTTAATTAACTTTTTTCAATTCCTTTGTATTTGAAATGGAGTTAATTTTCATAGTCAACCAATTCAATTCGACATTTATGGAAATAAAAAGTGGTTTTAAAGACGTTCATTTCATAAACATGTAATAAAATTTTAATTTAAAATTAAAATACATTCATAACAATACAATAGGGTTTTTATTAAAAAAATCAATAAATTATGAATGTTCTTACTATTTCGGTTAAATTATTTTATATATTATTTCTATGTAATATTTTTAATATATTCAAACAAATACAAATCATTGATTTAATTTTGGTTATATTCAGAATAAAGTAGTATTATCCACTTCTCTTCCAGTGATCTTCTATTAATTTAAATGAGAGATTAAAAAAAGTATGTTATATCAAAATAACATCTTTTTAGAAATTTACGGTGCATATAAAATAACGTTATTGTCCGTTTTGGTTAAAAAAGTAGAATAATACTAACCCACAAATTAATCAATTCCTACATACTGTATACTACACATACTATGTACAAAATATTAAATATTTGTTTTTGTTCATTTTTAATCATTTTTATGTACATTTTGTTGACAAAACTATCATCTTTAAAGCTCAATGTGCAACTAAGGCAAGAAAAGTCTAGGACTCATTTGTTAACTCGGCCTTAATTGCATACTTATTATTTTTCTATATAGTTTTCAATTTAATTTAAATAGGCCATTAAAAACATATGTATTATATTTTAATTCAAAATACATAAAACTGATTATAAACTCCATATGGTATTCATATACTTTCTTTTCGTATCAGAATATATAGGTGATTCAATTTAGGTTTCCACATCAAAGTATTAAAAAAACCCAAAAGTAAAAAATAACATGATTTTTTTTAATTTTTGCATTTTTTTTAATACGTTTATGTGAAAGCTTAAATTAAATCACTTATATTTATATGGCTTATAAAACTTAATCACTTTAAATTGTTATCTCAGTATCTTCTCTCTTTAATATATATATATAGAGAGAGAGAGAGATAGAGAGAGAGAAATTTAATATTCCATACCTGTTTGGAACGAAAAAGTGCCATTCTTTTATTATATAAAAAAATGTTAATTACATTGTTTTTATATTTTCTTTAATTAACATTTATTATTAACTATTTTAATAATTTATGTCGATATTTACATGAATCGATATATTAGACATATGTGCATATAATAATAAAATCTTTTTTTATTAACTTTTGGTCACATAATTTAGACATATTTTTTCCTGATGTTTCATCAAAAATAGCCAAAGAAGGTTATATATGAATTTATTTAATATATAATCATCGAGTATTTATATACGATATGTAATAAAATAATTTGTTTGTATTTAAAATAACTCGTATTTATAAAAATACAACTTCAGAATCAATGGATTTCAATTTAGTATTTTTTTATTACAACTTGAAAACAATGAATTAATTGTCTCAGCCTTCATAAATATTTTATACATTTGACTAATATATAATATTTTCTTTTCATTAAAGACTTCATTTCTGAATACAAGTTACTTTTAAATAACTGTCATTTCTATTCCTTTGCTTGAATACGTACCTGTCCTTTATAGAAGTAATTGTTTTCAAGATACGACACATAGTCCTCAAACAGACACTAGTATAAAGAATTCAAATGTTAATAGAAACACATAATTTCTTTTAATGTATTCATATCACGAGTTCATTGTATTTCTAGTATCAGACGTCGTTTCGTTCGAACTGTGTTATGATAAAATATGGTAGTTATATTGTTTTTGCACATTTTTTTAGTGTTGTGTTGCAAATGAAGTTAATGGTTAGTGCAAATATCACAAGTTGTTTGTGACTATAATTTACTACAAGATAGTTTATCATATGTGTTTTCATATATTTTTTTTATATAAATAAAAACTCTTTACATCGATATCGAATTTATTTTATATTATATATTATATCGATATTTTTTATTCAAGACTACATATCGTTATGTCAATTTATCAACAATTGTATTTAACAGTCTCAGAAATATTGTTCAAGTTACAAAAAGTAATGATATTCTGTTATATTGAAATCTTTTGATATTATATTCTTTTGAAATTGTAAATATTTTTAATAATTATTTCAAAAATCAGTTTATTTTAATTTTTTTATAGATTAAAGTATAAAATATACTTTCAACTAACTAAAAAGATCATAAAATATGTAAGTATTTTTATATGTTTTGGAATTATGCACTCATGAGAGATATTAGTTATCTACAATCAAAAAAATCCCTTTTAAATTTAATAGAGATTTGAAGTATTATTTATTTTTTTATAATTATCACTGTCCAATTGGTTTCTATAATTTAAAAAGCTTATTTTTGTAATAGCTTTTGAGTGGTTTTAAAAAATATTTCAACAAAATTTCACATACTCAGATTTTTTTCAAAATTATTTTTTTTCTGTTAGTGTACTTTTAGAAAAATCTAAATATACACAAATCAAATAAAGAATATAAAAAATAATTTTTCATAAAACTTGATTCTAACAAAGACCAAACAGACATTCTTGTAAAAGAAGATTCATTTTTCTGTATAAAACTAGACACTACATTAGAAGTTTTTGATAAAAGTTGATCTTTTTAATCTATCCAGTCTGTACATATTCAAATTAATGATTTAATTTTAGTTTAAATAAAGATATTTTCAGCAATGAATTCATGAAAAAAATTGTTTTTTTTTAGCACAAATATCTATTGTTTATTAATAATTTCTTTGCATACTTATTACAACATAGTTTTTTTTGCATTATTTATTATATTTAAATAATTGTTCATTACTAGTGATAATACATTTTAGAAAAGTTGGTTTTGTTTTCTGTATACAAATAATGAACTTAAAACGTTGTTTCGCAATAATGTTTTTCTCTTGCTCCACAAACTATAAACATTTTTCTGGTCAAATATGTTTAATAAATGATTTGATTGTTATTTATGCGCCTTTTAACATCATCACCTTTATCTTTTTCTGCGTCTTCGAAAAAACTTCTGATCGATAGCATCACAATCGGATGCGTATAAACTAGAATCAGTGTAGTCTTTCAACGTTAAACCATTTTCTATAACTTTCATCAAACTATTTGTTTGTAGAAGGTATTATTTTTTTTATCAGATTTTTCACTACTTAGGTAGTTATAACCAAAATCACCAAAAATGAATTTTTTCACATTGGTGATAATTTATCTGAGTAAAAGAACCATTCCCGATTACCTCAAAATAATTTTAATATAATTCAGATATTTGCACCTGTTGGTATATACTTTTTCAAATGCCATTGTGGTCCAACTTAAACATCAAATAAAATGAATCACTAAACTTAAGTTGTGTATAGAATTATTATTTCAAATATAATTTATATATGATATATAAAAATATGTAAATAGTATAATTGCGTATTATTCCAATTTATATTATGTAATAAATACTATTATAATTAAACAGTTGAATATTGTTCATTAAATTTAATACAACTGTAAGTAATGTGAAACAATTAGATTTTAATTAAAAAATGTTATATATGTTTTATACACGACCATATATATTATAAATATCTAAAAATGTTGAGAATGCTATTTTTTATATTTTCATATATAATTGATGTTTATGAAATGCATTTTATTGACAAAAATGTTAGCATAATTTTATTAATCAGCATTATACCATTTGTATTATTTGCAAAATTGCTAAAATTATATATATATATATACACGTTATATTGCTTATATGGAAGAAAATGTTTCATTGCTGAAAAAGGATTTGAGAAATTCATTTTAATTTATCCATTTTTAACATATGTATATATATATATATATATATATATATATATATATATATATATATATATATATATATATATAGGTAGATTGATAGATAGAATATGGTTAATATATTAAGTTCTTATTTTCTACTTTTTAAAAACATCAACTTTAGAATAACCTCAAAGACTCAAATGCAATAATTATATTTTTTTTGATTTTAAGAATTTTTTTCTATATAAATTGTTTCATTTCATACCAATTTAATATTTTCAATTGACTTTATATTAATACATATATATATATATATATATATATATATATATATATATATATATATATATATATATATATATATATTTATATTCTACTCAACTGAAAACATTATATTAATTATCCTAATTAATGATTGAACTGTGAGATTGTCTTATCTTTTTATTTGAAACATAATAATTTCCAAATACATGAATCAAACAATAAATTTAAAATGATTAAATATCGTATGATTTTTGGTTCTAATATTAAAAATATTTACTTGTGATAACGCTTAATTTGTTTTACTAGATCCGGTGACTAATATTTAAAAAATATAATTATGTGATTAATTGTAGAACGTACTAGTAAGAAAATAAACATTAAAAAAGTTAAATCATCGTAACTTAAATATTATAATAATAATGATATTAATATTGTAATTAATATCTATCAAATATTTGTTTGAAATTATGTTGTTACTTTTGAAAAATAAACGACAAAATAAATTTCAAAAGAGATTGATTTTCTTAAAAAGAAACAAAGTAAGTTTACATAGAAGCGACTGTTGAAATTATTGATTTTATAATTAGGTATGAAGAAATAGTATACAAGAAGCAAAAATACGTGTAGTAAGTGATTATTGAGTTAAGGCCATTTTCTAAATTTACAATTAAGAAAATAAAATAAATATGGACGTTAATTATACGTTTTTAATAATGTTTATTTGTTTTTAAACATTTTCATTTTAATACCCGTATTACAGTACTTGATTGATTATTTTATAATATGTTGAAATATTACATTACATATTTTAAAAATTAGAGATTTGTTTTCTATTATGAAAACTATAGCTTCAAATTCTCTATTTTTAAAAAAATGTGCAAAAAATGTAATACCTGCATATATTATAAATCTAAAACTTTCTATAATAATTCAATAACACTATTTATATTTTTATCTTCAACCAAAATTCATATATTATATAGCATTTAAAGCATCAAAAAATAATAAAAAATAAATAAAATTATACAAAATACATATTTTATAACGTACTCTACTTTATTTGTTATTAACATTTTTTTAATTATATTAAAAGCACTAAATATGTATAGATTGCTATCTGTTTATTTATCAGTCTGCATATGTATATGTATATATATATATATATATATATATATATATATATATATATATATATATATATATAAACAGTGCTAGTATGGTAAGAACACGTTTTTTTTTTAAATATGTTTTAGTAACATTTCGAAAATATTCTATTTGTACCAGTCCAAAATTTCAATTAAATATTAATTTTTTTTTGTTTGAAAATTATTGAATCAAGGTTTTTATTTATCCTTACATACAGAATTGAACATGAGTCTCCTATACTAAAATAATCCATTAATTTTGGGCAGCTTACTGAAGCATTGAAAAATATATGTTAAGAATAACAAGAAAAGATTTAAGCAGGGTAGATTTGATATGTTAATAAACAATAGTAACAAACATAATAGTAAAAAAGGATTTGAAATAAAAATGGTGGAATATATTATTATATATATATATATATATATATATATATATATATATATATATATATATATATATATATATACGGATAAAAGAGCCAGATGTCCTTAATCAAGGATACCTTATGTGTATGAGTCTTTTCAGATTTGTTTTAGATCTAAATCGTCAAAAACACACCTTTCGTTATAATTTTTAATAAAAGCTACGAGAATGTATTTTATTATTTTATTATCAGAAAAGTACACGGGCTGTGAAAAATTTTTGTGGCTACTGCTTTAGATTAAAACGTACAAATTGCCATAATCGATATTTGTATGGAAAAAACCAAACATATTATTATGTTCTATTATAGATTTATTTTCTTGGTTAATGTGTAATCATGATTATAAATCATGTAGAAATGTGAAATGTGTAATAAAAATACAAATTACTTTAGTAATAGGTATATGAAATAGGCAGTCATAAAATATAGTAAATTTTATTAGCAATGTTTCAAACCTAAACCACTTTTGAGTGCGCGCGTCATCTAGACTCTCCTTTAAAATGTATCCATGTAATTTTCAAGTGCTGCTGTTCACCGTCAGATGGTGAGTTCAGTTATATGTATATTGACGTGTCATTTCAAGCGATATATATATATATATATGTATATATCAGGTAAAAAATATTTAATATATTTTTAATAGTTTTACAAGGAAATATTTTTCTCTATTTTTATTAAGAATTTTTAGACTTAATTATATTTGCCTTGTGCAACAACAGTCTTTGTTTAATATTGAACTTTAATGCGAATTGCGGTAGATTAGAAACCATTTTCTAGGTAAAATAACAACAAAAATCTAAAAAATATATTTTTATCTAATTATTTGTAATTATATTTAATGTATCTTTTTCGAATTTTAGCATGCTTCAAAAATAAATATGAAATTACATGTGATATAAAGCAATGACGAACTTTAATCGTGTATATTTTACTGGAAATTAAATTTAAAACAATATTAATAAAATTAATTTATTATAAAATATTAATTTGGAATACATAAATCAAAATAATTCAGTGTACTACTTCTTATTTGATGTATACTGTATGTTAATGTAAATTCATTAATAGCATGTGTTGCCTTTAGTTAAAAATAATAAAAAAAGATTTAAATAACACCTTTTTTAAAATTAAGCGTATTTTAAACTAGTATAACAAAATATTATTGAAAAATACTATCTAGAAAAACAAAGAAGAAAACACATTCAATATATAAGATAAAATATATTAGAAAAACATACTAATTATGAAATCCGATGATGAATTGTTTGTCAGATTGTAAGTAAACATACAGTAATAAAGTCTTTTTTACTTATGTGGAAATAAAATCTATGGAAAGCCATGTGCAGAGAAAATTTTTCCAGAAACATTTTTTACACCTTGACGTTACTCTTAATTATAAACTTTTTGTGGTGTATTGAGTGTGGAAATTTGTATAAGTAAATTAAGCCAGAGTGCTGAAAACTAATTGTGTTATAATGTCTATATAATATCCTAGTTGCTTTAAATTAATTATTAATATTTTCTTGCTTAATTATGCTTCGTTAATTATTACTATATCTTTTTTAATTGCTTTTATTTAAAAATTTTGTCAAACAATAAAAAAAAATGGTAAGAAGTTTTGTCTAAAAATTTTGTATATCAGATATTTCACTTGTAATTAATATTGAATCACTTTTTAAACTTGTCTGAAAAGAAATCATGTTTTCTTTAAAATTTAATTTAAACATTCTAATTCTTTATTTTAAAAGACATGAACCCTCTTGAATGTCTCGCTAGTTCTTTGTTCTACCCACAAACAATTTAATTTTTAAATATTTCTTTTTATTAAATAAATACACATTTTTGTTAAAACTTAAAGGTTCAAATATTTTCTATAGCTAAAAGATACTAAATTTTCATTTAAAACATATATATATATATATATGTAGTTTTTATTTTAATTTAATAACAATAAATAGAACTTGAATAAAAGCGTTTGCAGATAACTTCTTATATATAAATATAATTAATTATAATAACATTTTTTTGTTCAAAAATACAAAGGCTCTTCATATATGTTACCACTCCTTTGTTCTTCCACCTACACAAGAATTGAAAGTTTTGTTTTACATTTAAATATTTCAATATGTAAAAATGTGTGTATTTTGTTACAATTAAATAATTAAAATATTTTTTACGCTTACAAGATTCTAATCTTTATTTTTTGATGTATTATACAAAAATGTTGGGTTGTATTTTAACTTAATAATAATGAATGTATTTGGAGTAAAACTTTTATGCATAACATCGTATATACTGGTTAATAATTCTTTATTATTATTATTAAACAGTATGCAATGATTTTTAAACGTAATTATATATAAATTCTGCGCTTTGTTTCGTTACTGATTAATGACAGCTAATTCTTCGACAAACAGTAAAAACAGTATATATATAAAAAAATTGAGAAAATTATTACATATAAGTTTTTATTCTAGAATTTGACATTTTATGTTATAAAACATAATATAAATACTATTCAAAATGTTTATTTACGGATAAAAATTAAATGGATAGTAATTTGAGGATCCAATAAAATAAATTATTTATCATTTAAAAATATACTTCTAACGTCACTGACATATTGAATACCTGTATAAAAATACATAATTAACAAGTTATAATGTACACTTAATTGAATATAATCATGTATTAAAGAAATTTTAAAACTTTGTTTTTTGAAATAATAATTTTTGACTCAGACTGTTCTCCTGCCTGTCAAAATATTACAATATTAACGGTAAATAGAAGTTCCATTTCTCTGAATATTTAAAATATATTATATTACAGAATGTGTGTTTTAATAAAAAAGAGTATGAATGAGAACTGAAAATTAAAAAATAATAATGTTTGCGTGTATAATATGCGAACAACAAAGCATTGATCCAATGTACAACGATGAGGTCAATGCAGAGTTAAACCAACGTACTTATTGAAATGTAAATCTAGTTAACAGCTCAATTGTCAACTACTGTAATTTGACAGCTTGTAATCAATTTAATGACATTCATACGAACATTTTTATGTAATTTTGTATATTGTTGCTTCGAAAATTCAACTGTAAATCAATTGATAGTGTGTGGGTTTTCATTATTTTCGCAATATCATTTTTCATATTTCATTTCGTTAACATTAGGCACGTAAATGATCTGTTATTATTTTAAATTATAACAAATATACGCATACGAAATGTTTTAATTTCCTATTCAGTTTAATGTCATACAATTATCTTTTTATAATATAAAATGTGTACTAATAAGTATTTTAATGTTTTTAATAGTTACAAAGAGCTAACGTAAATATTACATATAATAGAAAAGAAAAAAAAACATTTATTTGTTTTTGTTAAAATAATTGACTTATTAACACAGAATGGTAATAATATATACATTAAAAATAAAAAGGGGTGAATAAATTTTTACATTTGTATAGCAGCTGTTGGTATGAGCGCCAATATTTGGATTATTATATAAATTAACATATTTTTTCCAACGAAATATTTCGTGACGAACATTTCTAAATTTCACATAGCAACAGAATTAAGTGTAATGACCTTTGATAATGATTTCCAACACTGACAGTACTAATAAAACATTATTAATATTTTCTTTTAGGTATAATTTTTATTTGAATTTTAAAATAGTATACTCTAATTTTTTTAATATTTTATGTATATACAACACAAACATGTATATAAATATACATACGTTCATTGTGTGTGTATATATATATATATATATATATATATATATATGTATAATATATATATATATATATATATATATATAATATATATATATATATATATATATATATATATATATATATATATATATATAAGTAACAACCTTTGATCATCCATTTCTAGATGAAAACTTGGTTCAAATTATTCAGTTGATAACGACTTAATTCATTTTTTTCAAATATTTCTTTTCTAATAATCTTATCCCACCTATTTCTTGCTGTATTTTAATTTATTATATATACAAACAGTGGCGGGTTATCCTATGAGCAATTGCCTGGGTCTCCCAGCCAATCTTTTATAAACTCATTACTGTAGTACAACACTGTACATGGGGCTCCTTAATTCAAATTTGCCTGAGCCTCATGAAGCTATAACTCGCCACTGACACATACATACATATAGTATACTGTCTAATAATATAATAAATAAAAAAAATGTATTATGAACTTAAAACTATTGAAACTAAGAAAATTATTTAATTATTTGAGTTATATTCCTATTTATATATGTTATAATGAATTTTAAAAATACAATACCTAAAATATTATTTCTCAGTAAAGTATCAAGATTTTATTTTAAAATTATTTTGAATCATTGACACAATTTCAATTTGTCGCTCTGACGATTATGGAATAGACATTATAATGCACATAAGTGACATTCAAAAATGATTAATAATGATTTATTGAACATTTTTTATCAAAAATTTTTTTTTATTTAAATGGGGTGAGCAAAAAATTTATTTGTTTACGAGAATTTAACCCCAGTGTCAGAACTGCATTATGTAAATTTTAAATAGTTCCTAAAAATGAATTAATAGTTGAAACTTTATTTAAATTTTCTTCTTTATAAATATTTTGTTAAAAAAAAACTTCCCTCTTTACCACATAATTGTTACATTAAGTATTTCAACATTTTTCAAGAGAGGGTTTTATCTCATATTTTACTAGATTAAAAATA
This sequence comes from Acanthacorydalis orientalis, assembly GCA_034766995.1. Taxonomy (NCBI): domain Eukaryota; kingdom Metazoa; phylum Arthropoda; class Insecta; order Megaloptera; family Corydalidae; genus Acanthacorydalis; species Acanthacorydalis orientalis. The sequence goes on from CM068317.1 coordinate 33,109,347, forward strand.
AGAAGTGAGTTTTATCTTGGAATTTTTTCTGAATAACCTCTCCACTACCACTTTCCACCATCTTTTCTATTTGTTTACTCTTCTCAATTAGTGTGTCTCGAATTAAAGATAAACAACTGAAGCGCAGACTTCTTTCTCTATCTTATATATATATATATATATATATATATATATATATACACGCATACACACACACACACACACATATATATATATATATATATGTATATATATATATATATATAATATGATGATTAGAGCGTAGTGTTCAGCACGTTTATAGTTAATGATTGTTGTTAACTGTCTTATAGTGTTTATTGTTTTTCATTAAAAATTGGTTATTCTTTGTAGCAATCTTAATAAACCTGCAAACTGTTTCTAATATTAACTAATAAAAAATACCGATATATCAAATATATATTTAATAAATATATATTATACAACGCAAGAAAATATCATGTCATATAAGTAAATTAAAAAAATGTATATTTATGCAATTCAATAAACAACAAAACATGGAAAGGTCTGTTTAATAGTTCCATGTTTTTCCCATTAGATGATTAGTGATTCATTTTAATGCTTTATGCCTATAGTTAATACACATATACACACCCATATATATATATATATATATATATATATATATATATATATATATATATGTATATATATATATAAAGAGAGAGAGAATATCTGCACATATGTGGGTGCGTTAACCCCTCTTCAACCTTTAAAATTCATCCCTACAGAAGGGAGTATCGCCCTATACTATAATATACGACCAACTCATTGAAAATCCCATTGTTTTATCAGTGCAACACACGTTATTAATATATATATGTATTCGCGTACTATCCTTTGTTATGGCCCTTAATTGTTCATATAAGTATTGTGTTTTAGCAAAATCATGTTAAAAATTGATCAGTCCTTGCTTGAATGATCAATTTATCTTTTATGATTTTTATAAAGGAAAGTAAGCAAGGATGTGTATAAAATAGACGGTGTATTGAAAAAGATTACATTAATTGGAATAATGTATAGATTTTATAAAGAAATAAAAATAGTAGGTGCTATTTAGTATCGAAATATTTTTTCAAATCGGTCTTTCATGTTTTCAGAATGAGAAAATAAATTTTTAATCCTGTTTGTGTCATTTATTCGTGTCCTTTGCATTAAAAATGTGATTTTTACTAAAAATAGACGTATTTTAAAAAATACTTGAGATTTTTTTCTGATTTTGTTATTAATCATTCGCTCTTGTATCTATTTCTTATTCTCTAATTACATATCGGTACTATTCTGCATTTCTTCCTTTTCTACTTTCAGATATCTTATTTAGATATTCACTTAATGTTTGTATTTATTCAGAGCTTTCCGTACTTTACATGACAATGCATTTCTCCAGATATAACGGCTGCCTTAAGTCTTCAAGTGCTTCGCAAGTAAAAAAAGACCTCTCCGGTTTCCGCTATAACATAAAATACACACAGGTGCTCCATCACATCTTCTTTTAGACTGTCTAGACTGTCAATACGAGGTTTTTAGCCTGTTGTGTTTTATAATTTTATGGATGTATTTTATACCTTAAAGAAATTATACTCAACACTCTTATGATAGTTTAGACCTTTGAATATGTTCAAAGGTCTTTTTAATAAAACTTCTTTAAATAACTTTTTATAGCGTTCTTCTACTTGGAGATGAATATTTTTTATACTTTTTCAATAAAGCTTCAGTATCGAAATATTTTAAAATCTTTTAGTGAATTTGGACATATCTACTGTAAACAAAAAACGTCACTATTTATACCAATCAATAAACAGTGTCAAAATTATTATTATTTCCATTACTTCTAAATTGTATGATCCCTAAGTTGAGTAACGTTTAATAGCCATAACATGTCTTATATTTCTTATATATTTTTTTTATGAAACAGTATTGAATTATTTGTGTAAATACAAAGAACTGAAGATTTGTAATCAGTAACATAATGTTCAAATAGTAATTTCAATATAAAGTTATTTTTTTCGGAAATATTTTTGAAGTCAGTAATGGATATTTTTATTTGATGAGTGAATTGTATACCGATGGAAAGAAAAATCAATTAGTCAAGCATATTTTTAAGAAAAACAAAAATAATTTTTCCCAAAAACATATACATCATTACACTATAAAAATAAACATCGTGGATGGATATATAATAGTAATTTTGTTTTAAAAGTAAGTAATTTGCACGCTCCACCCCCTATTACACAATTTTGCAACATCGTCAGGCAATTATATCTTATCAAATCCCACAGATATGAATATACATACAATTTATAAACTCTATTATTACATTAATAACCGACAAGTGCAATTAAATGTTAATGCACGAGTATATGATACCGTGATTGTGTTTGTACGCACCGTACAACTATTTCCCATGTAATTATAATCGATAATCTGTATCCTGACAAAGTTTTCATGAATCCAATATATGGTCAACCTGCCGGGAAGGTCAGTATTGAAGTATTCATGAAATTTTCTATAGACAGCTATCGTTGAATCATATATACCCAGTTATATTACGACCCTTTATATTACTTCGAACTTAGTTTTGTGGTTCTGTTTTCACCACCAAATGTCATCGACTATATAAGCTCAGCCAATTGGAAATGAGTTCGAATGACATTATACAGATGTCGATATTTTATTTTAAACATTATTTTCTACACTATAAACACACACATACATATAATATATAAATATATATATATATATATAAAAGTATTAATTTCTTCTGAGTATTTCTTTGTCAGTATATAAATGTTAAATAAATACCATATGTGTTGTTTGCTAAGATGTGTTAAAGTCACGTATACGAAATTGTACGTACGAACACAACATGGAAAAAGCCAGATATGCTCGAGTTATTATTCTGATTAAGTGGGTATTTTTTATTCGTGCCTGTTAAACGTAATTACTTTTCTCGTTGGATATTCCTTTTTTGTTATTAAAGTTGTAAATAATCGATATACTGCTGTAACACTTGTTTTCGTTTTTTTCAAACTTACATATATATATATATATATATATATATATATAATTTTGCTTTATGTATATAAAAATTTAATATATCAAATTCAGTGTACTACTTAAACTCCTCACATTTTTAATTCAAATTTGAAATAAGTATTTTCCTAAATTTTTCAGTAAATTTGCTGATATATTTATTTATTTGATTGTTGCTCGTGTGCCGAATTCACGATTAATCATTTATGTTACTTAATATTTGAAAAATTATAATCAATTTATTTAAAATTGTATAAAATAAAACATTCTTAAATTGAAGATTCTATGTTTTTTCTATTATCCTATCTTCAAGAAATAGTACAGTGATAGTTTTAACAAATATTCATGAATACTTATTTGTTGACAAAAGTAATTTAATAGTATTTTTTATTGTAATCAATTAATTTCTTTATAATATAATATATTGCTCATGTTTATTGTCAATAATATTTCTGTAAATATTAATAATATTCATTAATTCTTCATAGTTCTCATTTTTCTCATCAGTTTTCATTTTTAATACCTAACGATAAATTTATATAAGTAATTGAGAAGTGTATTTAGTATATTCAACCCTTTCCACTCGACTGTCCCTTATGAGGGGACATCGTAAATCTAACAAATAACAATAATATTTTTTTATAAAAAATGAAATAATAAATGTATCTAAGTTTAATTTGAATCAAGAAATTCTTTACAATACTATATCATTTTATTTGAAGTTATTTATTACTTGCTATTCTGTTAAAAAATATATTTGAGTTGCTAATAGGTGAGTTGAAAAAGATCTCCGAGTGTAATGAATTTATTTTACACTCATTTAATCATGATTGCATCAGAAATACACATTTTTCTGTTCCTTATCTCTATAAAGACGATGGCATAATCATCTAAATATGCTTAAGTAACAATTAAAAATAATCAATAATCTATTATTGAACATTTTTGAACCGAAAGTGTGTTTTTGGTGTATGAAATGAATGAAAAATTACTTTGTGAAAATAAATTCTAGCCATAGTACTAAAATTATATTATGAATTTTACATTATTTCAATATCAGATTAATCACAAGATTTTCGTATCAAAAAAACATTAATATGAGAAACAGATTCATCTGTTGTCGGTCGAGTTTATTTTCCTTATATGAATAATGAAATAAGTAAATCCCCTTCTTAAATTTGATTATTCTGAGAATTTTTATACACTTTTCCAAAAAAGAAGAGTCAATAAAATATTCCAAATAATTACGTCTAAAAGTTTGAAAGCAATTTTCATTTTTACGAATAAGAGTAAATATAAAAAGAATAACTGGTAAATACTTTTGAGGTGCTTTCTTTATTTCTCTCTCTATATATACATATATATATATATATATATATATATATATATATGTGTGTGTGTGTGTGAGTGTGTGTGTACTTTAAATAACACACAGAAACATGTAGAGGTTACATTTTTATGTGGTTCTGAGGATCCACTTCCTTTATGCATATCTGAATGTTTGATTTCCGCTGATCAGATAATCCTGAAGGAGGACCCCCAAGACACCCTTCCAACAGGATATTAAGTTTAAAATCTTACAATTGTAATCAAAAGGTATTTTTGATATGGAATAATTTTAATATAGAATTAGGAAAGGAAATTTAAGAATAGAATAAATATAATTTATGACATGGTAATGAATGTCGTAAAAGAGTAAATAATTTAAAATAAAAATGAGTAGACTTTTCATAACGAGAAAAGTGAACAGAGAGACAAGATAAATTATGGAACAGCAACCAAGAAATATAAAATGGTACAAAAAGAAACATTTGAATATATGGGACGAGGATATTAGAAAATATGTAGGAGAGTTGTATGAAAAAGAGACAAAATACACTTCATATTAGAAAATTAAGGAAGATATTTATCAAGAAATGTATCATAGAATACTTAAGAGATTGAAAAAATCACACTTACATTCATAACAAAAAAAAAATATTAAAAAAATGCTTGAGGTTTAGTTCAGTATAAATGTAGCCTCGGTAATTTAAATCTGTATTTTACCGTCTTTAGAATTGAGCCAAATATAAGATATTTTTTATGAATTAATTTTATGTACACTTTTGAATGAAAAATCAATTTTTCATTAACTAGAAGACATTAAATCATTATTAATTTTTAACATAAAATTTTCAAACTTAAATTTTAAACAGAACGCTTGTGTCGTAAAACCCATACAACATACATTCAAAAAAATCCTTTTCCAACTTTCGATTAAGTTCACTGAAACCATAGTAATGAGTATATTTTACAGTAATTTTCTTTCATCTCTAAAATAATTAAACAAATATGAAACTTGTTCATATATTATACACTTTTTTTGTTTCTTCTTTATAAGTTTCTTAACTTGTAATTTTTTATTGTATGTGTAATACTTTTTTAAATAATAATAAAAATTATCTATTCATATACATATATTCCAGAAAATAAAAAGTTCATTCTTTTTCAAAAATGTTAGTATTAAAATAAACGTGTTGCATGGCTTGTAACGAATTTTTCTCAAACACTACTTAAGTATTATTTTAACCCGCACATAAGTGATAGTTAATATTACTACCGGATACACGTGTTTGCAGCACAGCTAGCATACTGAGCGGCTTGTTCGTTAGGAAGGACAATGTCAGCATCTACAGTGCAAATGTACTAGCTATAAAACACACTATTAACATTGACCGTGTGTACAATGAATATTAATAATAATAATTATTACGATGAGACTCCGGTAATTAAGAATTGATCCGTTTTGTTACATACACTACTATTAATACAGTTCATTTATATATATATATATATATATATATATATATATATATATATATATATATATATATATATATATATATATATATATTTATAATAATATTAAGCAATTATGAAAGGAAATACGAATATAGTAGAAATATTTAGTTTATTTACTTAGTTAAAAAAATATTTTTACTAGTAAATGATTTTATTTTCTTCCTTTATTAGAAATGACTTTTTTCTTAAAAATTAATTCAGTGAAGTATATGTGTGTAAGTATATATCTGTGTGTGTGTGTGTGTGTACATATATATATATATATATATATATATATATATATATATATATATATGTACATTGATTTATTTATTTATAGACAAATACATTATTTAATTTTAGTGATTTGTTTTATATTTTGTAACATTTCATTGCCGACTTGTGACATCGTCAGGCGATTATAATGCAAATACATTGATGTACGTGCATATATGCATAATTTATTATGTCAATTAGTCATTTATAACAAAGACAGTTCCATATATATTTAACAAAATGTATGTATGTATGTAACATCCATACAGGCTTTGTTCATTAAGTACTGTAAGTAGACTTTTTCATTGTTCATTTTTAAAAAGTACTTTGCCTATAAAATATCGTTAATATGTTTATATGTATATGCATAAGTTTCAAAATAATTGACTTAACAGGAAAACATATTTTTTAAGTTAGTAGAAAATTGCAAATTAAAAAAAATGTTTCCGAACGTTATCGTTGAGAAAAGGTACTAAAAATAATAGAAATGCTTGAATGTTGTATGTGCTACAGTTTTTTAATGCATTATAATGGAAAAATAAGATAGAAGTAATAGAAAATAATCTCAAAATATAAAAGCTATTTTAATGATTATTTAGATCGTTTTGAAATTTGAAATCCTTGTAAAATTAGTTAATTTATAAATGATTGTAAATTAGTTATAGTTGCAATTAAATTGCATTATCGGTAAATGTATTTTTTTTAATTTTTAGACAAATAAACTTGTATATTGTTTTGATTGAATGTTAATTATTGCTTTGTTTAAAGGGCAAATCTATTATTAATTTTGAAATATACTAACCTTATCAGTAACTTGGTTCAGAAAAGTTAATAATAAAAAATTTGAAAGAAATCACCTCGATACCTAGAAAATTTGATATTAATTTTTTAAAAAATATTATAGTTGTATAAATAATTATTTATATTTATAAATCAATTGAATATTTTATTACCCCATATATATATATATATATATATATATATATATATATATATATATATATATATATATATATATATATATATATATATATATATATATATATATGTATATGTATGTGTGTGTATATATAATCTAGAATAGCTATTATATTTTTTGTCTTTCCCTTACACATATTTTTTTTAAAAAAAATACCAGTCATCAAACGGTCCCAATCGGAAATTCCTCTCTAATCTTTATCAAACATCGTTTAAGTGAGTCAATCATGAAGTCAATAGTGGCGTGACTTCTATAAGCCGTCTGTTCCAAACGAGTATACAGTTTGTAATCCTGGAAATTAAGATCTGGTTTCAAAGAAACTCAATCCGATTTTCTTATGAAGACAGGAACATTGACCTCGAATCGTTTATATATTGTATTAGAAAACAATATCCAAAGAAAAATATTGTTTTATATATTATACTCTTTATGTTTACATTTTGCAATATGTCAAGATAAATCTCAACAAATATGTTACTATAGCATTGTTTTTTATAGTATTAAACTGTTTGCCAGCAAATTATATTCTTGATTTTTAAAAATAAATGTATATTTCAAAACAATTAAGCTATAGTCGCGTGTAACTTAAATATGTAAAGAAAATCTTTTTCTTTATGTGTATATATATATATATATATATATATATATATAAATCAGTTAATAAGAGACATGAAACAAAAAAAAACGATCCTCTTCAAAGTAAATTCCCAGAAAATAAACTGTTTGTAGAAATTTCATTTTAATAGTGAGTTGAAAGAAGTGTAATTGCAAGAGTTATTGTTACGTTGTTTAGGATATGAATTTGTAAAATACATGCATACATTTATTTGTCAGTAAAAATTCATATTTTAATTTACCACATGTTATATAAAATTAAATCCAGTTATTTAATCAGCTTATCAAAGTATATAAAATAATAACGTTATAACAAGAGGATTTTGCTTTAGTAATATTGAGTTTATTTTTATTTTATATAAAAATAAAAATGGATTTAGATTTAATATTAATTGGTATAAATGTTATATTATTAATTGAAAAATTAAAGACATTTTTTGTGTTGGTACATCATTTAATTGATTAAATCCATTTGTAATAAGAATATATATATACATATATATATATATATATATATATATATATATATATATATATTTCAGTATTTCGTTGATATAATAAGTGAAAAATGATATTTTTTAATTTTTTGATTATAATTTAAACTTGTGTAAATTGATTTCCCGAAATTCTATTTTAACGTAGAAAACATTTTATATTTTCCTCCAAGTAAAAAAATACAGATTTATATTTTATTAAAATCTATAAAATAGTTTGTATTATTGAGAATATTTGAAATCGTTGAATATTTGAACGTGTTTAGTTTCATTATTTGCTTGTTATAAAATAATGAATCAAACTGTATTGTTGTGTTGTAAAATAGATTATAATTTACATTTGAAATAAAAATATAGTTAATCTGAAACCTTGGTAATATTTTTATGATTTCATTAAAATGATTTTGATGAACCATAAATGCTATATAAACAAACACTTTCATTTCTACAGGAGAATAGTCACAGACATACTTATTCTGGCCATAAAAGAAAGGAAATAACAACAAACAATGTACATTAGGACACAATAAGTGTTAATAGCCAAATGAGTTGATGCACGTACAGCACAGTGCATGAATTGCATTGATATAATAAAATTTTGAGTACAACCGTCATAAGAGTGAATTCACCAAATTTCATACGCGTACTCATTATATAGGATAGAGAGGAAGGTCCCTTCTAAATAAGTCTTGAGCCATAACTGTAGCTGGTCGTCTGAGGCGGGAGCGTCTGCGCTCGAAGTTCATACGCAAACGTCGAGCTGGTCGATTGTATAGCGTAAACCGATGACCGCTTCCAAGGTTTCAAGCTTCTACCTGACTGTGCACAGTTCAGCCAGAATAACACGCACACTACCTCGCCATTCCATGAAATTATAACTGCGAAATTATTCTATTATTAAACTTTGAAAATGTTTCCAAGATGTTGCGAATTTATCATTTATTACGCAAATTATAGGCTATTTTCTTCAGTTTGTATAAAACGAAAACGGCTATGTTTTCAGTTGATTCGTTCTCAGGCCACTTTTTTCATTATTTATTTTCTTATTAATATTTTACTCCATGTTTTAGAACAATGTCACTGTTTTATTTAGACACGATGACAAATTCACCTGTCAACATTACCTTTTATACACATACGACATACACATGGGTTTATCTGTATTTTCAAATACACATAGAAATTGTAAAGAATCACATTGATCATTTAATTTTACACCTTCGCTAAAATTTTTACCTAGAATATATTTTCATCAAAAAAAAAACATTTATGAAAAATTACAAAATATTTTTTTATCCAGCAGAAAAAAATTACATTCCAAATTTATTTGGTGTACTGATAACCAAAAATACCTCTATGTATGATTATAGATAATTCTGTAGGATCAATTTGGAACGAGTATCTCGGGGCAATATAGTTTTTAGCATTGTGGCTAAATTTACTTTCACAGATGAATTTTTCATTCCCACACAACCCATATTTTTTTTCTGATAACCAATGTTTAAAAATTGATTATTGATTATTTTTTTATGATTGTTTATGCACATTTTGGTTATAACGCCATCATCTTCAGACCTGTGAGACATAGAAAAAAATGTTATATTTTGTAGAGTAAAAAAAATTTTTGTGAAAATATTTCAATCTTTGTGAAAAAAACAGTGCGTACATATTTTGTCATAGAGGTAGCAATAAAGGAATTATAAAAAAAGTTTCTGTATACTAAACAGACCAAACACTAAGTAATATTTAATTATACGCAGTGTCAGAATATATTATATTACAAAAATAAGACTATTCTGTCTAGAACAGGCCGTATGAGTGTCATATACATTAAAAATGTTCAGTATTTATTAATTCCAAGTTTATAACTATCTAAAAAATAGTAAGACTAACTAAGAATAAAAGTAACGTTTATTTGAGAAGAAAAACCAAGCATATGTTTTTAGATAAACTAAGCAGTTAATGATATAGTAATAAAAATGTTCATTTTTTTAAAGAAACTCAAACATAAAATCTATAAAAAAGAAAATATATTTACAAGCAAAAAGCTGTATTTATTATCCTTAGCTTAAAAAGTTCACTTACTTGTTTTACGAAACATACAAATTTAATGTTTATAATAAAATTTCTTTTATCAAAAAATATTTTTATTATTTAGTATAATCTCTTAAATAAAAGGAATATTTTTACTTTACTCATTTAAATAAAAAAAATATTTTATAAAATTAGAAATATTTTACTCGCTATAATCACACTGGCACAATCCAGTAGCTAATCAGGGTACAATGTTAATTTTGATTTGAAAATGGACCAGAAAACATTAATGTGTTAATTGAAAATCGAGAATATACACTAAATATAGACATAATAGGAAAAATACAGCATTTGGTTAAATCGAGTTTATAAAATCAATCAAAATTCAAACATTGCAATATTTTCCATCAAAATATGTGTGTAATAATAATATTTTCATAAAACATGTGTAGTTTACAAAAATTACAATAGGGATTTGGAAATGTTAAGCTTGATTAATAATTCACTCACATTTATAACTGAAAAATGATCGAATTATCATTAAAATGTATACAAGTAAAACATGTATTATAAAAACCCTCTATTATACTGTGACTAAATTCACTTTCATGAACGAATTTTCCGGTCACTCAACAAATCATATTTTTTTAATCCTATAGTTAGATAATATATTGTTTATTTATTGATAATTTTACTTGTCTAGAAATACCATTTTGACTGAAGCGTAACATTAAGGCATTTTTTCGGAAAAAAAATAAACAAATGTCATTCTTGACATAATTATCAGGTATTATAATTAATTGTTGTTGTATCAGAAACTTTATTGGTACGTTTATCCTAATGATGTCCATCATTTTAGATCATTTAAGTATTTGTTTTCCACTACTAGTTTTATCCATCTTTAAGTAGATTTCGGAGACTTAGATTTTGGAATCTCTAAAATCTACCTGAAGATTCAGGACAAAGAGCATCAGTACAATGAATTAACAAATAGTTCTGTGAATGTAAAGGGATTGCCCTCAAAAATATAAAATATTTACAATAATAAAATATTGTCATAAAATAGTAATAACACTAATTATATTTATTTGAAAAAAATCAAATTTCAGAAGTAACTTTTATAAATGTTTTTTTAACAAAATATAAAGTCATTCATAAAGAGATTACAATTTTAAAAAAATACAATATAATACACATTACTGCAAATAAAGTATGTTTCTTGAAAATTTCATTTTGTTTAAAATTTGTTAAAAAAAATGTACGTTTTAGTAAAGTTTAATAATTTTTATATATTTCAATGAAAAATATTATACTGACTGAATTTGTTTATTTTTATCAAATTCTTTTTACTGCTGAATTTACTTTGCATTGTACAAAATGTATAAATAAAATGCATTAAAAATGATAAAAGTGACCACATTCTATATTTTTAATGATTTTGAATCGATCTTATTACAAAATACTCTATACTTGCTTAATAATTTAATTTAAAGAAAACTTTTGAAACAATATCGAAATATTGACAATAAATTAAGGATTATAAATTTATTCAAAGGTAAAAGTACGCATTAAAGTATTATTGTAATATATCATGTGTATATATATATATATATATATATATATATATATATATTTATTTATATTTATTTGTATACTTTTTTTATTAATTTTGTAAATTACTATATTGTGTATTGTAAGAACATAGTATATTTTTAACTTATTGTGCAATCTTCTTTAACAGTCATTTAATTATTTAAATGCAAAAAATCGTATAGTTAGGTCAGAAAGTTGAATATTAATTAACAAGTTGAAGTATTAATTAACTTTGTATGATTTACCGTCTCCTGACAAGACGGCGCTTAAGCATCCAAGAATAATCTTATTGCCACTGTCTGACCTTAGTGCGGTGACAGATGACATTATACATATACATAAGGTATCTCTGAGTTGTTATTCGTACATTGAGTTTATGGCCTGAAACGTTCTTAGATAATCCAGGAAAAAAATGAAACAAGAAATGTTTTAAAATAAGATAGTTTAATTATAAAACAAATATATTCATTTCGTTTTGTAAAATGAATTCTATGACATTATAATAGCATCTTTTTTATAAATGTGCATAATTTTCCATTAATACTTCTGTGATTCACAGTTTTAGTATTACCATTGAAATTTGTATAAAAGATTGACACAAAAATATACTTCTAGAATTACAATTTATCAAAGATTCATTGTTTTTATTCTAGTTTTTTCTTGCTACAAAAGAATATATCAATTTGATTAAAAAGGAATTTATAGTCAATTTATTGACATGATGACTATTGAGTAATTAACAAATTTCAGGTAGATATAATTTTTTGTTTCATTAATAAATTATAATATTATTAACAAAAGAGAGAAGGTTTCGTTTTACACTTTTTATTTGTATTTCTTTATCTTTATTATTTTTTCGAAATAGAAAGTGAAACAAATGTCATACGATATAATTATCAGATGGTTGTAAGATGATTTGAAATTAAAAATGTCAAATGTTCATTATAAAAAAAATATTAATATAAAATACTTTGACCATTAGCTGTATTTATATGAAAAAAATGAAGTTTCAGTTGTAATTTGTGTAAATAAAGAAATATGAACAATTCTTGTACGATTTAATAAACAATTATATATATATATATATATATAAACTTGCACATACATCCACACATCAAACATATATGTGTATATGGAAATGAGAATGTATTAATTTTTGGTGAATTTTTTATATTTATGTGTATGTGTGTCCATCATTGGATTGATAGAAATGAATGATTATATTTATATATGTACGAATGTTTATGTATACGTCTGTGTGTATATCATGTTTCGTGAAAAATAAATGTTTTGAAAACTTGCACGATTGAAAAACAAAATAAAAATTCATTCGAGCAACGAGCTGATTGTCATATTCAGTCTTTTATTTACATAGTCGATAACAAATAATCGAAACATGTCATTCGACCATTGTAAATAGATTGAACGCGTCGCAAATACAGAGCATAAAAAAATCGCAAAATTACATTTATTAAAAATTATCCTCGTTATACTAAAATAAACAATTAATCGAACGTGTCGTCTCTCACCGACACAATCGTTTACGTATCGACAACGAGCGAGACAGATATGTCGCATAAATGTCACCCATATGTTATATGTCCATCATAATTTCGATTTGCAATTAACTCACACGCATCCCTTTATAATGACAAATGCGATACGTACTTATCTTTGTCGTGTAAACATTACACTTGTATATCTGTTGCATTCATACGTATTATGAAATACAACCCTTACTCGTACACGACAATACACATGAGTAGGTCCGCATATCAGAGCCGAATTGTTTTTATATTCTTTAATGAATTATTATTATATGATATATTAGTTCGATTTGTATTTTGTAAAAGTTAAAACACATCGTTCAGAAATTAAAACGTAACTGTTCAACAGCACTGGGTTGGTTTTTTTCGTCAGAAAAAATGTATAATTACTTTTTTTCGATAATATCGACTTTAAAAAGGTATTGATTATCAATAAATTTTGTATGTGTCTCGTAACGTGCGGTCAAAATTTATAACCGGTTTGACAGTACGTAAAATTGCCATTACGTTATCAATCAATCAATAAATGACGATGAAATAAGAAAAATAATTGAAATGTAAACCATTACTTATATACTTTTATAGACATGTAATGTTGGACTTTTATTCCTTATTTTTTTCTTTAATAGGTTATTCAACAAGATAAATAAAACACATTGATTTTTTTAATTATCTATAATCGTATTATGTACATAAAAATAATTTCTTAATCAATAAATGCAGAATTCATATGCAGTTACAAACATTTTTTTTAATATCTTCATTTATTAATATTGATATATATTAATTAAAAAAAAACAACAATATTTTTTCTTGCTTTTTATTTTAATACTATGAAAAATTGCTATACAATTTCGACACTAACTACATTCATTTTCAGAGATGAATTATTTTTCATTCCACAAAACACAAAATTTTTTTTCTGATCAAAAATGTTCAACGAATGATTATTGATCATTTTTGATTGTTATTTATGTCCATTACGATAGTGATACCATAATCCTGACAGCATACAGAAAAGTAACACTTTTCTGTACATTAGCTCTTAAACAATCAATCAAACAAACTTGACAATTAATAATGATCAATAATCAATTACTGAACATTCTCCATCAGAAGTATCTTTTGTAGTTTATTAATCAAAGAAAATAATTCATTTGTGAATTTGGATTATCGTTCTAAAATCATTCAAAATTCCAAATATATAATAAAAAAATTGTTTGAAAATAAATAATGTATTGGAAATTATTATTATTATATATATATATATATATATATATATATATATATATATATTTAAAAAAAAAGAAAATATTCTAGAAACAATGATTTGATACACTGAGGATATTTGAAAGTAGATTGAAATTTTGGAAAAAAATAGGTGCCAGATCGTTAACTATAAAAGTTTTGAACGCTAATTTGTTCAATAATGAATCATGAAGGTAGGATATAATACTAAAAATAGCCATGTATTATAAAGTTATTATAATAATACAGTGAGTAGTAGCAAAATATCTTAACTATTTGATTATAACGGGCCCATGAATATCTTAGTTTATAAATTCATATATTATTTTTGCCCTATAAATTTCTCAAACATATACGATGTCCCATTATTAATTCTTTCACATGCATTATGTGCTCCTAGTATAAAATTTACACATTTTCTTATAAAGTTTTAAGGTTATATTCACATATATATATATATATATATATATATATATATATATATATATATATATATATATATATATATATATATATTACTTCTCCTGGTTCCAACCCTGTACAATATCCACTCGATAGTATAAACGAGAGAGAAAGAGAAAAACCACCACATGTGTGCGACCGAACTAACATACAGTAATGAATAAACGGCCGCGTCGCTATCTCGTAACATCATAACGCACTCTGTGGGTCGGTCGGGGGTTCGATCCCTGTAGCAAAAATAAATTAAAAATCGCAGCATTTCTCTCGAAGCGTGCGGCCTCGAAATATCAAGCGAATCAATGCAATGGATCGCGGCCGATCAAAAATTATATGCGGGAGACGGTCATTTTTCAAACTGTGCTCTTGTTATTCTTGTTGTTAGTATAAGTCTGTCGAAATCATCGATCTTGGGTTTTTTGACCAGTGTTATAAAATTTAATACGTGTAAGCAATTTTATAGACTATATATACATATATATATACGTATTTGTATGTATATATGAAATTTGTTTACAGAATAATAATGAAATAATTTTCATTTTTTAAAAAAAATAATTTCTCAGAAATAATCTTCATCAAACTTTCTTAATAAAAGAAAATATATTCCACTCTCAGATTCAAACTTGAATACACGTTCTTAGTTAAAACTATTTTAAAAGTAGTTACTGATAAATTAAAATAACATCAGTTTTAATTTTATTTGAAATTAGTAATATATTATTTGAAACATTAAACTATTCGAAAGAAACTAATAATTTAAGAAACTGTCTTCGAAATAACTAAACTTAAAACTTTATCCTCGAACAAGTATGTAAGAAATAAAAAAAAAACTTATTAATAACAGTACAACTTACAGTTTTTGTTTAATATTACATTTAGTTTTAGAACTAGTCTGTTTCTATTGAAAAGTTTTATCAATAGTAACTTTTTTAAGGAAAATCAATAACTGTTGTAAACGTAGACGTACTTAATGTTACATTATTTTTATACATAGAAACACAATCGTTACTATTTATAGAATTTTGGTATTTTATAAATAAGTCATCGTAGTTATTCTCTTTGCATAGATGTTTCATTAAATCTGATAAATATTAGTAATAAACACATTTAACTTTTTCTCTGCATGCAGTATAAAAAATTGAAATAAAAATGAACAATTAAAATATTTTCAAAATTAATTATTTTCAAATCAACTGGTAATATTGAATTTATTTCCATAAATTTTTACAATGTAATTAAAATGATTGTGTATTTTTGTTATTAAAGGTTATCAGGACATACAATATAGACATTTTGTATATATTTTTTGATAAGTATATATTTTTTAATTAAGTACAAATATATTTTGTGTAAAGATTATTATCTATCTGCATATCAAATATTCTATTTACTTCAATTATAATACTTACATACACACACACACACACACATATAAATATATATATATATATATATATATATATATATATTTGTATGTATGTGTGTGTGTCAGTGTATAACATATAAAAAATTTCAATAGTTAAAAATCAAAATTCTATTATTTCATATCAAATCTTTTTTTAATTTTTTAAAACAAATTCTTTTTTGTATTTGTTGTATATTTTTAGTAGGTTTATCATTTAAAGAGAGAAAATGTTTGGATGAATATCAAAAATTTATATATATATATATATATATATATATATATATATATATATATATATATATATATATATATATATATTTATATATATATATATGTATATATATATATATATATATATATATATATATATATATATATGGTTTGTTATTTAATTATTATTAGGCTAGAGGATGCTTTGGGATATATCAGTGGTCTCCAAACTTGTTTGATCATGCATATCTTTGGTATTAAAAATAAATGGCATGTATCTCTTAATATAATGAACATCTGTATGTTGATAAATTGTACATGTATACATATTTATACAGAAACACATATATGTATAAACTAGTAATAAAATTATTGATTAAATTCAGTGGAAAACTACAGGAAAATGAAATTTCAAATGAAAATTATTAAAATCTAAAAATAACAATATATTTTTATAGGAAATGTGATGAAATATTTCCCATATTTTCCAAATATTTTACTTTCATATTTTGTGATTCAGCGATTGTAAAACCTGGTCTAAAATTGATTTTATTTCCATATTAGGTTTTGAAAACTATTTTTGGTAAAAAATGACCATATCTAGTGAGGTAAATACAAATACAAAGAGTTCATCGTTTGATATGTAGTTAAAGTAATGTTATTAATTTTTTATCTCATGCACCGATTTTATAAAAAAATATTGGAATTCAGCTCGTAAATATATATTTTTTGTCATATCAATCAGCTATTGTTATGCAGTGGGTTTAAGATGTTGAATTTTAGTTCTCATAAATTGATTCCAATCTCCCGATATTCTTCATTTGAAAAAAATTCGAACAGTTTACGAATGTATTTTTCCAGTTTGTATAAATGTGTATGTACACTAGTAAGTAGATAAAAAGTAATTGTCCTTTTATCGAATAAAACAAAATAAATATCAATTGTACGTACTTCCCACATGGGAGACCCAAATAACTAATATCCACGGTGTGATATAGCTTTTCTAGGAGCCACAAATAATGCTTCTCTACTTTTAGAAGAAGTCTGAACCATATGTGAAAAATTCGTTATGTGAATCATAAATTTATACGATTAATATTTAAGAAATAAAGGGATTCCATATGTACAAAATAATTAAATTATTTCCTGTAAAGACATTTTACTTGCATATTTTTTTTTCATATATTCAATTAAATGCAAATCACTGATATATTCCCATATAAAATTATTCATAATAAAATATTCTCATCTAAAATAGAATACCCGTATTTTCTATGTTCAACTTCTAATATATAAAACTACCTAAAATCACATAAATTTAACAGTAAATATCTCTAATATTTCAGAAATGCCTCTCATACTCAACACACTGAATATGTGTATGTATATACATAAAATTGTGCTTGTGTATGTCTCTGTATGCATACATTTTAATAATAGCGTGATTTATATTTTACTTAAATTTATTTACATTCAAGACATAATTTAATATCATAAAATATTTCAAGTGTTTTTGAAGACTCAATTATTTGGGTAAAAAACATTTACACATTTATATTTAAATTACGTGCAAGTCACGTTTCCGAATAACCTATATAATATTTTTAAATACTGTGTTTATTTTGATACCATTTTCAGAATCACTTTGGTTACATTTGATTTAAAATGAATATTTTATATCGTTACTCTTCCCGTAGCCGAGAATTTTGACACGATAATCCGTAAAATTGAAGACGGACTTCTTGTGATTTAAATATTTTTCTTGTTAGCTTGATGTTTGTGTCGACATTGTTTCAACACCTGCCGAACTTTAAAGGTTCGCAAATTTACACACACGCAAATGTATATATATATATATATATATATATATATTTATATTCACATACAAAGCATGTGTATGTGTACGAATAAGTGTGTTAATTTGTGTGTATGCTATGTGTAAAAGCTGTATGTATATTCATGGGATTTTCATGTTATTATACTTATTTCGTTCAATTCTTAGTGAATATTCAATATATGGGGTGAACAACCCTATAACACGCAAGATTTGTATATTGTCATGACAGACCATTATAAAATCTTAGACTAGTCCAAATCAAAAAAGGTATATTCAGTAATTTACTAAATAGACGCAATCAATCGACTATGCTAGACGGAAATTTAACGGTCTGAAATAATGTTTTTAATTTATGCGCGCACACACAAATATACACGCACACGTACAAGCTGAAATTATGTATTGACATTTAAATTTTGTCGTTTTTACTTTTATTTTTTAACGCTTTTGTTTCCAATTTGATGTCAAGATTTTCGATCAATTAGTATATATATATATAAAGTTTTATACAAAGTTGCTTAATAAATTCTATTGTATTAAAAATACTTTCAAACAAATGTTGAAACGTCTTCGTGACAAACTTCATTATCATATTTTATTAATTTGCTAGAATGAAATTTCTGTAAAACTAAATTATTTTTAGATTATTTGAATGTTTTATATTACAGAAATGTATTTACTTTTATTATAATTTAATAATATAATCTCATATTGTTTTATTATCTCATTTCTAGCCTAAAAATAACTGTATAAAAATAGATAGATAGATAATTTTATTCTCTTACTAAATAATTTAAACATTTCTGAATTCAAATATTTGTATACATAAATAAATATTGTCGATCGTAAAAATGAGTTCGATTGTTAATTTTCTTTTTTAGTTAATGATTTTTTTTTATCTAGGCACGATTTAATATGCTGGAGAAATCTTCATATAGTAAAAGTTCAATATTTTTTAATTATAAAATATTTAATACAACTAAATTGTTGGACGATGATTGTGAAAATATGGATATAGAAGTTAAGAAAATAATTTTTGAACAACAATGTTGAAAAAAACGATACTTTTATAATCAATTTAATTGACTATAACGTTAATAATAAAAACGTTATTTTTGACAATAAAATTAAAATATAAATTATAAATAATTACTTCATAGTCTATATAGTCCAAAATTCTAATTATACGATAAGAAAGAAAGTAAAAATAAAAGATTAACATGTTTTAATGTAAGAGACATTCTGTTTTACTACTTATTCATTTTTGATATATATATATATATATATATATATATATATATATATATACACATATGTAAATGTATATATGTGTGTGTGTGTGTGTAAAAGGTAGAAAAATCTCAATGTATAAATTAGAGGCTTAAAAAATCGATTCAGACAATACATTTTACCTTTGTTTATCTGCAAAAATGATAAATGGGTTTTGTATGTGAAAATAATTTAGTAACTTTCAACATCATGTAAGAACATGGAAAGATTTATATTAGAAATAAAAACAAGAGAGGAAAAAGTTAAAATAATACTAAGAACCAAAAACTAGTTACAGATACACTAATAAGAGTAAGTTCAAAACAAAGAATGTGAAAAGCAGCTGATTGGTAAAGAAAATATAAACTCGGAAACAGGAAATATAAAAAATATTCTGAAAGAATCCATTGAACATTTGAGCTAAGGATATAAGAATGTGTAATGGAAGTTTATAGGATAAGAAGAAATTGAATTATTCTAAGAATTTAAAATATGTTTTTATTCAGTGCTAGATCATCAATGATTAAAGATGATATATATATATATATATATATATATATATATATATATATATAATGCATATAATCAACTAAGGTAGTCAAAGATAATAATTAGAAATAGTGAAGTACTAGTCAGATGACTAATTAATATATCTGATTTTGAGTTAGATTTTCTTGTATTGTCATTATTCCATAAGAGAATTGTTTCTAAATTTTAATAAGCTTCTATATCAATAATCAGTTGTAAAATAAATTAAACATAAAGAATGTATAATTATTAAAAAATTACGTATAGTTATAAATTAATTTTTTACATTTATGAAGATATTTTTTTCAAAATGTATGTTCTTTTTTATGTCAAACAGTCATTGATGTTCAGTTTATGTAAAAATGTATGTATGTTACGTTTGTCAGCTGGACAATCATTGATGTTCACATTATGTCTGTGTGTGTTGGTACGCGAGTAAATTGTTTGTAATCTTGTAAATGTACACGTGTGTTTATTGCTTGAACGAAAACGAAACATGAAAGCAAACAATTACATATTTTTTCGAAAAACGAAAAAGCACAAGTGCAAATCAACAATTGCCATATTCCGCTTCTCGATAAATACAAAATTTAAAATGCATACGTTTACCGTATCAAACATACGACATACAGAACGAAGGTTCGAGTGCTCCTAGTGTAATTCACTATATATCGTTTCGTACCGAGTGGTGTCAATACTGCAGTCCGCGGGTTCAGCAACCCCTAGCCTGGGGGTTGAGGGCCACACGCGCGGCGACCGCCACCCCTATCAGCCGGTACAGCTATCGACATAATGCCACCGAACAATATACCCTGATATAAATATTGGGCGGTTAAAATTCATTTTGTTTATTTTAGATAGTGTATGATTTGTCCACTTTTCGAAAATTACCGAAAATCGCACAGGATTTTATTAGTACGCTCGATTAATATGTTGTCAATATACAGAAAAACCACTCGTTGTTAAATTATCAAATGTCACTGTATATAGTTTTTTTTATATGTCTGCTCGTTTTTATTTCGTGTCTGTATTTATTTGAAAAGTATTTTCAATTAAAAAAATTCAGCAATCAGTTTGACAATTTTTAAATGGTTGTTACAAATAAACAGCAATGAAATTCATGTAATGTACAGGAGATACAAAAATTCAATTTTTAATATTCCTGTATTTTGAGCAATACTTTCTGTCTCTGTCTCACACACACATAAACACTTACACTACTTTGAACATACGAGTATATATATATATATATATATATATATATATATATATATATATATATATATATATATATATATATATACATACAAAACAGTCTTTGGATAATATAAATGTTCAATATTATAAACTTATATAAAATATGTACTATTTTTTTCAATTTAGACTTTGTAAAATATGATTTTTCTTTAAATGTTACGCTCACTAATATAAAACTTTGATTTGAAGTTTTATTTTAGGTTCAAATATACAGACAAACTTCTATATATCTTTTCTATATACCTTTTCTCATTTTCATTTTGCGTCAGACTTTGTCGATGGATATGAAAATATTAAAGAATAAACAAAAGAACGCAATTCATGAAAAAGCAATTTCGAATTAATGATTATTGTCAAGATAAATTAATAAGTACTACTTAAAACATTTAAAATAATTTTATAGATACAATACATATAAACTGGTCTAAAGTTCTTATCATAGTCCATAATGTAATATATATATACGAGTATATCGTATATATATATATATATATATATATATATATATATATATATATATATATAGGAAAACTAAATCTTTTTTTAATACCAATATATAAATAATGAAAAACAAATAATCTAGTTTTTAAGCCTACAATTAGCAATACGAAAATTCATAAAAAATACTCATTTATAGTTTGGCGTTTTAATCAATTTATCAATCAATTTTCTAACAAGGATAAGGTTGTTTTGTACCTTTTTGAAAACATTAAATTGTTTAGAAATATAAATTAGATCTTTTTTAATATCGCTTATATTATCGAAAAAACTATTTGACTACCTATCTATTTATCTATCTATCAGTTTATATATATATATATATATATATATATATATATATATATATATATATATATAATAACTGTAAATATTAAATAACTTAGTTATTATTTTTCATTCAGTACCATATAATTGATTATTTTATTCCCTTGCTTTGTACTTATGTGTAAAAGTTTATAAAACTAATTAAATTCGCAATATGTTTTTTTTTAAAGAAAAACAACAATGCAACATGTGGCTAAACTGTTATCACATTGCTTAAGTAGTTATTTTAAAAACAGTTTAGAGTTTAACATTAAATTTCCTGACTGAAGTAATTAATTGATAGTTAACAGCTTTGTTAACAGAAATGTAAATTACTTATAATGTATTTACCATATGCGGACGTGCTTCCTTTTTTCTTTTATCGACATAAGAAATAACTGAAAACTTGATATGAGAAATATTGTGTTAGTATTCTGATTGTCATTGTTAGAATAGTGTTTATTAATGTATGAATTAATTAAATACTTTTTCAATTTCTCAAAAGAGTTTAAAAAAAATAAAACTGATTAACTGTAAAATGTTATGCTATATTTGTCATGATATTAAATATTTATTATATCAATCAATTACTCATGTTGTGGTTTTATTTTCTGTAAAAAAAAGGAAATTTTATAAATAATATTAATAACCTAGTTTCATATTTCACTGTGAAATTTTTGATAAACACCTGAATCAAAATTGAAAAATAACATATGTTGTATCTTTATCGATACTAACTGTATATTTTTTTTACAGATATTTTCTACCATATTATTTACGGAGGAGTGAGAGAAATAGGATATTATTGAACGTAACAAGGTAAGATACAAATGTTATTATAAAAACTTTATTGAATTGAAGACTTCAGTAAGGATAATCTAATTGAATGGAAAGCTAAAAATATTTTCCTTTCTTCTAAATTAAATATTGTGAATGTGTGTGTATATATGTATATATATATATATATATATATATATATATATTTATATATATATATATATATATGTGTGTATATATATATATATATATATATATATAATCATCTTTTAAGTATTATTTATCAAAGTATTACACATTTTGAAAAGTGTAAAAACAATGATATTGAATTAAATGTATTGAGCAAAAAAATAATTTACAAAAAGTAATGGTATCAAAAATACTTATTTGTATATTTATTATTTATATAAAAGAACGACGTCATATTATCGTATTTGTGTTTTTGACTTTATTTTATATTCGAAAAAAATATATAAAAAAATAATATAAAAGAAAATCGTTTATTAAAATTATCAAAGTTTATATTTTATACTATTACAAAATTCTAGAGTATTCTTTATATTCTTATTATTAATTTCTTCATTGTTTGAAAGAAAAATTGTTTCTATTCCCAGTTCAATAGTTTTGCATCTTATAGAGCACATTAACTATTCGATTTTTAATATTAGAATACATCACGTTCTGTATTTACTCAGTATACAATAAATCGAGAGATTATCGTAAGGAACCCGTTAGATATATATATATATATATATATATATATATATATATATATATATATATATATATATATATATGTATATGTATATATATATATATATATATATATGTTTTATTAACAACTGTTTTAATACAGTAAAAAAGTAAAATGTCATTAAATATTTGTAACAGTGATAATAGAGAAATAAAAAGTAGATGAATTTCTAATAAAATCAAGTTGATTAAAATTCAAACAAAGAAATGATAAAATACCTTTTAATGATGAAAATAATTGCATTTATTTGAAATTTGATAGCATTTTTAAAAAAGCAATTCGTTTTAATAACAGAATTTATATATATATATATATATATATATATTTATATATATATATATATATATGTATATATGTATATATATATATATATATATATATATATATATACATCCTATAATGATTAAACTTGTATATAGTAGATTCCGGAATAATTGAATTATTTGAACTATCAGTTTTTAATATTACAATTGAATTAATTTCATAATTGTTCAATAGACGATAAATTAACACAAAAATAGTGAAACTATTTTTCTCTTAATACAGCTAACGTTATTGTTTTTTTCGATAAATTTCTTTAATAATGAAATTAAAATACGATCTAACGTTTCCTATCATTTGAATAATAATTACTGATAGAAATTTCAAATAAAAGGATAATAAAATGTCTTGCTGATGCAAAATAATTGCATTTATACGACATTTGATATAGCATTATTAATGTATGTATTTTCTAATAAAAGCAGTTATATACTATGTGTGTATATATATATATATATGTATGATGTATGTATGTATGTATATATGTATATATATATATATATATATATATATATATATATATTTGTCTGTGTGTGTGTTTGTAGACTTGAATTCGTCTTAGAATTCACAGAACAGTGTTTTATTATTGATTTAAATACTACACTGTTAATGTTTGAAAATGAAATAATCTTACAACTTCTTTAAAATATAACTCTTGGAGTTTATATTTTTTCTTTGCTGAGTGACATTCAGAAATATATTATTTGAAAATTCTTATTCTAGTACAGAATTTAATTTATTTATTTGTTAAAAATCCGTCAAAAATTATATATTTGTTTTATAATGGTTTCAAAAATCATTTTTTAGTTCTACATTAAATTATTTGACCACATTTTCAATAATGAAATTCACTAATGATTTAATATATTACTAGTTTTGAATTAAGTTTATGTATTGTGAAAATTTAAATAAAAGAGACAAATTACACGTTAATATTGAAAGTTTTTATAAAAGTATTTTTCAAAAATGTTCAATCAGATATAATTACCTATTATAGTTTATCTGTCACATATTGAAGAGTGACTTATTGTTGTCTCACTCACATCCAACTCTCAGAAGATGTAAGTACCTATGAAATGTTAGGTTCGTCTATTAAATCTGTAAAACCCGTAATCATACCGGCCAGACAGGCCCTGTACAACATTTAATTAACAATAAAATTTATTTTTATTTTATTTTATAGTCTATTAAATCACACTATTAATGGTTAAATAAGGTTTCTATTATTACTTGGAAATTTTGAAACGTTTAATGCCAATAATTTGAACACTTTGCCTATAATATCGTTAGCTTACTCATAATATAATTGGTTTTTCATTAATAATTCCTTGACTTGTGAATTCATTAACTAAACTAAAATAGTATTGTAAAAAAATTCAATTGACTTTCGTCACTTGTTTGAATAAACAATAAAAAACATACAAAGGGAAAGAGGAAATTATTAGATTCAGTATATATCAAACAATGATAATATAAAAGAGATGAAGTTGTTATGTGTCAAGGAGTTTTATATTTTGAACTATTAAAGTTCAAATAATATATTATTGACTATTAATATTATTTTATTAACTTATATATGGTCTCTAAAACTTAATAATCTTTACTATTATAAATAAATGTTGATGTTCTCTCTCTTTCTTTCTTTATATATATATATATATATATATATATATATATATATATATGTATATACATACGTGTGTGTGTGTATGAAAAAAATACATATTTCACAATTTATCACAAGCATCTGTGTTCTGAAATTTTTAATAGAATCAACTTATTTGTTTCTTTTCAATACAGAGGATGAGTATCATAAGTTCATTCGAGTTCATAAGTTTTCTGTAGAGAGTACATAGACGACAAATTCTACTAAAATATTTGCCAAAGTTTGCATGATATACGAGTGTTCTTATAAGATCAAATACGTACTTGCAGATAAAATATTTTAAATGTAACTACTGAATAAAAGTTTCTAGATGAATCGTACATTTATTTATGATAATTTATAAACTGAAAACATATTGCGTTTTTTTTTGTTATAAATATATTTTTATTATTTTTTTATGAATGCAATAAATACAAATGTCATATAATTTTTAAGCATACTTATTCGTATGGAGTTCTAAAAACTCTTTAATTATTGAAGTTATAGCTTTTTGAAAAGATATGAAGTTTGGTAATCTCCAAAGAACTCGTACTTATTGAACTGTGAAATCTTTTAATAACTTTTACTTAAAAGTTTTTCAAAATTAAATGCATATATATATATATATATATATATATATATATATACACATATATATGTATGTTTGTGTGTATGAATGTATGTATACGTACATACAATTACATTTATGCACGTGAATGTAATTGAAAAAACACTCAACGTCACTGATTATCAAATTGAGATAAGTGTTTTTTAATGAAAAAATAAAATATATATTACATCTAGATTTCAGCTAATGATTATTGCCTTTATTTTTTTGTTTTATTTGCAGTTTTTGTAAAATTATAAAAAGTAATCATTTCATAAACATATTTATGCTTTATAACAAAAAAACGAACAGTTTGGATTAATTTTTTACTGTACACCAACATAAACATTTTTTTGATTACAGGATAAAATAATTAATAAATAATTTAATATTTGTATGCATTATATATATATATATATATATATATATATATATATATATATATATATGTTTGTTTTTTCTAGGGTAAAAAATTACATTTCTAATAAAAATCAATTCAATATTGTGATGGTGTTCAATAGATGAGAATATGATTAAATATTTTTCTCATTTAATTTTATTTTTTTAATATAACCTTGAATATAAATTGCAAATTAAAAAAAAATGAACTCGAACAAAAGAATTAATAAAAATGTAAATATGTCAATACGATGACCGTTCTTTAATAATTACGAAAGAGATATCTATTCGGTCTAAAGATTATTTTTGAAACAATTATTCCAAATACTTTATGTTCGATTCTTCTTGAAGGCAAATACAAAAAAGGAAAGGATTCAAAATCATGCAAAGTAACAATTGTCGATATTTTTTATATAATTTTCATTCTTTTTGATTTTATATTTATTTATTCTGCATAAGAGTGAGCAACTTTTTTTATGAAATTTCCTTATAACGAATATATATATATATATATATATATATATATATATATTATAATTAAGTAAATAAGTAGCATTGCAAGTTATCTTCTTTTATTAAACTCATCTGTTTCAGTTTTTTTTTTTTTTTTAAAAATGTCTGTCATTGAACTAGCAATAGAAGCATTTAGAAACATTGAAAAGTTACATTTCAATCAACATAATCATGAATAGAAAATGGTTTTAAATGAATGTATATATATATATATATATATATATATATATATATATATATATATATATATATATATATATGCGAGTGTGTGTATGTATATGGGTATGTTCATTATATTTTGTACAGCTTGAAATCATATGGCTCAATTTTGTCACTATGTCATCTAAATCATGTCACGTACTATGAAGCCAAACTGTAAAGTTTGAAAACAACAATACAGTTTCATGACAATATAAATTATGAAACACATTATATCCATATGGAATCTGGCTATAAACCCTGGTAAAACATATGAAGCGACTACATTAAAACATAGAGCTTATTATCAATTTAACGATACTAATGTAAATTCTGTTCAAATATTTACAATTCGTTAACCCGTTCGACCCCTAAACACATTTACGTAAATAAAAAATGGATAAATAATAACAGATAAATGTAATCACTGCATCAATAATCTGTTATGTAAAAAATCCCATCATAATAATCAGTGTAAAAACAATGAGTAAGAAAAAAATCAAAAATATTTTTTTATTATACATTCGAACAGCACGAACCGTCGATACGATAATAATAACCGTTAATGTTAAAGATTTATTTGTTCCACTGTACGCCGACTGTGTGAAACTTAACGCCGCATATGTATAAGGGTGAAAATTGTTTGACTCTGTGTGCCTCTGCCGTCGACTTGCATGCAAGACAGGATCAATACACCACACTCTCCGTTGAGTTGGTTTTGACGGGACGCGAAACGACCAATCGCGTATCGCGTTACATCGCCAACGCGCCGATGTGTTAAGACACGACGCACGTCCGCATCGTCAACGCGTCGTTTAACGGAGCGTTCGCATTCGACGTAGTGCGCAGCGATGTTCGACTAGTAAACAGTTGACTGCTGTTCGTAGGGACAGGGATGTGTAATTTTACTTATGTATATTCGAGGGTGATTCTTTTTGACGGTGATTTTTTTAACAATGCACTGGTGCAGGTGAACCCTACAATGACATGTATGGGATATTGGGTGTTACGATACACAAGACAGAGAAAAAATATGACAGACACATACACACGCATATATATATATATATATAAGTACCTCTAAAAATATAACTTTATTTTTAGTTGTTAATATAAATTCCATTTTTCCTACAATGTTTTTTATCATTTATCAAGTTTATATACAGTGAGCGTTGAAACAAGCAAAAGTTGTATATAGAAAAGACTGAAAAGTAACTAATCATTATAATAGTTTAATCAAAATATTAATTATTGTATATTTTCTAGCCGAGTCATTGATAAACTTATTCCAGCTTCCATACTTCACAAAATACTATTAATATTTAATAAGTTTATTTTATTTCTTATCCGTTTTTTATAATGTTTTCGTCATTTCTTTATTCAATTGATGTCCTATTTTTATTATTCTCTTTCGAAACTCTTAAATTTTACTGATTTATCACGGTTTCATTGTGTTTCAATCAAAAAATATCTTTTATTTGCATTCTTTTCTTTATATTTTAGTTGTCCAATTGTAATGTTACTAAAAATTCTACAAATTTTTGTCTATTTTCTAAAAATTTGTAGATATACACTGATTTTTTACATATTAAGACAAATACATAATTTATTTTTTATAATTATTACTACCTTTTCACAAAAATCTATTTGATGGCTCTACTTCTTGGTCATCACATTATCAATCCGCTTTATTTTTTTTTAAAGCAATATTTATTTATTCAGTAGTTTCAATTTTTAATTTTAGAAATTGATGAAAATTTTAAACGACGTTAACAAAACAACAAATAAATAATGTTATTTTTTTTTAAAAAAAAACATTTTATTAAGCATTTAAATCACTTCTATATTCTACACGTTATGACAAAAGTGTTTATAATTTTATTTTCTTACTTTTCTTTCATTGAAATATTATTTTGCAAATAAATGTCGGTCCATTTCAAAGAATTTTCTTCTACATTTATTCATATATCTTTATGTTCTGCCATTGATTTTATTATTTTCTTATTTTTTATTTAATTTAATTTTCATATGACAATGCAAATATATCTAATAACAGTTATTAAAATAATTTGTATATTTATTTTAATTAAAACATTAGTATCAATCGTATCTCTGTTTTTTTATCCGTAAGGCTTTTACGTGCGAAACATTTTGTATTTGTATTATTTATTTTGTATTAACAAATACCCGCATCTATGCGGAAGTATCAGAATTTGAACACTTTTATTTCACACATTAATACGGGCATGTCAAGCAAATGGCTCAAGCATACTAATATAATGACACTATTATAACGTTGTAACAATACCTTACTCGAGGTGTTTATAGTTGAGTGGTTTGTTCTATAGCCTATTGATAAATTATGAGTTCGAATGTGGGTTTATAAGATGTTTTCTATTAATGAAGAATAACGAATATTTTAGTTTATGAGAATCTAGTTTAATACTTCAATGAAAGTATTAAAAAAAGTAATGTATGTAAATTATAATTATTTTTCATTAAGGTAATGCCTTTCTGTATTTTTTTCATTTTTTCTTATGCTGCTATATAAGAGTACACAATATTTATTTAAAAAAATAAACTAGTATTAAAATTGCTAATAAACGTTAAACTAAATATTAATTACTTTTTTATAAAAAAATGCACTGAAAATTCATGTAATAATAATTTTTTGTATGAAAAATTACAAAAATAGTATGATTTTATTAGAGTTCGTAATGAATATATATTTTAATAAAAATCTTCAGTATCTTCATGGTATTATCTCTCTCTCTCTCTCTCTATATATATATATATATATATATATATATATATATATATATATGTATGTATGTATGTATGTATATTAGTTACGAAATTTATAAGAGCATATTTCAATACTAAATAATTTTTTATACATTTATTACATTCGAAAAAACAGGAAAACGAAATTACTGCCTTAAAATTACTTATATTCACATTTGCACAATCTGGCAAATATATATATATATATATATATATATATATATATATATATATATATACATACATACATACATACATGTACGTATTTATGAGCATATGTATGTATATATACATTTTTAATATCTAAATAAGCAAAAAAAAGTACGAATCATTTTTTATACATTTGGTAAACCGACTCTATTTTAAAAGATCCGGTTCCGTGGGAAATATTTTAAATGTTTTAAGTAGTAATACTAGTTCCTATTTAGAAGCAAAATTATTTTTATTTATACTTTTCTGAGTATATATGTGTATATATATACACACACACATATACATATATATATATATATATATATACAAACATGTAGGTACGTGAAAACTGTATTCTCTCATACACATATATGCAAATATGCATAATTTAAAAAACATACTTCGATGTAATCAGTTGTTATAATTATATATATATATATATATATATATATATATATATATATATATGCTTGCATGCATTTATACTGTAATTAAAATATCTGTTGTTTTAATACTTCTGTCACTTAATTAATTTGACTGTAAATAATTTCAATTGGAACATTCTAATACTAATACGAAACTGCTGCAGTGCGAAAAAATGTCAGGGTGATGCTTTCTTATATATTTTTATTATTATAAATAACCATTCAATCAATCAATACTATCCAGAATTACTGTAAAAATGGCATATATTTTTTTCTGTTTTAAAAACTGGCTTGAGACTAGCCAGCTGTAGAAATGAATATGAATATAAGTTATTCGGAATACAGTGTAATATAAATTGTGATGTAAAAAGTGATCATTGTAACATTAAAATAATAAATGATGATTTCAAAAAGTATAAATTTAAGTATAAATATAAATTTAAGTATTAAAAACAGATATACTTAAAAATTAATCACTCTAAAAATAAATTATGGTGACCTGAAATCTTTTATTAGTAAAAAATTAAAATTTGTTTCCAGAAATCTTGTTTTTATACGAATTAAATTCTGATTTATTTTTGTATCATATTTGTTAAAAAATAATTGAAGTTATTATACAAAAAAGTGTTTATAAAATACCAATTTTATCTTTATTAATGTTTCTTCCGGTGTGAATCAGTTACTTGACCTTACAGACATAAATATCTACTATTTATAGTACAATATAGTTGTTGATTCCTTTTATGAAATGCAAATAGATAACATATCTGTAAGTTTTGTGTTCTCACCTATATAAAATGCAGTAAAAAATAATACAAACTAAATATTCTTAGTATATATTAAACTATAATAGGTATAGTTGAAAAATATCTACTTGAAAACATTTAATACTGGAAGGCTATTATAATACTTTTTTGAAGAATGTATATTTTTTCCTTTTTATTCGCAAATAAATTTAAAAATTTGCAACTATAAAGCAAATATTTAATTTAAGTATCAGTGTGGGTGTGTATAATTGGTTAAATATTAATTAATTATTACTACTCTTGATTCAAATTATATATAAATTTCAAAATATAATTTATTCATATATACATAAATACATACACACACACACACACATATATATATATATATATAAATAAATATATATATATATATATATATATATATATATATATATATACATAATATGTAATATTTTTTTGGATAATTAAAATTTAAATTGTATTAGGTATATTAAGAAAAAAAAACATTTATTTTTCGGATATTAATTACTAACATATACTCGTATATAACAGAATATGTATATTGTCTAAAAATTCAGTATTGTAGATGTTCTACAAGTCAATATTCCACAAATAAATTGAAAATTATTAAAAGAAACAGTCGAATTACTCTCGTATCAGAAAATACAAAAATATCTTTTCATTCTAAGTTAAAAGTCAGGAACTATATTTTTATATAAAGTTAAAAGTAGCAAATATAGTCTCATTTTATATTTATTTATCGAAATACCGATTTGTTATATATATGATGTGATATATATATATATATATATATATATATATATATATATATATATATTCTTTGATTAAATCTTTATTCAGTATTCAGTGATTACATACCAAAAAGGCATGTGTTTATACCTTAACTCACCTAAGATTATGTTTTTTTTCGAATTATATTGAATACTTTTATTATGTAGAATTATTTGCAACCTGAACGATATTAACAACTAAATTTAACCTTTTTTTGTTTCTCTCATTCTAATATATATATATATATATATATTCATCTTTGTTTCGTGTTTATGTTTATATACAGTTCATCCATATTTTATATCTGATGATACCCGTAGCTGTCCTTATATATTTCTATTTCACATTGTAGCATATACATTAAGTAATGTAATATCGTAGTTATTGTTTATGAATATAAATTACTTTGTAGTTTTCGTATCTCAATTTTCACAAGAGTTCAACCCAAGATACATACATATATATATGTTAACTAAAGGTATAATTGTTTAGCAAAAAATCCAATTTCTTATCACACATGCGATTGTAGTATAAGAACTTGAGTAAAAGTTCAGAAATAACTTAAAACTTTCTTTAAGTTTGTCATTTGCTCTTTCCAATTTAAGATGTAAACATCACTGATTTATACCATTTTTTATTAAATATTTAAAAGAGTTTCTTTAAAATCAATAAACTTCATATAAAATATAATAAAACAATGATTTGTTCAATAAATCAATTTTATACATTTGTTATAAATTTACATAAATTTCCATTCTATATTCTATTCTCATTCTATATTTATATATATATATATATATATATATATATATATATATATATATATATATATGAGAACCAGATTAATTGGCTATCCACATGTGTATAAATATAAATTGTCCTTTACAAATCGCCATGTTTGACAATGTAGTATTCTCCATTGTCACTTTGTTTCATTTTGCAATAAACACATATATTAGCTATTAATATAAGCGATTTTATTAATTTTTCATTTTTTTGTATTTATATTGCCAT
The DNA here is from genome assembly GCA_034766995.1 of Acanthacorydalis orientalis. Taxonomy (NCBI): domain Eukaryota; kingdom Metazoa; phylum Arthropoda; class Insecta; order Megaloptera; family Corydalidae; genus Acanthacorydalis; species Acanthacorydalis orientalis. The sequence continues at coordinate 33,142,946 of CM068317.1, forward strand.
TTTATTTTCTCTTTTGATTTTTATTTCTTTTCATACCCTCACACTCCTCTATGCCATGTGTGTGTCTTTGTGTATATATATATATATATATATATATATATATATATATATATATATATATATGTATTTTTGTATAGTTCCATTGATTAATAATATAAATATCTCTACTAAAAGTTCCTAGTAATGTTTCCGAATCAAGCATATCTTATTATTAATACATGCAGAGTCTAGTTTTGTGTCGTATGAATCATAGGTCTAATTTTGATATTCAAAAATCAACCAAGCTACAAATAAACAATTTGAGTTTGTAAATGTTTATACAGTGTTTTTTAATTTTTTTTCAAAAAAGAAAACAAATTACAAGTACACATATTTGAGAGGTGTGGCTTTTTTAACGTTACATTGCCAGAAAAATTAAATAATTAATAATTATCAAATTTGAATCAACTATGACAATTTACAATTAAATGAATATAGTACAAATCAGCTATACAGAATTAAGTTTAGACATTTTTTATTGATTTTATGATGTTTGAAAAATACGATGTGTAAACCAAATAAAACAGAAATAATACGTAACTGAATTATAGACAAATTTTGCTACATTTCTTCAGCAATCAATTATTTTTATTTCTCTGCCTTTCTCTGTTTATGTATTTATATGTATATTGTTGTTTTCATTTTCTTACGATTCTCAACTATTGAAAGAACTTTTCAAACTTCTTTTATTTTCACCATCCATTCTTTATATTTTTAAAACAAACACACACGTATATATATATATATATATATAGAGAGAGAGAGAGAGAGAGAGCATATATATATATATATATATATATATATATATATATATATATATATATATATATATATATATATATATATATATATTTATATGCCCTAAAGAGAATAGGATAGAAATTAATAGACAAATGATAGGTGATTAATGTGTTTTATAGTTACACGTTATTGAATGACTTGCAATTAATTCACTCAGGTACCAATTCTCTGCCCTATGCACCACTTCAAGTTATATTACATCTTAAAATTTGAAAAATCATAGTGACAACAATTAAACATTCCGACATATTTCTTAATATTTTTTCCAATCATGTGATAAATTTTTTAAAAAAATAATTTATATGCAATATTAGAATATTTCTGTATAGGAAGATTTTTTATTACATATATATATATATATGTATTATTTATCTATACCTGATTGATAAACATATAAATTACGCAATTTAAATAAATTTTATTTGATTTACTCACATTTAATATATATGCTGATCGGCTCATATTCAGTGCATATGCTCTGAAACGTGCTTTTATTTGCTTCATATACTCCTTTGTCATATAAGCATATGCTATATATATATATATATATATATATATATATATATATATATATATATATATATATATTTATATTTATATATATATGCATATAAACATAAAGGTAAATATTGTAGTTATACTTAATCTATACTGTCAACATGTTTTGATAACTTTTAGCTTTGATCTTCATCATGTATCGGTGTTTGGTAAATAAAAAGAATATATATATATATATATATATATATATATATATATATATATATTGTATTTATTCAATTAATATTATAATTGCATTATTTAAACAAGATTGGAAAGATAAGTTCTCAAAATAGTGTAAGGAAATATAATATTAGATCATCACATTTTGATCAATTATATTTGAATTGAAATATATAAATAAAATATGTAAATTAACGGTACTTTTGAGCAACATTTCTATATTATTTATAGAATATTTTGAAACGTTTTTTTAATATGCCATATATGTATATATATATAAATATTTTTTTGTTTGGGACATACATGTTTATTTCTATATTTATATCTATTTTTAAATAAAGTATCCTGTGTCAGTTGTAAATAAATCAAAGATATATTACAAAATAAAATTTTTAATCATTAATTATGTATTTTTCATTTGCATGTTTGTACATAAAAACATTTTAAACAGCAAAAAGTTAACATTTTCCAAACATGTAATACGTTGGAGTTTTGAGCAATTTATCTCAAATCTCGACTACCGTCCTTTGTGTTATTTTTTAACAAAAAAGCAACTATAGTTGTGATAAAAAATTCTTTATACTCTAAATTAACAGTGTTATAAAATAACTCAAACAAAAAAGTATACATTAAAATGAAAAGCACTACTGATTTAAGACTTGTATTATTACCGTTAAATATTATATATATATATATATATATATATATATATATATATATATATATATATACACATTTTAGCATGTGTATTTTTAAATAAAAGTATTTTTTATATATTTATTTATTTTCTATCATATTATTTAATTGAATTATAAGGTTATTACACGTGATCAAAGAAATATTTTTCAAATAAATGTATAATTTTATAAATTAAACATTTCAAAGCTTTTGTATAACTGAAAAAGTATATTGGATTTATTCAGTTATACAAATATTTACGTTTTATATCAATAAATAATTCTCCATTAATTTTTTCCAATATGTTAGCACCCATAATCTGTAAAATTTATACACTGAAATTTATATATATATATATATATATATATATATATATATATATATATATATATATATATATATGTATATATATATAATTTTTTTATTTTATAAAATTATCTAGTGTAAAAATTTTAAATATTTTAACTAATGTTTAGGACAATATACAGAATTAATACTAGGATATTAAAATGGAGCAATAGATTTTTGATACTGCGACCAAATTTGCTTTCACAAATGAATTAATTTTTCCCCACACAAAGCAAAAAAAAACAGTTTTTCTTGCAAACTCGGTGCACTCAGATTGATGGCATAGCCATATGAAGGAACATTAAGAAAATCAAAAATAGTCAATAATTTAATGGGCATTTTTGATCAGAAAACTTTTTTTGTTTGTGGGGTGAGAAAATAAATGATTTTTAAAACGTAAATGAAGTTCATTTAACAAATTATATTTTAAAAATAAATCCATGTTTCAGTCAATTTAATAATCTATTAACATTTTGATTAAGTAATATTTAAAATAGTTGAATTATTTCAAATCGTAACATATACTCGTATTTGAATCTGATCTCTTAGATGCTAAATTTTTCTTTAACTTTTTATTAACACAAACGTTCATAAAATAATCAGATCGCTTCTAACATATAATCATATTTATTCTCATTTTTAAAAAATACCTCTGTTTCTAGACAGAAAAATTTAATATATAATTTATATAAAAAATGTATTGTTTAATTGATATATCTTGATCTTTACTTAGGTTTGGTTGATATTTGAAATCGATATGTTATTTTATTAGTCGAGTAATTTCTACACGGAAAGTATTCGTCTATCACTATAGTGTTAAAATCTGCAAATAAATTTACTATCAATATTGAAATTTCAATAAACGTCTTTGTAAAATCTTTCTTAAATAAATTAATTAGAAAATGTACCGTCATGTAAATATTTTCACAATATGAACACACTCACACATGTGTATGTGGGTGTGCGTGTCTCTGTTTGTGTGTGTATTTGTAACTTCTATTATTTGACGATTCACTACTGAATAATTTTTCCATTTTTTGCTATTTTATTTTTGTTAATGTCAAAAGTCTTCATTTTTTTGATTTTATTTTACTTGAATAGTATTTTCGTCAGATTCAAATTATTTCATCGTCAAACATTAAATCAATTTTAATGTTTTTAATTCTCAGTCTAAATCTTTTTAATACTTCTTTTATTTTTAATTTCATAAAGTCCATTAGAATAATGGTTAATATCCATTTTTAACATATAGGATTTAAAATTGGTGTATAGTCCTGTTAAACTGATTTCCGTGGTTAAACTTTTTTATTTTAAAAATACGTAACTTTTGTCTTCATTGTTTGTCGTTAGTTGTCTGTATTAAATGTAATTCATATAAATGCATTATCCAGAAGTGACATTATACTAACGTTCTAGGAAATACTAACACGTTTGAATTTTTTATATTTGTGGCCATTTCTTGTAATTTATCTAGTGTGTCTTTGCAAGAAGTTAGTTATTTTTATAAAGTATTGAGTTACTTAGTGTTTTATTTTTTTCGAATTTTTATCATATCTAATATATTCGAATATTTGATACTTATAAGTATTAATATTATATTTTATTGATTACTTCAAAATCATATTGAAAAAAGTTTAAAAACTGTATTTAATCAAAATGAAATAAATATGAATTAAAACATCGTAATGGTGTAGTAAAAATACAAAATAATAAAAATTTAACGTAAAGAAATAATAAGACAAAAAGAGTGAGGTGTACATCATTGAAAATCATGAAATCGCAGAGCCTTTCTAGTTTAGTTCAAATCTCTTATCTCTACGACATTGCCACATTTGTACATTGCCACATTTGTACAAAAATCAATGGACAATGCATCAGGCAAACGTTTCTCAAATTAATTATTTTTCAAAAAATATGCGGAGAATCCCCTAACGAAAATTCTGAGAAATGCCTTTGTTCATAACATATTTTTTTATGCATAAAAAAATATTTTCGATCTTTTTATAATATGTATATAATATAGAAATTTCTCATAAGAGGGGATTGAAAGTTACTGTAATAGTAAATCATTATTTTTTGTTGAACTCAAATTTCACATATAGCTCTAGAATGGAAAAAAAATATTAAAAATATTTATCAATTTCGAACATAGAATAAATGTGAAAATAAAATATTTTCATATTATATCAATGTTCTCACTTTACACCAAAATTTTATTCCTAAAATAATGACTGAATTTTTATTTATAATATTCTACTTAAGGATTACTACAAAAGTACATGTAAACATAAAATTCTTGTGAGAAATTAATAATGAAATGTGCGATATCTCTAAATGTTGTATTGTTTTGTATTACTTACAATCACGAATAAACAGTAATAAAAAAGACTGAATATTTTGAAATGAAATATCATTTAAAATGTCACATTGTAATTAAAGCTAGGAATCATGTTTGAACGTCTCACTCTGTACATATAATGATTGTGTTGCGTCGTTTCCATATCGTTGCAAACGTGATCTAAACAAAAACGTCTAAATTGGAGCACGCATCGATAAAACTGAAAACAGAAACACCATAAAATAAAATCAAATAAAGAATGTAAAATGAGTCACCGACGTTCATTGAACAACAATCGCACATACACGTAAACCGTGTGCGGACGAGGTCGCGCAACAATAACACGCATCGGTAAACTTGTCTTGCGCGCGTATGTATCGCAACCCACTATTCGTCGATACGTTGTCGAGGGGACGCGGCAGACCAATGAGCGCGCGCGGCTCGCGCTACTGCCGGCTGTGTACTATCACCGCGGTTAGTCGCGCTGTGGTCGCAACGTCATGCTAGGGTCTGGCTACTGCAGCCTGGTTTGGGTGCCCAACGGTTTTCAACAACAAACTAACAACACCAGTGCGGCGAGGAATAATATTGTTAACGGCAATAGTAAACCCCAACAGAACAACACGCGCAACCAACAACAATCCAGTGTTGTTTACAACAGTCAGTTCTTTTTCGGTGGACATTTCTTGTGGAATCAAAGTCAACCTTCGTCGGCGATTCGGTGTTTTAATAGTTTCGTGCGTGTTCGCGCTGTAAATGTAGTAAATCCGTATGTCGTGTATTGGACTGCCGCTGTCCCTCCTCAGCCTGCTGTGTCCACCTCAGCCTCGACGACAAATTTTTACCCGCTTACTATGGAAACAAGGTATCATCAATATCATCATCATCATCAACAACAATAAAACACCATCACCATCATTCGTCTTATTCTCCTTCTGAACACCTAACGTACAATATTCTCTATGTTCTCTGGTAGATTTTCCGCACAGTTCAATAATACACACATGTACATGGAATTTGTCGAAAGCAGTGCTACCAATCCTCAATTAGGACTTTTCATATTATTTTTTATGTCAGAAACATATTCGTTCTTAATTTCAACGAGAAATACATGTTAAATTCATTCAAAAATTATACCTATTTTACATATATTAATAATTTTATAATTTCATAAAATATCTAATGTAACTGGTTGATAAATTCATTAATTAATTAATTTTTAACACCTTGTCTTCATATTTAGAAAGGAAAAAAGGAAGTTCATATTTAGAGAGTTTATATATTTTATTCCTTAAAACGTGTTAAACTACTGAAATATTAGTAGAATACAATTGAGGATTCAATTCTAAAATAACTCTTTCTATACTTTACATAGATAAATGAATATTCACTCATCTGTTCGTTCTAAATTAAAATTGTAAGTCACCAACAAATAGCTAAATTATATATATATATATATATATATATATATATATATATATATATATATATATATATATACGTACATACATACACACACACTGAACCTGATACCTTTCATATATATTTTGAATTCATTTTTTTATATTTACACCAAAACTATAAAATGTATGCATATGTATATAAATATATTTTTTAATATTCATACACCACCATTTATCTGTTTATAAAATATATCAGATCTACATATATTTCAAACAGGAACAAACTGAAACCAAATCATTTAGTATATTGAATAATAGATTTCCAAACATTAAACACACACACATTTATATATATATATATATACATACATACATGTTTGACGTTTCCGTTTTTTTTATAGTAAATACCGAACATACTTTTTGCTTTAAATAAAGAAGTTGTGCACAAGATAAAGAGAATAATCGATTAAATTGGTGCCTATTATTGTTTAACGAAAAATTAAATATTTATATTTCATAAAATAGAGATAATTTCGTATTTCATAAATATAATTATTAATATAAATATACAGTTCACGTCAGTTTATAGTATGGGGTTGAAAAACATATTATTTGAAAGAATAAACTGATGAATTATTTTTCAAAAGTACCAGTGATTAAAATTTGTATTACGAACAAAATATAAGAATAGGCCATAAAAATATAAGAATAATTCATACAATATAATTAAAAAAAGTGTATAAATTTGTTGGTATCAATAGTGCGATATTATTTTATATATAAATTTTACTTAATACCTAGTGATAGTGTAAATCTAATGTACTTTTGTTAAGATTTTTTTAATTTCACAGACCTCAATCATTTATATTTTTATATAGTACACTATACCACTGTATTATATAAAACAGAGCAAGCTAAATGGAAATTTATTATAGTCCATTGTATTAGTCAATAAAAATTGAATTTCATTCTCTAGTATGAAAAATGTGTTCATTGAAGAAAATTCATTGAAGCATATTATATTTGAAAAGTATCAATGATTAGCATATTTATTCTGAAAACAATATTAGAATGAATAATAGAATATGGTTTTTATTTAAAAATACTGTGCAAGTTTATTTGCAATAACTGTAAAGTAATGTTTTGAATAATATAAAATGTACTTAAAATATTAATATTATTTTATTCAAATATATATAATGGTCATTTTTAAAAATCTGTAAATGAATAAATATTTTTTGTCTAAAAAAATCAATAAAAATATTCTTTTTGATACATTTAACAAACGTAAGTGCTGAAACACCATTGCTTGCAATACATTTAATTTTTTAAATCGTGTCTGTTTAGAAATATAAAGTAGGTAGGTTTATTATATATTTTTAAAACACAGGTGATCATATATATTTCAAAAACTACAAAAAGATGACCTCACATTAGTTAAAAAATATTTCTAGTTAAAATAGGCTGTAACCAGATTCACAAAATATTTTAAACTGATATCATTGAAATTAATAAATTGTTAAAATGGTACTAGAATTTAACTTACGTAAATCACTTTATCTTAATATATTATAATTATTTTTTTCTGATAAATTGTTCTAATTATTGTGTAGAATAAAATAATGAAGTTAAATATACATTTAATTTTACATACCTTATTGTTTAAATGTCATTAGAAAATCTATTAAGTCAGTTTAGTATTTTTAATTCAAACTGTATGAGGTAAACAATTTCCATAAATATAATAAAAAATAGTTTTCAGTTATTAATATATATATACATATATTCATTTTGAAATAAAAACCCAAATGTTAAAAAGTAGTAAATGTATAAATTCTGAAAAAATAATTTAGATTCGGTATGCAAATTTACAAAAAATTCAATATAAATTGATGTCTAACATCAAATAGGATTTTTGTAACTTGTCATTTTCTATAAATTGAAAAAATTACCATATTTTAATTTCGTATAATATCATTACGTAATACCTATTTATTGATGTAGAAAGTATTGAATTTAAGGTCATTCAAAGAATAACTGGAAAAATTATTCAAGACGCCTGTTTTAATTTCATTCTCAATTTATTTGCAAACAGGCATCATTGACATTAGATCCTCAAAAAGGTCCTAAATCTATATGAACAAATTTTATATTTTTATTTTTCACATGGCTTGTTTATCTGCAAGTAGTGATTTAATTTTTTTTTCCATAAATATAGAAATAAATAATTGAGCTGTTTTCGTTGTTGTAACAGAAATATTTTTTTTATAAAATTCACTTTTTTCAAATAAAAATTGTTAACATACTTTATGTATATGTATATATATATATATATATATATATATATATATATATATATATATATATATATATATGATTTTATTATAGAAGTAGACGTTGTATTAAATTGAAATATTAATGTGTATGTTCCATAATAATTATTATTAATATTTAATGAAGGATACATTTATAAATTAATTGTATTTCTTTATAGACATAGAACAGACTATACGAAGATGAAATATCTCTAACAAATAATTTGAACGTAAGGTAAAAAACAGTTAAATTATGTAATTTTATAATTAAATTGCATTCATCAAACTTAATTAGTCAGTATTTTCCTTGTAAGAAATTTTCGCAGTCAGAATATGAATTTAAATTAATTGAAGAATTTTGATTATAACCGAAAATTATATTAAATATTTATAATTTGTTAATAAGTTCATTATAATTGGTATTCATGTTTTTATAAAATTATCAAACAGCAGTAGTCCATTTTGTTTAAACACCGATTTCGAATACATTTTTTTTTATTAATAGGAATGAAAATATAAAGTATTGATTTAATGTTCATTATAAATACTGAATTTTAATTTATTTATTTATATATATATATATATATATATATATATATATATATATATATGTATATGTATGTATGTATGCATACATATACATGCATATATACACACACACACACACACACATATATATATATATATATATATATATACACATATATACACACTTAATTTACATATATATTTAAAAATGAAGTATTTTTTGTTTATTTTGAAATGAAAATATTTTTGAATGACTAATATTTTAGGCTTATAAACGACTCATAGAAGTCAGATTTAAAGATTTTTCGTAGAAATATAATTATTGTAAACACTTAATCGACTATTCTCGACAGTATTTTATAAAAGAGTTTAAATATAAAAAATACTGTTTTATTTTTATATCAGCAATTAATTTTATTAATGGTCTATTCTTAACGGCGAATAATGACATAATAGTTTCTATAGTATTCAATAATTTTCTAATAATTAAAAAAAATCACATTAATATAAGTTTTATGAATATTTGGCTGAACTTTTATATAAAAAAAAAACGTGCCCCATTATATTCTAAGAATCAGTAGTTATATTCAATTACAATACAACAGGGCATAAAAAGAAGCATATTTCATAAATAGAATTGATTTGAGCTGTTAATTCCATTTAGAAAATATACTCTTGCACAAAGCTGTTCAACGCTGACAATTAAATAAATTGTAAAATTAGGTTTCAGTGTTATTAATTGTAAAATGATTATCAATAGGTGAAAGTTTACGTACGCATATATATATATATATATATATATATATATATATATATATATATATATATATATATATGAGCAGGAATGTCATTAAAAATTAAATTAATAAGTTTAATCATAGTCAGTGAGTGTAAACATACACCTCTACTAACAGACATTTTTAGATTCTGGTATTTAAGTTTAAAAAAGTAAAAAATAATAATGAATAGATTGTAAGACAATTATAATGATTTAGTAAAAGTCAAATTTCATAACGTTCGCTTTTTAGTGACTCTTTTTACTTTCTTTCATGAATTTTGCAATTCAAAAATGTTACTAACGTGGACATTTTGGAAAGTTAGTGTTAATTATAATGGTTTCTTTACACTGCATATTGGTAAATATGTATACAATAATTTTAATATAATCTGTAAATTATAGAATACAATTAATAGAATTTTATAATGCATATGATTTGATTTGTATGATTTTAATATGGGATCATTTTGACAATTATATATTTTTTTCGATTTTTATTACATATATATATATATATATATATATATATATATATATATATATATATATATATATGTACATTGTATAATTACACTTATGGGTGCATAAATACACTGATGAATGCTGCAAGCAGTAAAAGTCTATGATCCAAAAATGAATCAGTTTAATACTCATCTAGAACTTATATTATTGATAAAAGGAGGTAAAAGTATAGCTCTATTTAATTAACTTGATATTATCACATGAACTGCTCATTTGTCAAATAGTGTAAAAAACTAAAGCTGTGTAAAAATATGTTGTTTTCAAATGAACAAAAATTGGTATACCTAATAATCCAATAAAAAAATATCATTCTTATGTTAACATTTGATGATATTTAAGTGTAATTATTTTAAAATTTTGTAGATCAATTCTTTAATGCATTGATTGATCCATTAACGTGTATAATCGTCTATGCTATCTATAATAATTCAGAAAAAACTGTCAAATTTAAAATAAAAACAAAAAATACGGTATAATTGCTATAAAATGGTCATATATTTCAGTATTTATTTAATCAGACTTTCTAAGTAAATTTAAATATTAATGGTTTCAGTTGACTGTATTGTAAAGCTTAAATTTTTCACTGCTGTTTCAAAACGATACGCTTTCTAAATGAAAGCATTTTGACTAATAGGATTTTGCATGCAAATATATATATATATATATATAACCTTCAACTGCAACTGAATTTTAACAAGAAATCTTATGGAAGAATTGAAATTAAATTGCTATCTCGATGATTGGCCAATATATCATTTCAGGACCGGTTTTATGAAAAAGCTAATCTTTTAGTAAGGACAGTTTTGTGTAAAACATTTAATAATACTTGTGTAATTGATCGTATAACAAGTGATGTTGTAATATATTCTGACACTGTGGCTAAATTAATTTTCATAGATGAATTTTTACTCGCCCTTTAAAGTACAAAAAAAAATTTCTGATAAAAATTGTTCAATAAATGAATATTGCTCATATTTGAATGCTGATTATGCGCATTTCAATGGCGATGCAATTATCCTCCTAGCACTATTTTTATTTTGACATTTCTTTACCAAGTACAGAAATGACTAAGTAAAAGTTTTCTGTACCTTAGCGCTTTGAATGTGATAAAATAATAATCAAAAATGATCTATAATCAATTATTGAACATTTATCATCAGAATTTTTACAATTTAATTCATAACCATTTATATTGTTATTTGGCATCATTTGTACATATTCATAAGTCTGGCATGACCATAACAAATCCATTCTATTGATATGACCATACCATTTGTTCCTACATAATTATACCAAAAACTATTTTCTTCCCGTCATAGAGTTGTATTTATAAACGTATTAAATAATGATTCATTATCTAGTTTCACCATTTATGTACATTTTGATTCTGATCCATTATCTTCAAAATATACTTTATTTTCTTTGCCTTTTGTAGTGCTGAAAGTATTGATTCATTTGTGAAAACAAAATTAAACCAGACTGCCAACTCACTATTCTAAAAAAAACTTAAATTTGTTGACAATTACTTCCTAAATTATTTATTTAAAAATAAATGAAGTTATCAATAATTTTTGTTTATTCAATATATAACTTCTAATTTTTTATATCTGATTTGGAGAAGATTTTTTTGTTTATTGAATTGAATAGAATGTTGAATTTGTCAGTAATATTATCAGTATATTTGAGTAAATTGACAAAGTTAATAAATTATATCAATTTATGTTATAAATCGTGATAATTTACTGGAAAATACTAAGTCTATTAGCATATATTTTATTAATAAAAATATATTTAACTACAGAACATATTTTTTATTAGGCAATTTCAAATTTTCAGAGTTATCATTCGTAAATTTAAGAATGGAACAGTAAAATTATTTAATAAATAATAAGAACAATATTGAGATTCTTTTTATTTACATATTCCTTTCTTATAATTTTTAATTAATTTTTGTTTTTGTAAAAAAAAACGAAATAAATAATGTAGAAGTTATATAATTGTATTTATATATATATACATATATATATATATATATATATATATATATATATATATATATATATATATATATATATATATAATGTGTGTATTGTACGAATTCATAAATGTTAATGAAAATAATTATAGTATAAAATAAAAATTGCTACTTCATCAACAGAGCCATTCAATTAATTTTTATACAGTATTTTTAATCCTGTATCTGTTGTAAAAAGTCAACTACATATTTTAATATGTACAAGTACATTCGAATAATAAAATTTACGCGATGGAAAATATTTATAATTACATCCGTCAAAATGAATAGGTTTTATAATAATTGCTTTGTGCATACCGAATCGTAATTATCCTTTAGTCATTCCTTATCGTATTTTTCATTAGCAGAAGTTAAGTATACTTTGAAACAATGCAACAGCTTTGTTGTTGACATGACCATTGTTGATAACTCCAATTATTATCGTCGCGTACATAAAAATATGTTTGAGTCATTGTAAATGGAATCTGTTAGAGATATTCGTATTATGCAGTATATATATATGCGAATCGAATGCGCGCCTACGTATAAATTTCGTAGGTCGTGTGTTCGACCTCTGCTATCATTAACATCTGTATGGTATTTTTAAATGTCAAGGTGAAAGTGGAGGACAATAGGGTACGATGAGGGCTTTTACAATAATTTATAGCAGGTACAAACGTATTTTCATTCCGCTTAGTTGCGAAATTTTTCATACATTAATTTGTATTTGGTCTGGTCTGAATTTTTATTATTTTCATGCTACTATTTCCCGTACAATATTACCGCAAACAAACATTTTCAGATTAAACAAATCTGTACTGATAGGTTCTATACAAATTTAGATTTTCAAATAGCAAATTTAATTTTTTATAATTCGATCGACTAATATGAATTTTACAATTGTTTTTGAACATTACATTTTTCAAAATTTCAAATATTACTTATATACATTTACTGTAAATTTCTTTATTTAATTTTAGAAAAAGCTATGTCCCCGTGACAATAAATGCGCTTGATAATGGATTTTTTGAGAGATAAAATTTTAAATACTCCGTTGTGTTCAGTTAATAATAAACAGTAATGCATTAATAGAAAATTATATTTTGAGAACATCTTAAAGTTCTCTCAATATATATATATATATGTATATATATATATATATATATATATGTATATATATATATATATATATATATATATATATATATATATATGTATATGTATATATATGTATTTATGTATGTATGTATATATATGAATTTAACTGTATTCATATTTCTTTCGAAACACAAATAGATTTTTCTATATAATAGAAAAAGATTTCGTGTGATTTGACAAAAATAAATCCTAAATGGACATTTGGGACGAAAAATAAAGAAACATACCCTCTTTCAAAATCTTTGTGTTTTGTAATCTTTATGTACGCATAAAAATATTCACACAATGCAGTACAAGTAATAATAACTTTCACTCTGTAATGTGTGTGTGTATATATATATATATATATATACATATATATGTATGTATGTATGTATGTGTGTGTAAATGTGCGTGTGGGTGTGTATGTCATGTATATTTTCATATACTCATTTTTATCATTGACTTGTAGTTCTTCCTATTCTTCTAAATATCATGTTCTTCCTTCTAGTTCGAATCTCAATTATCAACTTTCTTATTCTTTTAGTCAGAAAATGAAAATCTAACCAAAACTGTTATTATATATTATTTTGATGTTAAATAAAAACATTTTTTAATATAAAACACTATGTAACTATGAACTTTGAAATAGATAGAACTATAATCAAATTATATGTAAATGATAAGGTGATATCAAAATGTTATTCATGTATACTTTCGATGAAACTATATTGTATGTAAAATAATACACATTTGTTTTTAAAAAATGGAAATTTGAAAAATTGTTGATAATTTAACTACATCTCAAAAAATGTTGTTTTTGTATCAATTACCGAAAAATGAACAAAAGCGTTAAGCTTTTAGTGTCTGTAAAAATCTATAAACTTACTCGTACAGTTCTGACAGCAAACAAAATAAAAAGGGAATACGATAAAATGCCAGCCTCTATTAATGAGGGTCCTTACTAGTCTGTCTGGTCCTTCACACTATCCCATAACAAATATTCGACATGTGCGGATACAAATCAACCCAATGTATGCCACTGAATTGTTTGATCAACTGTACCGATGATGTTTCTTTGTTCCATGTTGCTCGGTTACTTGTTTGTTAATGACTTATGCACTAATGTAACGCAGACAGAACGTTGTTGTGACATTCGGTGACGTATTTATATCTTTGTTTCATTGCCGTTTGCTGTTTTGTTTCGGTCTGTTAACTGAGTTGAAATGAGTTTTTTTTTTGTTTTGTTCGTGTCGTGTGGAAATGAGACAAATTATTTTTTTCACGTGTATATGTATGTTTCATCTTTTTTTATGTTTCTGATTTTAGATGTTAGTTATTTCAATGAGTTTATTTGCCTCTAGGCAAAAAGTCTGGAGTTAATCCCTGCTGGATAATTGGAAAACAATTTTTTTCCTTAGATATTCTCTTATTAAAATTAATTTCAAAGAAAAACAATCTCATATACATGCATATATATATATATATATATATATATATATATATATATATATATATATATTAATTATGTATCTAAAAATATAAAAAGGTATAAGCTTAATCAGAAATCTGAAATCAATATGTGATGAAAATCTCAACCAATTATGTAATTTTGTGAATATTTTTTCTAATATTTCGTTTTTGAAGGTAAATTCAAGTCAGTTATGAAAAGGTCATTATTTCTTTAATAATCAATAAAATCATTTTTATATTTAGTTAGATATCAGTTACTCTAAATGAAATTATCTATCAATTAAATAATGTTATATATATATATATATATATATATATATCCTTTTTATCGAGATATGGAAGTCATTGATTTCATATAAGTATTTGATAAAAAATTTTTTTTGATTCGTTCATGTCGGAAAATTATAAAATTTTCCAAATTCACAAATCTATTATATACATTGTACATCGCATTAAAGACAATTAATTTTTTTATTTGTCTTGTAATAAACTTTAATTATGTACAAAAGCCTTGAATGTGTTATCAGGCACGTTATATTGTAAACATTGATTTAAAGATTTGTCTTTATATATATATATATATATATATATATATATATATATATATATATATATATATATATATATATATATATATATATACTCACATGTACACACATAATTGTGTCCTTTATATTGATACAATGAAAATGGTATAACTAATCCAGTTAGTTGTCTTAACAACCAAAAATAAAATAGTGAGTATAAAATCACACGTACCATATTCTTATTAGCTGTAGACCACTATAAAATTAGCAATGATTCATCATCAATAATTTAATTCAAAAATATCATTACAACCTAACAACTATATATGCTCGTGACTGTATATTTCGGGTATTTTCAAGCTTTGTTAAACCACTGCTGAACAATTACTACTTCCACAATTTTCGTTTTTGAACAATCCGCTGTCTTTTCTTTCCACGAATTTCTATTTTTTTTTCTGAGGTCTGTAATCCCCTATTTAGTACACTTCTCTGAGATTTTTTTGTCTCATGCTTCTTAGTCAGTAATTTCTGTACTCCGTCGATGTCTTCTCTTTAGAAATATTATTCGTATTTCCATTCCCAACTATGTACTCTGGTGTTAGGCTTTGTGTGATATATAAATACATATATATATGAAAATGTTTAATAATTATTCATTATTTATTTATTAAATTGTATAAAAAAGGAAATTGAAACTCGGATTTCACATATTAATCTATTTTCAGTTTTAAATTGAATCTGACAACATTAATCTTTTATCATTTATTTAATAAATAAGTCTATTGTTATGTAAGGATAGCGTATAGTTTAAATAGATGGCAAAGAAGTTACTCTATTATAAAAAAAATTATTAAATCAACTTCTATAATTTTGTTTTTTTTTTCTGTGTATAGTCATTGTATTTTATGACTAAGAATTTCATTTTTCAAAAAGTTTTTAATTAGAAAATAGACATTTTTTTAAATATTTTTTTGAATACTTCGAATTTTCCGAGCGAATAGAAAATTTAAATTATTGAATCAAGTAAAATGGTTTAAATAAAAGAGTGCTTGAATTAATGTAAAACCAGGCATCACAAAATTAATTTCGTTTTTGAAAATATACATTTTATAATCATAAAAGACTATAAATATCATCTTAACTACATTCTATTTTATTCATTTATTTTGATATGAAAATACATCTACCCCTATTTATATAATTCACATAATATATAATTTTATAGACAAAGACCGTATTATAATATTCCCATCGTATAAATAATTTCTATTATTATTACTTTGTGTTTGATAATCAAACTTTACACATTTTCATCAATACATTATTTTGCATATTTGTATTGATGTCTATAATCATTGTCCATTAATCATATCTTATCATGTCTATATCTATTAAGCTGAGCTCTTAGTTTATAAACAGAATTTTTTATTGTATTACAATTTATCCAAATTCACATCCAAGAAATATCATTTTCATCATATTGTACATATAATTTTTACGTTATCGTTTTTATATTTAGAGATATTATAAAAATATAGGGCACAAGAACCTTTTTTTAAAACTCATCCTTTTCATATTTCACTTTTATAAGCGTACTGTATTATAAATCAATTGCATTTCATAATACATGTATACACAATGAAAAGAAGGCATTTTCGCGACTCATCATGAAGTACAGTAGACCATGTAACAAAATCGTCTTTGTGTGTGTGATTATATATATATATATATATATATATATATGTACATAGTATATATTTACATTGGCTGTCTTTTTCTTCTTCGCACTTTCCAGACCACCGGCTCGGAATAAAAAGAGCGATGATGAACTGAACGTAAGGCAACCTTGGGTTTCTTGTTTATATGTATACAGGTAGAAATATATAAACACACACAGGGATATATATATGTATGTATGTATGTATATGTATGTATATATATATATATATATATATATATATATATATATATATATATATAAACCAATAGCGTAGAATAAAGTTCTTATATTGTTTCATAAGGAGCGCAATATCTATATGTGATATTCAGATAATATTTTATCTCTAAAATGAAAACGAAATATTACTGGTTGTTCATATAAAGATTTAGTAATTTGAATGTATTATTATTTAAATAGCTACAATTATTACGCAATTGTCTCAAAAACAAACTATTTTTGTTTAAAGTGTGCTAATTTAGTAACTCAAAATCATGTCCTATAGTTATTATATGTCTGTTGAATTTTGATTTTATTTTATTGTTTTGTATAGTTCTTGTTTTATTCAATATTTTGTTTTTTAATCAATTAAGAAATAAATTTAAAAACTGATTAAATGAACTTAAACAGTATAAAAACAATAATAAAAAATCAATTTTCTCTAAAATATGTTACAAGTGCCTATTAAGGATAATGAATTCGATGATAGAGGTTGTAATGAAGAACAAAGATTTTAATTTTTACTTATTTCTCTCCTCAATGTATTCTTAAAGACTTTCAATACAGAAGACATTAGTTTCAGCATACAGGAATATAGTTCATTCAGCACCTTTATGAAATATTGAACACACGCTTTTTATAACTATCTAATGTAATTTTAACTGCTTGATTATTCTTCCTGTATAAAGAGAAATAAATTATTTTTTGATTTAATTCCAACCTTATTGGATACACTACAAACGATTCAAATGAACAAAACATCAGAGTTTTTTGTCTTCTTTAAATTGTTCCATCCTAGTTTTTTGGTCATTTTATTTAGGCTGTCTAATCTAAAATACCGATTTAAAACGAACCATAGTTTTTTTATTTTAATCCGTTTGATATCACGCTTATTTATAAATGAGTATGAATCCAATACGTTCCCATAATACCCAATTAACGGTCTCGCGAAAAATAAAGTAAACTTTTTTATTGTAAAATTATAAATCTTAAATAGTCTCATGACAAAATTTAAACTTCTTTGAGCTTTACTTTAGATTATCAATTATATTCTCTTCCTGCTATTAACTACAGGATACGATTTTGAAAGTATAAATAATACAATGACAATAACAAACAGAAATTAAATTTTACATATTAGAAATATTAAGAGTATATAAAAACAAAATGAATAATATACATTAATAAATTGTATACAACGAATAAGTAAATATATAAAGCGAGTTAATATTTAAGGAATTAATTAAACCATACGTTTTTAAACCATGTAAATAAAAATCAAATCAATTAAATTTCAATTTTGAAATTAAACTCATCAAAAATATGCCTGACGATGACATAAACTGTGAAATCATCGGTAGTAATAGCAGTAAACAAGAACAGTAGTCTAAAGCAACATAGTAAGAAGATTAATTACTTTATTCTCTTAAAATCGCCAAGGTACCCGTTTGAATATTAAAATCTAACTGAAATTAAGCAGATACAATTTTGTAAATAAGTATTTTAATTACGAATTATCCATAAGCTTGTTAATTATGTTATGTAATAATAAAACTGTGTTTACCTCAATACTTTTTTGATGTAACAGTTATACTATTTTGCCTGTTTGAAAAATTATACACAATTTATAGAATATAAACCAAAACAATTTAAAAAAAATAAAAAGAAATAGTACCAATTTCTAATTGTTTTTACTAATATAAATAAACTACAAATAATATCTGTCCATACCGATTATAAACGTGACTAATATGTACACGTACGCTACTGATTACACTCAAAAGCAACACATAAATACACGCATCATATACATGTAAAATACACATACTGACGTCACAAAGGAAACCAAGTTGCGTTCCAAACGCAAGGTTCTGGATCTTTTTTTTTGTCTGTATCGCGTAGAAAGGTACACATAAATAAACGTTATAAAGGTGGATATGAATTATACTTCAGTATAAACTTTCAGGTATACGAACAATTTTTAAAAACCATGTACGCATTTCGATAATAAAGTTTCAAAACTATAATTCTGTTGTATTGACTGCAATTTTTTTTATCATCTATTCAATCATTTTGACTGCTTGATAAGTTTTTATATGGCACTTTTGAAAGAAATTGATTTTCGGAGTCTTTATAGAATTGTGATCATTTTGAACAATATATCTATTACCAGCTGCTACTTTTAATGTAGAAAAATTCACTTATTTAATACAGTTTCATTAATCGTCTGAATGTATTTCTCTGTTCCGTAAATCAATTCATTTTTAAGTAATATTGCATAAATTAAACAGAAACATTGTCAGTGGATTTTTTTTGTATTATAAAACAATATAATTTTATGTTACAAAAAAATGTGAGTCGGTATACACTATATAATTTATGTTAAATATTAAATATTATTTTCGTTTACTCATTTAATTTTCTATATATAATTAACGTTTAAATTTTGGAAATATTCCATCAATATGACCTAAAAAGTGTCAATTTTTATATTTAAAAAATAAATAAAATATCGAATAAGTAATAATTTAAAATTACAAATATTTTTTGATACTGAAAAGTTGAGTATTTTTTTTTAAAAAACTTTTAAAATTTTAAAACTATCTCAGAAACGTGTATTGTCTTAAACCCGCTTTGTTTATACTCATTGAACTGAATTCGTATTTTAATCAATGAACTTACTGACAACGTTAACAACCAAGCACTGAATTCAGTCAACCATAAATCGAGACATTAGTCCATTTTTGTATCAATTGATGCATAAAAATTTTAGTAATTAAATATTTATTTTTTGCGTCAAGAAGTAATGGAAAATTTTCAAATCATTAAGATTAAGATTAAGATTATACGATTATCCATATGTATATATATATATATATATATATATATATATATAATATAATGTGTTATGTATTTAGTTAACATTTATATAAAGTAAGAATCCAGGTAGATTACTTCTCGTGCAAGATTTTGTCTACAATATATCCGTTAAAAAGATCATATTTTATACTCTTCGTAATGGAATCTATATTGAATAATGAAACATAGGTAAATTTATTCAGTTTTTTGAATTAAAGCATAACGTAAAATTTATTTTAATAAATGTCAAAAGAAAACTCAAGTTTCAATTTTTTTTTACAATTACATAGATATTTTTTTATGTAAAATGAAACATAATTAACGTTTGATATATTCTAAACATTTTTGTTTAAAAAAAACACTGGTGTAAGTGTTAGAAAAACTATGTTTTCTTAATGTGCATATTTTTTTGTACTTTATTAAATAAAATATATATATATATATATATATATTATTTTTAAAAAAATATTCTTAATAACTAATTGAAATAATTAAACAAATAAGCAGAGTTATTGAAAAATAAATACTGTTTCACAAAATAATGAAGATAATTGATATCAGACAAAATCTAATAGAAGAATATTTAAGGTTTATAAAATATTCAGTACCAAATTAGTTCAATGTATGTACCTGTAAGATAAAAATATAAAATGTAAAAGTATGGTGATTTAAAAAATGCATTTATTAAAAAAATACTTATACTCTAAAAAAATTTGTCTTCTTAAATAAAAAAAAAAACATTTCAAACATACTCACATCCATTTTAATCAAAAAATGAGTCTTATATAGTTATGATTTTGTAATAACAATTATAGTCGTCTTGTTTATTAATTTTATTCTATTTTATGTATATTTTATATGTTTTAATATTTTCATTATTCTTTTTCGTATTCCCTTATTTTTCGATTTTAGATATACTCATTTTTGTAAAATATCACAGTCAATTATTTATAATTAATATTTTTTGCCTTGTTTAAACCATTGACTTTCCAAATGTCAACTGGTAAAAGATATTCCTAAAATGAATTTTATCTTCAATCTTTCTTTGCACTTTTCATTGTATGTAACATTTAATATGGAAGTTTAATGTATAAATTCTATTAATTAAATATATGAATTATGAATATGCTTTATAAACAGTTTTTTAACTTAAATTGATATTATTTGTTTACTAGAAAAAGTTATTCTGTTTATTTTCCACAAACTTTTCGTCTTCAATTTTAGATTTACATTAATATTTTTTAAATCATATTTCAACGTAAATCTATTAATGTATATATATATATATATATATATATATATATATATATATATATATATATATATATATATATATATAATTGTGTCTATGTAGTAAAATCAAATTTAAACTTACATCAAGTTCAATAACAATTAGAAGTAATTAATGGATTATAATCACTTCAAAATAATCTCATTCTTAAATCAATAAATACATAAATTATCCTTAACTGAGAAGTTTTAGTTTTGATATTAACCCATTTCATTTAAACTTAAATATATATTTGTATCATGAAGGATTATCAAAATGAGGTTAATTTTATTGTGTTCATACATTTTATTAATAATTCAGTAATTTATATTATAAAGTTTAGAAAATGAAGAAATGTCGTTAAGGTTATTGTATGCTAATGGCCTTAAAACATTATTATATCTATGCTGAAAAAGTATACAAAAAAAGTTAATCGAACCATCAATCATTCACTCAAATTAAATCTTTTAGAAACAATAAAAAAAATACATAGAAATCATGCTTTTAAATGTTTATCACGAAGACGGATTCAAGCTCATAACCTTCGTAATAGAAAGTGATATATATTTAAATTAATCTTTTATAATAGTAAATATTTAAAAACCACATATTAACAGGTAATTTTTCTTAAAATTATACTATTATTAAATAAACCATCAGAGATATTATAACTTCTCCGAATTATATATTTTTGTTTTAAAAAAACACACATCAAAGCACATGACATCAATCCATTAATTTTACAAATTATAAACTATTTTGACATTAACGTTTTTAAGTACGGAACTAATCAAAAATTAGTATAAACACGAAATCTGTTTATTTATCAAATACATTACAAAAAATCGATGTCCTTGTTACACCTACTGATCTTTGCCGTAAGTATTATATAAACATAATGTAGTAACAATTTAAATTCATTCATTTTTATGACTTTTATTAAATATTTGTTATTAAAATGTATTAATGTTAATTTGTATAATTATCTCTTACAAAGTAAGCCATTTCACATCGAACTATTATATATATATATATATATATATATATATATATATATATATATATATATTTACATACTCACAATATCAATAACAGATTACATTAACACAAACTTTCACTTGGCATTGACATATAGGTCAACAGTCAACAGCTGACATCGAAACAAACCCATAGTTACATCCAACGCTGTTTATTAGTGATCTCATAATTACTCAAGTAAAATATAATTATTGATATTTTACCTCATTTTGAGAACAATTATTTTAAGTAACATAATAGACCGTACCGAATGCACAAAGTACCATCTCTCTTGAAAACTTATAATATTCAATGAGCAAATAACTACCTATCACGTTTAGAAACATCTTTGTTGAAATATGGGTTTCATGCTGATTGATGAAAGGAAGTGATTAGCTTTTTAAAGTAAAATTTGTCGAAACGAACAATCCATTAAATATCTGTGTGTAGTGTATATATATATATATATATATATATATATATATATATATATATATATATATGTTTAAAAATGATTATGAAAGTTTGCATCTTATAAGATGAAGTCAATGAAGCTTTAGGAAATGAAATAAAATTGGTTCAAATTCAGGAAAATGTACGATACAAGTATAATTGTGTATTGTAATTTTAAGAAATGTTGTTTTGGAAATAAATAAATAAAAATAAAATAGAAAAAACTAACATTTCTCGAGTTTTCTGAGTTTATGTTACCTTCGTAAATATTCAAGAATAGTTAAAATTTAATTGATTAAAGTAAATCAGTCGAAAAATAAGTAAATTATAAAGATTTTTATTAAGATTAAACAATAATACTTGCTGAGGTTTGCTTCTCAAGAAAATTTAAAAAAAATAGTAGTAATATTTATTTGGGTCAACTTGTTAAATAGGACGGATCATTCATTTTCAAATTAAAAAGAAAATAAATTAAATTATAGTTCATTTGAACACACGTTTCTGTTTTTAAATTGAATATTCCGCTTTGAAGGGAAATGTGTTCGATCAATATACTCTGCCTGTTTTTATCTATGGGAATTAAATATGGGTTCTGAATAATTCTGCTACTTTTGACATCACAGAGAAGCACGGAAAGAAGTAAGAAAGTAATAGTAAGATGAGATATTAGAATAATATTAAAATGGATATTAAATTGAAAATGAATTATAAATATGTAGTTAAAGTAAAAAGTTGTAAATGCAAATGGACAAAACAGGCAATTAATATTATTAACTAAGAAGCATAGAATATAAAAAGAGAGAAAAGACCGACGCATAACTGAGATAAGATGTAATGTGTGCTGTTAAATAAATGTTCCTTAGTCTAATGTGTGTAACTTCAAAAACAGCTTTTATTCTTTTTTTAATATTTTAACACTCTTATTATTAATGTACTCTTCTAAAAATACTTTAAGTACTGTATTTATTTGTTTTTTAAAAAAAGCTAAACAAAGTGTATTGGGGTTTTCATGATTAAAGATTTGTTAATATTAGAATTAAAATTGATTCTTTTAATAAAACAACCAAGACAATTATAAGTAATATAACATATAAATATCTCTGACTAATAATTTATTAGTCACACATCCGTTATATTTATCACATATTTATGAAATCAACAATTTTATTTGTATCCCTATTTATCCGTACACTCTTTCTATATGAATTTAAAAAAGCATGTAATAAAATAACAATACTGCGAACATAATGTTTCATCGACTTAAACAAATCATGAATAAAATAATATCTGAAGTAAACGTGTAATCACGTAATTTTTTCAATAAAAATTTTACAGTTCGCATAAAAATTTTACAAAACATATTCACTATTCAAAACGAAAAAAAAACACAACATAAATGTCATCGTAAAAACTTCATAAGCCATTAAAATAATACGCACCCTTAGACTTCTTTGCATGAACGATTTTTAAAATCTCCGATGCAAAAAAACTGTTATACCTTCACACTCTCAAAATAGGGATTACAGAAATCTCATTGATGTTTCTTTTTAAACGAATCGGTTCTTTAGATACGAATACCTCCTGCGTGTAAAAATGTTGATATATGCATTAATATACATCCCAGTTTTATTTTTAATAATAAAAAAAAACGCAACCGTAGCTTAGTGATTAAGAGAAATTTATTTTAAGGGTTAGTTTCTCTTTGTAATATTTGTTGTGAATGTTTATATTTTAAACTTTCATAATAGTAAGGAAGAAATTATTCAGGTTAAACATTTTTGTGTGAAGAAATTCACATTTAGAATAACACTTATTATATTTTAACACTTCTCTTATTTTTTATTCGTAGTATTAATATTTTTTTAAATATTGCTAGTCTATTGAGTACCAGTCTATTGAACGATATATCGAAACACTTTTTGAGGAGTGTTGTTGACTGTTTTCAAAATCTAAACTTATTCAGTTTTTAAGAAATTTTTTTAGTAAATGTGATAAGTTGTAATATTTGTGTGATATTTTTGAACTAATTTAAACGTATACAATTATTTATTAATTATTTATATTAGCTAATCAGTTACAACAGCCATTTTTAAATTGTGTATTATAACTAACCATTATATATATATATCCATTTTAATTATTTTCGTACCACCTTGAAAATGACTGAAAATGTAGAATCGATAATAACAGATAACGAAAATAATTATTAAAGAATAAAATCTAAAAAACGAGTTCTTTTTTCATTAATTATATTGAACAAATTAATATGAAATTATAAAAATGCACGTAAATATATTGAAATCAGTTTTATCATTTAACTAAATACTATTTTTATTGTTTTTGAAGTCTTATGAAATAATCTTATGAATAAGATTATATTTCAGAAAGCATTGATGCAAAGAGATTATACTCAGAAAAAGAAATATACTGTTAAGAGCTATTATATTTTATCATACAAAAAAATATAAAACTATATAATAAGTTCTAAGGCAATTCTCTTTTATGTAAAAACCATTTCTTTATTTAAAATTAAAAGTACACGAATTTATTGTATACTTTATTGTGTATATATTTTATATATATATATATATATATATATATATATATATATATATATATATATATATATATATATATATATATATATATATTTCTCAGTGAAAATAATATATTAAATAGTATTCAAAAATGTTTAGTTTCATAATATTACCAAAACGTACTTTGAAATTAAAATGAAATTAAATATTTTTCTTCTTAATACTTATAATGAAACGTAGGTTTTCTAGCCAAATAGAAAATTGTAGTTTTACGATGAAACTTCACTTAATGAGTTAAATTCACTTTGCACTTAATTAACACTTCTCACATTTTTTCATCCAAACGTCTAATAATTAATTATTAGTTATTTTGCACATTTTAACGACAATGTAATCATATGCAGAATACAAGCACAGAAAATCTGTAAAATGAGTTAATAATCGAATATTTTGATGGAATAAATATAGTTTTGTGTGAAACATTAATTCATTTCTAACAGTAAATCATAAATAAGTATAGTAGTACATAAAGATACAACAAAATCTCTATTGAAGTATCGGTCTATTTTGTATAATTAAAAAATATTTAACCATATTTAATTCGAATAAGTTTAGAAAAAGATATTGTTTACTTTTTCTTTCTTTATTTTATTATTAATAATTATTATTAACGATCCACTTAAGTTAAACTATCCTTTAATCGAATTCAACGCTATCTATTTTATTCTATAATTATTAGTTTTTATTATTCATGTAATTTTTTTTATTGTACTTTGATTGAACGTATTGTTTTATACTTATATCTTCCATTTATGTAACTACTACTTAATTAGAGTTTATTGTCTTTTATCTCTACAGCGAATCGTATTACATTACTTAATTCACCTAATTTTTACTATTTTCCGTGTTTCATTAACAGCCTCGAGCAATGTACGTGTGGGTCGAAATGACCTACGCGTTTCATAAAGAATACCATTGCTCTAGGGGACTTCTTGACTTCAACATTCATAGTATCTATATTTAACTTGTAATCATCTTTCATAAGACACTCAGACGTTTGTACATTACTATTTTAATTTTTTCGAGGAATTTGATACTTATTTCTTTCTCTTTGTCATTATATATATATATATATATATATATATATATATATATATATATATATATATATAACAGAAGGCTATCGAGCCTATTATTAAAAACCTTCACTATGTTATTTACGGAAAAACTGAACAAAAAGATAGTATTTTTCAATAAATCTGAATTAAGTAGTTCTCAATTAAACAAATGTAGGTACAATATGAAGGTGAACGCATATAATGAAAAAAATACGCACTTTCATTTATTCATTTCAGCGAAAAAAAAACACTTTTACAGATAAGAAAACCTTGTCACACTTGTCAATGTAAATGTGTGTAAAATATGAACGAGTAAGAGTGCAGGTTTCTTGTAAGTTGTACGATACGATTGAAAACTAGCATAAAATGCATGATTAATGATACCAGAAATAATATACATATGTATATCAGCTTCTTCGTACCTTTGATTATATATATATATATATACATATACATAATATTCATCCTTTTTTTATTATCTGTTAACACTATCCAAATACTTATTTAGCACTTATAATCTTATAATATTAGTATGTTAGATGTTATGCATGTCTAGAATAATAAAAAAAGTATGCCCACATTTTTCTATTTAAAGAAGATAGATATGTTGGTATACACTGATATCCGCTATGTAACTTCAAGTGTTAAGTACCTCTCAATTAACACTGGATTTTTCTTCACTTGTGATATTCTAATTTCTAAAGCTTTGTAGGCGTTCTGTAGCGTTGAACTATTTGTTATAACTATAAATATTTAAATAGAAGTTTATATCTGACGATTTTCAAGTTATTCTAAACAATATAACACAGCTTAATAGTTCTTAAAGGAAATCGAATGAAGTAGTCAAGGGTTATTTATAGAAACATTAAAAACTGTTTAGCGTAGATCGTTTTCAACCTTTTAATTTGACATTTTGAATTGTTATTGGATTTTTAAGTAATTAGTTTTACATCGACAATTTTTTTTTGTAATTAAAATATATGAGAAAAAAGTTTTGGCTAGAGTTAAATTATAGTTCGATAGTGTTTTGAAATAATTATGAGCGTCATGTGATGTTACTGGATATAATATCCTCTGGATTTCTGTGTATGCACAGTAATTGCCTGTTGAGTATGATTTAATATTTATTCAATATATAAGTACAAGAAACAAAACAAACTCTTTTTTAGGAATT
Organism: Acanthacorydalis orientalis; assembly: GCA_034766995.1. Classification (NCBI taxonomy): domain Eukaryota; kingdom Metazoa; phylum Arthropoda; class Insecta; order Megaloptera; family Corydalidae; genus Acanthacorydalis; species Acanthacorydalis orientalis. The sequence goes on from CM068317.1 coordinate 33,170,931, forward strand.
ATATTTTTCGCATGTTCATTAAAATCTATAATAAAAACCTTTTTCATAAGTTCATATTATATTAAAAGACATTTATAATTAAGATCATGACATATTCATTTAATCTGATTTTTAACATGTAGACAAACATGACATTAATTAGAAAAATGTTAAATTTTTTTTGAAATATGTTTTCAAAATAAAACTCTAAGATGAAAACTAAAATTAATTAATTTATTTTTTGTCGTCTTCTAATTAATATGTTAATTTTTTCGCGGTACTGTAAAGTAATTTATAAATATTTATGAAAACTTTTATAAAAAAAGTTTTTCATTATGATTTCTTAAACATAACTCATATTTTGTTATTAGGTAACTAATAACATGCCACAGAATGTAAATTATGTTAAAACTCCTGATTTTGAAAAGAGATTTTAACATTATAGAAAAAGCATTTTTCAAATATAATCATTAATCATTTAAAAGGGGAGAAAAAAAATAAATTGAAATTATTATAGTAATTCAAAGAAATAAATTTTAAACATATTAAACTCATCCTTTTATCTAAAAATAATTATTTATTTGTAATAGGCTTATTTCAAAGAGATTTCTAAACAAATATCTATGTAAAACTATGGTGTAACAAATTTTAATGTAAATATATTTTTCTTAACTAAATGGTATTTATTAACATATTTAAAATTATAAAAAAAAACACTAGTTTTATAAATATATATTTGATTATGAAATAAAGTTGTTGTTTCTAAAATGAATATTTATAGTAACATTAAAATTTTAATTTACAACTAATTAAATAATAAAAAAAACTAATAAATTTAAAACAATTGATTTTCGCCAAAAAATATTACAAGTATTATTTTCTGACTTTCAATGAAAATATTTAAAAAAATATTTCTAATTACAGACTCGAATCTTTTTTTAATAAAAAAAAATGATGGAATTATATTTTCCGTCTAATAAAATCCAATTCACCATTGAAAAATTGATCATTTCAAATGAAACTAAACGACTAATAGAGATCGATAGTGATATATAATTGGAAGATCAGTCTTTATTTGATGGTACTAATGATCATTCATTTTTATAATTCATGGTATTTTAATTATACAGGCGAACTAAAAAATGAGACAAACTATTAAACGTGAAGAAAAATTATTATAATACAATTAAAAGTAAAAATAAAATTAAAATGAAAAGTATTCTCCGTACTTTTAAGAATAACTGATTTATTCAAGTTACATTTTTTAAAGAGTTAATAATCCAGCTTTCATTGAATATACCTGTCATATTCATGATTGTATCTCAAAATTCTATCTCACTGAACCAAACTTAGCTATTTTAATTAAAATATTGTATATATAAAAATTCAATTTTTAATTTAAGATAAAAGATCAGTCTGCTAATTGAAAGCTCCTCTTTAAATGTATATATATTTTTGAAACACATTCTAATATTTCATCTGGAATCTACTACATATACTATAAAAAAATCAATCATTCTTTATAGAGGTTGAAAGTAATTACAAATAACAATATACGCATTGATTAATGATCGGACTATCTATTTCAATTGATGTTCTATGATCTGGGATGAGATGTGTTAATGACCTAGTTCTTTTATTCGGTGAAAGTATAATAAAAAAATAGGTTTATTGATCAACTGATACTGTTTTACGTAATCGCAACGAACATCAAAAAAATGTATTGATTTTGCTTTCATTATTGCAAAACTGTAATGTTTTTTTTTTTTTTTTTGTATCGTACAGAACGGAATTATAATATATTTCTATTCTATTTAATAATATTTAAATAAATAAATAAATAGGGAGTATTGTACCATTTACAGATTTAGTTCTTAGAAAAAGATACTTGCATAACAAATATGTTATTCTAAGAATGAAAAATTATTCAGACGATTATAAAATTTAATTCTAAAATATCACATATCACATTTTATCTCATGAATCTTTTTTATAATTCTTTATCTAAGTATGTGTACTTAGTGACATGTATAAGTGTAATAAGTATGAAATATAAGTTTGAAGTAATTCCGGAAGTCTAATAAAAGAACAAATAATTTCAATTGTATTGGTTATCTTGAGCAACAATAATCCTTAAAAGGTGTTTCAGTTATCAAAATGAAAGTGACCTAGTAATCTACAAATTTCATATAACTGATAATTTAATTCAATAAAATTGACCAGATATTACATTATACACCCATAATTATCTATATAAGAACTATTATTTAGTTTGATGAATACTTAACACTTTTTTTAAAAAAAAAACGACTAAATGTGTACATTCATAAATAATTTTGAAATTTATTATAGGATTATTAATACTTTATGAAATCTGTTAGTTAATAATAGACATTCGAAAAAAATTACAGTGTGTCTCACTATTACTTTTAAAGTTCTCTTATATCTTGATACCACAAATTCTCATGTATGAAATAAATTTGTATTGGACTTTTTCTCACGTGGGATTCATAAAAACTTTGAAAGGATTCGTAAAAAGTTTCGAAAAGTTTTCAAAAAAAATCATGTGAGAAGTTATCGAATATATTTAAATATATTCGAAAGTAAATTTATGAGACACACTTCTTTGAAGAATATTTTTGAGAGAGATTTCATGAATCTATGAAAAGTAATTGATTTGTAATAATTTTTAAATTTTCTCTTTATGAAAATAACATTGGGTTAATCTTATACGAGTAACTACTCTAATGTAGTTGCAAATATTTTAAAATAAAAAAAGCGATAAAAATGATGTCAAAGTAGGATATATTTTTAAAATATAACGTTGTTTTATTTACACGTCACATACTTTTCAAATTTTCATCTCAAAAAAAATGTCTGTCCTGCAAATGTCATATTCAATTTCATACATTTCGCATGAAACACAATATTTTTTTTTCATTTGTGGAACATGTTTTATTTGTCATTTTTAATAGAAAATTAATCTTATTTTTTCAGTGAGTGATATTTAACGGAATTAAGAAATATTTTACTAAAATTTAGTGTAGATCAAAGATAAAGTACAAAATTTGTCATAAATTGTTATATAAATAAATTAATAAAAAATATAAACTTAAAAGATTTGTCATTTTAAATCGTCTGTGTAAATTGTTTCCTCGAATTGTCTATGGTCTATTTATCATTAATTTATATGTACTCAAAAATTATTCTCTTTGTCTTTAAAAAACTAAATTTTTAAACGAGAATCATTTTTTTGTAGGAAAAAAATCATCGACATTAATAAAGAAATAGGTAATACAATAAGTTTGAAATAGAAGATAGTCTCTACATCAAAATGTAATTTTTTGATTTCCGTCGTGATTAGCTCATGTAACACGATTTTTCTTAGTAAAACAGTCTTTCTCTTATATTCGATCAAACTGCTGACTTCAGTACATTTCATAACATTTCACTGTATCGTTTCACTGATGATCGTTTCCCATTTACGTTGAAAATGAACGAGAATAGATTGATCGGAATTCTAAGAAATTGTCACTATGAGAAGTTTAAACTTGAATTTATCGTTCAAAAATAAAAAAAATATTTTCGTGTCTTCTATTACATTTTGCTAATTGGATTAAAATTAATACTTTGTTGATACTTGTCTTTGAAAATTGTTTTTCTTCTACAACTGAGTAAGACATTTTTTTATACACAAATAATTGGAAAAATAATTTAAAAATATTGAAAAACTAAACGATATATATATATATATATATATATATATATATATATATATACTCATATATATATATATATATATATATATATAAACACAAATGAAGAATCTGATATATTTAATCTTTAAGTTTGCTTATAAATAATACTTTATTGGCATGTAAATTAATTATTGTGGTAATAAAACTATTTTTAATATTATTGTCACATTATTATTAAAAAAAAAAAATACATCTAACAAATGATTCAGTGAATAATTAATTATTCTACATACCACTGTTTCATATATTACAATAATATAATCAATAGAATTGTGAAGATATTCTATCTTACTTTATAAATATTCATATATTACAGAAGCATGCATTGACAGTATAGATGTCATTGACAACATTTTTTATATAATATTCAAATTTTTAAATGTTCATTGGTTACTAATTCTCGACCTTAGTTTTTTTCTGTATTTGTTTGTTTATATATGACTTTTTCTTTATATCCTTCGATTTTTTTCTATATCTTTGAATTTTAATTTAACTTTTTAAACAAATATTTTTCAAATATTTCAAGTTTTTATTTGTTTTTAAATCTGTGATTATATTCGTTGTTGTCATAGAGATCTTAGTCTTTTTGAATCTCATGAATTTCCCTCATCTACTACTAGTTTCAACATGTGTGCTATTTTCAAGTTGATTTAGACAGCTTTGAATTATCTAAATCTGGCTACAATAGCTCACATGTTGAAACTAACAGACAATAGAAAATCAAATGTTCCGAAAAAATGAAGACGAGCAGGTCACATTTTCATATTCATTTCAAAAAGTGGAGGTACTAATATTGAATGATGTTATATGACATAAAAGAGTGTGTTAATCACCGAGAAACGACTAAAATATATTAAACACACTAAGAAAATACCAAATGTTTAAATAATAAATTTTAAATTCAACCAATGACAAGATATTTCAGATATTTATATTTGTAAAGAAATCTGTTTAAAAAGAAATATGAATTTGAAATTTCCTCTTTTATGTTTTATAAAAAGATATTGTAAACGAATTCACTATAAACAAGTGAATCACAATGATCTAATAATTATTGTGCCATAAATCAAATTGAATATTATAATATACTCAATCTTGAACTGAAAAAGTTTCTTTTAAAAAAAAGTGAAGTACAGTAATACACTACTTATCTGTATTAAGGATTGAATATAATTGACGAGAATAATAGAAAAGAAGAATAAATAAATATCACTTTTTGAATACTATTATATTATAATTGTTGTATGTATGTATTTTCTCTCTCTCCCTCTCTCTCTCTATCTATCTATCTATCTATATATATATATATATATATATATATATATATATATATATATATATATATACGACGTTGTAGTTGTATGTTTATACTTTATAATAGGCAAGAAATTTAAAGAATCTCTCAAAATAGTAAGAATAACCATTAAATATCTGTCTAAAATTTCAAAAAATTCCTAAGTACATATTTATACCTTTTCTTTTAAACATTTTGTTCAAAAAGATTTGCAATTGAGCATGATTAACCTGTAAAACGAATAATCCGTATTCATACCTTCAAGATTTTGCTATACTACAGAAAAATATCCATACTATAAAAAAAGTATAAAAATACAATTTACAATAAAAATACTAACTTAAACAAATAAGTATTTCTATTGTAAATCCCATTGAAAATTACTTCAAGTAATTATTATATCGTAAATAGAATTAATTTAATTGTACGCACTTAATTTATTATACATATATATATATATATATATATATATATATATATATATATATATATATATATAAAGATATTTATTACAAAAAATAAATTTTAAAGGACGAAAAACTGAATCACAATAAAAAAAATGTAATAAAAGTTAACGTTAATGAAATTTAATAACATGAAATATAATATTATAAATATAAATTTGATAAAAGTTCATGTTTTGATTCAACATTTTTTTAACAAACTGGTTCGCCGACTGATTTATCACTCGAGCTAAAACGCAGTCATTATTTTTAAACCATTAAGTCAGTTCATAAATTTGTGTATAATTTTTTATATTTATAATGAAAACCAGTTGGTAAAAATCTTGATTTTTTTTTATATTTATAAGAAGTTAATACCAGATTATTAAACCAATTTAAATTTGTTTATCTTTTTTAACGAATTTTTTGTAATTCTCATATATATTTTCTAGAGTTTGAAAGTTTTTTCGTTTCTGAATTATTTAAAATAAAAAAAAATAAATAAATAAAAACATCTTACAAATATATTTTGATTGTATTTTGCTTTAAAAATGGATATATAAATGAATATATTTCCTTCGAACAAAAAATATGTATAAAAATATTAATATTTATTCATTTGAACTTGTCTTTATATTTGAAATTACATGTAAAATTTTAGTGTAATAATAACATTGTAATTAATAAATCAAACAATCACAACCGTGTTGTATAAAAAATATTTTTCAAGATTATGACTATTATGCAATGGAAAAATATGACATATCTCCCCATAATTCTTTAAAAATCGTGTCTACCTTGGATATTTTAATATTCATGTTTAAAAATAAAGATCAATAATGATTCATATATATATATATATATATATATATATATATATATATATATATATATATAAACATTAATTCGATGGTTTATGTCTTAAATCGGTGACAAATAGATCGTGAATTCGAATCCGCTTCAAGCTGTCATGTTTGATAAATAAAAAGGTTATTTAGAAGTTTCGAGACCTCCGAGGATATAGTACATTCTATAAGAACCTTAAAACGCAAATTTAAATATATAATATAGCATTCAGTGAAAAGTCATTGATAAATTATTTATGAATTATTTCTTCATTCTATACACATTGCGATGCACGGATATTATTCTGGATGTAATTCTAACTGAAATAAAAAAGAAGTGTTTAGTATTGAAAATAAATTAATTTCGAATTCATAATTAAATTATTTTTCGTTTGAAATTATTAATATTTAATATTATTAATCATGTTGTATTTGAAGTGCATTAATTTTAGAAATGGAGGGGAAATTTGCAAGTATTAAAAATGATTTTATTATATATATATATATATATATATATAATTTCTCAAAATCCTTTTGCAATTCATAAACTTGTTTGCACTTTTACTATCTAATATCTGTCTATTAAACTGCAATACAATTTTAAAATATAAAACCTTCTATGAAATGTACTATGCATTAATTGAAATTTTAAAAATACTCTGAATTTTTTCTATATTTTTGACCTAACTTTTTAACACTCAATACGCATAATTCATGAATAGAGTAAATGCAGAATAATAAAATACAGCTTGCATATAAAATCGATGGATTGACATGCCTGAGAAAGTCTGTTGTCGATTTGGGTCGATACAAGTGTGTTGTATTTTATATACCCAAGGGTTGGTTCAAATAGATAGGAATATTTTAATATACATATATTAAATAAATTATATTTTCTCTCTCTCTCTCTCTCTATATATATATATATATATATAAAGAGAAAAAGCAGACATTTCATATAAACTATTTTTAATTAAATATTCAATCTTAAATTTTTATTTTTCTTTGAACTGACACATACTCAAAACTCTAGTTCATCTAGTATTTAATTTTAGTTGTATTTTACTCCCTTAAGAAATCATTATCCCCTACACAACATTTTTTTCTTTATCAAGACATTCAATTATGCTGACTGTCGCCTGATTACTTATGAGTATTTCAATGGTAATGCCATGTTCTTCAGAGCGCAGGATAATGATATCACACCTCATCCTCATCCTCACCATCATCGTAGAAATGCGAATTTAATCACAGTACTAAACTAACTATTAGAAAAATAACTTTTCATTATTTTCATAAGTTCAATTTATATTTGAAAATGGCAGAAACTGATTCGTAAATCTTCCAGAAACGTTAATAGACATTTAGAAATATAATTTCAGATCAGTTTATAAATTCGAATAAATCGTCATATTCGGGTTTAAAACTCATATTTTCTTATTTTATATTCGATTCTCATTTAACAAAAGAATACTTCTTTGAAAATTTTGAAACACATTGTTTAGTCGAAAATGACATTGAAACAGGGATAATTTTTAATTTAATTATAAAGATTTATTTGATTAAAAATTGAAAAGTGAACCAGAGAGTTATTTTTTTAAAAAAAATATTAGTATATAATTTTCATATAAAATAAGAACAAAACACTATTTGTTCATTTATTATGATGGAAATATAAAGTCGTGTTTGAAATCAGTGATCAATCATATTTTTTAAAATTTATTTTTAGAACTAACGTGTACTACTTTCGATGCGAGGTTTTATGAAAAATTTACCTTTTGAATGATTAAAACATTATGTAACTAAATTTAATATACAAAAAATAAACCTATATAAAATAGAATATTAGACTTTTTGTAAATACAAGTCCACTGCCTTGTACTTTGATTCTCATTGAAGTATAGAAGAAATAATTTTAATAATTATTACGAATAATATAAAAATGACTATGCATTTCTGTGTAAAATAAGTTTTATATTCTTTTTGTTAAACGAATGCAGATGATTAAATATTATTTTTTAATTAAATACCTTCCGATTTATTCGTATTATTATCAACTATATAAGATAAATCATACCTGTTATTTGTATTCGGTCTTATTTAATATTTTCGAAAACCTATCTAAATACTTAGTGATTTTTAGAATTTCTCTGAAAAATGATTTTAATTTAAAATACTATCATAAAACACCCGAAATACTATATACACGTAAACATATAATCTATTTGCTGATAAAGAAACTATTTTTTTTTTGTATTTCTTTCTAATCCACTAAATATGCGGTTATTTTATCACTAATTCACTATTAATATTAATTTAATCACTTTATAAACGTTTAAATTTCTGCTGTATTTACGGAAAAATTTTATACCGTATTATTCAATATTTACAAAGTATTTTATTTGTTTCAATTAGTTTCTAGTTAAACAAAGACGTCTACTAATTTCATCTTTTAAAGTGATTCGATAGTTTGCACGAAATCATTCAAGCAGTTCAAAAATTAACTAAAAAGTAACTTTGAAAATAAACAAATCACCTAATCATTATTGAAGTTTAATTAATTAATTACATTTTTCGTGAAACGAAAATTGATAACGGTTTTAAGTGGCAATATAGTTAAGTGATATTAATTTTCTTGACTATATATAAAATAAATATAATTAGAGAGCTCATATATTTAATTGATCAGCTTACATCACAATCAACATTAGCCAATTCGTGGGAAAAACATTACGTAAATGTAATAGAATGTGTAAAAGAAATAGTGTTTGTTGCACTTCAAACTAGTACAGATGACATAATTGATTGAAAAATAGTATTCCTTTCTTTATTCATGCTTATAGATTGTAATAAAAACAATTCTTTGCTGTCTTCCTCTCATCAAATCATTCAGAGCCTGTTTTATACCTTTTTTTCATGAACACAGTCACTTTTCAATATTATTTCATTTGCATACTATATCTATAAATACCTTTATATTATATCATTTTTATATCTAGTCCTAATATATGAATAAGAATTATTACAAGTAAATGTCAAAAATAATTAAAACACTTTAGTGTTTTCATTTGCAGTATTAAAAATAGTTTAGGATAAAAATTGAAAATATTTCGTAAAAAACATTTATGAAATAAAGTAAGTTTCTGTATATAAAACTACATAAATGTTACGTAAAAAAGGAAAATATGATATTTATTAATTACTTAAATAAATAAAATGATTATTCTTTATAATTATGATGACATTTCAATGCTTTTCATGTATAAAACTCTGTAAAATTTCATAATGTAGTTGTTTCCATACAAGGTCGCTTGGAAGACTTCATCCTGTGACAGAAGCTGCAAATTTCAATCACTTTCAATATTTCCATTCTTTACCAATCAAATGCTATGTCAATCATAATTTACAACGACCCTGAAAAAATACATTACGGAATTTTATATAGTTTTCATTTTCAATTTTACTCCATAAATGTATTTTAACATCAGTTTTATGATACATATTTGAAAATCTCATATATATATATATATATATATATATATATATATATATATATATATATATGTGTGTGTGTGTGTGTGTAATTTTACTTATTTCCTGGATATATCTTTCTTATTTTCAACAAGTACATTTTTATTTTATAATATATGTTTTACTCGAATTTGAAAGAAAAAAACAAACAAATATAATAATCTCTCAGCTGAAAGGTAAATTAAAAAATAAATCCTTTATGATCTTCTGTTTGATGCCAAAATACATTTAAAAATATAATTATTATTTAATTGTCTTTTAAAAAACGTTCAGAAACAGACACCGGAAATTCCTATATTATTTTTAAAAAATCATTACTAAGCAGACTATAATAGAAACTTTTCAGGTAAAAAAACCCACATAACGATACGTTGTGTGGTTGTATCCCAATTTATATACTTTTATACCCATTGTTCACAAACACATCATATTTTTTCTGGCAATAACGAATGAAATTATCAAAATCGTTTTAAAGTGAAAATAGTATTAGTATTAATAAATTATAATAGTATTAATAATATAGCCTCTCCTCGATAAAAATAAAAACATGTTTTCATACATATTTTCTTTTAAATGGTTACAGAAATTGATCGAAAATAACAAAACACAAGTACACTGTGCTAACCTATTACAATCATCGATAAAAATGAATGAACTATAAATCTACTTTCAAAGCAATAATAGCGAATTATTTAATTGAAAACAGTGAACGTAAATAAAAGTCTCACGCAAGGTCAGTTCTAAAAAAACTGTCGTTAGAGAAAATTTATATTTTTGTTAAATATCAAAGAAACAATGGTTTCGTCATAGAGCCAAGCCTCCGTACAGCACCAAATATAATCCTATCGAACAAAGATAGTTCGATGTTCGAAACGTACTTCAGACATATCTGATCTCTCTTTTTGTCGGTGATAATTTTTAATCAGAACAGAATAAACTGTTAACAACAAAGATAGTTAAATTATTTATAATTATATCAAGTATACGTGTTCTCCTTATAGTTAATATTCGCCATGTATGAAATACATCAGCAATCTGTAAACAGCTGTTACTTCCTACGAACCGCCATATTTAACAACTGTGACGTACACAGAGTTCGTGTTCGGTTTGTATCGAGCGGTTGATGTTATATCAATGAACGTACGTGATAGAAATGTCGACAGTTAGTACTGATCGTATGTTTCTGTGGTATGTACTAATAATGTCTGACTAACAGCTGTTCATTTTTAAAAGTGAAAAATTGTATTCAAATTGATACTGAACATTTGTTGTAAATAGGGTGCATGGACTTGTACGATAAAACTGACCGTTACAAAGGTGTTTACCATCATTAATTAAACAATATATTGCGATAAAATATTATTTTTTCATCCTTTGTATTAATTACATAATGCTGCGAAAATGAAGATATTTTATTTAATAAGTATTAGTTTCTTCGGGAACATAGTTTATTATAAAATACCAGCTGGATTAATTCGTTTGATTGTAAAATTTTATTTTTTTTTTCATTAATTTGTATATATATATATACATATATATATATATATATATATATATATATATATATATATATATATATATATATATATATACATATATCCATACATACTCGTACATAAACAACAATTTACAAGCCATATTGGATAAAATACTTTTCTTATTTCTTCTGAACGGTCAAATTTATTTTCCATAAATTATTATACTCGATATTCTGAACTCGTTCATTGAATTTTTTGTGGACCTTTTATATTCTTTGGCCCGTACTTAGCAATTTTTGTTATCTTCTTGCAATACATCATTCCTATTTTGTATTTTTGACTCCTATTATGTCTATCGTGTTTATTTATTTCAATTTCTATTTTATTCTTCTATTTCGTCGTGTTATTACTAATAGTTCTCTGTTTTATGTCGCTGAATTATCACAATTATATTTTTTTAATTGCGATTTAATTTAATTTCATAAGTGAATCACTATCACAAATACCATGTTTTCCTTCAAGAATCAGATTTTCTATGTCAGTGTCAGCATCTTGAACATTGTGACATTGATATTGAAATTCATGTAAATGATTAAATAATAGGAAAATTTTTGTAGCATTAAAGCAGTAATTCATCGCCGAATTGATAAATTGATAAATTTAAGCCATGTTGTAGTTGTTAAATAACGACAGATGTATTATAAGAATTAAAAGTGAAAATTTTAATTTAAACATTGCAGTATTTCGTTCATATAAATCCTATCACATTTTTAGTTTTCTGGAAACTTCATCAGTTAAAAAACTAAAGCTGATAAATTGAGTCTAATAAATATCGTAACATCTTCTGTTTTAATTCTTTTATTTTAATTTTCTTTGAGTACACAAGTTATTGAACACGTTTTATTCTATTACGAATTCTTTTAAGACCTATTCTTCAATTGACTACATCAAATTCCTCAGTTATCTTCTTTTAGTTAATTTTTTTCACCAATTCGTTTGTTTTTTTTATTCTTTTCATTATTGTCTCCTCAACTATGTACACGATTTTAGTATATAGTCGTTTAATTCTCTGTATTGTAAACTGACTGAGAAATGAATATTCTCTCTCTCTCTCTCACTCTCTCTCTCTCTCTCTCTATATATATATATATATATATATATATATATATATATATATATATATATATATATACCTGTTAAAGCATGTATTAAACAAAACTTAAAAATCATCATGTAGATTTATATAAATTACAGATATTTGAATTTTATGTAATGTAATTTTATAATTAATGTAAAGGTGCCTTGATTATTGTAAATTGTTATTTCTTGTTGTAAGACAACTATTGTCAATATGTAATATACATTACTTTCAATAAACACAAATATGAGATATATTCAAATTCAATTATCTGTCTGTCTCTCTCTTTATATATATATATACATACATACATACATACATATTCAAGTATTCTGCAGTGTATTTCATAACTAATTTATTATTGTATTTCACATTAGTTCTACTCAATATACTGTTCCTAATCGTTGACATTGACTTTATATTTTTAGATCGGCATTAGTAACATTTATTTTTGTAATAATACATTCTTTACATTAGTGTGTCATACAATTTGATTTATTTATGAAAAGAATTAATTAAGTATATTAATAAATACGTTTTTTTTTCAGGTGAGTTTATACAACTAATAAGTAAATGCTGATAAACTGGTAAGAACGTTTAATATAGCTATTTATTAATTAGTTTTTAATTATTTCTATTTTATATATATATATATATATATATATATATATATATATATATATATGTATGTATGTTTATCTGTATGTAAGTACATATTTTTACAAAGATAGATAGAGATTTGCATTCACTGATGTGTATGAAAAAATATAAAAATTACTTGAACAATTGTTTGTATTTTAAAAATAAAAAATGAAATAAAGTGTATAGAATAAAATTTCACAATTTTAATTATTAATTTTCAATTAATATTGAATACTTAATTTTTTGTGTGCATTAATGACATATACATATGTATACAAACAAATTAAAATTGTATTTTTAATTAAGACCCCCTTAAAAATATATCAGTATCTGTTCAAAATGTATGTTAATTTAATTTTGAAAATATCTATATTTCATTAGAAATGTAATATTCTAATAACCATTCTAATGTATATATATATATATATATATATATATATATATATATATATATATATATATATATATATATAGTATATAAGTAATAGTTTTTAAGAGTCGTTAACAGAAAACTTCTATACGCCACTCCCATCTTCTAGTAAATTAGATTTTAATGTCTCTCATCTTACACACCCCCGCTCTATAGCAATGTAAGAGAGAGCAAAGGAAGTATTTAACTAACGCGGATTATTAATTACAATCTAGATCTTAATTAGTTTTGTCATTAATCAGTTGCTGATATGGACTTTTTCTTTAACAAATATAATTGATATTACATTTTATGAATGTCATTAGCGATTGCAGAAAAAAATAATGTTTGATATAATAACTACTTGTTTTTATAGTCTCCCATAAAAGTTTTATAATACTTACTTTCATTAAAAAATATCTAACTTTTTAGTACGTTATTTAATATCAAGTGTAATTATTTCAATGTAGTCGGTACTTATTTGTGTTAGATTTTTATTTATAAATCCTAATTAATGATTATTATGGGACTTTATGCTGAAAATTAATGTTGTGTTCAAAATCACACACCTGAAATCATTTAATAGCTTTAGGAAATGTAGTCGGAGGAATGAAATCAGGTTTCTTTCAGCTCGTTCGAGAAATTACCAATGTAAATGTCAGAAATATGTCAAACTGTCATAAAAACAAATGGTGGAAACTGAAACAAATATGAAATGTAATTATGCTAATTTCGTCCTTTTAATGATATAAATTTTATTTTATTATATTTAATATCTGTTCAGTTTAATTTGGATTATAAAAAAACTAAACTGCATTCATACATTATATCTGATTATTATTTTAAATTGTTCATAAATATAAGATACGCTACACATAATGAAAGTATAATAATTTATTATTTGTTTAATGAAGAAGTATTAATTTTTAAAAAAATATTGTTACATATTTAATGAAATATTGGCAGGAACAAAAGTTACTGAATGAGTAATCTAGTGTATCTATAAGTAAGTTTCATTGAACAGATCTTTAACCTTTTCAGTACGGCAAAAGTGATCGTCTAGCCAGGCTTTACAATGTAACTAATTTTGGTTTCTGAGCGACTTTTATAATTTACATGCAATTTTTTATTAATTTATATTTTTCACTTAGGAAAACATGTAGTTATAAAAACAACAAAAGTTTAAAGTATTTATTTGAAAAAATGCGAATAAAAATAGAATATGTTATAATAGAAAACAACAAAATTTACATTACAATGGTGGTTACAGTTTCAAAACCGCAATATTTTAATAAAAAGTAATTTTTTTCCTGTATCTTGAGATATTTCTGTACCTTAGCTCTCTGAGAATGATTGCATCGCTATAAAAGTATGGGCAAGTGATATAAAAATAATCAAAAATCAGTTATGGACAGTTCTTGAGTAAAAACATTTTTTTGCGATTTGTAAAAAAATAAAAAAGTCACTCGTGAAAGAAAAAATAGAATAATATTTTAATTGAAATTTGAAGGAATATAGACTTAATTATTTAAACTTCTTTTATGAAATTATATAAAGTAAAAAATACTTTTCCAAGAAATCACTAATTTGTTTTAAAGTAGTTCTCATTATGTAATTACAGCCGTCTCTCTAAATAGCTATAATCTTGTCAAGCTGTTGATTAGTGTCTATATATTATATAAGTTTGTCTTCCAAAAAAGTTAACTTCAAAAAAGATAAGATTTTAAATACTTATTAATAATAAATATTGAGTATTTTAAAGTAAACTAAACTAAAAAATATAAGTATAGATATATAAAAATAATATTTACAAATAATTTTACGAATAATTGTGTTATAATAATGTTATGAAAAGTAAAGAGTTTAAATAACACGTTTTTTTTAAAAAAAAAATAGATTCTTTAAAATGACGAATTTATTAATGTTTTCATTCTTAGAAAATATTTAAAATAATGAAGTTACGTTTATCATAATCCGCATCCTGATAGTTTGCATATAATCTATTATGCTGGTCGAGTAATCTGATTGGTATTTGGTTAAACGTGATACACGTTTTATTTTCGTAACCGCTATTAATTGAAAACCGGATATAAATCCCTTTTCATTGAATAACTCTATTCATCATAACCAAACTATTACATAAAATACTTCTACATCTAATTCATTTGTAGCTATATTTTTCTCAAATTCTAATTAAACAAAAATTTCATAAACGAATATATTGAACCACATACAAACACTTACATGAAATATAATAAAGGTATCTTTGTTTTTCACATGCTAATTATTTGGTAATGGTTTGTGGTTTTTAATTTTATTATCAGTTTGTAAAATCGGCCAAAGTGTTTGTTCGAGGAAATTATATTATTTCTTAGAATTTTCGTGGCAATGTTTTTTCTATTAAAATTCATAAAAATTTACTTAAAACACAATAGTCATTTCTTATTAATATTATAATTCTTTTAAATCCAATTTTAAATTTAATTTAAATTAACAGTCTTTAAAGACATTTTTTTTAAATTGAACGTTGTTGTTTTAATTACTTTATATTCTTGAAAGTAGTAAATACTTATTTTTTGAATAAAATTTTGTATTACAATTCTTACTGTAATTTTCATTTCAATTAAAATATATATAGCTTTAATAGAAATATTTATAGAAATAATATTTCTCATCATTTTCAAACGCTTCTTTACAAAAAATAATGAACAGTTTTTATATATCAGGTGCACTGCCATTTTAGTAGATATTTCAACTTTCTATCTTTTAAATATCATAAAAAAAACTTCCAAAATATAATTTCTGTGCAAAATATTAAAAATTATATCATATTTTTATCTGAAATCCGTAAATGTTAGTGCTGTTAGTTACGTTTATAAGTATAGTTCAACAATTCTTTACTATTTCGATTATTTATATTTAAATTTTCACGTCTTATTCTTTTTTGGTGAAAGTAACGTATTTTTATATGGAATTTTTAGTAAGAAACAACTGCAATTTAAAGAATTTTCGTTTCAAGGAAGAATTGTATATAACTTTCATTGAAATTCGTTTAACTGTGTTAAGACATTACTTAAATAATCATTTAAAGAGAATTATTTTTGAATCAAGAGAAGTATTTTGAGCGTTAAGGTAAATCCACATTTTATCACCAAAGGCCATTTAAATATACCTTAACTCCACAATGTTATATTTAAATCAACACATTGTATGCAAAATATATCAGAAAGTTCCTTTATTCTTTCTTTCTTTGTCACTTCACTGCTGAATAAAAACCTCACCAAGAATTTTTTGATTTAGATTCTGTCATTGGCCACTCTTTTTCATGTCACTCCCATGAGTTTATTATTAGACAGCAGCGAAATTAAAATACGTAGATTTACGTGAGATATCCTTAACATTCAAACAAAGCTTATAAAAGTAACGTTACACTTCTACACGATACATTAAACGTTGTAAGATTTTATTTTCTTGTTTCAGGGAATACAGACGTCGGTCTAAATCTACAAATCAGTAATATTATTTCTCTGTCATTAAATCAATTTAAACTGTGTTTATCTTGAATTTGTTAATTCCCAAATTTACTTCATGAATAGATAATATTTTTGTATGTATGTAAAATTAACCAGATAAAATTAAGACAATGCTGACAGTATAGTAAATCTAATGATCATTTCGACCTTGTGGTGGTAGTTGATTGAGATTATTAACGGTCAGTGAAAAACTTAGGCCGCAGCTGATCTAATCATCATCAACAGAGATTTTTACTGAAAAACATAAAACTATTATTCATTTCTCATTATGTTTCAAGGAATTACTTATATGTTTGCGCGTCTGTAATTTTCACCCGTAAATGTTATTGTTTAGAGAGGCCTCTGTGAGCCTACGTCATTGTTATTTCATCAATGTATTCAATTCGACCTCGGTGCATACCTTTTTTGTATTACGCATGGATATATATGTATGATTACATGTAAGGTGTTTTTTTTCGAAAAAGTTATTGGCCTTGAAAGTCGGTTTCTTTAATTAAGTTATTATGAAAATAAAAACTATTAATTTCATTATAAAAATCGTACTCAAATGCATATGTATATGTGCTTACATATATAAATAAATAGTGAATGTGTATCTTTTGAACGCAAATGACTAAAATATTCTGTTAAATAATACAATAGGTTTCAGTAATCTTTTTTCCTGACTCAAATGATATACATTTATTATACTGTCAGATAAGAGATGCATGAAAAATAATAATAAAAGTATTCATACATACATACATACATTCATGCATATATATATATATATATATATATATATATATATATATATATATATATAGTTGCTTGCACATTTTAATTGAGAAAAAGATATGGTCTGCCTGAATGTTATTCGTGATTCATGTCTAATGAACGTAAAGTTCTCGTGATATTTTCGTCTAAAGCCAACTCCTTTAATTAAAAATAACCAAACGCATCCTACACTGACTCACAGTCTCCATTTAACCTTTGCCTACTCTCAATTGCATTTAATGACCAAACGTGTTGACTACTATTTTCTTTTTTTATACTTGGAATAAAAAAAACTTTCTTAAATATTTCAATTACATTATGTTAAATCTTGTACATAACTGTAGTATATTAATTCATATGTACATAATTTTTATCTCTTTTTCATGAATTAACGCATATTTGTAATTTCATTATTAAATAAATTTCTGAATGACTAGTATACTGTCATTCCGATTTTCTTATTAAATAAAATATCCGAATAGTTATTCTTATATTTAGTATAGTTGATATGGATTGAAAATTCATTTGTGAAAATAAATTTAGTAGAGTGCTGAAACATTATAAGATTAAGTTTTAATTATAATTATTTACATTAAAAGGTTTTATTATTTTTTATTATTAAAAGATTCAAAATTATATATATATATATATATATATATTATTTTAATTGTTATTCATCCAAAAAGAAGTTATACATTTAAAAAAAATCAATTATGTCAGATAAAAATACATCATACCAAGTTCGTGTAGTATAAAATAAAATAGATTTGTAAACAAATAAAATCTGTAAAATATCATAGCCATAGAACACATAATATCAGATACGTTTCTATGAATTAATTATATTAATTGATAATTAATGAATTGTTGTGACATAATAAGAGTCTAACATGATAGTTTGTCGATTTAGTATGTCATAAATTCTAATTAAATGTCACTTTTTAATTATCTAAAAAAAAATTGTAAACTTTATTGTAATAAGAAAAATAAAAAAAAGTTCAAATATTCTTATTCTCTGAAATAATTTTTCGTTTCAGCAAAAATCTTCAAAAGAGATTAAAGAGAATAATTATTAAAAAACATCTTGTTCCTTATTAGAATTTTCATCAGCAGATGCATTAAGGTTTAAAAAAAATTAATTACAATTATTATTATTTTCATCTTAAGTAAATAAAGAAATGTATTTGTATAAAGTACACATTTTTAAAAAAAGATTGAAAGCATATTGTTACAATTAATTTATCTTCAAATTATTGTCCATGCATTTTTTAATTAATTCAAAAATGAAAATTTATGGTAATATAAACTATCAATAATATAAAATACTCGGGTCATACTCGTATAGTTTATACAATTTTATTCTATTAGTTTTCGTTTATAAATAAAATATCATCGGTTTCAGTTCCATCACTCAACAAATATTGTCCTCTTTAATCTAGAACAATCCATTTTCGGTAACATTCTCTCCCAACGACCCAATATTTCCTTTTCCACACATTTACTATATATTTTCGTTCTTTTCTAACTAATGTAATATATTAGTCTCTTTCTAAACATATTTACATATTCTTGGCTTTCAGTCAAAATTTTCTGTTGTCTATTAACTTTGTGTTTTATCTACTTAAAATATATTCCATTTATTTCCATTTCATATTCTTTAGTTTTCATTAATGTGTGTACCCGTCATTCATGATTGTTTAGTGAAAATTCTGGAGGCCATGAATTATTTCATTTCTTTACGACCCATTTCAACTTTCGTCATCTTCAGATAGATTTTGATTTTTAACTCTTTAATCTTGTTATTACATATGTTTGTTTTTTATCCAATGTATTATTTTTATCATTTCTAGTTATTCCTAATATATGTCGCTCTTATCTTCTAGTAAATAATGTGTATGTATGTACAATATATATATATATATATATATATATATATATATATATATATATATATATATATATATATATATATATATGTATGTATGTATAAAATGTCCGATGAAATATTGAGCACCTTCCTTATTAAATAACTAGAATGTACAAATAGATAGATTCATAAGCACAGAACCAACCGTTCTGCGTAAATATATAAGCTCTCTTGAAGCATTTGACTAAATTGAGACAGACACACACATGCCATGCATAAAGTAAATTGATGCTACTTGTGTATAGTGTTAATTTTATACAAGTTCATGAACCTCTCCAATACAACTACTTGTTTAAATATCCACTATGTTGTTCGTAATTATTATGATGGTGGGTATATATATATATATATATATATATATATATATATATATATATATATATATATATATATATATATATATATATATATACATTGTAAAAACGAAGGGAAGAATACACTGTCTGTATATGAATTGTAAGTGGATGTATGTTTGAGTGTGTGTGAGTTCTCAACGAGCGAGGTTCCTGCCATTGTTTTAGTTATTTAAAAACTTTTATAGATCGTATAGCGCAGACGTTTTGAATAGTGCGGACGATATCACACCATCGTGTTCACCGCAGAAGAAGCACTATACATGCGGCATTTCCGTTTTCAATGGTGTCGCTTTACTTGAATTCTGTCGATCGCACGAATATAAACGATATTATGGTAGAAGAAATAGGGAAAATACGTATTACCACAGGAATATGTTTAATCGAGCGATGCCACCGAGATATTTATATAACCGCTTTTGATATCTACTTTAATATCCAGGAACGAAAACAGGAATGAATATCTCACGGACTGTTTTTGAAATTCCGTATGAATAATATTAAACATCGGTAACGTAATATTATTGAAGTAATATTTAAAGTATATCAATTTCAATGCTTGTTTTATAATAAAAATAAAATCAGAAAGAGGTTCTTTTCATTGAAAAATATTTAATCAAGTGACAGTTAAGAGAAGTTCTTATTATTTAAATAATAATTTTGTTTATGATGATACTTTATCCTCTTATTACGTTATATTGAATCAAAGAGCAAGTTTAAACCATACATTCGCTTAAAATACTCGTAATATTTGCTTAATTTAAATGTTAATATTTATTCTTCACGCTCTGTAATCTTTTAATAATCAAAAAGTTTAGTTTAGCTGAGTCACATTCATTTCATGTAAAAAATTTACACAGAGTTACAGTTCTTTTCTTTAAAACCGCCATAAAGAAAACTTATATAGAACTAATTCAGTATAATATATATATATATATATATATATATATATATATATATATATATATATATATATATAATTGTTGCGACAAGAAGTATGTAATTTCTAGAACGGCATGGGAGTAAAATGACTTTTGAAGAAATAGTTCATACAGTCAAAGGTTAATAAATGATAGATTTGTAAGATGAAATTAAAAAACTATGTTTTTCTCAAACTTTTATCTCAGCGGACTTTTAGTGCATTAATTCCATTTTTTTAAAAAAAATTGAATTTTAAAAATAATAAATTTTTCAAATGAATTATTAATAGACTTTTTATATTCAAACTCTTTTTTTTCAATAAATTATCAAGTTATTGAGAAAATTGCAAATCAGTTGATAATAAATCAAGCAAGTAAAGAGATGTGATAGCAACTCAGGCTATTTTAAATTCCTTTAGCATCATGATAGATTTTTTTTCAATATGAGACCGACTATTATTGTAAATGAGTAGAAATCCATACTGATTAACCAGTTCTGACTGTTGTTTTTTTAGTTCTGATATATTTCTTTGATTTCATGACAACTAATTGTAATAGAAGTGATTCCAGTCACATTTTTTCATCAATAGTTATGATTCAGTCCAGAAAAGATATTTGTTCTTTCACATAATTAGAAAAATGTTTTTATGTGTTAATTTATCCTTGATTCACCTTTTGGGAAAGTATAA
Organism: Acanthacorydalis orientalis; assembly: GCA_034766995.1. NCBI lineage: Eukaryota > Metazoa > Arthropoda > Insecta > Megaloptera > Corydalidae > Acanthacorydalis > Acanthacorydalis orientalis. The sequence continues at coordinate 33,192,626 of CM068317.1, forward strand.
TATTTTTTTAACCACTTACCTATTTACAATTTTAGAACATGGTTAGTTATTTCAAACACATTTAAATATTGCTAAATCAGGTCAATTAAATTCCGATCTACCCATTTTTCAGACATTATAATCCAATAAATTAATAAAATTAATACTGTTTTATATTCATACTAGGGAGCTTCGCCTCCTGCTCGTTTCGCTCGCCCACTTGTCAATTATAAGCATGTATATGTAACCGAATGAAACAATAAACATATTTTTTGAAACTTTTTTATGTCTATATTATTGCAGATAGATTACAACGTAGTTGTTTTATATATGAGATAAACATATTCGGGTACCATAGAAATCTCGTCCCAAATAAATAAGTCGACGTCATGGAATTTTTATTTTTAGTGGATAATTTTTATTTTATATATAGAGAGACTTATGTGTATTTATTAAAACACTTTTTTTTACAAATGAAATAGTTGTTTTCTCGACTCTCTTACTAGACTTGTAATAAAAATTTAAAAAACTAAAACTTGTAATAAAATTACAAGTTTTAACTTACTAAACTTGTAATAAAATATTATTTTTCCCTTCAAAGAATCAAATAAATCATTTATATTTTACAAAAAAAATCGTTAAATTCTTAGATTAGATATAATTCATGCTCACAAAATTATTAGTAAAACACAATGCTTCCTAGTTTGTTCGTAGTTTCGTGTTAGTTTTATCTTAACAAAACGATTAAATTAACATACTTGTTTAGATATCATAATTTATTATATCTGTAACCTATTACAATTCATACATGTATACTGTTCTATTCGTGAAAAGAAAATGTTTATATTTTTATTGTTTTTTTTCTACATTTTTTCATATGTAGTATAAAATCCAAAGTAATAATACTTTATATATTCGTTGTGTATAAAAAAATATTAAACAATCTAACATCTAATCATGTTTTTAAATCGATACTAACTGATTTTAAAACACATTGTTATAAATATTGTCTATTATATTCATGTATGAAATATTAATTATATAATTTACTTCCTTTGTACAATTGTTCTGTGTAAAAAGTGTTTCTTATATTTTCTTAACTTACTGAATTCTATACTAATATTACAGACACGTGTGTTATATATATATATATATATATATATATATATATATATATATATATATAAGGAGAGAGAGAATGTGCAAGCTTTTATAAATTATACACACACACACACATACACAATTTTAAAGTAAATTCACTCGACCTTTGTTCCGGCAGATGAGTATGAACAATACACGATAGAAACCTTCACTCTATACAAACTGCCACACGGATGTTCTTAGATATTACGTAAACAGCAAAAAGTTAATTTAATTATTAATTAGACATCTAACACGCGCCAAGTATGATGTTAAAACAATTCTGTGTAACTGTATTAATAAATCAGAAGATGAAATAATTATTTTATTCTTAATAAAATTTCACGACAAAAAAATAAATTGGCACGTTTGTGTACAATCGAAAAAAACACATTTAACTATAAAGGAAACGATATGAGATTTATTCATAAAAAAGTACGAATCTGTTAAACTGAATCCATCTGGTACATGTGTAGATACTATTACGTATATTACGAAAAACTACTTGATTAGTACAAATCAAGGCTAAAAATAACTAGATATTTTGAGAGGCGCCTAAATATTAACGACTGGCGACCAGACAAATTCTCTGTAACATTCGATAGGACACGAAAAACGTGTATGTAATATATTTTTAGGTTTTATTACCGGCCAACATTTGTGAAATAAAATAACCAGGAATGATCATATAAAACATATAATTCATAATGTATGCGGATGCTGATATTTTCTATTTTATCATTATTTTAATAGTTTTACAGAAAAAATCTATGGTTTTATTACTAAATAAAATAACTTAATTCTTTTTTTAATTATCTATAATAGTAGATAGTGTCGATTGATATTTGTTGAAACATTTTAAAATTAAATAATTTAAAATTATGTTCATAAATATTATATTTATAACTCGAGTCATTTTTTTATATATGTATATGTGTTTATATATATATATATATATATATATATATATATATATATATATATATATATAACGTATTTTACTTTTATTAATAATACTGGTTTATTATGTTGATTGATAAATATCTTTACTTATTTGTAACGAGTCGTTATCGAAATATGAGTTGATACAAGTTATCTACTAGTTAGTTGATATATTAATGAAATAAACAGTGATTTGTTTGGCGGTCTTTATCTTTTTGGATCACTGGGGTTTTTACCTTCTTCTACGAGTTTCAACACGTATGCCTTCTTTATGTAGATTTAGATAACTAGAGTTATTAAATTTACTTGAAGATTGCACATGTGCTGCATTTAGTAAGACTCATATAGTTCAAAAGGACAAAAATCGCTAGGACAAAACATTAACCGGATCTCAGATGAAAACAAAGAGTTACAATTGCACGATAACCAATAATAATTTATTGACTATTGCGATCAACTATTTTCTTATTACATAATGTGTTTAGTCAGTCATATAAGTGTTATTTTACTTATTATATATCACAAAAAAATATTAGTGAAAAAAAAATTTCACATTAAAATTGTCATCAAATACCTAATTTATTATATACGTTTTTCTTGACTGTATGTATTTTTTTATATTCATTTTTATTAATATTTTATATTTATTTTGACAACTGATCAACATCCTGTATATCATGTATTTTTCTTGATATGATAGTTCAATTAGACAGGAAGCCAAAGAGTCAAAATATGCAAAAGTATTAAAGTTTTTAATATAGAAACGTATATCCTTTGCTGGGTTTTAACTCGTGTGTGAAAGTAAATTAGCTGCAACACTAAACTATAATTGTTTTCAATATAATTTTCTCTAAGTAATCTTTAATAACTTAGAAATGTTATAAAAAAATTGATATAAAAATGATCAAAAACTGTCTTGTAGATATGTATGTTATATGATATATATATATGTATATATATATATATATATATATATATGATATATATGTGTATATATATAAATATATATATATATATGTATAAATAAAAATGATCACAATATTTTCTTGATACATTAAAATCATAAATAAAAACAATTTGGCTTCGTGCACGACCACACATAACATTTAAAATATTTACAACAGGCCAATAACATATAAGTTGTTTTGAATCTTTCAAAACAAAATATATATATTCATAAATTTTCGTATGAAATTAGGTTATACGAGTTTATTTATTAATTCATATAAAATTTGTGTCATTGATCTAACTTACCAACGAGAAATAATATCGGGCTTGACATGCGCAACCTGAGTGGAAAATTCATTTGACCTACTTGCAACATTTTCCATTACTGCAAGAAAATGTGATACTGGTTTTATTTGTTTTTATTATATTGCTGTTCCGTTCGATTCGAATATGATACCAGTCGTCAGGTTACTTTGAACGTATATTTTTTAAACATTCCGTACGCTTTTAATATTCAGATTTACTATTTAGGTTGTGTTATATAAATAACACACTAGTTTATATATATATATATATATATATATATATATATATATATATATATATATATATATATGGTAAATAAAAATGTGCTTTAATAAAAAACAAAATAAACATAAAAAAATAAATTTGCAATTTTCAAAGCATATTAATATTAAGTAAAATTTAGCAAATATACACAATAGAAAGAGAAAACTTGACTCCATGTATAACACTAGTTGTGTTTTCCAATTAACCTAAATGAGTTTTAGTTTTGTTTTTCAGCTTTTCATCATGAGTTTATGATATTTTTAGTGAGATATGATTTGTGTACATATTTGTACATATTATGCATAATGTATTTAAAAATATGTGCATATATTTTTCTCTTATTGTGTAATATCTAATATTACGTTATGAATGTATCAAACCAGATACATCGATATTCATTATGTTTTGAAGATATTATGAGATATTGACTTTAGTATCTATTTTGTCTAATATATTGATTATTATTAAACGCAATAAAAATTCCTTATATCTGTACATGGATAAGTCCAGCAGTGTTTTATTTCTGTAATCGATTTTAGCGACAAATAGGTTTAGATATTCATAAAGTCATTTATAGTGACCGATTTTATATCGAATTTTTAAACTACAATATTTTAATCAATTAATTTCAACATGAAACAAAGATAAACTTATTAAGAGAATTTTTACAGTTACATATACTCGCAACCGGTTTCCCGAGATACGCAACTGCTTGTAGATAGGCACAATCATTTTCATGGTTGAAGTTTCTTATATAATTGGTTTATATATTTTAAAGTTGATTTAAGTACAGTCAGTATTCAATAAATTGATTTATTTTAAAAAGAACCAGAATATTTTTAAAGAAAATTACATAATCATACAGGATTCTGTCGGACTTGAAAAAATATCCGATTGTGATTCATATTGTCGAAATAAACATTATTTTTGGATATAATTAACAATTTTAATTTCAAAGACACTTGAGCAATTCTCAAACGAAGCATTTTTAATTATATAAATATATTTTGAACTGAATATTAGTCTTATTGGGATTTTTTTTTTAAAAAATACATTTTTTATTTCTTTTATATTATTTCCTTTTCAGTTTATTATGCATATATTCAATAATAAACTATATATATATATATATATATATATATATATATATATATATATATACATACATATATATATATAGATAGATAGATAGATACGTAGATATTAATATTGAAAAGGTAATGAATTGAAATTGTAGTTTATTTTTAAAAGTAGACTTTACATACATTATTTCCTTATTGATCTTAATTAAAATATATTAACATATAAATAGTTTCTTTTTTTAACTGTAATTGTCTTCTGTATAATCAAGCCCTTGATTTTATTTATATATATATATATATAGAGAGAGAGAGAGAGGGAGAGAGAGATACATGTACATATATACATGATTAATGCGTTTTTCTTTTCTTTCTTTCCGTATTATATGTATGAAGTGTGTATCTGTATATATTCGGGCATTTATTGAAAAAGTAACACTATCATATATCGTTATATATATATATATATATATATATATATATATATATATATATATATATATATATATATATATATATAACATTGACACAATTCTCACGTAAACATTACATAGACTAGAAACGATTATCAAGAAGGAAGCAGTAAACCTGCCTGCCAGCATTTTTAGGTCGTGATACCGGTACGGGTTTATGGGTTACGGTGCCCATTATCCCATGCCCCTTGGTTCCCTTCTATTTCTGAAAAAAAGTATATATACACACATACATAACCTTGAATGTGGTAAACATAAGTATAGTGAGACCCTTTGCCAAGTATAGAGTGCAGAGGAACTGCTTTCACAGCCATAACTTGTCTTTGACATGGGAAAATGTACCGTCTGTTTAAGACAGAAACGTATTCAGGTGAATCTATAACGATTTTTTAACGTATTGTTTAAGGGTTGTCGTACTGACTAGTATCGCTAATATAAAAGAAAAAAGTATTTTAAAATAAAAGTGAGTCAAAGAAAATTGGAATTTAATCGTCATAAGTAAGTCATTAATGTCATTATAATTTACTAATATCATATAATATAAATTATAGTTGACACAACGGTCGAAATTGACATTAAGGAAAGATCTAAAATAAAGATTAAACATTGAAACTAATTCGTTTTTAAAACTGACACGATTGTTATCATAGAATGAACAAGTCATATGGTGTAACAATTCTTCATTTTTTTATATATTTTGTTGAAGAAAATGGGAGTATTGGTGTGCATATGTGTGTTATTTTTCAGTAATAATTTATTTCATATTATTATTATTCTTTACTGATGTTAATATTTCGGCGTATCGATTATAATAAATTACAAAAGGAATATGTCTTAATAATAGTAATTTTATTATTAAACACGTACATTTCCGATAAAATATGAAACAAAATCACGTATTACCTGAATTGGTTACGTATGTTAATTATCCCTGTTAACATAGTATCTTTATTCTTTCATAAAAAGAAGAACTTATACATTTCATTGCATTATATTTCACATTATTTGAAATCTTACATTTTACAAAGTCAATTACTATTTGTACTGTCTGTCTCTTTATAGTGTATTTTTCTGTATAATTTGAGTTGATTTTTTCATTTTATACTTTTTATATAGCTAATGTTTCTATCCATTTTATATCAAATATAAATATTTATTTTCTTTCTAAATAACTATATGATTTTCTAAATTATTTGAATGATAAACATGTATATATATATATATATATATATATATATATATATATATATATATATATATATATATATATATATATATATATATATATATATTTATGTATATATATATATATATATATATATATATATATATATATATATATATATATATATATATATATATATATATATATTATCTATTTAAAATTAATTAATTTTCTGTAGCTATATTCATCCATTGTTCTAGTTTTTCTAGAAACACCAGGTAGCCATTTATGTCATATTTAAATATCAGTATCCTAATATAAATATTAAATATTATTATTCTTCTAAAAAAAGTAATTCAATATTCTAAAATTACATATTCTAAAAAAATATTAAATATTCTAAAAAAAGTAATCATTGTAAGTGTACGATCTCATTTTTATTTCTTGCACTTTGATGTATTTTTGTAATATGTCAACCCAATTGGAATTTTTAAAAAAAATAAATAATACTTTTGAATATCGTTTTTATTAGAACCTATTTTGTCGGTGCAAAAGTTTAATACATGTTATTTAATTAATTCTTTATATATATTGAATTAATTCTTTATATGAGTATATATATATATATATATATATATATATATATATATATATATATATATGTATACATATATATAGAGAGAGAGAGAGAGAAAAAGAGGAAGCAAAAAGATAGTTTTACTTAACAAACAATACGAAATCGAACATTTCATAAAGAAATAAAGGAAACAAACTAAATAGTGAATAAAAACAGAATATTTATTAAGATATATGGTTATATAAATCTACAAAATCTACACTAACTATCTAACTAAATTTTAAAAAACCCAAAAAAATTACAAAATTGAAAACAAAAAAAGCTGAATATATTTAAACAAATATACTCAAATATATATAAAGCAATGATCTCTATAAGCTCAACTATACAATGTACTCCATCTTCTTAAGATGAATAAATATACTAGTTTCAGTCTAGAAACATAATTTAAAGAGATATAAAAAACTAACTTGAAAATACAACATTGCATACGATTAGAAGT
>CM068317.1:33202500-33247500 GCA_034766995.1 Acanthacorydalis orientalis
AAAATAATATGATTTAAGTTGAAATTGTTATTCCTTTATCTGTAATTCTATATAGATAAAGATACTATTACCCTTTATCCTCTTTATGTCAGAGTTTGTCAATGTGTTCTTCACTATTGCCTTAATAATATAGTCCCTGTAACATACAGATCAGTATATATATATCAGTATATATATATATATATATATATATATATATATATATATATATATATATGTATTGTTACTAATATTTATTTTTAAAATTAGGTTGCAAATCGCCAAAAAATCGCTGGTCTTGTAATCAACTGATTTATATGACTGACATTTTCCTTTTAAACGTTTCTCAACGTTTTTTTATCTACTATATATTCTTGTCGTTCTGTTTATTATACGTTACTTGTTTTATTTTCTTGTTTGTCCATTAATATATTTTTTTTGTAATAAAAATAATTTTGATTCTACTTTTTTTATCATAAATTACTGTCATTCGTCTAAAAAATGTAAAAATGCCATATATCTATTAATTAATATATTAGAAACGATTGAAAATGCAAGTCTAGTCCACTTTTTGAAACTACCATAAAAGAAATAACTTGAAAAATAATTATTAAACATAATTCAAATGTTAATGTAACATTAGTGCAGTTTAATTTACTTTAAAAACAATGTACCCAGTAAAAACGATAAGAAAAGTCATATTATTAACTTACATTTGCAGTTAGTAACGATTGAGTAGTTGTAGCACGTAAATTTGCGTGAGCGATGCATTGAATGTTGACCTTTTCTGTAAGTACGACATAAATGTGTCATGCAACATATGCTTTATATAAAACAAAAATAGACATTTTTAAGTATATAAAAATTCCCATTTCGTATGATAGCATTGTTTCAAGAAATTCCTCGCTAATATATTATATCACGAATGCACATTTCAAATAATTACCCTGTTGGAAGTAATTAGTAGGAAAAGTATACTAGTCGTTAAAATTATGTAGAAAACTGCTACATATTTTAAATACACTTTATTTATTTTATGCTTGATAAATTATTATTTATGTTCTGCTAATATCTGCAAAATATAAAAATATGTAAGTACAAACATATTCAATTTCATTTATTTCAATAATCAAATTTTTGGTATTAAAACAATTACATAGCGTTTCAGAAAGCTAAGTAAAAAATAAAAATAAAACGTATTCAATTAAATTTTAATCATAACAATAATATTTATTTTTCTATTTATTTTCACAATGTAGTTGTGCGACTGTGGAGAAATTTATTTTCACAAATAAATTGTTCAGAAATTACAATTATTTTTCTGATCAAAAATGTTGGATAATTAATTATAAATAATTGTTATTTATTACTCACTCTCATTTTGATGAGAATGTCATCATCGTCGAAATGTTAATGTGTAGATTTTTTTCAAAAACTGTAAAAAAAAGTTATTATTAAGGGGTCAAAAAGGGTCAATATATGATAAATGATATTTGAAGTCATAAACTTGCAGAAATTATTTTTTGTCTATTAAAAATTGCATTCACTAAAATAGTGAGTGCATCAGCTTAGTACTGTCAACTACCATTGTTCAACCGAAATTCTTACTGAGAACATTAAGCATTTATTGAACAGTCAGGTGAATACAGCCATTGATACAAATTAAATAATATTTAATTATATATTATATAAATAAATACACGAATATTTAATCTTATTGTTTCCAATATTTAATATTTTTCCTGTTAATATACATGATAACAATATAATATAGAACAGTTGGAATGAAAGAGAAAGAAATATTGCATTTTTTTTATCAAATTTGTCCTATTTTATAACCCATCCGTACATTCTTAAACTTTATACATTTTAAATGTCAAGTAAATACTCAATAAAAAAATATTCAGCACATAAATCAAACTATTCGAATAGAAAAAATCTGATATTTCAAACTGATCGATTAAAAGTAGGTCACATAAAAATAGTTCTATAATAAATTAAATACTTTCTTACATTTGTTTTATTCCACGCAAATAGGACAAATTGAATTAGAATATAGATTCGTTCCATTTTTTTATTACACTTACATTTGTATATGTCTGTATGTATATACAAGTGTAAGCATGGATAAACACAAATAATTCATCTTAAATAATCTGCAAAGGAGAAGCGGTATTTTCAAACACGAGAAGGAAGTCAATAAACGTAAAAATAAACTGTCGTGACACTTAGATATTTTCGTGGCGCGCTTATAGGTGATTCACGCAAGCGAAACGCCTAAGTGCCAAATCCAGAACATAAATATGGCCCAATACTTGTTGGATAGAAGAGCTGTGTATCATATTTAGTGAACTGAACTCGTTGAAAGATGTAACCCGTTTATTACACTACTCTGTGCTTATGTGTGTGTATATTTGAGTTTTAGTTAATGTTACACTTTCTAATGGAGCAATAGCTATTTAGATAACCGAAGGGTTGCCAAAATCATCATTAATAAGTATTTTCTTATATATATATATATATATATATATATATATATATATATATATATATATATGCACATGCTTGTTTATATACAAAAAAAATATTTTATAATACAGCTTATTTTGAATAGCCTGGTTGGTAAGAAGGAACTAAACTTTAACTTGGGAAGAATATTATTTTTTTCTAGAAGAAAATATGAAATAGTGTAGTAGAAATCCAAATAAGTTTTTGAACCATTTCTTAACTTAAATCGTCAACAATATTATGACTACAATAGTATTATGTTTGTCCGTTCAGTTATATCTTTAATAACAAATTGGGGCAATAATTTTATTTGTATTCGTTCATGTAAAATAATTTTTTGTCGTGAAATTAGTTTCTTAAAAGTAGTTTCAGCGAGCGGAGGGCGAAACTCCATCCGGTGGTCGGCGAGCATAGCGAGTAGAGGGCAAATCCCTCTGGTATATTAATAAAAAAAATTAATCATAAATTTCATAAGCTAATAAATATCGACATATAATTCTTTATAGACTTTTAACGTGTTACACATAGTACTTTATTATCCACTCTTTTGAAATTCAAATTTTACAAAATTTATATTTTTTAAATTTATAATATAGACCAGTGCTTTTCAACTTTTTGTAAGTCCTGACTTACTTTTTATTTAATGAAAGACGTTTAAAATTTTATGTATAAAAGCAAGCTATATCGATTTTTTGCTGAGCACAGTGCCTAAAAGAAATGATTGAGAATCATTAATACAATAAGTCAGTATACAGTCATATCATATGTCAGTATAGTTACCTTAAATAGCTGTTATTTTTTCTTATAATGTAGGAAAAATAAATAAAAAAATACCCAAAACTATATTAATTGTTTACAAATGAAAAGTCTTAGTAAAAAAATGTTTACATTTAGACTTTCTCCAATTATCCATATATTTTTCTTAAATACATGATTATTTGCATTGAAAAAAAAGAATAACAGATCAGTTTCGTGTGTTTATTATACAAAACAAGCCAGTATATATTTTAGCTTAATCATACAAACACTAGAAGAAAAGTATACTAAATTTCTAATTTTCGCCTTAAGTAACAGTTTATAATATGACTTCTTATGTTAACTTTCATGATTTTTTTTTCTTGTTCCACAAACTATAAAAAAAATTTGATCATACATGTTCAATAAATGATTATCGATTATTTTTAAATGTTTCTTATGCACATTTCGATTGCTATGCCATCATCGTACGGAAGAATGTTATATGTTCCTAATCAAAATTTTATACTTTTTAAATTAAAATGTCTATAAATTTAAAATATATTTTAGGTGCATAATCCAATTTACTACAGTGGTACAAAATTGAATGCAACATTATTATATTTTTCTATACCTCTTGTAAAATATTACATATATATATATATATATATATATATATTATTTAAGATATTTTTTTACCTTAAATTGTTAAAAATATCTGCTTAAAAAACAACATTTAAACAGTTGTTTTTAAATGTCTTGTAACTACATTCAAAGTGTGTGCCAATCTGATATTGAAAAATGATAATTACGAAAGCAAATAAAAAAACGCATTTAACACATTATAAAATTCTTTGCAGTGTAAAGACGATACGTTAATGTTAAATATGTTACAGTTAATGTTAAATTATCAATGGTCAGTTGGTAATAAAGTAATCTTTACAAATGAAAAAAACCAACTATGAGTATATTACAGAAAAAAAAATACTACATCACCTTCAATTTTAATTTGATCTGTATATACATACATGTATACTGTAATTTAAAACTTAAAATAACTAATCAATTAACAATATAAATAAACCACAGCGTTTCGATTCATATTGAGTAATATGACATTATTAATTATCTGATTACGTTCTTCAACGAACGGCATTCTCAACAGCTGTCTTTACACACATGCCCAAGTTTTTATTGAAGGTTCTCATGTATGAATATATATTGAATGTATATATATATATATATATATATATATGTGTGTGTGTGTGTGTGTGTATACTACTGACATTCACGAAATTCTTTAGTAATTACATTTAAACCTTTATCTAATCTGCCGTTTTCAAATATAGTGAAATCTCATTAACTCTTCTACCTACCAGTTAACCATTTTATCTATGCCTTCAATTTATATTACTTCGTTTATTTTATTTTTCATATTAAGTATTTTTGTCCAGTCAAAGGTTAATAAACAGAGAATAGTTCTCTGATGTATGTTGAAATATGTTTGGAAACAATAACGTAAATTGAAAAAGAAAACACAAAATTTGAAGAAAATGAAGTAAAAAATTTGTTAATAGATTTAATTTACAATATGGATTTTTTTCATGAGACAAATAATTGATATCAAATCGATAAATTCTTCAAAAAATATATAAATGGATATTTAACTTTCAGTATTTATTTTAAATTTGTATGTTAAAATTTATTGCAAAGATGTTGCGTATGGGAGTAACACTACCGATTTAGTGCTGCACTAAGGAGTAAGAACTCGACTCTTTTTTAAATTTATGAAAAGATTTTTTAGATTTTACGTTTTATTTTAACAGTGAATACAAGTAAGTTATAACATAAAACTGCAGTTGTGATCTGGATACTGACTTATTTGTGATTTAATGACTTGTCTGTCGCATGGGTGGCCGGTTTATGTATGGTTCAGAAGATATGGTAATTGTAATTTCTGGTAGTGTACAGTTTAATTTTCCTTGTCAAAATACTAACGGTTCAAAGCCATTAGTTTACAATACAATAATTAAGGTATTGTTGGATTCTTCGATATTGAATAATATACGTATCTTAATGAGCCTGACCCTTGTGAATGAAGGCAGCGTTCCTCCATATCTTATAATAAATTAATTTTAAAAACTGGAATTATCAAGTTAATAATGTGATATTAGAATAGATAGATAAATAAGCGAATAAATATAACTATGAGTCTTCAACAGAAGAAAAACAAAATTATTTTTAGGAAAAATTTTAACTTTTACATTAGAACTGTTTCCCTACAAAATGTTTGTTGCAGCTTAGAAATGCAGTGATGTAAATTAAAATAATATATCTATCTATATATATATATATATTGATGAATCGTCTAAAATTTGTATCGTAAATTGACAAGCACAAATGAGAAAAGTCCTATACCAAATGATTAAAAATGAGCGAAATTTGATCAACTTGAAAACATTTGTTGCGATATGTAAAAAAGTTTTAATAAATAAAAACAGTTGCAATGGAAATTTTATGAAATGCATTAAGTGAATATTTATTTATTTATGTAACAAAAGCTGAATCATATTAACCCTTTGTAGAATGACAATAGAGTTTCTCTTAATGTACACTTTCTCAGATGTAAAACCTTGTCATAAGTTACTTTAACCACAACAATTGGTCACATGTGACCTATATGACTTAATAATAACCCAGTATAGTTTATATAACTAAAACTACCAGATTTCTAAAAAGAGAAAGCATTGTATCAGAGATTACCAATCTTACAGGTGAACACCTCCAAGAGATTTTAAGGGTAAAAAAAAAACTGTGAATGTAAATTGAACCATTTATTATTTTAGAAGACGAGTGTACATGTAAATTTTAATGGAAAAAGTATTAGGTCTGCACTATTTAAAAACGTTTTTATTTATTTATTGGCTGAAAGGAATGTAATAAATGAAAAGACAAGTAAAATCATATAAAAGCTACACTTGTAAATCGGACTGTACAACTTATCTTCAGAGTATTTTATTTCTAAAAGCCGTATGAATGCTCAGCTTAATATAAGAAACCAAAGAATAATAAAATTTATATTTAATTTTAGTAGTTTTTATTTAAGTAGTTTATATTTAAGCAGTTTTCTCAATTTTTCCATATTTTGTATATTTCATTTTTTTAATTTCAAATTTTTAAAATTAAGTGATATACCAGTAGCTTATTATAATTATCTGACAATATAAGAAATAGAAAAATCAGATAGATATTTTTTACTGTAATGCTCTGATAGAGAATAATGTTAATAAAATAATGTTATTTAAAAAAATGTCACATTAATTGTCAATGCACTTTATGGAAATATAAAGCAAATAAAATATTATAAAATGCCCAATTATGTTGACTAAAAGTGAACGTAAGAAATATAAATTAAATTACAAATATATTTTACAATCTGACAATATTTTTCTCAATAAAGAGATTTAAGGATTTGATTGGTTTGAAAATTTTGTACTAACAGTTAATATTTATAACTGTACTAGTTTATTTTTATATTTTATAATAATTTATCTTCGATTTTTAATGCAAAGTATAATGAATGAAAAACTTAGAAAAATTTTAAAATAAACGGAATAATGACTCGAAAGCAATACTATTCACATTTCATTATATAATTTTCTTGAATGAACCTATAAAAAAAGATTTATATTACGACACATGAAGATCTTTTAAATTAATAATAAAAGTACCAAAGAAGTAAACGAAAAGAAAAAAGCTGAAACCAAACGATGCAATGAATAGCTAGATGAATAAAATGTCCATTCATTCGGAAAGTTATCAATAAAATGTTTGCGGTAGTCTTTATCCACTAGTTAACATATTCAATCTAATCGTGACTGATTTTTTTCTATTTTGATTTCGTTATAGAAATATATATTAAAGTACGTGTTTTTTGTAAAAAAATCAAAACTACCTTTTTATAAATCATGTGCTTAAGAAATATTTGAATTCCAAAACATTTTTTTATTCACGTCGATTTTTTACCATTTAACATTTTATATATATAATAAGAATAATAATATATAATTAATTGTGTAGTATTTTATTGTAGTATTTTAAATTAAAACATTTTATTATTACTTTAGGATCACTTTTACCTCAATACTTCATTAAATTTCTTCCCAATTTATATTCAAGTACTATTAAGTATGTCATGCCAAAACAATAAGTTAAATAATATATTACTGATTCCAAATTTCACCATGTAAAAATCCCAAATTTTTTTTAAGTACATCTAGTTTGACATTCATCATACTAACACATATATGCACATACATACATATATGCAACATAAAACAAAGTCACAAAAAGACAAATTTCGTTTATATGCAACAACATACATTTCTAAATATTTGATAGTTACAAATTACTCTTTTTCGAAAAATAGCACAAACGTACAATCGCAAACATAGATTTTTTTTATAATAAATATTATTCTAGTTATTCCTAACTTTTTTTTTGAAGTATGTCTTCAATAACAAGTTGTGCGATTTGTGGTTTGTGACGTGTGAAAAAAAATCATTTGTGAAACATAAAATCTTCATTTAATATATTTTTATTGTTAGTACTTATCTGTAATGATAACCGTCTTTATCTTATTTTCTTATTTAAATTGTATAATATTGTAAACATTACCTTTGCAATTTTTTATGAAACATTTTATTATATAATCGATATGACCTGTATATATTATGTGGTTTACATATATATATATATATATATATATATACACTACATTAATATATAATGTAGTTTGTATTTCAACATTGGCCACATATGTACTTATATGCATATACACACACATTCTTATCATACAGAACAGATGATACTCACGCATAAATACAACATAGTTACAATCGCGCAGACACACAAACACAAATACAGAGGCTGTCCATGGCCTACTTCTACAAGACGTTATGTTACGATTCTTTGACGTAACATCGTTGAGATTTCATAAAGGACCTTGCACGTTGTTGATTGTTGTTACAATGCAAGGTATTTGTCGTAGCTAGACATTTTATGGACCCCGACGACAAACGACACACCGTGCTTCAGTCACAATTCGATGCACCTTCGAGTATTTCAATACGAGAATCATGTTGCAACATATTCAGTTGCAAAGTTAAAATAAACGACTCGTACATACATAACACTTATTATTATTATTATATATATATATATATATATATATATATATATATATATATATATATACATACACATACGTATGCTGTTCATAATCAGATAATTATAGGCTTTAATAACTATAATTAATTAATTAAAAAAATGAATGTAATATTATATGAAATAAATTAAAAAGAAAATGTGTTCTTTGAACAGGTAATCATAAATTAAATTTTAAATTCGGATCTATAAACTTGTTATATATATATATATATATATATATATATATATATATATATAATATTATATATATATATATATATATATATATATATATATATATATATATATATATATATATATGAAATAATTTAAGTAGTAATAGAACACCTGTGTGGAATAAATCAAGAATAATATTATGTAGCAGAAATTCAATTTTAAAACTAAAATACAAATTGTTCATTTTAGTTCTCTTAAACAAAATGTAATCTTATTTTATCATTCAGTGTATTTTTCAAAATAGTTTACTAGCTAGAAAAATTTTTTTAAGTATGTTTGTCAGTACTGTAATGGATATATATATATATATATATATATATATATATATATATATATAATTGATCAGATTAAAATGATTAAATTTTATTAAATGTTCTCTTTTACTTACTACACTGAAAGAATGATTTTAAAAAAAATAATCTGAAAAATTAAAATTTTTAATTATAAACTTTTTTTTAGTAGAACAATACTCATTATTTTTTTCATTGTATCTTTTTTGGAACACTTCTATGTTTCAACATGTAAAGATTCCAGATTGCTCGAAGAGAAAGTATTCAATCAATATATTCTGCCAGTTCGTATTTGTGAAAAACAAGCATGGGTTCTAAATACTATTTCAGACAATTTAATAAAGCTAACAGTAAGAAATAGAGGTCAACAAGAATTAAATGTTTCCAAAAATAATCAAAAGTTATAATTAATGACGAGAGTAAAAAGTTGAAATTGTAAATGGGTAAAGAGAAAATAAAAGATAAACAGTAGAAATAATCGATATAAATTCAAGAAGTATTAAAAAAATAATGAAACAATCTGGTAAATAAAAAATATATGAGTATCAAAACATTAATTAGAAACGAAATATTAAGATGATTTAAGTTGAAATATGTGAGAATAGAATTTTATATGGTAATGAATTTTAAGACTGAATAGTGTATATATATATATATATATATATATATATATATATATCAAAACATCCCACTACAAATTCCTATACTCCAAAACATTCTATTTTCTGATAAAACGATTATTATTTTGGGTATTTCTTGAAAATACTTAAAATTTTAATTTTATATAAGTTTCAAAACATAAGTATTGTGTATACGTATACTATAAAAATATTTTAAAATGTAAATCTGCAAAGAATATATTTAAACATTCCCTGTTGTTATCATCTTTTACATAGGATTAAGAAGTATTACAAACTTCAGCCTTTTAACGGTGTTTTAAAACCTTCTAATGACTTTGAAAATGTATCTTTTCGGATAAGAACCTTTACCCTCACAATACTAAATCTGATGTCGAACAGCACAATAACATTCAGTCAAAATTATCAATAGAGCATTAATATTTTACTGAAGAATTATTACTGAGGTGATTCGGAATTTACTTTTCAAGATCAATTAACGTTAATGTAATATCATTAATTAATCATTAAATTGCATGTCAAAAACATGTATTTTCACTTTACTCGTTTCGAACGTCGTCAACATCGAAAATCGAATCAATTTACAAGTGAACATGTAATATGTCATTTTTTAAATTAAATAATAAATTATGGGTGTGAATAATCAGTTTTAAATTGCTTTATTTATTCATTAAATTAGGTTGTTTCAGTAGGATGTCAAAATTGAAATTCTTTGAGTTTCTGTTTCTTATTAAAACACATACAAAATTTGTTCTAGTCTTTCAACACATCAAAATTTTATAGATATATGTAAATAATTCACGTCATATATTTTGTCGACAAAAATGTAATAAAGTAATACAATTAATTAATATAAAATAATTTATAAGCTTATTTTGATTAAAACAAAACTTTTGGTGTAGAATTTAAGAAAAAAAAACTTAAGTTAATTAGTCGTTTTTCCACGTATCTTATTTCTTTGTAATTAGAAAATTAGTACCAGTCAAACATAACATAGAAAACATAACTGTAAAATAGAAAAAAAAAGAAAAACAAAATTATGAACAGTAGAAAATTAGAAGATTAATATATTAAACAAATAAATTGAAAAATGTTTAACATTTCATATTTTTCAATTAAATAATTAGCAATACAGAAACATTCAATTTATAAATATTAATTGAAATTTTAATTTACAAATACTAAATTACATAGTAAAAAAGAAGAATATGATTAGATCTACATCTAAATAAATAACATTCATTTAAATGACATTTTCCAGTTTATATTAGCCAAACGAGCTCTTTTCTTTTCTAGGTTGAAAAGAAGTTAGTTTCACATGGTTATACAGGTCATGCCCATATTGACTTTTTCGTTACCTGTTTGGCTAGGTCGAGGAGGTTATACCAGGGATAATAAACTTTCCTGGTGTAATGATTTAAGACCTTATAAAAAAAGGATTATACTACTGTAACCTTTTTGAAATGATGCTTAAAGCATAATTTTCATGTAATAAAAACAAAAGTAGATACAACACAATTGGATTATATCTTCCAATAACATATTTTCTTTACAAAAAAAATATTTTTCATTCCTCTTCAAATATCAATAAAATCAATATTTCATATATATATATATATATATAATAAAGATATATAAATTTTTATCACGTATACACTAGCCCACTCCACATACATACACACATGCGTATTTGAAAATTAATCGTAGTTAATAGCTAGAACAACCTTTGCTAATTAATGAGTTTGAGTTCGAATATGATTGTTCATTATATATCATCTTTTACTACGAAAACATTTTTTTCAATTGATTATAGAAATTCAATCTTGATAGAATTCTAAATTTAAAGTTCAAAATATGACAATCACAGCTAAATAACTATTTCAAACTTTTAATCAACGTTTTTAAAAGTATAGTTTACTACACTGATTTCATAAGTGAATTAATACTAATTTAAAATTAACATGTTGTATAATTAAAATATTCAGTAATTGATTGTTGTCTATTACAATGAGCTAATATAATTTTGATGGAAATGTTATCAAAATAAAAGACAAAAATTTTATTTAAATTGAATTTTATGCTTTCAACAAAATATTGTTCCTTAAGAATGTATTTGTTACCTTTGTTTATGAATTTCGATCTTAACAACATTTTAAATTAAATTCAGAATACAAAAAGTATTAGTGCAAAGGATTATATAGGATTGTAAGCACAACTAATATATAGCCCGTCAAAATTGACGGGAAAAAATAAAGAAAAAACTGTTTATTAGTTTTTACAAAATAATATATTTAAATAAAAAAAAGTAAGAACGACACTTAATGAATTAAACTTAAAACCTATCCATTGTGAAAATTTCCCTATACACCACATTCACTAGGTGATGGCAGACGTCCACGTTGCGGACAAAGTGACGAGAAATGTGGATTTTTATTATTAAGAATATTGTTTTAATAAGCACTTTTAATATGTATTTTATATTTGATCTCATTGCTTATTTCACAAAAATATAAATAGAAATAAGAATATTAAATAAAATCTTAATATAATCATTAAAATAGTTTATTAATTTTTGACGATTTTTTTCTAAATAGAAAATAATTAAAAAGATACTGTTCTTGAACACAGCCATATAGTATTTTTGATATATATATATATATATATATATATATAATTAAAATATATAAAAACTGAAAACATTTACCGTATCTCAATCTTAATAGTTTATGAATATTTATACACTTAATAATACGTTTCAAATAATTTTGTCTAACACATTTTATAATTTTACCAAATTAAAATATTTGAATTTAATATTTGTATATATATATATATATATATATATATATCTTGAAAATAATAAATTTTTACTTGTAAATGTCGACATTCACAGAAACCAAATTATTTTTTAACGAAATTTATTTCAGATACACTTTCAAACTTCCGTAGTGTTTTAACAGCATATGCTATTAAAATATTTTAAATATCTACACGTGTATTTTTTTCAGTTTCTAATTAACTCTATTTAAAGTAATATACTTAATTTTCAAATGTTATGTCAATATTAATATTTACGTTTCATTAAAATAACCACTAAGCTATCTATATAAATGTATTATTTATTTATAACAAATTGTCGATTAGTTTTAGAGATGAATGTCAACAAGCTTTCGTATGTTATCAACCGCTATATACATACAAATATATATAATAAATATTTGGTACTCAATTAATAAAATTATAATTGTAAAAAATAACATATTTCAATAAATTATATTTCAAAAACGAATATAGTCATGTATAAGCAGATATTTGAGATTGAATAAATTAGTTTTAAAAATAAATTACATTTTTTTAAACGCCTTAAACTTGTTTTCTGGCTAATTCCTAAACTCTGTCGTGGTGGGGAATGGCAATATTTAAAATATGTTGTTCATTATATGTAGTTTCAAACCTGAAAGTGTAAAAATCTATTTAAAGTGTTAGCCAGATTGAATTATTTAGTAATATATATTATAGTATATGTGTACAGACATTTATATCATTTTATATAAATTAACTCAGTTCTTGTAATGTAATAAAATATATTCGTCTAATTTTATACCAAATCTATAATTTCTCATATGGCCTCAATCTTTAAAAAATATTTTTTAATTACCTGAGAAATATGTGATTTAAAAAGAAAGATTTTTACTTGGAATTTTCTATACAAAGTTAAAGAATGAAAAAATTAAATGATTGGAAAAATGCAAGATAAAAGCGGTATTTAAGGGAATTATAAGAAGTATCAATGTATTGAAACATTAATTTTGACAAAATTATTATTTATTAAATTCTTTGTTTAAGAGATTCTACATTTTTTTTATAAATATGCTTAGTTAAAAAATATTGCAAAATAAATTGAAATATGTATAAACCAATCAAAATTAACAAAGAGCAATTGTTAGTATTTTAATAAGAATACTTTTTAGTATGTGTGATTCATTTATGAAGATATGGCATATTTTTTATAAATTAACAGTGTCAACTTCTTTGAATAATGTCATATATTTATCAGTCTCCCTGATTGTTTTCTTTCCATTTTTCGTACAATTAAATATGTATACTATATAATTAATAATAAACTTACATGTGTAGTAGTCTGTTATATTTTATATTTAAAATAACCAAATTTGAACGAATAAAAGAAATACGTTGTCTAGTCTCAATATGAACGACTTAGTAAAAGATAGATTCTATTTACTTCAATATCTTCAAGCTTTACTGATTGAAAACGCGCAATTGTTCTACTTTATACTGCAGACTAATTTCCGTTCTCTAACCAGATCGTTTTTTTGATAATTTTACGAATTTTAAACTTCACATTTAAAAAGAATCCAGACCGTTATATCCAAACGAATAGTTAAAAGGAATGCTGACTAAAATGTTTGAGTTGAGTCTTAGCTTCTAATTATTCGTTTTTTCTCATTCTAAACGCTTAATGAACTTTGTTTTTGACAGGTTTCTAAAATTACTTCAAAAGAAAATGTTGATTTTTAAGCTATATTCACTCAAATAATCACTTGTCTAGGTATAAATATTTTAATTAATATATAATGTAATTAATCGAAATTTAATTAATTAAAACAGATGTGAAGTAAATATCGTTTATCATAAATATGCTATTTTATTAGTATTTTTACAAGCTTTCACATTTTAATATTATATATATATATATATATATATATATATATATATATATATATACATACATACATATATATATCTTTAATAAAAAAATGATCGTATAATACAATTCATTGTGTGCATTGTATACACGTTAAAATCAATGTGTAGAAGAATGGAAACGAAAGTGAACAAGAGTTGTAGAAAATAATAAAACTGATGTATTTAATACATCAGTTTTATAATACAAATGGATAAGGTATATTGCAAGAAGGGGAAACAGCACATAACAAATTTTATCGACTGAAAACCAAAAAGTATAAAAAAAAGTTGCAAAAGAAATTACTAAATAAATACGATGAAGATATCAGAAAATTAACGGAAGTACGAGAAAGAGAAAAATTGGCTCTTTCAAACGAGAATAGTTTGGAAGAATGCTTTATTTAGTCGAGAATCTTCAGAAGCTGAAGATAATAATATAATAGTTTTATAAATCTATTAGTAAATAATGAATAATATTTATATTGGATTGTACGTTAAGTATAAAAATGAAATACATTCAGCTGCTGTAGACATTCAGCATATTTTTATAATGATTGAACTAATTTATAAATACAGTAAAGAATTATTTAAAAATACATATCTGTTATTATTAAATTTAAATACTTGTTAGACAACGTATATATTTATTTCATATATATATATATATATATATATATATATATATATATATATATATATATATATATAATATGTATTGGCTCAATTACAATTAATATGATTTCATTCGCCACACACAAACAAGTCTTAAACATGTACTATTGTTATAATAATGTAGTAGATATCAACTTCATGCCGCATTGGTAAAACTATAATTCTTTCAAACGAATTTTTTGTCTAACAATCTTTCTGTTTTTTTATTAATGCCAATTTTTTATTTCAGGTATGTCGAGTTCGCTGACTTCTATCAGTAACCTTCACAATTCACGAGGTATGCCATTCAAACAAGCTACGCCCATCTAACCAACATTTTTATATAACAACGTTTTATATCCTCTTCCACATCTATCATGATTATTTTTATAAACTTTTCGAAATCAATGTATAAACTATACGTCAAAAGCAAATCACTCACTGTCGAAAACATATTTACACGTTTTAGTTTTATTCGTAGTATTTATTCATTGTACAATTACGTCTACGATTTGATTTCAATTCGGATATCATTTGATTTATTTATTCATTTCAAGTTGGATATGTATTAAAGTTTCATTTGCATTCTCTCGTTTTTTAAAAATTAAATTAGAACGACAAACATTTCACCGTGTTTGTATTTTGTAAATCAAACTACACATGATATAACAGTTTTTTCAAAATGATGCACACTTCCATGCTTTGAAAAGTAATTCTTTTGTATATTTTGTATAGTATAGTAATTTTATAGAGAATAATTCAGTTTATCGTTAGAGGGTAAACCTTCATGCATTATTTATGTATTAGTTTATATTCTCCTAGCAGTCCTTTAATTTTTCCTGAATTTAAGAATAATAGTAACCACATAGGGTGTTATATCCCTTATATAAGAAATATTTTTTATCACGAAATGCTATAATGTCATAAAAGTGAAAGAGGGTTGTTGATACTTCACACTCCATATCAATTAATCATCGTTTTAATTGTAGAATAGTTACTAATTTTATTCTAATAACATATTTTTATAATCAGATCTAATATGCAAGAATGTGACTCATTACTAGGGTAATAATACATTTTAAAAAGGTTATTTTAACCGCAGTTAATTAAACACAATAGTATACCTCGATGAATCATATTACACATATTGTCAAACACATGTGGGTGATATAGTACTGGTAGCTTTCTAAAATCAGGTATACGTAACTTAAAATATTAATGTAAAAAAATGCGCCTTTCAATCTTTTTTCTTTATATACATATATAACTTTTAAAAATAGAATCACTTGTTCAATAAACACAATACATGATTTAATTATTGAGCGTTTAATGCGAATTACTTGTTAAAAATAATTTAAAATTCTATATGTACCAAGGTTTGTGGCATCATCAGTGAAGGCAATAACTTTCTATTCAAAAAGTTTTTACTTGAAGCCTGATTTAATATTTATTTTCTTTTCTAAAACGTCATTCGTTTCTAAAGAATGCATTTTTATGTATTTCCTACACTCCTTTCATATTTTTTTTTTATTAATCTGTATATAAAAGTAATTTTCTCTATCAACTGTATGGATTATAATTATAAAATTTACTTCAAGTTCATAAGATTGTAATGAAGAAGTTACATACATTTTAATTAAACAATACAAAATAATCGATTGTAATAATAGAAGTATCCTTGTCATATTGAAGGCTAAATAAACGTTTACATGACATAACTATAATTAAATAGCCTAAGGTACCAGTATGTAATGTTTAGTTTATCCAATTTATTGTTTCATTAAACTATATTTGAGCTGTGACTTTTTTAACAAAATATCAATCCATAAGTCGTGTTTCCTTTAAAATAAATTGAAGGTTAAAATATTTATCGAATTGCCACTTTTTTGAAACTAATGTTCAGTGTCGTTTCAGTTAAATTTTAAAAACCAGCCTATGAATTTTAACCACTTCTTTTATATAAACTCAATACAAATCCAACCCTGTCCTGTATGTGTACAAACAGAAAAATATAGTTTCAGACTTAATAAAAAAATACTTTTCATAACATGAAACATATAAAAGAAAAATATAATATGTTAGTATTTCCAAGAAACCGAAAATGTGATCCATGTATTTATTCTCCATGTTTTTTATCATTTCATAAAAACAAAATACAAACAACCATTTCATCTTTTTGTAATTTCATAAATAAAATATCTCTATACGACATTTTACCAAAATAATAAAGATTTTATATATCTTGAACAATATTTCTTTTACATAAACTGAGACGAATGTGCTTGAAAGTTCACATTTTAATAATCATTTGCTGATTTCTCAACAATTCTCGATAATATGAAGTACATGCAAAATATAATTAAAATGTTTAACCTTTGGAAAATCAAATGTTTTATCATTTTATCGTTTGTTTGGAATAAAATTAATCTTTTCCTCTTATATCATCTTGTATTTATATATTCTCTCTCTCTCTCTTTATATATATGTATATATATATATATATATATATATATATATATATATATATATATATATATACTAATATTTATATTAAAAAAATGACTAGTGCTGAAATTAACACAAAGAAAATCGATATACAATGAACCAAACGAAAGAACATTAGTTAAAAATACTTTTAGGTTGATATATGTACAACCTTCAGATAGTGGCAGTTAAGCAAGACTGATATGGACATTTTTACCTTTTGAGGTAATAAATATTTTTAAAAAGCAAACATATTTCTTTAATTAAATCACGAAAAATAGAAAGAACTCAAAATCTTTATATCTATAAATAAGTTAAATAAAGCTATACTCGTATTTAAATTTTGAATTTAAATTGTGGAAAAAAAATCCAAGTTACTAATATAAATGTATATAAAAAACTATTCCTAATAAATGACTGTTGATTTAAATTATTATTTTAACAAATCAACTTTCAATTTCAAATCACTAATATTGACTTTTTTTAAAAATTTTATAATTAAATTCTATAATAGTAACAAAACTTCGACAAATAATGAATGCAGAACAAAAGTAATTGAAGAGAAAAAAAACTTTTAAACCTACTACTGTTTAAAGATTTCTTTTTCACAAACCATCATGTTTTACCACCACTTTCTGAACACAAAGAAACCTTTTGTAAAAGTTAGATGTCGTATAATCGACACCTTGAGGATTTTGCTACCTTACCGAGAGGTAAAAAATTATTTTAGGAGCAGAGCACCATACAAAAAAAAACGAGACAAATTATAGTCATTTTTTGTGTATTCGTAGTCATTTGTACGACATATTATTTTATTTGTGTACCTTGAAATAGTTATGAGTCGAAAGCTTTTCTGTTGATTGAAGTAATCTTAATTATAAGTTATAATTATAGCTAAACTTTAATGTACTTCATAAAAGTAATTATTAATTACTTTGTAAGAAATTAACATTATATACGCATATACATATACCTAAGAACGATGATTTATATAATTAAAAACTGATCAATGCTCGTATATTCATCTTTTACTACGTTTTTCGACTTTTATAGCCTATGAAAGACTGATGACTAATTTTATATATTCGTAATATATATATATATATATATATATATATATATATATATATATATATGTATATATATATATATATATATGTATATATATATATATATGTAATGTTAATAAAGAAAAAGAAATAAAATGTGAGATTTACATGATGTTCTTTTTACCTGGCTGGAATCTACTAAAAACCAACCAGTAATATTATGTATACTTGAACCCGACCCACAATCAACAAAATTTGTCTACTGCCCGAGCCTTATAAAACGTCACTCACAAAAACCGTCTTAAAACAGAACTCTACAGATATGTTCTGTAAACAACGGTTGTGCCGAACATTATGTGTAATAATAATCTTCAACTTGATTTATAATAATGAAAATATAATTATTAGTTCCAATTGGGAGTTTATATCTATTTAAAAATACATTTATAACTAGATGAAATCTACCATATAAAACGTCAAGATTTATACCCTTTAGTGTATAAATCTCTTATACCCTTTAGTGTATTAAATGTTCGGTGAATTTTATTAAGAAAGCATTCCTTATACCCGGAAAAGTGTAAAATGTCCAAAATATTTTGTTTATTCTAATGAAGTCGACTGGTGACGTTTTTTTTTCTAAGGAAAACGTCGAGAAAGGTTTATTTTATAAAAAAGAACAAAACTCATAATTTCAAATCTTGATTTATTTATTATAAAACATGTAATAATCACCAGATCATAAATAATTTTAAAAATCTGAAAGGTATGGAAGACATTAGTTCTTTTTATGATTTAATCACGTTTACTTATATTACTGTTAGATATTGAAAATTATTTATATACACACACACACACACACACATATATATATATATATATATATATATATATATATAGTTTCTGTAATATATTTCATAAAACTTTGTTTCATATTCGATAAAAAATTAAGCAGTAAATATTTCAATTTTGCTATAAAAAGATTTTATATATAAATAAATCATCTTTTATAATTATAAGTAAAACTTGAAATGAACTTATGTATGATAAATTTATAAATAGATGCTAAGTATAAATCGATATTTCAATAGTACAATCGAAATTACATTGGATTGATATCCAACAGGTCTATAGATCAATACACTTATATCGCTTTCCATGAAAATGAGTTTAAAAAAGGAAACATTTATTTTCTAACCGGAAGTTTTGCAATTTAGTAGCACCCTTTTCAAGTAAAATATACATGGTAAAAACACTTCAATAATCATAAGATTGATGAAAAACGGAAAAACGCCAATCGACTATTACATTACCTTAATATTATAACAAATACAATAAATTATATTTACGTTTGCAATTCAATAGGAATGACCCTTTTTATACATGAAAATTATTATGAAGAAATGAGTTTTCTACTGGCAGTTTTATTTATATGAAATGTCTTATTTATTGAATTGACGAATAACAAATATTTAAATATACAGCGTAACACTAAAATATTTTAAACTATTATTCAAAATCTTCACGTAACTAAAATATAACGATAGTATTATTTAAAAAAAAACATTGGTTACAATATAAAAGAAAATGTATTTTTTTTAAAAAAAATAAACATTGTTTATTGTATTTGCTGCTTTCTCGATTTCCGTTTTTCACATTAATTGTACATTTTCTACTCTGAATTTATTCAAATTGAAAATTAATTTGCATTGATTTTCAATCTGTAGTATCAATGTAAAGCAACTATACAGGATACAAAGGGTAAAATCATGTTCAGTATAACGGTTATATTACTGATTACCCTATTTATTCAAACGTGATTATGAAACCATTCTAAGACTGTCGTATTATCGGAATATTCCTCTATGTACATATTTATTTATATAATATATATTAGATTGCATCGTAAATATAAATATTATAATTAGATACTCGACATTCAAAGAAGGTATAAATATCTTATTTTATTGACTAAAAAGTAATATCTTAAGTAAGTGACGACTTTGTTTATTGACTATATAAGTATAAACAACTTTATTTATTTTCTTTTACAGTATATGCTATTAATATTATTAAATGATAACTAACACATATTTTCATTTCAAATTGGTTCGAGTAAAGAATGAATCATTAAATTTCTTTTTTTGTATTCCGGGACAATTTAGAAAATGAACATGATTTATATAAACTCCCGCATAGACTCGATCGTTTTTTTCCTTCGTTATCTCTTGCAATACCCCATCTTTATTTGCCAATTCCAATCTTGGCAATATTCTTCCGTTTGGTTTATTTAAAATATATACATATGAAGTGCCATTCATATGAATGTTGTAATAGTATTTAAAAAAAAAACTTTTTGAATTTCTATGAGGATTACTAATGACCTATTTAATATTTATTAAGTTTTTTCTTCATAATATTTTCTCATATACTCATAAAGATTTAGATCAAATGCATCTATCTTCATTTTATTTGTTCAATTGTATATATATATATATATATATATATATATATATATATATATATATATATATATATATATATATATATATATATATATATATGTATGTATGTATGTAATCGCTGATACGCCTTTATAATTTTATCATATTTGAATAATAAATTTAAGTAAATTATAATCCTGACAACAAAAAACAATCATATTTTGACACTTGGTTATTTTAAACTTATGTTCATTTCTTTGTCTATTATTAGTATGAAGTAATTATATACAACCTACATTTATTCTTCCTTTTTTACTTGTAATTTTTATTTTATTTACTTCTTTTATTTATCACTGTCAGCTCTTTGACAAAATTTAGTTGTAAATCCAAGATTCCAAATATCTATCCTCCTATAATAAATACCTCCTAGATTCCAAATATCTGTCTATCTATTTTTGACAATATATAAAACAGGCATAAAAACCTCAATACTAGCATGTACTTAGAGCTCTCCAAAAGTTGCCGATCTTGTGTTGAATGGGAGATTAGAAGGAATTTTTTTACAACGAAATCTTTTATTTGAAACTTTTTCATATCCTATGAGAACTTCTATGCAGTTATGAAAATATTCACAAATTTATTTTTTTTGAATCATAAAAGGTGGTTGTATTAATTCATCCTTGCTGAATATTCTTCCATAAATATCAGTTATAAATGTTTAGAATAAAAAGTAATCGCTGAAGGCTAAATTAGGTCACATTCTCGAATTTTAAGGTTTATTATGGCAACATTGTGAACAAAATCATTTTCCATGTAATAAACGATTTTCGTTATTAATTTTCATCAATGCTTTTCCATGTTAGCTTGACACAATTGACACAAAAAGGAGCAAATTACTAAACCAAATACATAATCTTATAATGTTTTTTGTAGTTTATTAAAATGATCTCATGAAAAACTTCAAAAAAAATCATCGTCGCTTTTTAAAATCTCATCTTCATTATCCCATTCCATGGAATCTATTTTAAATGTAAAATCATAATATAGGATCATGATTTTATCACCTATTATAAGGACTGGATTGTTCCTTCCTTATCCATATTATAAAACTTAAAAAAATCTTTGTATTATTTTACTCTTTGACATTTTGAACAACGTTTAAAATTCAATGCGTTCACTTTGTATTAATCATTAACATTCCTACATTCAGTATTCATAAAACAGTCGATTTCATAAATTTGTTCCTTTTCATAATTTCTTTTAATTGATAGTCATTCGTTACAATTTCTTTCACTAAAGTAGTATTTTATTAAGTATATACAAACTATATTCTATGCTTTATTTTATTTGCATTCATTCTTTTTTATAAGAATTTCAATCAGTGCTCTATTATCATTTTCTTTTTTATTTTTTTCTTAATTTCTCTACTTATACTTGCGTTGGTTAGGTTTATTTCTAAACTAAGAACAACAGCACTTTAGTAAGCGTTGACAATAATTAGGTATTTTATATAAAATTGGTAAATAAGTATGCCAACTAGGAAAGCAATACGAAAAAGATAAACAAATATATATATATATATATATATATATATATATAATAGGAGGTGAAACTGTGTGAGGCATTGAAACCCGCTGTTCCCGTGTAGGTGGCTCTAAGTGCGTATTCCGTAGGCAGTGGCAGATGTCTCTTATGTCATTTTGAAGTGTGAACATTTCCCACTAAAATTCAGTCATCAGACGCCATTCTTTGTTTACACAAGTACTTTCTTATAACCGAATTAAAATGGAACATGATAAGTTGTTTTTCCGATGTGTACTTCTACACTACTTTGTTTTGAAAAAAAGTGCAGCTGAAGTTCATCGATTGCTTACAAAAACTTACGATGAATCTGCTTCATCGGAAATAGTATGTAGAGATTGATTTCGACGATTCAAAATGCTAATTGTGACGTTCACGACAAACAACGGCCAGGTCAATCAAAAAAGTTAGAATATGAACAACTGTAAGCTCTATTAGAAGAAAAATCTGCTCAAACACTCAAAGAATCGGCTCAGCAGCTCGAAATCGATAAATCAACCATTTCACGATATTTACAAGCCATGGGAAAGATTCAGAAAGAAAGGCTGCCACATAAATTGATCGAAAATACCATTGTTAATCGTTTAAACATCTCGATTTTTTTACTTACGAAGCATACAAAGAAAAGTTTCTTGTAGCGTATCGTAACCGACGATGAAAAATGGATCTATTTCGACAATCCGAAACTTAAGAAATCATGGGTTGATCCTGGCTAACCATTAACGTTGACACCAAAGAGAAACATTTACTGTCACAAAGCATTGCTCTCTATTTGGCGAAATATGGAGTGTCCGTGTATTATGAGTTGTTGAAACCGAAAGAAATAATCATCGCGAAACTTTATCGATAATTGGAGGATTTGAATGATAATTTGATGCAAAAACGACCATCAATTGCATCAAATCGCCGAAAAGTGTTTTTTCTACATGACAACATTCGGCTTCATGTTGTTATTGCTGTGAAACAAACACTGATGGAGCTCGAATGGGAGGTTTTCCCGCACTCAGCGTATTCTCCGGACCGTATTATCATCCGATTGATTCAAAACGCTTTGGAAGATACACATTTCCATAACTACGGAGAAGTCGAAAATTGGGTTGATGAATGGATTGGTTTAAAAGACCGACCATTCTTTAGTCGCGGAAAAGTGGGAAAAAATCATAGCTTCCGAGGACAAATACTTTATTTAATGTATTCACACATTTTGTTATTTTTAAAATAAATGCTCAAAAACACAAAAAAAAACAGCGTCTTTCAACGCAACCTCCTAAGATGTATATTATAAGAAAACATATGTCGTGTAAATGATTGAAACTTAATAAGATTAATCATTTCAATGTCAATGGAACGAGCAACAATTTCGAGTGGAAAAAATTCACCGAAAACATTGTAGTCATCGGCTAGTATGGCTAATACGCCCGTGCTGCATACGTCATTCCTAGCTTGTTTCGTGCAACGTAATGTGCCGCACAGTCACTACGCTGTGTGCCTTCCACACGGTCGGTTTTCACATCAGTCGGGTATTTCTGCTTGTAACTGAACCACGTGTTTGTCGCAGCGACACTGGCTTAGTGTTTCACGATCACATTTGTTGAAAATCAGTGTTATGTTGTGTGTGTAAGGTGCATATATGTGATAATACAATTGGAAACACTTATTTTGGAATGGAATTAGCTCGCAGAAGGTACGATTTTCACATATATCATTCGAAACGAATGGGTTACGTCTGTCGGTATCGACAGATGTTCCGTTTCGTAACATCACTCTAATCGACAAAATGAACATATTGTGTTGTTTATTAGTGTTTATACGTGCAATTATCGATCCGTATCCCAATATTTCGTTCAGTACGATGTTTCTGTAGCGAAATTAACGTATCAGCAATATGTTTCCACGGTTTCGTTACTTTTTCGCGGTTGTTGTAACTCGTGTGGTAATACGTTTTCGCAATGTGTTTATTTTAAACTGATGTCTCATTCTATGTTACGTGAAATTGACCTTGGAAAAAATATATTTTCGATTATTTCATACATTTTTTTACGGCAATGCTAATTTACAAGTTGTATTTGGCGCGTTAACGGACAAAATAAATACAGCATATGCGCGCATTTTATACAAATATTTTTTTATCTTTTAGTTGTAACATTTATGAAGTTTTATTCAACACTTTCGTCATAAAACATAGATGAAATTATTTTTCGTATAAATTTTCCTCTTGTATTTGTAGATTACACACACACACAGATATATATATATATATATATATATATATATATATATATATATATATATATATATTCATAACTGATTTCATTTATGATAACAGTTAATGAATTTTCACAGTTAGAAATATTTTCGAACCCACATGTAACTTAGTTTTGGATGTTTTGCCAAAAACTTCTAAATTACAATCGTAAAAAATATTTAATTTTTTTATGGCTTCGAAATCAATGTCCTTAAAACGTAGTGTAAAAATCGAAAATTTAGGAAAACGTCCAAAATATGTTTTGTTTTTATGATACCTGTTTGGAAAGTTATTAGTCAATGACTATTATTTTAACATCTGAGAATGTATTTGTACTTAAAATTTTTATTGAACGAAGAAAATTTGATCGAAAACAGACTTCTGAACCACTGTCTAGCAATATATTATAAAAAATAAATCTAAACACTCTTATTACATCATATGAACGTGTATGTATAGTAACTGTTATCAGTGTATATACTTAGATTTTTTTTCTGTCCTATCAAAGAAATATTCTATTTCTTAATAAAAAGATTTACTATCAAGAAATTCAAACTAAGGATATGTTGGTTGAGCGTTAAACATTGTCTCGATTATTCTATTCATATTGATTAATACATATTTTAGTTGTCTTTATCGTATGAACTATTCTGCTAATAATTTCTATTCATTAAATATATATATATATATATATATATATATATATATATATATATATATATATATATATATATATATATTGAAAACTTGAATGAATATTTAAGAAAGTTAGATTTAAAAAATGACATTGTTTCAGCATTGTTTCTAATCAAGTAGGCTGTTTGATACAAACTCGTTTTAATTACAGATTTATGTTTTAAAAAAATATTTGATAGAAAACGAAAAAAAGATTCATAATATCAATTATTTTTAAAATAATTATTATCAGTTTAGAGTAACGTCTTACCATATTAGTTATATTTTTAATACGTTTTTTAAATATGTGACAACTATATCAAAATATATTACAGTGATTATATACTATTTTATATATATATATATATATATATATATATATATATATATATATATATATATATTTGTATAAATTGATTTTTAAATCGGTAAATAATTTAAATGTTGTTATATTAAAGTAAACGATTATTTTATTTGGATAATAGTTAAAAAGTGAACATTATTTTCAGTTCCCATAACCAGTGATAAATTTTTTATTTGTGCTGTATTATTTATTATTTTTCTCAAATAAAAATATAAACGATCATAAGTTTTGATCATTTTAAAATAAGTTCATTATGAGGAAAATTGTAAATAAATGTTCAGTCAACTATTAGACAAATATCAAAATAAAATGTCACTAGTGTTACGTCAGGAATGTATCTTATATTTCTTTAAATATGTTTAATTGAACAGAACAAAGATCATCCAGTCTAGTGTACATAAAATAATCAGTCATAAATGTAGACAATTGATAAGTTTCAATAAATAATAAAATTAATAACACTGGCTATTTGTTTGGTACTGAAGAAAAAAATCCTGCCTTTTTTTACAAAGTGTACATTTTGTTCAGTTTTAGAGTAACTTGTTTTCAAGTTTTACTTTTCGACATTTTTTTTAAATTCAAAAATAAATGTTTCACTCTTCACAAATCACAACAAATGCAGCAACAATCAAAAATGATCAATAATCATTTATTGAATATGTTTGATCAGATTTATTTTTATTTCCTGTAGGGCAGAGAAAAATTATTATGTGAAAGGATATTTAGTTACAATATCAACAAGTTTAGTGTATTTTTTTTTGATTTTTAACAGGAGTGCTCGATGTAGAAACAAGTATTTACGGAAAATTTCGTTTAAATTTATATATTTTTTCCTTAAGATACACAGAACATGAAACAGTGATTTCATTTTTTCTCAAACATCTGTCGAATATTTTTTTGTATGACACTATAGTTTCTAACACATGGGGTTACTGATCTGTGTTACATAATATTGAAAGCATTTCAGTCTTTTGTTTTTCTTTATTATAAAGCATTTAAAAATAATTAAAAAATCTTAACCCTTACATTACTATAAATTCGTTTGAATAAAACACTGTACGTTGCTATTTAGTTTGTACATTAGGTCAAGTTAATATAGAAAAAATATATTTCACGCTCTCATTCGTATTAAAGACTTAAAAGTTTGTTTTTTCAGTAACAAAACGATAACATAACACGAGAATTTGAAAAAATATCTAAGCATTTCCTTCAATAACTAAGCTAAATTTTCCTTCAGAATTTTAACAACCCACTTTTTTTGTAATAATATAAAATAATAATAATTGTATAAATTCTTGAAGATTTCATGCAAAGTATTTACAAAAAGATATTTGATTAAAGTATATTTCTCTGCCTGTCTCTGTATGTGTTTGTTTGTATATATATATATATATATATATATATATATATATATATATATATATATATATATATATATATATGTGTATGTAACTATATGTATATTTAAATACATATATACATAAACATACCATACATTTGATAAACATTTCTATTTTTTGAAATATTTTCCTTATTATGCTTTCTCACCTCTTCCATATAATAAAAGATAAAATTAACTTAGTTTTTCCTCCTTGTAATCAATTAATATAGTCGTTAGTTTATCACTTTATTAAATTATCAGTTAATCCGCCGAGAGTATTTGTTTGAAACCATTTTTCTAACTATTTAATAATGTGTATATTTATTAACAATATTCGCAAATTATTCCGTTCGAATACTGAATAAAACCTAACAGGAAATGAATAAACCATTCATGAATACAAATTCTGTGAATATCCAACGCCAATTTTGAGTCATCGGTGACGACCTTTGATTTCTTGATTGATACCAATTTGTCAGTTTAATAAACATGTGTTTCGGTGTACTTATATACAGCTATACTTATATATATATATATATATATATATATATATATATATATATATATATATATATATATATACGTGATTCAAAATAGGCTTCCACACAAAAGTATTTAAAAGAATACGAAAATTAAAAAAACATGTTATCCACTATTTAGTATTTTAATATTGAATTAAACTAAAATACAAAATAAAAAATAACATGATTTTTCTTAACTCCTGCGGCCCTTTTTGATACTACCATATGGATGCGTAAATTGAATCACCTCTATGTATAGATAGATAAATAGATACATAGAATACATAGATATATACACGTACATATGTGTATTTGTATGTTCAATGACGTTAGTACTGAGTGTTATTACTTAGCAACATTGTTATTTGTTTGATAGTAAATTGTAAGAAGACTTATCGATGTTGCGCTGTAAATACTATATCTGTTTACACTGTTTAACAATTGTACTATGATATAAAGACGCGAATTATGTATATAAAATCTCATTTATATTTTAGAAGTTTACTTAAAGTACTTGTCGTTTGTCAACTTTTCGTGTATATAAATCGAGGTAATGGTAAGTTTGATTGCTTCGAAATTTGCATAGGGAGGAGTTTGTGGCAGTAAGTGATTTGAATTTCAGACAGTAGGCTTTGCAAATGTAAGCAACCTTTTAAATGTCACTTAATTAATAACTTTTAGTGGTCGACAATTCAACATCTATTGTGCAATGTGTTCAATCCACGTATAATCTATTAGTATCGCTTATATTATAAATAATCACATACATTTTTTTCAATAATATTATTTGAAAAAAGTAAGTCACAATTAACATTATCAGCGAGAAATAATTCTTACGGGAACTATTTTTCTAAAATAATAATAAATTATCAGGACAATAGATCAACGGTATCGTAAGTATGAAAATATACATTTTATAATTTTGATAGAAAAAAGTCATTGTGTAGGAAGTTCATTTGCAAAAGAAATATTTTAATATATATTAAAAAGATCATACCTGTTCATTTTTACAATTATTTTTACATTGTACTTTTTCCAAAAAGTAGTTGATCACTTTTCTCTTACTTTTTAAAGCACACATTAGCGTTTGAAAATAATATTTTTAAATATACACTTTTAAGCATTTAAATATTTTTCTCGTTTTATCAGCTTTGATGCTTTTTAGATTATATATTATAAAATACAAACTTCAAATTTGTTAAAAATATTGTGTGTGTATATATATGTGTATATATATATATATATATATTTGAATATATAATATGTATATTTATAATTACAAAAGAGTAAAAAAAATAGTTATTAACGCATTTAAATATTTTTCTTGTTTTATCAGCTTTGATGCTTTTTAGATTATATATATATATATATATATATATATATATATATATATATATATTATAAAACATAAACTTCAATTTTGTTAAAAATATTATGTGTATATATATATATATAATATGTATATTTATAATTACAAAAGAGTAAAAAAATTAAACAATTTGTTCTATTTATTAGATCTCAAGATGCAAATTCCGTGCCAAGTCTGTGTTGGCGCTAAAATATTTATGTTCGTCTGGCATCGTGAAATCATATAAACATTATCTAGACAGACGACATGAAATTGTATGTTAATAAAAAAAATAATATGTATTTTTTATCTGTTACGACTGATCACTGTAATGACATTTTCAGTATATTTATCACCGTCCGACACCTCTACGTTATTTTTGTTTTTATTTATCTAGATATAATAGACGACCTCGAATTATGTATGTTTATTTCGAAACGATGTAATTTTGCGTTTTTGAAAAAATAAATATGCGTTTTTTTTATTCGCCTGCTAAAATACTTATATTCGTAGATTCATTAGCCTGAATTAGAAATACATGTTATGTATATTTCTTAATAGTGGAATTTATATATTTTTTTAATGTTTTGTTTTTTAAGTGTGCAGTCTTATAGTCTTGCGTAATAATAAACTAAAAAATATAGTTAGGAAAAGACAAATAGAAATATTTTGTTTATACAACTAGTTTATAATTGAAGGTTTTTAATAATCTATTTTTAAAACCCAAATCAATCTCAAAAAATGTTCTTAGTCATTTCTGAGTCATAAATACATATTGTTTTATGTACATAAAATATAAAACAGTAAGTTTTCACAAGAATGTTAAGGTATACGTCTCAATTAGAACACTGTTAAAAATATAATTAATTTCAAATCCACAAATTTGACATAAACTGTTTCTAATGGTTTCTTCTACAAATTCTTACTTCTTAATTTTAATTATCAATACTTCCCAAAACGTCTCATATATCTTCAAATACTAAGTGATGCTACAAAAATCGAAGACCTTTTTTCTTTAAACACATTTATCTATTTGTAAAAAGAAAATATCGAAAATAAGATTCCGCATTTTTTTACATATAGAATGTTTACCTCAGAGTACACACGAGTTTGATATAAGTACGTGTTTAGTCTATTTTTTTTGCATTAGTGTTATTAGGCACCAACAGTGATAGACCAAACATTTAAAATACTGCTAGTGTAGTTGTAAATTAAATGTGTTAAAAGTTGTGTAATTTATTGTAATTGATTAATACTCAAATGTGAAAGATAGGTTTGTTTTTTGAATTCAAGTCACATTTTCGCTTCTTTAAAAACAAAGTTATAGTTTTTCAAAAAATGTTAAATAATTTTTATGTAACAAATTTCATCAATAATTAAAAATTAATAGTTTATTTATATAAACCCTTAATTTAAAATAAACTTTTAACATAATATCTAAATACACTGAAGATGAAATAAATTTAAAATATTAAAAGTATATTTAACATATCCAGTAAAGTTCTTGATGTATCCATAAAAACAGTGTTCAACGTAAATATTTAATTATTTGCTTTATTGATAATACACAATCTGTAAAACAAACTCGATACATATTTTTATAAAAACAAATTCAAATTGAAACGTTGTTTTATATACCTGTAACTACATATTTATGCATTCGTTTTTTCCTTAATATTTTTTCAGTATCACAGTGAATTATTTATTGAAATAAATTAGTTTTGCTCAATTTATTGCTTAAAAATATTCAAGTAGTAGAATTTTTTTTACAAAAACAAAGGCACAGACTGTATAATTTAATATAAACATTGTCTAAAGAAAAAATCAGAAAAATATATGAATAAATATCTAAGTTATTTCATTGCAATCATTTGAACAAAGGCATTAACTATCTTGTTTATAAACTTATTATTATAAAGGTCGTTAAACAATTAATTGAATAATTATTTTTGTTTTTAAATAAGGTTACTAGAAAACTAACTATAAATAATACTTCCTGATTTTCTAATGCATATTAGTTTATCACACAAATATGTCATAAAATACTTGTATTATCAAAATACTTTAAACTATTGACTCGTTTACTTGTATAGTGCGATTAATTATTCAGTTATCATAAATTGTCCTATCTCTCTCTCTCTCTCTCTCTCTCTCTATATATATATATAGAGAGAGAGAGAGAGAGGGATAGAATGGTACATTTTCAGTATTTTTACGAAGTGCTTTAATTATATTTCAACAAAAAGTACAATATAATAATGGTTTAATATCACTGATCACCGAACATCCCCTTAGAACAAATAATGTTTTTGCTCTAATATGAGGAAAAAATCTAACTGACTTAATATTATTTGTTAGAACTGACAGCATCACATTGTTAGTTGGCAGTTATAAACCGCTTAATACCTAGACTAGTGTGTTGAGATAAAGAAATGTAATTGACTGTCCACTTGCCTTTATTTTTGTTATTTAGTGACTACTGTTGTTCGATTTCTTCATGCCGACTTTTATATATATATATATATATATATATAATACGCATACATACACACATTAACTTATATCCAGCGCATATGACGATATATTTTAATTGAGAAGTAATTGCTTTATTGTACTGAATAAAAAATTCTGATTAAATGAAATGTAACTGTAGACCGATTTTCACCAGACTGACCCTTTATATATTTCGATTTAAAAAATATTGAAAATATATATAAATAAATTGAAATATATTTAACGATTGAAATAAAATACAAAAATTGAATTTGTCTGTGAAAATCAAACCTGGGTTAGGTGGCCACCCACTGCCTTATCACTAAGCTAGGATCTTTTAAGACAAACCCAGTCAGTTCTGACAAATAGGTCTGGGATTTTATATTGTAAAAAAAGTGAAGTATTTTAAACGTAAATATTTTAGTACAGTTTTAAAAATCAAACATGAGTTTGCACTATTTTAAGTTTTGTTGTTGTCTTGGCACATTCAAATTAGTAATTTTCACGGTTTTGTATTTGTAAGAGTGCAACCAATTATGTTTCGAATTTTTTTTTTGTATTATTTCTTAAGCTGCATACGTTTAACGCGCATTTTGAAGATAAAAGCACAAAGACAGTAATGTATGTTAGATACAATATCAAATTGAAATCTAAATATGTACTGGGTGTGTATAAAAATATGCATCGAATGTTTTGAAATAATTTTAAAATGTATATATTGTAAAGGGATTCATATTAGTTAATTTATTATTTCGACTTAATATTGGTGCTTTTGACTTTTACTTGGCATGCATTGTTTAAAAATACATTAACTGGATATAAGTTTACAAATGGCCAGTGTTTAAAATGTAGTGCATAATTGGCAACTCTATCAACTAAAACTTTTGTCTGTAGTAAACTTCTTGCCAATTTGTAAACAAAATACGAGTAACTGGTATATTTTCGTGTTTTCATAATGAATTGTTTAGATGCTTCAGTAAATTGAGTGTATTTTTCTGCTAGACGCTTTTTTAAAATATATTTACTGAAATATTTTGTTAATAGGAAAGAATTGAATATAATTTATACGAATTTTAATAACAATAAAACAGCTCCAAAATATATAAAAATATTCAAAATTTTTCTGTTAACAATCGTAAAGTCTACTATTATTCTACTGAATTATTTTAAGTAATTAAATTGTAATTAATTGTCAAAATAAAATTCAAATTGAAATAATGAACAAACGGTTAACCGTTATTTATTTTAAAAATATTTAAGAAAAAGAATGTATAAATTATTTTTTGATTTATACATTTATTCAATACATAGTATTTTGTGATTTTTGCGAATATTTTAAAAAATACACACAATAATATTTTTATAGGTACAAATTCAAAAATTCACGTTGATCGACAGGTGTTATAGCTAGAATATGTCAAAAAAAAAACGTTTGCTTTCAATTGTGAATTCTTTTTTATACAATTTTATATTATATCTGCTTGCTATATCTTCGAAAAAAGTTTGATTCACAAGATTACATCAATAGAGCAGTTGAAAGTTTATTCAGGATTTGAAAATTCAATCAAATGTTGTTAAAACTTTCGGGATTCATGAAAAAAGATACGTCTTTTCAATGATGTATACAATTCAATCTACCATATGACGACACATATTTTAACTATATAGCTTCTATTTTCTAATGATTCAGAAATATTTATTCGTTTATACTTATTTTTTTTTAAACGATATGATTTCACGTATGATTTATTTATAGAACAATTATTCAAATATAAATTTCCATAAGTTAAATGTATTTATTTTTAGAAGTATAAATATACATTCAAATTCTGAATATTTGCTGTTGACATCTAAATACCAAATTTTTTCGCTTCATAGTAACACTGTTTATTTTGTTCATAGTAATAACTTCTTCGAATCGTTTAAATTAATAGATATGTTATTTTTGTCTTTTTTAATGAATCAGCGTAAATAAATTTAAGAAAATAAGCAATTTTCGAAATGCAAATGCGTTGAGAATTTTCTAAAAACTGCCCTCAAATATTTACTAATTGAATCATTGAAAATATTTTGAATAAACATTCCACTGAAGTATAACTTTCATATCCAAAATACACTCGAGATACATTTAGTTTTTATATAAAAAATACTTGAACACTCAGTTACACAGAAGGAATAAAAATAGATTTTTTTAATGAAAACATGTATACATTGTAACATTTTGATAAAATATATGATTCATTGCTATTTATTTCTGTGACAGTACATCATCTGCAAAACATAATGTTCTTTGTAAACAATGTATTACTAATAAAAAAATATATTAAATATATTTTATTTTGCAAAAATAATGAAACTAAATCTAAATTACGCTTTTTTAATTGCCTTCATTCATATTTTTTTTTAATTAAAGCAGCCCAATATGAAAATTATAAAATATAATTGAAAAAGTTTACAAATCAATTTTTCACAAATGACCTTTTTCTCGTCTCACAGATCACAAAAAAATGTTTTTCTAATTAAAAATATTCAACAAATGATTATTGATTATTTTTGATTGATGCTTATGTGCATTTTGTTGACGATTCCATCATCTTCAGAGTCCTATGTTATAAAGTATATATTGTTGCTCTAAGAATAACGGGATTATTATCAAAAAGGACTATTTTTTTATGATCGCTAATAATTTATATGGTTTATGGCATGAGACAAAAATTATTTTTGTAAGTTTATAGAAAATATTTTATAACTATTACTATCATAAAATATTTTAAAAATGATTAAAGTGAAGTGTTATTACAATATTTATAACAAGACAGCTATTTTTAATTAATAAAGAGGTAGCACATAACTATCTCATAAAAGAAGTAGCTTTTTATTTTGAATTTGATAGATTAGACAACTGTTTGTTATGAGAACTACTCGTCCATGTCATATCTAAATAAAATATTAACTTGAAACCTGTTCATCATTTTTAAAAGGTCTGTATATGCAGCTGAATTATCCTATAAATAAAAACTCTATTCCGAATATATTCCGCATGTTGCTAATTAAAATAATAACTGAAAAAAAAACATCACTTCCACTTTACATAGAACATACTTTGTCATATAAATTGACGGTATTAGGTATTTAGTAATATAAATTACTTATTAATTAAAATATTCGAACAGGTTGTCTTACAGTTCAGTGGATAATAAATAATTCATTTTTTTTATCTCGTCGAGCAGTATGTTATGGCGCGAAATTCGCGTTTATTGACACTGTTTCAAGACATTTAGAAAATGAACAATTCGAACACATAATTGTGCCCTTGGACAGACTGATTGACGAACATTGACCTAGACGGGAAACATACCGAACGTCCTTGGTGCTAAAGATAGTCATATCCAGTAAATGTGCAGTCTATACATACATCTCGCTCGTTTGAAATGTCAAATTTCATATAAATATACATTGGATTTTAATTTGAATACATACTCATAATTTAAATAAGAGCGATTCTCTAATAGTTTTTAATGTGCTTGTCAGTTCTTTATAATTATCGTTGCTCGTGTGATGTAATAGAAAGTATATTTGGAAAACAGATTAGAAGTGTTTCAGTGAATAATTGTATTAAATATTGGGTTTCCAACGTGGATTTGCCAATCATATTTTTAGTGTTATGAAAATGTAATTTACTATTAAAATTACACAATTTAATATTAAAAACAGATTGCACATGAATAAGTAAGTAAGATCAAATCAGAGAAACTCAATTTTCTAATAAATTTAATAAATAGGATCAGTCAATTAACAACGAATCGAATCATAGTATTTCAAATATCTTCGTCAGAAATCGAATACACACACTTTATCATTCCATTTAAAAAAAAAAACATTCCATCTTTATATAAAATGTACAGTATTATTTTTCTACATATTTTTTTCTGTATTATAATTTTATTTAAATACATTGTTATGATTTTTGTGACTAAAACTGTTTCTATTTATACTTTATATTATACCTTCATCAGAAATGTGATTTTTTAAACACTTCTTTAATGATTTTTTTCATAAATCTAATATTATTTTTGGCCAAATTATAATGTGGATAAAAAAAATCGTGAGTGATTTTCAGACAGCTGTTGAAAATCAACGTCATTAAATTAAAAATCATAATTATTATTCTAGAATATAAGCGCGAGGTTTTTAAAATAATTTGATTCAATTAGGTATTTAAATCCACATGTTTTTGTAGATTTATATAAAAATTGGTTTGGTTTTCTTACAAAAATTTTCATTAACTTTTGATCAATAATATAATAAAATATAAAATAAATTATTTTTTTAAATTACTCTAAGATAAAAATACTCATAGCCTGTACATTAAAATTACAGTACATACTTTTAACTGATTGAAATGTAAGTACTTCCTTTATCCTATTTTATTAGCCTATTTTATCAACATTTATTTTGATTTTTTGATCATCCAGAAGTTTATATTTTAATTCTTCCTGGATTTAGAATAATTTCTCATATTATTTCTATTCACTACGTTGTTCCTAAGAATTGTTCGACCATTATATATATATATATATATATATATATATATATATATATATATATATATACACATACAATGTACACACGAACACAGAAAAATAA
This sequence comes from Acanthacorydalis orientalis, assembly GCA_034766995.1. Classification (NCBI taxonomy): domain Eukaryota; kingdom Metazoa; phylum Arthropoda; class Insecta; order Megaloptera; family Corydalidae; genus Acanthacorydalis; species Acanthacorydalis orientalis. The sequence goes on from CM068317.1 coordinate 33,238,683, forward strand.
TAAAACGAACGGAAAAAATAATTTTATATTTCACTATTTCAAATCCACATTGATATAGTATTAAGTTTTCTCGTACAAAACTTGAAATCTAGTTATAATTTCGACCAATTTCTGAAGCATTGTGCACAAATTGCCATCGTCTATTAACAACTTTACATCTATGTCATCGTTGCAATCTCCTTATGTCTAACTTATTCGTGGACTTTGATTGTTTCATTATTTCTAAATTGCAGCAGTGTGTTTTATTTTTCTTTCTGCCGTCATCTCTTATTTAGTTTTTATAACTACTTCACTTCCAACTTTTTCATACACCAATAATACAAACTTTTATCTTTTTTCTGAACAGAGTTTTGCTTTTATATGTGTATTTTAATATAATTGGATTTTGCAAATCATTGTTATAGTTTGTATAGAAACATTATTTTCAATTCAGTTTGATTTTAGTCATATTCGATTGTTATCAAGTAAGTACTACTTTGTTATTCGTGATATAACAAAAATATTAGTCATAATCACAGTAAATTTAGTTCATTAAATTATCATTATTTATCAGACAGTTATTGTCTAATAATATAGCTGTATTTATTAGAAAAAAGATTTCGTATTAAGAATTAAATTCAAAATTAACGTTGGCGTCTTATCAAATAACAAGCACGGGTCAATTTATGAAAACCTAGAATTGTATAACCTTTCAGCAGCGTTAATAATATAGTATTGATTTTTATTCATGTCTAGAGAAAGAAAGTACTTTCATTCGTAAGTACTATTAATAACTAAATCGATATGTGTTTCAATATTAATTACAAAATTATACAAATAAACATCTCTTCAACGAAAAAAAATTGAAATGAATTTAAACATCGTGAATATATATATATATATATATATATATATATATATATATATATATGTGTATATATAACACTCATTACAAGTTCACACAAATTAAGATTGATTTTACTAGAAAATTAAAACGAAATTAACAACAGGTTCAACCATGAAATATTTTCCAAATTGTACATATATTACAAACATTATTTAAAAAATAAAGTAGATTTTATATTACTTTTATATTTTATTGTTCTGATCTTCAAGAGCGCTAAGGTATTAAAAAATACATATTTCTGTACATTATCATTCTGAGGATGATGGTATCGCCATCAAAATGCGCCTAGGAGACAATCAAAAATGATCAATTATCATCTATTGAAGATTTTTGATTAAAAAATTGTTACTATGTATGCGCAAGTTCATCAAAAATTTTCAATAAATTATTATTGATTATTTTCGATACTCGCTTATGCGCATTTCGATGACAACGTCATCATCCTAATAGTCTCGAGATAAATAATGGCATTGTTATAGAAATGCGCATAAGCTACAGTGGGAAATGATAAATAATAATTTATTGAATATTTTTGATGAACATTTTAGTGCGGTTCGTAGGGTGATAAAATAATTTATTTGTGAAAACTAGAACTGCATTTTGATAATGTGTGTTGTTTTGGAATGGAGTTTTTGAAATCAGTTCAATACATGATTCAATGCAGAATTTATAACATTTTATCTCTTTTATTTTGTGTCAAGATAATTATTAAGAACAGTTATTACAGTTCTATTTGATCCATTATATAGTAAAATGATTCTCTTACATTTTTTCATATATTTTTATTTCTTGTACAAGGAACGTATTTAATATTTATAAAAATATATCAAAACTGTGAAGGGTGTAAAATCTAAATATATTTATATTTACATACATAAATGTGATTATATTTATGTGTATATATATATATATATATATATATATATATATATATGGGGGTGTGTGTGTATAATTTCTTATTCTTGGAATTTGTATTCAGAATATCTTCATTACAATGACTTGTCTATCGCCAGATCACGACACAAAACCTCCTTCATACGAGTTCAAAAATTAAAAAAAAATATACATACATAGTAATATGTAATATTATCACGAATAAGAAACGTATTAAAATATAAACAGAACTAGAAAAACTAATAAATAATATGAAACATGCTAAGAATTGCAAACGGAGCCAATAATATTTAATGGATAAAAAAGAAAAGAAAATGTGTAATGTATTACCAACATGTAGAAGTCTACAAATATATATATATATATATATATATATATATATATATATATATATATATGTACAGCGTAGAAAACTAATAGTGAACATTTATACAAAAGTCTGCCTCAGCCCTGCGTCTCGAAACACCGCACCCTTCCCGTCGCTGCATCCCTCTCAAACCATAGTTACTTTCGAGCCACCACCCAAACATTGATCGGGGCGACTGTGTCTGCTGCCACTCCCGTATTAAAGTGGATAGCTCCAGACTAAACAAGCTGGAAGCGAACTAGCTCATTCCTCTTTAACTAATGCGTCATCGTACATTACATCATACATATATACAACCCCCGTCTATTGTATATACGTTCCGTAACGAAGAAATTTTCAAAAGTGGTGGTGCTACTGCTGCTGTTAGTTGACGTTGGAAAGACGCAAGGGATATATGATGATGATGGTTAACGTATTTGATTGTATATGAGTAATGATGGAATATAACAGCCACTAGTCGATCATATAAAAATCGACATATATATATATATATATATATATATATATATATATATATATATATATATAATATTTGAAAATGAACATTTGACAGAAAATCTCAAATAGAATTTCGAATGAAAATTACCAAATCGCAAATATCAAGAACAAATACGTTTCACTCGTATAATTTGTAACTAATATTCCTGTAAATTTTCCCAATTCACTAATCTGCTTATAATTAATCGAATTTGGCATAAAATCAACATATTGAGTCAGTTATTTGAAAATCCTATCGCCAAACTGTTGACATTAAATAGAATTTGTAATATTGAATTAAAATTTCTGCCCACGTAAAAATCGATGCCAAAAAGAAACCAAACGTACTTGAAAAACGATTTTTTTTTATATGTTTATATTTTTTATTAACATATAAATTATTGTATAGAACCATAATAACTTTACAATTACGCATACTACAGGAAAAAAAAACACATTCACACGTACACTGTTTATATATTTAATAGTCATGTTCTACGCTAAATTTAGATAGCAGATATTATACAGATGTACAAAAAAAATCAGAAATTTGATTAGTGTTCCTTGTAGAATTGGAACGCAGTTATTACTAAAAATATATCCCGTTTGCGAATAATTAACGTCTTCGAATAATTAAATGAAATTCGTGTATTATTCAAGGATATTCGAATTAATTAGTATTTTACGCCTTTAAAAGCATCATTTTTATGCATATTCTTTTTTCAAATAGTTAATGTAGATAGATTTTTTATCATTTTAAAATCCTGTAAGATATCAACTTTTTATACATTTTTTTGATAACATTTATAAATAATACTTTTTTACACTAATCTTATGCGAAATTTACATTTATTTGCAAACTTGTATCCATTATATGTAGTAAAAAATAACTGTTAAAGAAATATTTTCTATACAATATAAAATCGAGTTAGTGCACTTTATAATTAAAATATTTCTATAGTATGAAAATATAATACGTACAAATAAGCAGACGTCAAAATATATTTTATATATTAATATTATCAAAAACGTATTTCCCAATAAATTAATCAAAACTATATTTTTCTCATCCTGTAAAATAAATGATGTAGATTTGTATATTCCGGAAGATAAAAGAATCGCTATTGTATACAGTAACATTACTTAACAGTGTAAACTCGGGGCAAATTTATTATTTACATTTAATCAAACATTTTCTTTACTGTAATATATACAAATTTCAAATATTCTAAGAAGTATGGATTTGTCACTAACGAACATGTTTTCCTTCACATTTTCAAAGCCTTTCACACTTAAAATTAACATTTGTTTCGTAAAAAAAATGTTATTTCTGCTTAATTAATGAAAATATTTATTCTTTTAAATATTTTTTCGATCAATTTATTTCTCAGTTTGAAATTCTATTTGTATTATTTATATATATATATATATATATACACACACACACATATATATATATATATATATATATACACACACACAATTGAGTTTGAAAATACAATACAAAAAAGTATATGAAAAAAATATTATGAAAGATTCAATGCTTCGAAATATACATCTATTATTTAGAGTATAATTATAAAATTTACGAAACAAGTCTGAAATATATACACCAAAACTGTTGACTCGAATCAAAATCAGTATTTTAGCTAAATGAGATCAATTTCTATTCTTGTACTTATGATGTTAATAAAAGTTTTAAAGTAAATAAGAAGCTTCAGTATAAAAGATAATAAGCTTAGCAATGAAATAACTAATTCCTGGTTTAAAACTTATCTAATATTTATATTCTATTTATTGATTTATTGAAGAATCAGAATTTGAACTGCGATTTTTTTTATTTATTACTTTGATGCAACCACAACTAAATAATTAAGGTATGAAATTATCTCCTTTGAAGCCTGAATTCAAGTTGGTATTTATGAATAACATCTTTCTTTGTTAATAAAGAAGTCTGAATTACCTTCAAGTATATATTCAAATCCGGTTTCCGTATTTTCTATTTATGTTGCAACAAATCTCAAGACAAAAGATGCTCTCATAACCTCGACGTACATATTTGGGCTCTATTTACATCATTTAATTCCCGAATTTCAATATACGTTTTGTAAAAGTCAGAATTAGAAATTAACTAATATATCCTTTAATTTCACCTTTTTTGCATTGTTTATTACTTGCAAAATTAAAAAAGAGACTAAAAATGAAATGTATGAAATCTATACACATGTTTTTTTAACTAATTAGGAATTTAAATTTGTATTATTTACTTAATAAAACTCTTTCTTGAAAACTATTAAAAACAAAAATATTCTGATATATATATATATATATATATATATATATATATATTTATATACATACATAATATTTGTTTTATTTTCTTCAAACTTATGAAATTTCTTATTCTATCCTTGTCATCTTTTATGAAATTTTTTAACGTTAATCAAATGATTAATATATTCATGAAAAGAAAAAATACAAACATACTTAATTATTATTTGTACGTGTATTTTCATGTGTTTTTTCCTGAAACAGTCAGTTAACTTTTGTATTTAAATTATTTGATAATAATTAAATAAATTCTTGTATTAATGCAAAATGAATTTTTTTAGTATTGTATCAGTTTTGAACAAAATAGAGAATTATTTATATTCTAATATAAAAAAATATAGTAAAGCAAATAATAGTAGAACAACTACGTTAGAACAGCAAGTGGTAGTAGCAGGAATTTGTTTCAAGAACAAAGCTTTCAACTAAAACTAGTAAATTCTTGTTTCTATCTGTTATTGAAGGGTTTTATTGAAAAAAACAGTACTACTAAAATACAGTATTCAATGAATTCCATGATCTAGCTTTGATTATAAGAAACATACTAATTACGATTTCTTTTTAGATTTAACTGTAAATAGGTTGTCTGTTTTATTAATGAAAATAAAATTATATATTCTTCAATTAAACTAGTTCTAAACTAAATGGCATTTAAATCGACAAGCTAGTTGTATTCTATTTACCTTTAAGCAGTGTTATCTAACTAAACTTTTAATCTACTGTGTATAGTACTACTTTCATTATAAATACCATTGAAATATGAATATATATGTTTTAATCAAAGCACTTGGGAAAAAAGTAACAGCAGTTTGAGTTCTAACCAGTTTTATTCTCGTTCAAATATGATACCAATGCCTCAACAATAACAACGACATTTATAATCTGACACACATATGTATTATATCTTAATCAATGTCAACGTAACTTAATCAGCAAATACAATGTTACTTATATCAAAGTTAAATGCCTGCGAATTAATGTCATATATATGTATATAAATGTATGTGTATGTGTGTGTGTTCAAAAGTCATTATGTATTTCTCCAAGGAATTTTACAACATGTTAGTTTGAAAATGTATAAGATTTGTCTTTTTCCTCGAAGAAAAAATAATGACAATATATTTGTAGACTTTTCTTCGAGTTTTTACCATTAGGTCACTCAAATGTTTGTTCATAGTTCAGTTTTAATTCTTATTCCATCTTAAATAGCGTAGAAATAATTTTCATTCGTGGACCCGAATAAAGTGTAAAAGTACTGATTGATTGAGTGGTTCAATTATAATAACTAGTACAAATAATTCAAACAAATAGTATATAGTTAAAAAAACCTAACGATTTCAACGTCATAGAAAATAAATTATTTTTGTTTTCTGTGACAAGGACATACACGGCGACAATTGTTGTTAGCAATGTAAAAGTTATATTTATTTAAAATTACGTCCACATATGACTCAAGTTTGTAAAATAAACAAATTTACTTGAAGAGTAGTATCTATTTTAAATGAAAATGATATAATAATACTTATCATTGAGTAAGAAATAATTACAAATGCATCTATGTAAGATAACACTTCGACAGTAGAGATTCTTACTGTAATGAAGCATTATTTGGCACTAAAAAAGATATGGATTAAATAAAGAAAAAAAATGTATGTGCTATAAGGGGGTATTGCAATTTTGTTTAAATGAACTTCGCCACTATATCAAACTATTGTTTATAACTTAAATAAATTATAAATAATTATTTGAAATTGATACGATTTCATTAATAAAACAGCAATGAAATGTGTGTGTGTGTATGTATGTATATAATATAATATATATATATATATATATATATATATATATATATATATATATATATATATATATATATATATATATATATATTACAAAAACAGTTTTTATTCGTTTTAAATCATATGAAGAAAGAATAGTTATTCATCTACCAAATTCTTCCCGAAATAGATAGCCTTTAAACGATTGAAATAAACACATGAGTTGTCATTTTCCCTCTTTTTAAACTATTTTAACATTTTACTGGCAAAGTTTGTAATAATTGCTCACAAAGTATGCGATTTATAAAATAAATATAAACAGTATATTAAACAAAATTACATTCCTCTATTAACTGCAAATATTGGAAGTACACTTGCATAGATTAAATTCATGAAATACCTTTTAAAAATAAATTGTACGGAAATTGGAAAAACACTAGTATTTTCATTTTTTTCCTGTTACCTGTAACATTTGCTGCAATAATTGTATGTGTATATATATATATATATATATATATATATATGTATATATGTATATATGTATATATGTATATATATATATATATATATATATATATATATATATATATATATATTATCTGAGACGATAACATGTATTTACCTGCCATCATTAATATATATGTACCATTCCTAGTTAAGAAATCCTGTTATAAGAAATAAACTTAAAAATCATACAATTATCCAATGAAATAATTCCGCACTAGAACCTAAATTCTACTTTATAAAAATAGTTACTTGTACACTTACTGCATGTTTTGTTTTTTTACGATATATATTTTTTTATAGAATTTAAAAAGAAAACATTAGGTTGAATCAGTACATAAACGGATATACATGTGTGATTCATGAACGTAAATAACTGAGTAAATTTAGTTTACAGTTTATTGCCAGAACTATGAATGAAAATATTTCCTGGAAATAATCTTGTAAAAGTCCATGACGTCAGTAGAGTACTGATAAGACTAATAGTTTCAAATTAATATGTATGCATGTATGTATGTATGTATATATATATATATATATATATATATATATATATATATGTATAATGTAATAGCAATAAGTCTGTATTCATAAAATGGAACAAGTATCCAAAATAAAAACAAAATCACAAGTTACACGCTTTTAAACTAACAATGTACGTTAGTTAGTTTAAAAGCGTTAACGTTTTAGTGCCCAAGTAGAGCTTGAAATATTGTTATTGGTTGAAAATTTGTATTTACGCTAAAAATCGTTTTTTATACAAAATATTAAATCATTATCTTTTCCATTAAATAATTATATTTATTTATCAGTGCGCAATGGTTTAAATATATTTGAATTAGATAAATCTTTAAAAAATTGACTTGCATGACTTATTTTTTGTTTTAAGTATTCTTTCATAGAAATAATATATATATATATATATATATATATATATATATATATATATTCTTAAAAAAATCAGAAAAAAGATCTTATATTTGAGTATTATTGGTTTCATCAAATTCTAACCTCATCTATTTGTTAATCGGTCGATCGATCTTGAGAAATAGGTGTGTGTGTGTATATGTTTATATTCTACTATATAGATTATCAAGGTAAGAGCTTTTAAATTTTGATGAAGGCAAATATATATATATTTTCTGTATGCGTTCACATTCTGAAAATATCTCTTGAAAATATGTTTACACCACACCCGATCATTTTCATCGCATCCTAATGAGCAAGTGCATAAAAATAACGCGAATTTTTACGAAGGTTAGAATTGTGCGCGCGAAAATTCAAGGCCAAGATTGTAATTAGTCTAACCATGTATTTACAACAAAACTTCCAAGGACGGACAGCATATTACATAGAATAATGTTTTACTTGACGAAATATCTTCTTTACAACTTTGGAACTCGTGCCAAGTTTATATAAATATGTCAATTTTATTAACGATCGACCATGAATTTCATTAATTCGACGCTTGTTATTTAATTTTTTGTATTTAATTTTACGTTTTGTACGGTAATTGAAAACAATTGGCATGTTTCAATGACGAACGTTTATTTTTAGCTATAGCGTGATAAAAAGCAGTATTAA
>CM068317.1:33257500-33380000 GCA_034766995.1 Acanthacorydalis orientalis
TCATCAGTGTTATGTGAAAATTACTAATTTTTTTTAATACATATTCATATTTTTAGCATTTTTAACATTTATGTAATATTTTTTTCAAATATACATATGTTATATATTCTGATAAATAGAATTCTGAACGAATTTTCATGTTTGAAAAATATGAAATATAATATTTATATACAAATTATGTTCTTATAAGGAAAAAATAGCAAATTACTCAAACATTAATGTTTATTATACTTTGGGTATTGTTTACATATTTTTTTATATATTTAGACATTGCTGAACATATTTTAATACATAATATTTTTATTATATAGTTTTATTATATTTTTTAAAAATAATTGTGTCAGTTAAAATAGTATTCATTAATCATTAATTCTAATACTTACTAAACTTCAATAAATATAGAATAAAATGTATTGATATGAATTTCAATATTTCTTTTGTACAACATTCCTGATTTTATAACAAAAAATATGTGCTAATAAATAGCCAACATTTAGAAAAATTTTTTCTAAAGTATTAACTCCTATGTTATCGAAGGGTTTGGTTTTAACAGGTTTTAGTTTTAGAATTCAATGCAGGTTATTGAAATAGACTGACTTATTCGTCCTAGATATACGTTTGTGCTGGTACAATTGAAACTAAATGTTTTACATATACGTGATTTGAAAATCAAAGATTGCGATTCTTTGTAAGTTTTTTTTATGATGGATAACAATGATATACATTTTTCAAAAAATCCGTATAAAAATTCTGTAAAAAATAATTTTGTTTTCATATTTTTATACAAAAAACGAATGTTAAAATGAACATTTTAATATTTATTTTCAAATCTTGCATGAGTATACAAGGAAAAAGCAATAAAAAATACTGGTATTTTTTCTATACCTCACTGTAAATAAACATATTTGGATACGAACAAGTATTTTTTTATATTCAATCATTTTCTTGATGTCATGTATACAATTTATAAAATGACCTCATTGCTTGTATCCGATAAAGATACTTATTCAATCTGAATTTAATATTAATTACAAATAGTAAGCTCATTAATACTATATTAAACTTTGTATAATGTATAACAAACATGAAGTATTTGTATATATATAGAGGTGTGTACGCATACCCGAAGGTTAAATATATTTGCGAAGAAGTTGTAAGCGAATTGTTATCAATGTTTGTATGACAAGTTGTCACCAATGAATCATAAATTCGAATCCGAACTGAGCTATATAATTTTTCTTTTAAAATTAATTTATGTTTTGACATAAAACTTCAGCACAAAAAATTAATTCTAATAGCAATATATTTTTACATGACATTGTCATATCCTAAGAAAAAGCTTAAATCAAGTTAAAAATAAATTATATTTCAAGTGAAATGAAAACAAATTTAGCATATGACCTGCCTGATACGATTTATATAACATAAAAATATACATTTATGTATGCGTGTATATATATATATATATATATATAAACTATTGAAAGATTATTTGAATAAACATTTACAAAACAAACAACTTATTCTCCACTTAATACCTTATTTGTATAAAACTAGTGTTTTTATGCTGTTCTTTAGCTGATTACAATAATAAAACTTGATAAAAAAGAAAACACTATATGTTAATGATTAGATATTACCAACCGAATTTATAAATATATGCTTTATATATTATGATATGATCTAAATATGTATTTTTTTTACCAGATCATAAATTTATGTAAATTTTTACACACAAAAAACTGGCGTACACGCCTTTTTAATAAACAGTATTATAAAAAAAAATAACTAACAATTGAATTATCTTACTTGGAAATTTATCAACTATTGTATGAGATCTTATCGAGATTTTATAGTTTCGTGTTATTTTAATATAATTTTATTATCAGTTATGTATATATATGTATATATATATATATATATATATATATATATATATATATATATATATATATATATTAGACAGCATGATATCAAAGTCCCAGAGCACAGGTGTTTCAATACAGATTCCTTCGTGTAGCTTTTTGTTAGGCCTGCGTCATTCCCTTGCTGTTGTGTACTCTGTTGTAATCTCACCTTTTGTCTACCTGCGGGCCAAACGTCTACCCACATCTTATTTACCTGATCAACTACCTCTTTGTGTTTGTATGTACAACAATCTACCATCATATCCTTATTTTCCAACCAATTCAACAATACACATTGGTTTTCAAGTTATTTTTAATGAAAATCTTAAAATTTTGAAACCGTTTCTTATTTCTTTCATCAAAAATGAATTTTAAATTCATGATTTATTCCATCGGTATCCATAACAAATAAGGATAAAGAAAAAAATCTTTATTGAAATATTTTAATTGAAAGATTTCCATTTAATAAACGTATTGATTCTTTCATCGATAACCTTGTGAATAAATGTATGTATATGGATATTTAAAACAAGGTCTTTGTCGCAACCGGGCTAGGTGGCGTATTTTTTTTTTGTGAAATGTTTGTATATATGATACGTGATTATTTTCTTTTTATTACATCTTATTAAAATGTATAAAAATGCATATTTCTTAGATTGTCATCTAATTATTTCAAATTGTGTACGTATGCAAGAAAATTATGTAATAAAATATTACAAAAAAATCCAGAGTCAGTAAGCTAATGACAAAAAATTTAAATTGCAAAAGTTGTGCAGCTTTTAATTACTAGACTTTTATTATGTATGTACTCAAATCAAATTTGCATAGGATGAATCTATTTTATCATAGTATAGACTGATAGTGAATCTATCATTCCATCGAATTAAAATCATAGTGTCAGCTGTAATGATATTTCTGAACTAATGATATTTGTGAAGTAATGAAAACTACAGAACGAATTTATCGATAGATAAATTATAGAATGGTAGAGGATTCGTGATTTTTTCTATATTTTAATGATAAAATTTTATTGTGACAAATTTCAACTCGACGTAACAAAACATTTTTCTTGTCTAGTGCATTGAAAATATTTTATTTAATTTATGTACAGATACAATACTTTATTTCAAGTCAAGATTTATAGTGATTGCTTAACCAATAATAAATTTAAATTATCATATTGCACCGATTTTTTTTTAAAAATAGCATTAGTAATCATTAAAGTAGATATATTAATATATATATATATATATATATATATATATATATATATATATATAGTGTGTATATGTGGGTGTATGTGTGAAGAAGGGAGAGGGATTATTAACAAATATTCAAATTATAATGAGGAACGAAAACTTTACAGTCTTACATTTTGAAACCATTTTTTTCATCGATATGTGCTTTGAGCCATAGATTAATGCAGAGAATATGCAACAGAATTTTTATTTTCAAAATAATCGCTTTCCAGACTTTTTTAACCCTAAAGTGACATGATATTATTTATTATTAATATTCACTATCATTTTATACATGGATAAAAGTATCCTTTTACATTTTTTTTTATAAAATTCTTTGTTTTTGTAAAAAAAAAATATTAAGCGAACCTGAATTTTACGAATATAGGTTAACATGGTTTGAATTTGACAATCATATTGAATTTTAAAATAAAAAAGTGAACTAAAATCGTGTCAAATTACATTAGTATTGGAGAGAAAATGTTTGTGTTACTATAATGTGTTAATATAATTATTTAGGACAGTGATCCAAAGCTTTGTTTCAAAGTTACGACATTTCTTGTTTATTTATAAAATAGTTTCACTTCTGAATATTTAAAGAAAACAGTCTAAATAACACCATATGCCAGAAAATGACCAACATGTTTTACAAACATGTTTAGGTGAATTCTTGTAATGTAAATGTTTGAAATTTAATTTAATTCACCTGCATGGAAGAAATAACTCGATCCGTATAAAAAAGTATACAAAAAAATGAGTAACTATTTACGAAACAAAGAAACTCATAGCGTTCTTCGACCGATAGCAAATGTTGATTATAACAGACGCACCAATTGACGAACGTGACCTTGTCAGCTTACCAATGAACTCGTTGAAATAAGCCGGTATTGACCAATTACGCTGCCTATTTGCTCTCATATTATATATATATATACATATATATGTGCCGGTGTGTTCATTGTTCGTATATAAAACATACACATAAGATATCTTACTCCAAATGACCAGAGGATAACAGCAGCAGAAGTGAATCGAAGCGAATACAAACATCGTTGCTCTTATACAGCTTTACAGATTCTCACTGATCGGGTCTGTATATCACAGTTCCAAGGTCACTTTTACCTGTGCTGTACATATTACCTGTATGTATATATATATATATATATATATATATATATATATATATTTGATGACGACCTCAAATGATTTGCTCATCGTGTTATTATACCTCCACAGACGAAATTATTTAAGGTTGAATAGCCAGCTGTACGTTTATACTTTTATCACGAAAATTTATTTCGATATACCATTATACAAATCCACAAAATTTCAGCTGCTATTTTGATATTAAATTTTCCTTTATAGACAAATGTGTATGTAATATATATATATATATATATATATATATATATATATATATATATATATATATATATATATGTATATATATATGGGCCAAAATAAAAGGTATTCCTCAGAACAAAACTTTTATTTGTAGAACATGAACTCATTTGATTTTTTTTTATATTTTATAGTACAAGTAACGAGTAGAACATCTGCAAATTTGCCTGTCAAATAGGTGTGAAAATAATTACACTTGAAATAAATAATGTATATTATTTTAAAAAGGAAAAAAATATTTTTTGATTAGTGTTTTTTAATCATGATGTAAAAGTTATTTACTACAATTAAAATATGAATATATTAAGAGAAAGTATATGGAAAACAATTTTAAAAATAATTGAAAATTACACACATAAATATCCTTCTATCAAAGTTTCCAAACCGTTCAATTAATTATATGTATCAGAATACATAGTATTTAATATTAACATTTTGATACATTTTTCGTCTGCTAAGGGGAGAACTAATATATTTGTGAAAATGAATTTATTATAATAAAAATATTCATTTATGCTACTGTGCCAAACTCTTATTATGTATAAAACAGTTACACATGACACAAACGTGATTAAATATTCTCGTTGTATATTAATATCTTAGTTTTTTCGTTATTTATAATATTTCCCTTTTAATTTATGATTATTTACACAATAACTCTATATACCATTTTTACTATTTAACTCGAATCACCTTAATCATTATTTCTTTTACTGTTTGTCTAAACAGTTAATTTATATATAAATTTAATAATTCGGTGTGATGTAATAATATTTACCTTTTTTTTTGAACAAAAAAAATTTATTGAAACATGAATAATAAATGATAGGAAGTTTAATAAAATGGTAATTATTTTAATTCATAAATCACTCAGTACTTCTGCATCTTGCATATGGAAGTGTGTATATTATATATATATATATATATATATATATATATATATATATATATATATATATTAAACATTAATTTTTATATTTGTTTAATTTAATTTTAAAAAGGTTGCTTATAAACGAAGTTTCTCATCTATAAACACTGTTTGTTGAACAGAATAATATTCGTTACTCTATTTCGTTTTCCGCAAAGTTTGACATTCGTTCCGAATTTTTTCAAGTTTAAATGATTTATTTGTTGATATTTGAAAGTTTCCTCTTCATAACTTCCAGAGAAGTTATTTTATTTAAATATTACTAATTGTATACTTTCAAAAGGTATTTTTTTCATTTATCAGCAATTATCTCCTATATTCATTTTTTATTGTTGAAATTGTTTCTTCAGCAGATTTTAATAGTAGAAAAAATATTAAATTTTCTGTACAATTGTCTTATTTGTAAAAAAGGTATTCTTCAGTTATATATATATATATATATATATATATATATATATATATATATATATATATATATATATATAGTGATTTGCCTTATAAGGAGACTCACTAAAAAGTTTTTGACCTTAATGTACATAATTGTCAATAAGTTTATGTTTACTCGTATATTCTTCTATTTTATCCGTGATTACTCGAAATACTATCAGTTGAGTTAGTTATTGTCTTGGAATTGGGGATTAAATTACGAGACGTGATTTTAAGTGAACTTAAAGTTTATTAAAATATAAAAATATACAGACAAATAATATATATATATATATATATATATATATATATATATATATATAATACAGGGCACGAACAAGTGGCTTGGTGAGATCCTTTATCTATGACATCATTCAACAACCATACCCTTCGTTATTTGACTTTGCTTATTATTTGTTATTACCATTGATTTTGTGCACATCGATCTTTTACATCAATATTTTTCACAGTTATTTAACTTAATTCTTGTACAAATAAATTATCAACTGACTTTGTCCAGAGTAAATACCAAGCAGAGCTGATAGAAAATTTAATTCAATTTTAGAACCAATGTCTTATATTTCTTTTATTACCATGTCATACATAAACCAATATTTTGAGAACCTTTTTCAAGTTATTTTATTAATACTGCAATATACTGTGTGCATGTACAGGCTGTGGCCCGAAAAAAAACAACGGAATTTAAACAATTAATATTTTTTTTCTTGTTTTATAATGTTTTCATCTTTTTTATTTCGTAAAATATAATATAATGATGAGGATTTTTACTGATTACAGATGAAAAGTGAAATCACAATGTCGAGCTTTTTCGTAGACATTTTCCACCACTTCTCTCATAAAGTTCAAATTTCTTCTCGTATATCGGTTCTTTAACTGCAGGATCGTTTTTGGCTTATTAACGTATACACGTTCTTTTAAGTAGCCCCAAAGAAAAAAGTCTGTCTGATGGTCCTGTTCGAACATTAAAATAACTATATGCTCGCTACGTCAAAATAATTAAACGCTGATTTTCAAACCAAAATTCAATTATTTTGGTACGTTGTATATATATATATATATATATATATATATATATATATATATATATATATATAACCTTATATTTCAAACAAATAAATCCATTTATATTAACAAATAACCTCAAAATAAAAATATGAACTGTAATATTGCATATATATTTAAATTTTATTTTTACCTGAGATTGCTATTTCCGGTATGTCCATTAACATTGTACTAGATTTCTCAGAAATTTAGATATTGAGTAGAATAGTTTCTTACCACAATGTCAATGTTTTATGTTTTTATTTTACAGTCATCACAGTACGTTCAGCCTTTACATGTGAATATTTTTAAACATATATTTTTATTCTATTTATAAATATTGTCTCAAATAAATATCTGACTTAAAAAAAATATTCATCAATTTTTAATGTCACGTATTATAAAATAAGCGTTATCTGGTAAATATATTGCAATGAAATTAATGGAAAATATTGAGACTGGACCTCTAAATATTAATTGTAATGAATACTATATTTATAACGAAAGTGATTACATTGAAATACAGTTGAAAATTTCCGCTATAAATTTTTAAAGATAGTGTTTTCGTATTCAGTTAAATACTATAAATTGTAAACTGTTTATTTACCCAATTATTTTATATTAATCATAACAAAATTATACTTTAAATTTATTATTTTGTCTTTTTATATAATACTAAATTTTGATTTAAAATAAAAACTGCATCTTTTTTAAAATAATAAAGCTGTTATTATTTTAAAAAAGAATAACCGACTGGAACCGACTTCAAAATTTATTATAATTGATTACAATTTTGTAATTTTTAACTATTTATAACAGTATTAGTAATTACAAAATAGTAAATATATTTTTTTCATTTAAAATAACATTTCTATTTAAAATGACGTGAATGAACAGTAAATATAAACAAATTCCATTTTATTTATAAAGTCGTGTAAAATTTTATTATAGTAAGTATTTTGATTTCGGTAGTAATTTTGTTTTAGTTTTATGTTAATTTTAACAGGAACTAGTCATTTTTATAGTTAAAAGTTGGCACACACGTACATAGTAGCATGTGAGTAAATGTAAAATACACTTATTATAAACGGATGGACGTTTTTTTTAACGAATAACAGTGTAACTGAAAGGGGAGAGTGGTCATGCGGGTGGTGTAGGTAACTGACCCCTGTCGTAGAATAAATTATACATAATAATATATTAATAAAAATGTTGTTTATTTCATGGTGAATGTATTTCCTGCTGAAAGCATTTTTAAATTAGTGTCACTATAAATATTTTCTAAATGAAATATCGTTGTCAAGTTATAATCGCAAATGCATTTCAGTATATTTAATATTTTTAATAATCCACTTCCACAAATCTATCTTTTTATTATATTATAATTTTATACAGCATTAATAATTTCAGAATTTTAATCGTTTAATTCCTCACATTTTCTTTAAAAAAATGTAAACGCTTCCAATATTTAATCTTTTACTAAAATCAAGCAGATTTCCATATCATTTTTTTGGTTATATTTAGATCTAATATTTTTCTATTTAAAAAAAATCTTAATTACGAAATCCATAAAATATATTTCGAAGATTTTTAACATTTTTTGTAATGTTATTGTATAAATTATTCCAAATACATTTAAATATTTCCTGCAGGTATTACATTTTTCGGTTAAATAACAATAATCCAGAAATGTAAATAAACTATTTAATGAACAAACATAAATACCATTTGTTACATTCTCAACGTTCCAAACACCATCCTACATCACTAATCATGCATGTTTTAATACATACATTTTATGTGTACATGTACATGTATATTCGTATGTATGTAGTATTAATATTAGACGAAGTAGAGAGTAACATACGTATCCAAATGTTTCAATGTCATAACTATTACAATTTTATTTTTTGTTTATCTGGTCTTAGCTTATCAAATAATTTGACATAAGTTCATATCTTACGACGCGCATCGCCTTTTATTAAAGAAGACATTTCTACTATTTTATATATTTCAACTATTTTCTTATATAGTTTATTTGCAAGAAAAAAAAATTTAGATTTGAATAAGTAAATGTTATTTTCATTAATTTCGAAAAACAATTGTAACGTTATTTAATTTCATCGTTAACTAATATTTGTTTATAGTTATATTGAAATATAATTAATTTTAGAAAGGCTGATATTAAACTTTTTAACATTTTTCCTCATTTTTAAGTACTATTATTTGTATTATACAATAACTGAATAGATGTAAATACATTTCAGTGGGCAAATCAAAAATTATACAATTAAAGATATAAACAATCGGGATTAGCATTAATTTATTAATGAAAATCAACGTATATGTGTTTGTATCAGCCTGTTTCTCATTGTGTACTAATTTTGAAAATATGTTTTAAAAAGGTATTGCACGAGATTTTGAAAGTTGTTCAGCTGAAACGATTAACATAACAGTCGATTTTAAAATTATCATTACATTATAATTTATTCAACATTTGAAATAAATGCAACAAATGATTTATTTACATATTGTAACGAGGGAGAGGCGATTGTCACAGATATTGTGTAAGATCAGACTGATCAGAATTCAAAAACTGTTAACTAAATAATACATATATAGAAAATGAACGATTATGAATGCATATATGACGGTTGCGTAAAACCCGTGTGGCACAAATCTGCCCTGGATCACAACAATAGCCAGATCCAGAGCTTTCTCTGTTCGCATTGTTATCAGTAAAAAAATGTATTTATGAACGTACTACTTTCACTTACTATTGTCACATAATTTTAAATTATAATAATTTGAATAAACTGTTACGTGTGCTGTTGTTACTCACTTTCGTATGTTTGCTGCTTATGATTATGTTTTGATGACATCTATATTAAATTTCACTTTTGAAATGAAGAAAACAGTATAGGGAAGTCATTTGTAATTTTAAATGTTTTTTTTCCGAACGTTCTTCGCAATACATTTATTCAAATGGTTTGTCGACAAGAATACTCGAATAGAGATTAAAAACATATGTTTGAAATTTTCGTGTCAAACGCGATTCATCAATTTGAAACATTTTCATCTATAATCGATTGATCTTGCAACATAATTTACTAATAACATTTGGTTTACGTGTATTTACGTATTAATATATAAACAAACACACTATTAACAAAAATATGTATTAAAAATCGTATACTCCAAAGACCATGAAGTAGTATATGTTCAAAAATGAAAAAGCGTTATCATATTTATCAAAAAAATTGAAACAATGAGAATTCTGATTGAAACTGTTTTCGTTCATTTAGACAAATAAAGTTATGGTATAATGCTTAAAACCTATATAAGAGAATTGTTTCCATCGATTCAGTTTTCATATTTGCATGTCAGTGACAGATACTATTGAATTATTGTTGTAATATGTATAAGAAATAAACAAATGCACTAATAGTTATGTTTAAATAGTATGAACAATTTGAACTTTCCTGATATATATATATATATATATATATATATATATATATATATATATATATATATATAAATTAAGGTGAAACCGCTTATGGAATTTTTAAACCACTCTAAGTTTAAGAAAATTTTACCGTGGTTTTTTAAAAAAAAAACATTTTATTAAAAATAGCTGCATGTGTGACCGCAAAATCATGAGAACCCGGGAAAAACTAATTTACATTTATATAACAGTCTTACGTGTAAAATAATCATCGACAGAAATAAACAATGCAAGTAAAACAAACATGCTCAATGCCGTGTTGCAACGAACAATGTGTATAACAATAATTAATTGTAGACGAATACGTAAACCGACAATACGACAAGACATTATTATTCTCTCGACCTTCGCTACTGAAATAAAACCGCGCCGCGGCATGTCACTGCAGAGCCATCTGTCTTGCGAAAGTGTAATTATAAACGCGTCGAACAAAACACAAACGATTATAAATGGCGATCGACCTTGAACGAGTGCGTTTCCACGGCGGTGAAAGTGTTAACAGTCTGTGACGTTTTCATACATGTTTAATGACCGACCAACGGTCACTCGTGTCTACATCAGTGACTTTGGCCTTTTGGCCAATCGTCTAAAATTAAATTTTAATTATTTGACATTGGCAGATGTATGTATGATATTCGCAAGTTCACACGGCCGTTCGCGTTGTTCTTCATCGCATTCGTTAATTTTCAACGTGTTGTTTGCGTACCCGACCGACACTCGATATCACTTCTCATCGTCCATAAAAGATATATATATATATATATATATATATATTTGTCGTTTGACATTCGATAATTTTACACTACACTTTCTGTACGCAACTGGCATTGGATTTTTTCGGTATGTGTTTCCTTGTGCAAGCAAAATCACATTTACAAGGAAGCAATTAAAAAATGTCAATGCTACAATACAAAGAGTATATTCAAATACGCTTATTTAATTTTAACTTGCTGTTGTACCTGGATTATATGATTTCGTGTCTTTTTTTATATTCACTTTTTTACTTTCTATTAATATGATAATCTTTTATCTCACTATGCCTTTTAAATGAATATTGATAGAGGAATTGATAGAAGATATTTCATGAGGCTTTTGTCAATAGAAGTCGTTTAAAAAGACTTGTATACATGTTTTATTTTATGTTTATATGATTATCCAGGTGCGTGGTAAGTTTTTTTTACAATGTTAAAACAACTATTTTAAAAATCCTATCGCCATTTTATTTCATTTAATAAACAACAATAAATGTGTTTAAAACACGCGAAATTTCCACAATTTCTTTCAAAATCCAAATTTGGTTTATTTTTCTACTTTTAAGATAAACAGTAGTTTAAAAATTTTATAAGTAACTTGTATTTTTCTCAGAAAAATACGAACCGATTAGTCAAATCAGAATATATTACATTTATTTTTTATTTAACATTATCAGTTGAGTATTTCCTTATTTAGTATTTTTAAACTGCACGAATTTGTTAAAAATAAGAAAAAAAATGTTACCAAAGTGAAATTCTACTAGTAATTATATGGGTGACACTCTGTTTCATTTTTCATGTATTTCCATTGATTTTTTCTTCGATGTGTTTTATGAACCACTCCTGCTAAAAAGTTTACTTTTTCTTTTCATACATTTGCAGATATATTTACAAGAAATTAGTGTCTTGTTATCGAAACGGTTTCTCTTAAGCTAGTTTTAAAATTAAATAGTAAATTCTAGGGACATTTTTACATTTGCATTGGATTTTATTAGAAAATGTACTAAATTCATGTACATAAAGTAAATAAATATTCATTCCTAAGCTTTTCGTCTCATAAATCATGTTGCAAAATAAATAAGAAAATATGTATTTGTTACTATAGTTCTTAAGTATCTTTTTAAATAGTAAATGTACGAGTAAATAATAAAACTGCTATTCATTTTATCTTTACAATAAACAAATCAATTTTTTGGTAAAAAAATTATCACATCTACACAAAACCATTCTGTTGACTCTACTCAAACTCCCTTTATCATTTAATTTGAATGTTTCGTCGCTTCGTTGTTAAATGAAGCTAGTACTACATCCAATAGACAGTCACTATGAACTCTCTAAACCCTCATTTCATACCCCATTCATCCCGAGCACTCCAATCATGGTAACTGCATAAAGTTATAAAATAAAACGGAATGCTTATGTAACATAAATATCGATAATTCTGTCTAACTCGTATAGATGACACTTTCTAGTGCACTGTTCCTATGTTGGTAGCTCCATCGATCGATATTCCGACGCGTTACGGGTTCTACCCCGTCTGCTACTAGGGGTAATCATCCCTTGTAGTTTTACACACACACATACACACACACACACACATATATATATATATATATATATACACATACACATCCGTACATACACATATACTCCTCATGTATAAAATGTAATACATGATAGTAAAAATTTGAATACAGTTTTTCAAAAAGTAAATATTTCGATCATCTGTATCACCACTGTCATTTTCAAATCCATGTATAATTTCCGTTAAAAAATAGTACACATATGGAAAAGTTGGATTCAAAATAATTGTTAAAATGAGAATCGTTCTTTCTCTATAAAGGGTTTTAATCATCATTTTTAGATAATTTCTTTAAAGGAGATTGAATTAAGTATCTTGTTCAAACTTGCTATTTATAAATTTCGATAGAATAATTTTAATGTAAAAAACAACTTCATAAATATTATTTATTTTTAGAAAAAGAATTCTGCACATACTTAATTTTTACAAAGTCTAATCAAAGAATGTTATACGGAAAAGTAATGATTGAATGAATACTTTCATTTATATGTTTCACAAATATTCTTATGAACGATTTGTATTTTTAAAGACAAAATTAATTAACAAACGTTTATTATATCATAGGATTAACCTTGATAACAAATGTGTTTTAATTTATGACTTCATTATATATTAGCTCATACTTTTTAGCAGAGATAAATACTCAAAATAATGTTTCTTATAAATATTTAATAAAACTTTCAAAAGATAAGAAAATATCAAACTTACATTTTTATTATATTTGTATTTTCTTTCTAAAATATGTATTTAACAAAGTTGGTCCTTTTTAAAATATATATGTAACAAAAAAACAAATAGTATTATAGAAAATAACGTGCTATACCAGCATAATTATTGAAAGAGACTCGTCTTTTTCTTATCGTCAAGTATTAATCACATCGGTGTATTTCTTTTGAGTTCTCTGAGCTACATCAAGCCTACAGGAATTCGTCATGGGCCACATATAAAATTTGACTTATTAATATATTATCCATAATAAAACTGTATTTAGTTTTTTAATTAAATAATATTTATTAGAAATAGTTAGAAACAACAAAATTAATGAAATACTATTGAACTTGTTTTGGTGAAACCACTGAAATTTTCAAGATACTCGTCAGTAATTTTGGTTCTTATTTTACTTATCGTTCATTCCTCAGTTATGCAGTTTCACCGTGCAATCTCCGTCGCTTATACATTTTAAGCAACGGAGATGAGATGACACAAGTACATATACATATTAACAAAATAATACGGTTACACCTGCGGGCCGCATCAACAGACGATGTGAGCCGCAAAAAAAACTACTTAAATACATTTTTCAAACAAAATTCGAACTTTGGTCGCATGTCATAGGTTCGCCATCCCTACTCTAAACTATGGCTATGAACTGTGATGAAATATCGATTTACGAAGGTTATTGACCACTTTTGCAGTTGTTAATTCTTGTTGTTTATTTTGGATTTTTACGCGAAACCCAGTAATTGAGAAAATTGTCCCATTCTTCGCTTTAGATTATAATAGAAAAGTAGGAGTTGATTTGGAATCTGTGATCTCTAATTTATTTATTCATTTCTTGTACATTTATTTTTTGTACATATTTATGAGACCGTAATATGTAATTTACAACATTTTTTTACAGATACAAAAGCAGTGGCGGCGCACGCGGCTCAGTAGTGCGCGGCTCGTGCAGCCGTGGCGGCGCAGGGGCGGCGGCGGCGGGGGGCGAGGGCGTCGCTCGTGGGGTTGGCGGCGGGACGACGCGGACTCTGACGCCCGCCGAGCTCGTCGAATTTTGTGAGCTGCGGCGTTCATCATATAAGGGCGGCGTGCTGCCTTCGCACAAAGTGGCGCGTGCGCGGCCTGCGCACCGGGGCATGAGCATGGGCCAAAAAATATCGGGCGGAGTGAAGGGAGCGGCACGTGATGCGCCCGCGCCCTACAAGCCGGTCGTACCGCGTGAACTTGCGCAAGAATTCGCGCGGCCCGCGCGTTTAGACATGCTGCTAGATATGCCTCCAGCGCTGCGTGAAACGCAGCTAAAACACTCTTGGAATGGTGAAGACCGTTCCCTCAATATCTTCGTCAAAGATGATGATAAGTTGACGTTCCATAGACACCCAGTTGCGCAGTCGACAGACTGTATCCGTGGCAAAACAGGTTACACGAAAGGTCTCCACGCGTGGGAGGTCTGTTGGTCTACCCGCCAACGAGGCACACACGCTGTCGTCGGTGTCGCGACGGCAGAAGCACCCTTACATAGCGTCGGATATCAGAGCCTAGTCGGCGCATCCGACCAGTCGTGGGGATGGGATCTCGGCCGTAATAAGCTTTATCACGATTCAAAGAATGCGGCGGGAGTAACGTACCCGGCGCTGCTCAAACCAGACGAAACGTTCGTTGTTCCTGACAAGTTCCTCGTCGTACTGGATATGGACGATGGCACGCTAAGTTTCGTTGTTGATGGCCAGTATCTTGGTGTAGCATTTCGTGGTCTTAAAGGCAGAAAATTGTATCCAATCGTTAGTGCCGTTTGGGGTCATTGTGAAATCACAATGAAATATATAGGTGGTCTAGATCGTAAGTACATGTCTACAAATTTACGTCCATTTTATTTAACATGTTGATCAAATATTTTTTTTTAAAAAAAGCAACTTATTACACGTTTAGATTCTCAATACAAGAAATATTTAAAATACAAGTAGTTTTCATTGTTAAGATTTGCAACGATTCTTTTTAACTATATGACCTGTTTTGTTTTTTAGCCGAACCTCTTCCGTTAATGGACCTTTGCCGTCGAATTATTCGACAACGTATTGGAAAACAGAATTTAGAAGACCGAATCGCAGATTTAGCTTTACCACAAGCAATGAAGACGTATCTGCTTTATCGTGACCGCAGATAATATCTCGAAATGACAGACAGTTGGTTTGCTCGTGGCATGCAGTAGTCGCGGACAGATGCACATCGAAAAAATCACCGCCCGACATGAAAACCGACAAACTGAATTTCCCACCCGACCGGATAGTATTTTCGCAAATGAACGATTGGATATTTGATGTGAACTTTATGTGAACGATTAATGCGTCAAGCGAGTACTACGAATAATTTTAAATTTGTGGGTGTCGTGTTGTTGGTTACTTAGCGGTGTCTGATACAAAACATTTTCTAATAAAAGTGTCGTTTATTTTATTTTCGTTTTGTTTTTACAAAGGTACATTTTGTGTTACTTTTTCAAAAAATCACGGACAATGCAAAGAAACGTTAGTGTTTATTCATAAAGCAATCAAGACTGCGGGATGAGTGTAGAACAAAAAAGAAACAAAATGAAACGTACGAAGATGTTAAATACCGTGTGTAAATTTTATATAACCTGAAAATCGAACATACATTTGCATGTATATGTATGTACACGTGTGTGTGGATGCGTATGCACATGTGTGCATGTGTGTGTGTGTGTATGTATATATAATGTTGTGTGTGTATGACTGTGTGTATGTGTACGATACATATGTATACATATATGTATATAAACATTTCTTGTGGCATGCATCTTTATAAAGTTAGCCACGGTTTGTTTTGATCTCCATTATTAGGCAGAAAAATTGGCTATATAATTATTTAAGGAAAAAAGCACTACATATTTCTTATGCAAATAAATGCCATAATTAATTAAACAAAAAAATGCAAGTGTTAGTATGTACATATTGTAATACAAGGACTGTAGTTAATGTAACCTTACAAAGCAAAATACTTCCATATTATTTTTATTCGTATTATAAACAAATGTTTCACCAAATTGGTTGAAATAAAAGAATGTAGAATTTGAAACATACAAAAGCATTTTTAACTCTTTGCAGTCCAATCAAACTGAACGAAGTAAAGTGTTTTATTCACTTTATATATTCCTAATTGGTTTGTGTTGTATATGTCGACTGAACATTTTTAATAATACTCAGCATATGATTGAAATTGACTGAAACTGTTATCATTTGTAATAGTTATTTTTTTATCTGTTTACTATATATGATGAGAAAATACTCTACTCGAATAGATGTGTTCAGTTAAACAAATTGGTTTTCAAGAATTTTATTAAAGGGGCTACAAAGAGTTAGTCACGAAATCACTGAAACTAATAAATTCACAGACTACGGTTTAAGCCAAAATTATATAATTAAAGAAAATGTTTAAAAATGCTATTATTATGATTATAATTATTATTATTATTACATGTCAAATAATATAAACAAATGTGGTTGGCACCGAAGGCATCGGGGTAATATAGTTAGCTTTTTAATTAAAGATCAGGTTGATCACAATTTTAAATGATAAACTTTTAATTAATTTTATTAGTTGTATGTGAATTATTATAAATCTGTATGTTTTCGATTTTTAGTCGATAGTTTCAGCAGCTGTTTTCACAGTCGCCAACCACACGCAAGGCCAGAAGAAACAAAATACACCAATAATTAATTGCTATTATTAAAGTATGATTATTTTTTTTAGTCTTTAATCGTGCAGTGAATGAGATTAAATGGCATGGCTGCATCTTGTTTATTATTTGTTGTAAATATTTTTTTCTTTGTATGCCTGTACGAAGGGTCATGCCACTAGCTTAATTTTTCTGTGTGCAAGAAGGAAATGTGTAAATGTAAATGTTTTGAGACGTAATGTTTTATTTTCAAAATTTTTTTTAGAAAAGACTAGTATGAATTTCATTATCGTAGTAATGATCGAAAAGTCGATCCAAAAAAAAATGTTCTGAGATGTATGTGTTTTTATTAAAAATTAAATTATTCGATTCGGTAATGATGAAAAAAATTCGATGTTTGTATGTGCGTGTGGAAAGTTTAGTGAATTTTTGTGTTTCTATTTTTAATAGTCGGTTATGGAAGAGGATTCTCATTTGTACGCTCTTTTTTTCCTTCTAGAATACGTATTATAATTTGGTTTCCACGAATTGTTTATATGAAAAGTTTCTCGTCTAACCCATTGGCTTTCATAACGTACATGAGTAATTTTTATTGATTTCAATTAATATCAGTTTTAAATATTTTCAGTAGAAAAGTAAATTGAAAAAACAACTGTCCATGATCTTGCTTTTACAAACGTTTT
The DNA here is from genome assembly GCA_034766995.1 of Acanthacorydalis orientalis. Taxonomy (NCBI): domain Eukaryota; kingdom Metazoa; phylum Arthropoda; class Insecta; order Megaloptera; family Corydalidae; genus Acanthacorydalis; species Acanthacorydalis orientalis. The sequence continues at coordinate 33,275,399 of CM068317.1, forward strand.
GTATGTATTAAAATGAAAAATAAAATGTATTATTAAACTCGTACAATTATAAAAAAATATAAACATTAATATTTTTAGGAACGATTATATTATTCTGCTTTTCACTATAATAAAAAAATATTACCATTGTATACAAGTACATTGTTACACATTTTTGAGTTATGCTACTAATAATATTGTATCTTTATCTTCTAAATTTACGATTGTGTAAATATTTTAATATCGATTCTACATAACTGAATATATTTTTTTGCTTTATTATAAAAAAAAATATTTTAACATTGCTATTAAAATTAAAAATACTAATCACTGTAATATTATATATCTAATTATATGTAACTACAGTTATGAATAATAGCACAAGTACATTTTAATAGTAAATGGAGGAGGACATATGAATTTATAGAATTCATAAATCAAAATGCATTTATCATGTAATTACTGCATATTGATATAAATCTTTCTTGATTATATTTATAATAATCATTTATAATTATTTAAATAATTTGTCGTTATATTTGTGTATTAATGACATTACGATGATAATTTTCATGTCACTAGCAATTTTTTATCCAAAACAAAAACTGTATTTCTATCTCAAAAAATGCAATTATTTGATATGTATTTGAGCAACTGTTAAAGAAACAATTATATTGCGGTTATTTTTTTCATGAAAATAATAATAAAGCCAGTGGGTTTTTAATAGTTTTCTTCTTAATTTTAATCAAATATTTTTATTCAAATCATTATTTTTTAAAGATAAATTGAATTCATAAAATTATCGTCTTCCTAAATCCAAAATCGAACGAACGTAAATTGTCTTCTATTTGTTTAAGAAAAAAATTCTTCCAAAAGAGAGCGTGCATAATTTTAAGTATAAAAAATGAAGTCTGCTCGATTTACATTTTACGTCGCTGCCAAAAACAGTTCGAAAAATTCTAAGAAAAACAACCGAAATTCGTTACAAATAACTTTAACAAGATCTGACTTACAGTGTAGCATGTCAGAAATATATTTTTTTAATTTCTTCGATAACATCGGTTAGAACAAACCGATCCAAAAATAGCACTGCTTCGCAATAAAAAAAATACGTATAAATATATAAATTTTTGTTAACTGGAAACGTGTTAAAAAATTTTGTTTATGTACAAAACTTGAACGTATTATAAATTTTAAAATTCAACTTTTATAAGTTGTGAAGTAAATTTTATCACTGTCATGCTACATTATTCAATAATATAATGGGAAGAAACAGCCTGGACTACTTGTTTTTAAGTTTTTTAATTTCATATTTTTTATTTGATTTACTCATTTTTTTTAGTATTTAAGATTTGTTTATTAATGATGGAGCAACAGCTTACTGTGAAATATAGTTCAGGCTCATGTTTATCAAATATGAATTAATTAATGTGTGTAGACCTAATATACTATTGTAATTTAAAAAAAGAGAATTTAAAAATGTTTCTTAGTTTTATTTTTCAACCAGATCATGCTATCCTTGTATTTATTTATTACAGATAGAAAATTAATAAAAGTCAGTGATGTTTTAATGAAGTCGAACAATATTATATTTTTCTTAAAAACAGCATTGTATTGTTAAATTGTTTAGTTATGTCTTTGCTGTGTTAATAAATAATAATTGTTTTTGTAATTCTTGAATAATTTATTGTTATTGAATTTAAATGTACTCAAATAATTGTATAGTGAATCAATAGGGAAAAAAAAACGAAATTATTATACTAAAAAAATATCCTTAGAATACATTTTATTCAGCAAAATCCATTTATATAAAATACTAGTTCACTAGAAGTTTATTGTTTATTTTTGTACAAAACTACAATAGTTATAGATATACATATAACAGTGTTGTTCAAAGGGTTTTGAACAATGTATAAATAATTCTGTAATTGTTGCATACAGCTGTTTAATAGACAAACACATTTATATTACCTAAAATTAATAATCACATTTGTTTCATTATTCATGTAACAAATTCACAATAAATAAGAAATATTAATGAACTCATTAATAATGTATATATTATTTCAGTATTATTCCAATAGATATTTTTAATATGTGAAATTATATGAAATTAATAACACCTATTGAAAGTAAATTTCTAGTAATAAAACTCAAATGAATGGTGTAAATGAGAGCAAATTATATAGAGTTCAATAATAATTTGTTTCTTATATGTACGTACGTATATATATATATATATATATATATATATATATATATATATATATATAAAATTAAAACCTGACTAATAATTTTAATTACATAACTAATTGTCTAATAAGGGGAGAATACGACCTCGGAACTAAGTTTGGAACTAAACTTCGTGTAGCGGTAAAGCATTCTAAAGGTATTGATATAGCAACATAGTAGCTTACACTATCCTGTTATTTTCGAGAAAAAATGCCCCCAAAGTTTCTGCATGTTGTAGGAGACATATTTTTTTCAATTCTCAACTAACTCGATAGCTTCGCGGTAAGGTGCACGTGGTACATATCCGAGTGGTCAAATTCCACACTCGGTAAATTCCGTTTTGCTTTTTCTTTACCTGAATAATTATTTAAAGCTTTTAATGCATTTTATTAAAAAAAATATTTAAATAAAGATAAAATAACATTTTTCTGCAATATTTTTTCAAAAAATGCTCTTTAAATTTTTACAATTTTCAGAAAATAATTTTTTCATAATTTTTTTTTTTTTTTTGATTGTTTTGCATACATATTTTTATATTAAAGTGTTCATGTGGTATAATGCACGGAATATTGTATATAGAGAAAGGTATAAAATTCTTTCATGGATACATCACGTGATCTCACTTTAGCATAATTTAATCATAGACCACGTGAATATTTTAATATACAAATGTTTGCAAAATAATGCAAAAAATGAAAAAAAATCCTGAAAAAATCATTTTCTGAAATAAAATTGTAAAAATTTATAAAAGAACATTTTCCGAATGAAAATTGCAAGAAAATGTTATTTCATCTTCATTTAAATAATTTTTTTTAATAAAATGCATGAATTGCATAAAATAATTATTCAAATTAAGAAAAAAAACTGCATCGGTCGAACGAGACTCGAACCTGACACGTCAGACCGCTTGAAGCCAACCCGCTACCGTCTAATTATCAAACTAGTCGACAACGAGTAAAAATTTCTGATAAGCCTGATGCAGGAACTTTAAAGCCTTTTTTTTCGAAAATGGTTGGATAGTGCAAGCTAGTACGTTACTATATGAATACTTTTGGGGTACCCTACCATTATACTAAGTTTGGTCCCAAACTCAATTTCCGAGGCCGTATCCTCCCCTTGTAAGTAAAATATTTTATTTGACAGCGTGCGTTCGTAAAAATTTAAATAATATTTTATCTAGACAATAGTTGTATAAATAAAACTTATTATTAGTAAAACTTAATTATATTAGTAAAACTTAAACAATATTTTTTGATACATTAAACTAGTTAAATTAATTAATTCATACCAAACCTTCAAATTTTTCAAATTATATAAATAGGTTATAATTCGGATTTAACTTCAACGAACATCGTTTTGACTCGGAATATCTATCGTATTATATTATTACATAAGTGATTCTTGAACACAAATAAAATGTAATATAACAATTTTTGTTCAGGTATATTTAGTAGTGCTTGTGTTCGGGTCAATGTACAAGTTTCATCACTAAACGAATGTAAGTGTATTTAATAATTTATTCTTATATATATATATATATATATATATATATATATATATATATATATATATATATATATATAAACTTTTCATTTGTTTTATAAAATTGATATATGATGTTGTTTCTAATCATTTAATGTATGGTTATTTTTCTGCATGTTATATGTCAGTAATTGATTTAAAATATTTAAACCTTACAGTTTTATATAATATAATAGTTATTTGATTTTAATTTATTTGTTTATTTTTTCTTATTCATGGATATAAAATATATAAACGTCAATTTGATGAAAAATTCAATATTAAAATAAATGTGAATATCGAATAAAATATATTTAAAAACTCCAATACCTTCTATTTAATTTGTATAGTTACAGTTGGTCATTTTTATTGCTTCAGAATATTATATAGAGACTCCAACTTCTAACCAGCCTCTAAAATTCGGAGTATACAAATATTTTATTTCGTCGAGGCTAGATTTAAATAATAAAAATACATCTTGTCTCTGTACAGTTTCAAGTTTGGATCATCTATTATAATAGATAGTATTCCATAATTTGTGTGAGTAGCCGTATTCGAATCTGACAGAAAGTTGATGTATGCCTAGTTTGTCTGATATTATTTCTCTTCAGATCAGTTTCTTACAATTGACCGTTTCCAGTACTTGAGCCATTTTAAATAGGTAGCTCGTGGTTATGTTGACGTGATTTTTCATTTTGTTAGTGTTATTGAAAAAGTCTTCAACTTAGCTTACTTTGTACAGTAACTAGTCGCAGTAAATTACAACAAGCATACTAATCTGATAGGATACAATCCCAAGAATATTATTTTTTAAATCGCAAATTGACTCGTTAATTTTAAATATGGTGAATAAAACAATTTATATTTATTTATTCACTAGCAACGCACAAAGAAATACAATATTATGTTTATAAAAAAACACTAGCCTTAAAATACACCAATAAAAAATATTCAATTTTAATAAATAAACTTAACAAAGGTTTTTAAAAGTTCTTTTATAAAATAATTCTGATAGTTCTGAAGTATAAAATATATTAAACTGAAATGTAACAACTACCCCATAATTATATACAACTCTATGTTAAAAAGTAAATACTGTTGTCTTGCAGAGTTAAACCGATACAGAATTCTAACACCGTAAAAGTTGTATTGTCAAAAAAATATTTTTAATATATATTTAAAATGTTTCTCGTTTAAAATTGAGACTAAAATATATATTGATTATATTTTTATATTCGATTCGAATGCGTTAATATCTATCACTATTAATATAGTTTCGATTTGTATTGTTACGAATATAAAACAATAATTTATTATTAGATAAAGATCTAGCACAATTCTAAAATTTTCTGTGAACATGTATTTAATTTTTTAAATTGCTCCATCTAGGAATGATTTTGTTTAAAAGTATAATGTAGATAATAGAGAGAACTGAATAAATTTATTTCAATCGAAATCGCATTAAAATTGAATGTCTTGAAGGACAAATACAATTTCGAATTTCACGTTAGCATAGATGAAGTTCATATGCTCTGTGATATACACTGTGACGATAATTTCATCGATCTTGATTCGAATGGTTAACATGATATTGTACAGCGAACGCCGATCATGAAGACTGGACTGAATAAAATCAAGCACCAACCATATCTGCAAAATGTATCATATAAACCTATGATTATAATACACTAAAATCGAAAGTGCGCACTTAAAAGCTCAGTTCGATTAAAACGTATTTACCCAATACACAATTGATTTGATTTTTGAATAAGAAAAGAAAACCATTCGTAAAATTATAGCAAATACTATAAAATATTATTTTATACTACTAAATAAAATAGTATTTAAAGTGTTTTCAAATATATATATATATATATATATATATATATATATATGTAGATGAATTTCAATTAAAAATAATCTGTTTCTATATTTGGAGATTTTGGATAATTTTTACTTTTTTATATTGTATAGAATTTATATTCTCGACATTGTTTTGTCAATGCGATATTGCGTTTATAGATTAATATGCTGAATCGTTTTTTTTATGAAAAGATGAACTTTTAGATAATTTACAAATATCCGTTTACAGAAAACCTTTTCAATTTTCATTCAGTTTTTCAAAAATATTTTTTATTATTTTCTATATAGATATGGCATGAACGATTTGAATTATTAAAATAAGTTTTTGGTATTTTAAACTAAAACATGTTAATTTGCTAACAACTCTCTATCAACAATTGCTGTTCTATCTACTATCAAAAAACGTCCAAGAGAAACATTGATATCGATATCTAATCAGATTTATTGCCAATATTTGTTAAAACATTAATTATCCCACTTTCAATATGTGTTTCGAGCACATATCTGGTGCATCTGAAATATTCCGAATCAGTTCGTACGTTGTTCTAAAATTTTTCATTAGATGTTGAAACAATCTTTCATAGGCCACAGCGGGCTTCTTCAGTTAAGATTAAGGCTTGTCTAAAGTGCTCACGAATCCATCTTCTTTGTAACATTTTGACACAATTTTGTGACAGTTCATTTTCATATACAAGGAAAAGACAAATTATCTCATCTACGACTCCTGTCATTAGCAGAGAATATATATGTTCGTTTATTTACGGTTTTATCTTTATAAAAATATGTTATATCCTTTAATCTATAGTTATAACTACCAGAAAAAAATAATGGATCAATGATAATAGATTAACAGCTTATATCAAACGAGACTAACAGTACATGTGCTTTATATACTTCTATTCTATTATTACAATAGGTTATCATAATTATCTACAAATTTATAAAAATACTTCTATTTATTTAAAATTCCTCTAAACTATAAACAAAGACATTTTATAAAACGAATGAAGTTCGACACTTGTAAAAAATGTTTCGCCATTATCTTACAATAAACATTGAATACAGAGTATTCAGATAACAATTCAGAATTTAATAAAATGTTGATATGCGTATGTACAATAAATATTATAATTAATTGATTCCATTGCTTTATGTTTTGAAACTCTAATGTGATTTTTTTTTATTTTCTTAACCAGAATAAATGTTGTGATAATGTCTATTGAAGTACTTATCCGATCAGAATTAGATATTATTCCCTGTGTACCTGCTGTTCATTATTCTACATGACTCATGTAGGTTACCTGCAAGTTTCTTTTTTCTTTTTCCAGTTTCAATTTACCTCATCCTCAGGTATATCTTGAACTTTTGTAGTCATGAATTCAAGATCTATCTGTAGATGATGTAAATCGAAACTGACTGGAAAAAAGAAATACGCAGATAACCTGCAGAACTTGTTGAATAAGAATTAGAACTGTTTAAAATGTAACTTTATTAAAAAAATATTTTTAGAAAGATTATATAAAAATTTAAGACATATTATACATTGTATAGTGCATTATATGTTTACAAAAAAAAGTTTAATATAAATATGTATATATATATATATATTAAAATAGCAACATTTTTTTCATTAAAATCATTCAATAATTATTTTTTATATATCAGCAACCATTCTCTATTATTTACAAGAGACAACGAGCAATTTTAACATTATCATATTGTATGTCAACAAGTTTACTTTAGTGAATAGGAACTACATTCGTTGATTAATTAATTCAAGTTCATCATTTAAAATTAATTAACGCTATTTCTACTCACATAATGTCATATTCATTAACGAAAATTCAATAAAATCTTGTTAAATGCCACAAAACCTCAATCAAGACTTTCACTAATGGTTTTAGAAGTTTTGTTGTTTATGACCTTTCTGTATTTTGCGTATTCGCGGTTAATGTTCATAAAACTTCACATCTTGTACACATATCAATAAACATATTGATTTAATCATATTGTAAATTATTTATAATATCATGATAATAACTTAATAAAAATATATAATTGTCAACATTTTTATATAGTTTTGTTTGAAAAATATTTAATTTTGTTTTAATTATTTTACATCGTAGATTAGTAGATTTATTTATTTATAAAGGGTAGATAAATAGATTCTGTATTCAAGTTTCAACTTCAAAGCATAGCATATTACGTACCAAAAATAAATTAATTTATGTATTTAAAGTAAAAAAAAAATGACATTAATAGTAATTAATCATAGATAAATCATTATTTTCATCATTATCATTTATTCATCCAGTACTTAACTTTGGTCTTTAGCATTTTATATATACATACATACATATATATATATATATATATATATATATATATATATATAATTTATTTTATATATTCTTTTTTATTATTATTTCCTAAACAAATATCAATTCGAATGGCTAATATGCACTATTCAGGCATTATTCATAGCTTTCGTTTTAGTAGTGATATTAATTGATCGTTTGCCTCTACATGTATAAATGATTTTTTTTTGATTTTCATGTCATTATCGTCAGACATATTTTAAATCTGCTTAGTTTTTTAATCAATTTTACTTTTTGTATCATAGGCAAAGATTAACTACAAAATAATTATAATATATGTATATATATATATATATATATATATATATATATATATATATATATAGATGTATACATTTATATATATATATATATATATTAATGGCTTTTCTATAAATCAAATAAATTGTTCAAATAGTACCAAAGCCTTGGACGAAATCATAGAACTCTCAGGTGATTTACCAATACTTAATAAATTCGTTTTAAGATCTACAATATCTAAAATTTTAAATATATATGTACATCATTTACTTTATATATTTGTGTTTAATTTCCAAATTTTAACAAATTATAGACTTGTAATGAATGGCCAAACATGCGCACACACACAGTCAGAGAAAGAGACATATATATATATATATATATATATATATATATATATATATATATATAATGAGGTATGTATCTATGTAGATAACTAACTGAAAAATTAAGATATTTTATTTTTCAAAATATTTACCAAGTTAGATTCGAACATGGAATATACTTACTTATAGTTCTTTTATTATTATTTTTAAATAATTATACGTATGTGTGTGTATTTATGCGTGTATGCATGCATGTGTGTATGGTTGTATAATATTATTAAAATAATGACTTAATAAAAGAATTTTAGGCAAGTACATAGGATGTTCAAATCTAATTTGTTAAATATTGAATTTTTCAATTAAAATACATTTTTCTTTAACTTATTTTATTGATATCTGATCGATTCAATCTTTTCATCAGTATCAACTGAAAGTCACAAAAAAAATTTGTGAAGGTTTTACTGTCACGCTTTAAGAACTGGAAGAAATAATGAACCTAAAATCTTTATCGCCTGAAAAACAATCAGCGTGAAGTCTTAAAAATAATAAGACACATGTGCAAATCTTTAAAACATGTATAAGGAATTATGTAGAATTATAATTATTTTATACTAGAGTAAGTTAATTATTTTCGATTATATAATTTTTAATATTGCGTTTCACTCATCTTTAATATGAGTTCATATATTTTATATTTATATTTAAAATCATTTATCATCGTTTATATATGAAATACATCATTTTTCGTGCCAATATTTGCTTTCTAGAAACGGGTGTTGATAAATATTATTTCAATAAGTGTCGAATCCTGAGATAATATCTTTTTCTTGTTTGTCTTGGTATTTTCTTCGAATATTCGTCTATGCAAATAAAAACTACAAATATACATGTATTTACTGCTGTCATTATAATAAGGTTTACATAAAAGGAGAACATATAGAAATAGCAATATCAAACCGAGCTCAAGATTTTAAAATTACAGACACACACACACACAAAACCATGACCCACCATCCAGCATACATATTCGAAGAATCCCGCTTCTAGTGACGCCAGAAACTCACCCTCTTGTAACTCCTCTGCTCGAATTTTGTATCGACCGATCTCCTTTTGCAACGCACGTAGCTTATTTGTAGAAAATGTTCGGTTACGTGAATAATATTCAAGTCTATTTCTTTATATGATGAACGTTGTATATGTATTAAAAGAAAGACACCGCTTCGACTAAAAGTAAATAAATTAAAAGATATATTAACAAATTTATTATAATTATTTTTTAATTTTTATAAAATATTGGTACGATTAATTTCAAATAGAAACATTCATATAGAAAAAAAAATGTATTGAATAAATCATTTTCTAATAAAAAAAGATGTGTATATATATATATGTATATATATATATATATATATATATATATATATATATATATATATATATATATATATCGGCTATTGGTAAAAGAAATCTATAATTTTCCATTTGCAATACTACATCAAAATATAAGTCTGCAAATTAAAATACGATTCATTATTGATTTATAATTTTTGAAATTTTCAATTTGAATTGAAAAAATAATTTAATTCAATAGTAAATACTAATTTCACAGAAAAAGTACTGATGTATAATATAACAGTAAGGTATACACTTCAACAAAGATAAATGACTCACTCATTTTTAATCTCTGTAATAGATTTCGTATCAATAGAAAGATATTGCACTCTTTTATATTAAATAAATTATAATGTTATTTATTATAATAACTTATTCTTTTTCTTGCTTATTATATCCCAACCAGGTATTATAAGACAGGTAAAATTATTTTTCTCGTGTAGTATATTTGTGTTAAATTTTGATAGTTTAACATTTGCAGTCATTTCGATCGGTGATCTTCGAAAAAATCATTTCTTTTATATACTTTGATAATAAAATTGATATGTTTTAGATGTAAATTAATAATAATAATAATAATTTGAGATGTAACTAATTAGTGCTATCAACAATTATATTTACATGTAATTCATCAATAAAAGAAGCAAAAAATAAACGTGATTAATATATGGTTTAATGAACTGATCCGTGATTAAAAATGTAAATAAACGAATGTTTAATGTTTGTTTTTTTTTTGATTTACAATACAATTAATGAAAATAATATTAGATGATGTAATATCGTTTTAATTAATAAATAAAATAGATTGTTGATAATATATTGTGTTTATTGATACAAATAAATTTCATCAAAATAACTAAATAATACAAAAGAATTTAAAATTTTACACTGGATGCGGTTTTTATAAAATAATAAAAAGCGATCTGAATAAATAATAAAGTAATTGTTATTGAAACAAGAAAACTTCAGTGACACCAGTGTTCTATTATCCTGAATTCACAATAAGGGGTGTGTATAATATACCGGGGGTAGATCTGAAGGGGGGATGTAGAGTTGCCCGGACGACGTCTCGACGCCGGCGCCGTGTCGTCTCGCCCCTCGCAACCCCCTGTAGTGTGAACGTCATTCGAGTACGCGGTCGCGGATCGAACTTTGCTCCTAAGGGTTGGAAACGCGAACGAACGTTGCATACCGCCACCCTTAAATTGGTAAACGTATACCGTGAGCACACGTCTACTTCGATTTATTTTTTTATTTCTCGCGAAATTATTATTGAATCTAGTCGCTTTCTGTGCAGCGATTAGAGGATACGCTTCGAAACATTTTGTATTATTTCAATTCTCTAAACCTGAAAAATATTTTTTATAGAAAACAACAATTTTTTTCAAGTAATTATCGTAGTGTGTGGCGCGACGTGTAGTGACGTAAGAGACAGTGTCGCCATTTATGGCGTAGGGGTTGAACAGTGAACTATCCTCTGATTATTATAGGATGTTTTTGTGCAGATGAAAATTGTTTTCATCAATTCAAATTACAAGTAACTCGCGAACGCTGATATTTGTTAACTTATTGTGATTATGTCTATAATTTTACTACTTCAATTATTATAGCATCAAATTGAAAATAAATAAATGTGAATATTGTGTACGCAATATACTGTGTTTATATAATGAAATAGGTCATTTCGGAAAATCTATATTAATTTTATATACCATCTTTGTTTCTCCTTGATTTAATTTCGTTATTCATATTACTGAATACATTTATTATTTTCTTTTTAAAACAATAATAGATTAACTATAAAATACCTCTAATCTTTAATCTAATTTTTATAACAATAATTGTATTCCTGTGCTAAATTATTATTACCTAAATCATAATATTAAATATTACTTTAAGATCAAAAATAAATATATTTTTTTATTATTTGTAAAAACGTCTATAAAAAACAAATCGTATTTAATTTAAACATTCAGTATAAAACTTGAAAGTAAGTACTCTAAAACTATTCAAATTAAACATTAAAATTGAATACGGCAGTGCTTTCGTTATTGATATTTCGTATAAAATGTTTTCAATTGTTTTCGAATAAAAAAATAAACGATTTTAATTATTGTTTAATTATTGTTATCCGATGAATTTATCTTACAGTTAGTTAAAGGTTTTTACATTGAATTATAATCTTTACGTGTTACATTTTATGTTAATCACATTCAGTATTACTAGAACAAATCATGAGATAAAAAAAAATCTTAGACGTAGTTAAAATCGAAAAGTAATGCTTACAGGTATATGAATTGATCTTAACGTTTTCAAAATAATATATATTTCTAACTATTTTTTAAAAGATACGTGAAAAACGCATGGACGAATGTATTGATTATATTGATTAAGAACTAAAATAAATATTTTTAATATTAATTATTTATTAACATAAATATAGATAAAATTAAAATAAAAAAAAATTGAAATGATACTTAGGTTATTTACATTTATTAAAAATTAAATAAAGCGTAATTGAGTATAAAATATACGTATACATATAATAAAATTGCCTTTCAAAAGCGTCATTCTACAATGAGCAACAAACAAACAGTGCATTGACTGACACAACCCAAACAAAACGTGTCCCGCGCGGCCATTTTGTCAGAACGTCAAAACAATACAAAATGGGTACTGTGTTAAGTTTCAGTCCGCGTGAGCGTCGGCCCGTGTACTCGACAGCGAATTCCAGTGGTGATTTCGCATTAAATAATTTTTCATACGAACAGCTGAACAATGCGAAAAATCGAGAAAATAAACCGGTGGTATCGGCGAACGCCACAGGAGCCGCAGTATCTAACAACAATCTCGGCCTGAACAACAACGACAGTGCAAGAATTATATCTGAAAAGAATGCGCTCGAGAAGAGCTTAAAAAAGCATTCGCTGTTCATTAACGCTCTCTCGTGGAAACGTTTTTCAACAGCGAACAACAACAAGAAGAAACAGCAACAGCAGCAGCAGCTCGATTGCAAAAACAAGAACGCGGCGGCCGTGTTCCGACCTCCACTTGTAGATAACATCCATCCACTTGTCGATAAGAATAAGAATGTTCAAGTACAACAGACTAAGGTTTCGGCGAATAAAGGCGTCGGCACCACGACACTCGCATTAGACGTTGTGAGAGCCAATTCTAATGTGTCGTCACACGCTTGCGAGAACCCTAGAGCGTGCGAGAAACCGGTACAAAAACCGATCATCACACAACAGACCGTAGCGCCTTCAGGAGGCAGTAATGGAACCGTAGCGGCTCCTAGGAAAACTGTGATTCAGGCATCAACAAGCGAACTACTCAAGTGCCTCGGCATGTATTTACATGCCAAGTGCTATCGTCTTCATGATTTTCAGGCCGGAGATGCTGTCATGTGGCTACGCACTGTCGACCGCAGCTTATTGTTACAAGGATGGCAGGTGAGGATAACACTTGAAATAGGTCGGATGTCGTTTTTAACCTTCATTAATTTGATGACGTCATTAACAATATTAAGTTATCCAGCTGTTAGTTGCATATATTGAAATATAAATTTGACATGAATATAAATTGTCTTTATATATAAACAATTATATTTAAAACAGTCATATCTAAATAATGGATGTGACGAATCGATATTGTGGTAAACTGAAGTCAAGATATATAGATTTATTAGATTTTTAATACAAAACTATTTCGACAAACTTCGAATAAATGATAATCTTGACATCTTATAATCTCGGTCGTTTATTAAAAAAATTATTTAAATTTTACTAGTAAAAAGAATAACTACAAAAAATAAAAAAAAATATTTTACTTTTTTTACAATTAATCCTCGAGGCAAATTATTGCACAAACACGTTTGAGAATAAATATTAAATACTATTTCATTTTATATATACTAAAAAGGTCCTTTTTTAAAAACAAATATTGGAATAGATGAAACGATTTTTTTCAAATACAACGTCCACATGTATCCATTTCTTTAAAAGTGATATTATTTGTAATACAAAATTATAGTCGAATATCTAGTATAAACAACCGGCAACTAATATAAATTAAAATCAAAATTTACACAATATATTATTTTTATTTAAAGTACGTTTATCTCAATTAATTAATGATCGGTTTATAAACAATTCCTATTTATTGATTTAATTTATTATGAAATTAATTAACATATTTTCTTTCCTTTTTATTAAAAAAATAATAACTTTTTTTTTACCAAACTATATATGACTAACATACATGATGTTATTACATATTTAACATATTATTTCATATTTACTATAAAGTATTCTTGAATTTAGGGGTCATTTATTTTATATAAACACGCACACATTAGTAGTATTTGTAATTTTCATTGTGGTTGATAAGTAATTATTACCATGAATACATTGTCTCCCAACAACATGGAATGCTTTTACATATATGCATGTGTCTATATACAACACATATATACATACATACATACATACATACATATATATATATATACATATATACATACATATATACATATATATATATATATATATATATATATATATATATATATATATATATATGTATATATAAAATTCAAGTAAAAATAATGAATCGATTTAATTTCAATTCAATATAATCACATTTGTGAGTTGTGTTTTTCCATTTAGTAACATAAACACATCAAAAACTTAATGATCTAATTACAATTATACAAAATTGATCCAATATCAAAAAAAATGTTACCAACATTTTTAATATGAGCTATTTGTTTTAAAGAGAAATAAATTTATGTTGGTAATAATAATATAAATCTCTCCCGTTTTCTCTCTACCTACTGATTATATATATATATATATATATATATATATATATATATATATATACATATATATATATATATATATATATATATATATATATATATATATATATATGTGTGTGTGTGTGTGAGTGTGTGCTTGTGTTTTTTTGATGACTTTCGCGTTTGTGTATCACTTGATTTTCTGTTTGGGTATTTATTGGCATTTGTGTCATCTTTAGGTAGATTTTAGATAACTCCAGTTTTCTAAAATATATCGAAGATCACGCATGTGTCTTAACTATTAGTGAAGAGCAGAAACTGAAGTAATCTAAAAGGAGAAAACCCGTTAAGAAAAAGCAATAACGGGATCACAGGTATAAAAAGAAATATATATATAATGTATATGTCAATTGATGACTGTAAATGTATTCCTTACAATTAGGTGGAAAACAATTATCTGATTGAAATATAATTAAAAGTCACTAAAAAATATTTTTTAGCATTGAGATTAAAGTATTCATTGTTCGTATTATTTATTGGTTAGCTTAGATTAAGAAAAATATGACTATCTCAGAAATTATCTTGTTTAGACTATTAAAATTAAATTTCAGAAAAATAAACATATCAGACAGAAATTAATTCATTGCTCACTGTCTTGTTCATATAGCCAATGAATATATGATTTATTTCGCTTTTCATCTTTTTCATGTCAATTTTTCAGTACTTTTTGTCTTAGCACTTTTTATTTTTTTGAATTTAATATTTTCACCGGCTTCCTGCATTTGTAAACATCATTTATATCATAATTTCTTAAGCAGGGGTACAATATACTCTTTCTAACGATACAAAACACTCTATTTTTCATACTCTGTCATCGAAAACAAGTACTTCAACATATTGTAATAAAAGATGTATGGAGAAGATATTTCTAAAATCAAAGCAATGTCATATGTAGAAAAGCTTACAAGCTAATTTTTTTTAAATTCGAATATATTTTATTATAAAATTTATTTCCGATATTGGTATATTTTTAATAATTTCTCAATAATTCCACTTTCAAAGTGTGTATATATATATATATATATATATATATATATATATATATATATATATATATATTAGGTGTAAAAAAATAATTCGGTGCTTTTAAATTCAATCAATCATAACACTTTTTTTAAAATATTTCCTACCGTTTTAGGAATTTGAAATGTCAATCTTAACATTTGTAAAACACTATATATCTTGGCCAAGTAGTTGGCACAACCTCACACAACAGTAGTGAACACGATGGCGTCCGAAAAGTAACATATTCGGCATCGTATACTTTTTATATTCCATTTTAAAAAAAATGCTGACGAAGCCGAAGGAATGATTTGTGAGAATGTGTTGTGACGAATAATAGATGCAAAAAATTCTTAAACAGATTAGAGATCCGAAAATGCATTAGGACTTCATTGGCTCGAGGCCGCCATCTTTTTTCGATAAGAGGTTATTCAGTTACTCGACAGATGGAGTAAAGTTAAATAAAAGAATGGAGGATTGAAATGTATGCCATTTTTTCATTCATTTTTTCATTTTCTATAAAAATGTACCGAATTAATTTGTACATTTAATATATATATATATATATATATATATATATATATATATATATATATATATATGTATATATATATATATATATGATTTATTTATCTAAAAAGTAATTTCAGTTTTAAAAATTAATGAGAGCAACTAGAAACTTCTATAATTTAAATTTATGAACATCTATATATAGATGGAAATAAAAATTAGATTTTTAAATCTTTCGGTCTAAGCACGAAAATTTAAAATAATTTTGTCTGTATATGCTTATAAATTTTCTCGAATTAAAGATGAGGTAATTTACATATTCAAAATAAAATCACCAGTAATTTGTATATAAATTAGAATCCTTGGATATATATATATATGTGTGTGTGTGTGTGTGTGTATAAATATGTTGATTAATTTTATAAATTCATTTCATTATTAGAGAGTCTAAACTGTAATTGAATATGAAAGTGAATAGATATTTCAATGCCAATGCAATTAATGTTTTTATACTTTATATTATTAAAAATTCGATTAAAATTACACAACACATTTGTTTTTATTAGATTCGGTACGCGTGAAATAAATTAAATCATATGTATTTTCCCATCCATTTTAGTGCGGACTTTAAATATTTTTAATTATTTAAGAATGTATCCAACTAACCTACACTGAAAGTTCCCCAAATCCATATCATCATTAAATTCGAATGGAATTAATTAAACGACATAACTAATGGAATTGATTAAACTGCAAGTATTATATATTGCGTAGTCAATGTTGACCTCTATTTTCTAGCGAGGAAGCTAAATTTAAACGCAGCATAATGCCTACGGTATTGATTGAATTTTTCTCCGATATGACATAATTTTAAACGAAATACAAAAAAAAATGTTTAAGTCAATATTCGTTGTAATTACATTGATACCACTTTTTTTTTATCGAAAATTGTACTTAAAAGCTCATAAACATTGTTATCTTTGTAAACGTTTGGTTAATGTAATATTTTGTAAATTAAAAATGGTAATGTTCATGATGCTAAATATAGATTTATTTTTAAAAAAATTGCGAATTCAGTGCGTTTATATGGATATTTCGTAATATATTTGTGCAGCGAGAGATAAATGAAAAATATATTCACCACCTTTTTTTTTAAAAAAAAACACACACTTGTCAAGTAATTTTAACGATTATAATATAGAAAATGAAAAGATTTTATTCATATTTTTAATTATTCAAATATTTCATTACATCTTTCATGTCATCTTTGTTAAACAATTTCTTGTGCGTTTCTTTCATTTAATAACAATTCCATATTTCATTCTTCAACAGATTCTGTTTAGCTTCATCGTCATAAGATAAAAGCAATTTTATTTTATATTACTTTTAAAATTATTCTTTATTTTTTCATATTATACATATATATATATATATATATATATATATATATATATATATATATATATATATATATATATATTTGAAAACCTCTGAACAATGCGATACCTTGTTTTAATATAAATGAAACGATTAAAAGTGTGTTATCGACTTAATTAAGCGAAACCTTTTACCTCTACATGTTGTCATTTATTTCTATCTTACTATTTAACTAATCCCATATAATAAATATTTCAAATTCATTGATCCACTCGTATCGAATATTTTTAAATTTCACGTTTCTATTTTTGGTATAACAATTATTCTACTATTTTATATAACGCGTTATTTTAAATTTCCGAACCGATTTTGATTTATCAACAATCATAATTTATTTTCATTTCCTACAACTTCCCTTAAAATGTTGAGCAGTGTCCATGCAAGGCATAAGTAATTTAAAAGCTCCACATAACACCGACTGTGATTGATGAGTTCACAAGAAAGGTCAGCACGAAAGAATAAAACATGTTTAAAAAGATGTGCTCTAAAATCCAAAAATATCGTGGAAGTAAAAAAAAAATAATCTAAAAATAAAGATATGTGATAATAATCCGTTTTGTGTTTAGCTTGTTTTAATGTATAATTGATATATATTATTCTTGCAAATCATAATATTTTTTCTATGTTCTTAATCAATATATTTGACGCTTTTATATATTTATTTAAAATCAAACAATAAATTTAATTTAATTTTAGGTATCATAAACATGTCGTTTATCGTAAATGTATTACCATTTTTCTTAGAATTTATGTTGCAAAAAGGGAATTAAGATTATTTATTAATCCAATTAATAATTTTCAATTTTATGAAAAAAATATTATTTTCTGAATATCATAACACAACAATTTTATAATGAAAAAAATATTTGAAATATGGTATTTGATTAAAAAATATTTAAAAACTTAATTTAATAAATATGTAAATATACGTTTTTATATATTTATTTAAAATTAAACAATACATTTTTTTATATATATTAAATTGTTTGTCTGTGCGTTACATTTTTCGAAATTAACTTATTGAAAATGTTATGATTCTGATTATTTTCAGTTTCATAAAAATATTTTCATGTGTCACAAAGGAGACGTTTTTAGCCTGTCAATTAAAAAAAATACAAAAACACTTAGGTAGGGTTTTATTTTTTAATTATTATATCTACTATTGGCTGTGCCTAATATTAAAATATTATTTTTTTAAATGAGATGAAATACTATTTCAGACTTTTTGATAATAATAAGTGAATCAATCTAATTGCTGTTTTAAGTTAACAATTTTATTAAAAATGACAAATTTATTAACACATATGCGCAATGAAAAAGTAAGTTTGGTTTCTATTAAATATTTGCTATACTCTTCTCCCATTTCCTTTAATTTAACTTTTATCAAGTCTTTATTTTTCGCATTGACTCTATTCTCTTAAAATGTAAAGTATATCAATATAAATTCAAAATTTATGGTCTAGAGAACTTTAATGTATTTATATTAATTCTCGTGCAAATAAGATTTTAAAGTTAAAGAGATAAGTTTCCAGTTTGATCAAGCTTGATTTTACCAAGAAATTATGTGCTGAGATAAAAACTTATGAATATTTAATCTTATTAAACAGAGACTATATTTAACAGTGCATGAAAATAAAATTGAATTTCAAAGTAGTTAATCTGAATCTAAATAAACTTGTCAACTTGTTAATATGTATATTTTTTATATAGTTTTCCAGTAAGGAAAAACTTTTTTAATCATTAGCATATTGGGTTCTAAATTGTTTTCGTCGGCAAAAATATTCTTTTTTTCCTGGCTATCATAATTTTATAGCTATGAAAATCAATAACATAAAATTGTACTTTATTTTTTTATTTGAAAAAAATAATTTATTAATTTTCTGTTTTTAATTTTTAATCTGATATTAAGTATTATTCTAGAGACGTCTACTGAATAAAAAAGAACTTCTGTGAGAATTAAATGGGAAAATATGGCTAAAATTCTCTATCAAAGATTACAATGCTCATGATATACACGTACAAATCAACTTGGGTAAGAAGAAGCTGCTCGTATCAGAACTGGGCACGTCTGACAAAGTGGTTAAATTGAAAAAATAGATAATATACTTTTATGACTTTATTTGAATATATGATTTTACAAATTGACGTTTTCAATTAGTAATATCAATGTTTATCACGATAAATTTTTTACAATGTAGCTAAATTCATTTCTAAGCATGAATTTTTAACTTTTTTACCAATCATGTTTTTTTTCTAATCAAAAATTTTACACAATTAATTATCGATCATTTTTGATTAAAACTTACAAGAAATTCAATAAGGATCATCATTTTCAAAGCGTTAAGTTATTTTTCTGTCTTAGTGCTCAGAGGATGATGGTATTATCATCGAAATATGCATTTTTTTTTGTGATTTGTAGAGGAAATATTTTCTAATAGTCATTTGGGAAATCAAAAAATATAATTTATCACTGTTGTTAAATTCATGTTCAGAAATTAATTAATATTTCACTACAAAATTTGCTTTACTCAAAGACTATTTATATATTTTATTATTATTTATTAATTCTATTTATTATTTTTTTCTATCATAATCTAAGCTTTAAATATATGTTGAAGTTATGTCCTTTATATATATATATATATATATATATATATATAAAGAACATAACTATATATATATATATACATATTTATATATATATATATATATATATAATACAGACAATAATCAAATATTCAACATTTTAATAGAAGCTATAGAGGAAATATTTTGTAATAGTCATTTGGAAAATCAAAAATTATAAATTGTCACTGTAGTTAAATTCATGTTCAGAAATTAATTAATATTTCACTACAAAATTTTCTTTACTCAAAGACTATTTATATATTTTATTATTATTTATTAATTCCATTTATTCTTTTTTTTCTATCATAATCTAAGCTTTGAATATATTTTGAAGTTATGTCCTTTATGTATATATATATATATATAATACAGATAATAATCAAATATTTAACATTTTAATAGATCCTTTTTAAAATGTGTGGCCTATAAATTCATTTTCGAAAGAAAAATATTATTATTTTTATACTTAATACAAAATAGAGGTATTTTTATTTGATAGTTGTTTAGAGATTATTTTTACTTTTCTAAATTTTCCGAATAGTTTATCTAATGGAATATTTATTTCATATAAGAAATGCACTCCCCATCGGAATTTATATATCATTTAAATTATACTCAATATAAATTTCCTCTCTTCAAACATTTATAAGGTTTTTATTCCATCTGAATTTCGTAGTACACAGTGCAATATATTTCAGACACCTAAAATCCATCTTCCGTCAGTTTATTTATGATAAGAAACATCCACTGTCGGTATACAATCCCTCTTTTTCTATTAGAAGCGCACCACGTACACTTTCAGTGTTTATCTATTTACGTTTCATTCGTGAATTTTTCAGAACACCTTTTCGTTTGAATTATTGAGTAGTTTATAAATTACGGATTCCACTACTTGCCTTTTCGTTTGTAAAAAAAACTGGTTTCAAAACGAGCAATTTTTTAAACTTTTCATTCGAAGTGATTGCAATTTTATGTAAAAAAAATATTTAAATGTCTGATATAAATACGTATAAAGATAAATATACAGCTATTTTTAATTAATATTATTTAAAAAAATATCTTTTATTAAATATTAAGACTTTTTCAAGGAAAGCTTGACTTTCACGTACGAATTTTTCACTCAGTCTACGAAACACAGAAAAATCTGTGATGAAAAATGTTCAATAATTGATTATTGATCATTTTTGATTGTTGCTTATACTCATTTCGATGACAATGCTACCGTTTTTGAACATTTTTGATCAGAGTAAGTTTCTTTGTTTGTTTTAATGCAGCCTTTCTTGAAAGGTGCAGTATTTTAGACGGATTAAACAATATAGTTAAATAAATAATTGTAGGCACATTATTTCATTTATAAATTTTAAAAATAAATGCAGCAAAACCTGCTTTCTTGCATTTTTTCTATTTTACTACAAGACATTTATATTGTTGATTCAGCCATTGTAATAGTTTAAAAAAATGGACTTTATACTACTTTTACCTATAAATATACTAAGTTGTTTTATGAAAGATATTTTTTTTTATATATCTCGTTGGTTACTAAATTCTAAGCTATTTCCTACTTTTAATGTTTCTGGTTTAGGCTACATCTCTGATAAATGTCAGCTTGTTTGATTAATCTTATATGAAGAATACTTTTTTGTTAAAATACCTCTAATTAAAGAAATATCGCCCTTGAATATCTTTAATTAAAGAAGTAGTGTTCAAAAAGGCGACATTCTGTAAAAACTCAAAATGGGTATTTATTTTAAAACAATTTATCTCCAGTTTTATGTCTATAAATCATCAATCGCATGAAAAAATGATTGTGTATTGCAAAAAATGAAAATCATCACAAATAGAAGAGAAATAATCTATAATGAACAATCGAAACTTTCTTCACGTTTCAGTGAACTTTATTAATCATTAATCGAAATTCATTAATCGCGATTCATTATATTTGTGGTACATTAGGTTTGGTTGTCATTATTTTTTAATATACAATTAAACATTTTTTTTTTTTGAAAACAAACCATATATCAATTTTAAAAAGAATACGTTTATTTTATTAAATATTGTTGTTCGTTTCTTTATTTTATTGATATCATTGGCAACATTTACAATTATTTGATATTAGTGGTTTTGTCAAAAATGATAATTTTGTAAAGTTGTTATTCGAAATTTTCAATGTTTGTAACGCCCTGTTTGTTATTAGTTGGGAAAAACGAGACTATACTGTAGTATGTTTTAATATAATTTATTAAAAATTAATTTAAGAATATATATATATATATATATATATATATATATATATATATGAATGTTCATATGTGTATAAGAAAGAAAGAGAGAGTGTATGTGTGCATAATAAAGAGATCAAAAAATTAATTGATTATATGTTGAAAATAAAATGCTGAGGTTTTATTCAGCAGTAGATCGTTAAAGGCTAAAGATAAAGTCTTTATATATATATATATATATATATATATATATATATATATATATATATATATATATATATATATGTACGTTTGTGTGCGTATGGGTTTTACGCCCACGCTCCTTACTTCATTGTCTCAAACGTTGTAAAAGACTAAGTAATGACTTTTTTTCTCATTTTCTGTTCATTATTGTTTGTTATATCGGATAATTAGGAATTACAGTTTCGATTAAATTTTTTTAATTTGTATTTTTTGGAATCATGTAAACATGTAAGCGCATTAAACAGTGGAAATAATTACGTCCTTATTAAAAATTATATATGTTTGTAAATAAGAACTCGAACATGTACATATTAAGCTATAGTCCAATAACTGTTGGCTACAATGCTACTTTTACAAATATTTTTCATGCATTTTAACAATTAATTTTGTATCTTTTAGTATCCGCAGAATCGTAGTAATAGATTATACAAATAATGAAATATACCAAATTAGATCATGATCAAAAGACGAATAATGAATTGATAAATTCATCCTCATTTTAAAATAGCACCAGAAAAGTGACAAATCTATAAATCGATAAAGTTGATTTTAAACTAAATAATATTTGGAAAAAATAAATATAATACATCAGGCCCGTAGCCAGACCGTCATATTCGTGGAGGCAAGAACAATTTTTGAGGGGACAAGTTTTTGTTATGTTTGAATTGTTGAAGATTAGGGTGGAAACGCGCTCATAGAAACGATTTTTATTCGCGCTTAGAAACGGTTTTGATCATAAAGGTGAATCCAATACGAAGATTCTCCTAATGATTTTCAAATCTCACAAAATCGCAGATTTTATTGGTGGGGGAGGGCAAACAAAGCAACGATCGGGGTAATACTCCACCCCTGGCCTACCCCTGACTACGGGCTTGTAACACATTTATTATATGGACAAAATTAAAAATCTGAATAATAGAAGAAATAAATAAATTATTACAGAGTGATGTTTAACAATTTTTAAAGGTGAAATGTTATTTTGTAGATTTTTCTTACGAAAACAAGCATTTTCAAAACGATTATAATTATAAAAAAATATTATTTTATTATATAATACAATAATTATTAACCGATAATATGTGAAAAAAACTTAATTATTTAAAAGAGAAAACATTAAAAAAATCTAAAAAGATCACAGAACGTATCAAGAAATATTTCACTTATTTAATTTCTTCAAAAGTCATTTAATTTTTTTAACAGTTGTTAACAATTCTTGTTTCACGCCAATTTAAATAACTGAAAAGTTTGCAGGATCGTAAATATACAAAAAAAGTTAAAACGCACAAAAAACTATTTTTATTTCTTTGTTTGCGAATCTTTCGACGCATGTTTTTACACTCCTGTTGTTAGTACTGTTTCCATTTTCAATAAAAAATTCGATTACGAAAAACGATGTCATTTGCTTTTCATACTTAACTTTGCCAGAGACCGTTCTATTCTGGAAATATCCCAGACCAAAGTCATCAGCTGACTTGACAAATTCATCGAAATGGCACATTGTCGAATTAATTGCTATGTACTCAAAATAATTAACGTTCCAGTTTATGCTGTGTTTTTTGGTATGATGACTGTACATGAACATCCACCCGGCTCTTCGTCCGTGTCTATAAATATAGTACGATATTAAATTACTCACAATGTAGTAGAGTGATAACTCTATAAACATTAAAATGTATTGGAGTATTTTGTTACGTTACAAATTATCGATTTCATTTCAATAAAACACTCTACGCAAATGATGTGATGTTGTACGCTCCAACGATTTATCGTGCCTACAAACTGTGTACAAAATCTCACAAATATATTTTTCAGAGTATATAAAAATAACACGGCAGCTTATGTACTTAGGAGAATCAGTTTTTACGCCGTAAAATATCGTATCTAAATATAAGAAAAGATGTTTTTTATCATCATTTTTGACATTGTTATCATATTGAAATCAAATATGATTGTAATTTAAAATACAATTATCTTTAATAGAATACATGATATCTAATAATAATTAATAACGATTGTGAATACACTCGGTTATGACAGTAAACCTATGGCAGATGTTCCAATAAGCAATAAAGTTTTAATATTTCACTAACTGCTCGTTTCTATCTATTCTTTAAAACTGCCATTAATGAATACAACAGTTTCAACATGAGAGTATGCAGCTCATTTTTAACACGAGCAACTTTATGAGACTGATTATTCACTAACTTGATTTTTATAATTTTCTGTTTTAATTTTTAGTACATGTTTTTTTCTTTCCATAAAAAATATTATTATGATTAAATTCATCCCACATTAAAACTCCACAAATGATTTACATATACAAACTAAAGTTATGAATTTTCTTCTTTGTCCTTAACGTTTCCGTTTGAATTCTACCGGACGTTTCAAGTATTTTAGGTTATACATATACATTCTACTCATTTCTAATATTAATTTGTAAATGTAAGATAAAGGAATTCAACGGATGAATGCGAATCTTCAATCATTGCGAGACTGGAAAGAATAGAAAAAATACAGATTTTAAGAATAAAGATGGTTATACAAAATCAGTAGATATGAATCCGGTTTCATTTCAGTTAAGTAACATTTCTGAGTCGTATCTGTTTTTTAGTCACATAACGCAAAAATACTTTAGAAACACACGGTTTTATTTTATTTACATAATATAATCTGAAATATCTATTTGAGAATACAGCATTTTTTTTCATTGAAATCGTTCAGTATGGTATGTTTTCACAATGGAGATCCCATTCTTATCTGCAATACTGAAATTAAGGTTTCACTAAAGGCAAATAAACTGTTTCTTCCACTAATGAATTACAACTCATAATTATTCTTTTTGCTAGATACAGGCCCGTAGTCAAGGGGGTCCACGGAAGACATTTTCCCTCCTGGTTGTTCCGTTTGCTCTCCCTAACAAAATCTTCGATTTTGGGAGATTTGAAAATCGTGGAGAATCTTCGTAATGGGTTTACACTGATGGTTAAAAACGTTTCTACGCGCGAAAAAAAATCGTTTCCATTGACAACCCGGAAATTACAATTATATTAAATTGTTACGTTAAATCGAAAAGAAATTCTTTTTTATTTTAAACACTTGTAATTTGTTTTAACAAATTATTGCGTTTTAATAACTCGACTAATACCATAATATGAATTATGTTTTTTTTTTCAATAATAAATTTTTCCAAAATAGATTTGGTTCTAGGTATGAGGTTAAACAATTTTACCATAAAAAATTTGCCTCCTCTAACATGACGGTCTGGCTACGGACCTGACTTGATAGAGACAAAAATATATAGATAATGATTATTAGATAAATACATTTCTTAGTTGATTTGAATCCAATTTTTTTAATTATTCCAAAATATAATCAACAAATTTTGATTAAAGGTTGATTGATTGATTGTTAAAATATAATTCAAAATAAATAACAACCATACTTATAAAGTATTAACATATAACTGTATCATTTTATTTCATTTTGGACAAGTAAAATAAAACATAGCACATTTTCGTTCTCTAATTTATGTAAATCCAACTGCTGTTTTTGACCTTTGAGCGACAAGTTCAAAGTTATATGACCGTTGTATCAAAGTTGCAGATATTTTCACGCCATTTTTATTTCCTTTTTAGTCCACTGAATACTATATTATATTTACAATTTCCTTATACAATCAGGTCACATTTTTACATTATTTTCTTTCTGCTCTCTTCTTTTAATATGTGTGCCTAAAATATGTATTCATCGTGTAAATAAAATTTAAAACAAATATTTAATATAAACAGTTATATTTGTGGTAAGTTAAATTTTTCTTTACAGTTTACCCGTACTAAATTCCCTACTTTACTGCAAATAAAAAAAAGACTTCTTCACAAATCTATTATTTTTTTATGCAAAATGACTGCCATGAAATAAATTCAAATTTAGCTTCTTATATTTATGCTGAAGCAATCCATTAAAATATGAAGTCTATAATTAATTTGTGATCTAATGAAAACAAGACAAACTCTGCTTACAAGTTAATATACTTTATAAACGTATAATATATATATATATATATATATATATATATATATATATATATAAATCATAATCATGTATTTTTTACTTACAAGTTAATATAATTTATAAATGTATTTTTTTATAAATATATGTTGTTAAAATTTATTCAAATCTATCAATTATACTCAATTTAATGAAATATAATTTTATTATTACTTTAGAATATATTGAAATAATGATAATCTTGCAAAGGTATTTAGAATCAGTATTTTAACACTTTTTTCAATTCATTAAAATTTATTATTTATTTTAATTATAATGATCATTTTGATAATTTGTGTATTAAAAAGAGTAATGTATATACATATATATATATATATATATATATATATGTATATTATATACCGATATAATATATATATATATATATATATATATATATATATTAGAACGATTTTTATAAATGAAAATTTTAAAGCCCATATAAAAATGTAACTGAAACGAAATAGTTTCAAAAAGATCTCTTCTAAACAAACAAACTTTTCACATTGATTATTTTATTGGAAACTACTAAGTTTAATTGAATATCGTACTCGTATCCCTTTATTCGATTTATCACGTAAAACTAATAAAACTTTATTTTATATCAGTTTATTTCGAGTTCTATCTCCTTTATATATAGCACATTCGAAAACACTATTTTTTTCTCTTAGCGCAGAGACTGAAAGATTTCTCTACCAAAATTGTTATACGAGTACAGAAAGATACATTTGACATTTATTCATGGATTAAAAAAATCGATTATTTAAAAATCAATAACTTCATTTATCACTTGCATTTATTATCTTATATGTTATATATGAAAACTCAGTCGATCATTTATCCAGGATTTTAATACATTTTAAAATTACTCAATGCTCTTATATTTTCGATTTTACATTAAAAATTTATACAGTATATTTATTAAAAGGAATCTTTGATATTAATTACTATTATTTGAGTTGATATACTTCTGTTGATGTGATTTAAACAAATGTTTATATTTTTTAAAAAATCCTGCAATTAACCAATTCAGTCCGCACTAGTACTGATAAAAAACTACTGTACAATTCGTTGTAATATTATAAAAAAAGATACCAAAATAATTAATATCAGTCAAAGCCACTTTAAATATATCATCTAAGCATGGTTGTAATTTAAAAAGCTCATTATTCATTATGTCGAACGCATGATATCATGCTTAACGTGCCAACCAAGTTAATTATAGCATCGTTTAATAATTAATAAAGATTTCTTTGAAGATGTCTTAAAGTTATATTATTAAGATAATCCATTCAATATTTTCTTTTATTTTTACTTGAACAATATTTTCTTGCTATGTTAGTATTGATCGATTGTCAGAAATAATGCTTAGTGAAATTATAGTAACGCTGATGTTTTTTCACGAGGGACCAATAATTTCACAAAAAATTAAATGTTTAAATGAATGTTAGGAATGGTAAAAAATATTTTATTTTATTAAATATAATCATTTTTTTATGAAATCGTATAACATTCTTATAAAATATTAAATGTAAAAAATATTCGATTTGGTGTAGAGAAATAAGTATAGAACAAATTTCAAACCAGCATTATTTATTTTTTACAAATACTTATCGAGCTTTTGATTTTTTTTTGATGATTATATCAAGAAACAATGAAATTATATAGAGTATTTTTTTTTAAAAAAATCACTACTATAATTAGAATATCTGAAGTATTACCTTGAATACATTATTATTAAGGATCATTTTTGATTCTTCAAGGTTGACAATGCTTTTGTGAAGGAATATTTATATATTAATCTACAATTTTATTCTCAAAACTAAAAATGATTCGTGTTATCATGTACGATTTATATGTCATTAATATTAATCCTTAACTCGAAATTTATTTTTTTTATTCATTACTTTTTATGCAATAAAAACCAAGAGACATTTTTAAAACTATATCAAAAAGATATTTTTTATAATTTTTCATTTTTTGTGTCGTTTTTAAGCATATTTTTTATATACTAATAATTTATTATTGTAAATAAATAATAATAAAAAATCGCATATGAAACTTTGTCTCTTCTGAATAAATTCTTTAAAATATATATAACGACAAAGTAGAAATTAAAGAATTGGTTGTCAAATATTAGTGCTTACAAGGAAATTTTCATTTTTCTTCGTTAATCAATGGACCGAATTAAGTAGACAAGAATTAAATCAAAAAAATTAGAAAGAAAACCAAACAAAGGGAGTCATAAACATTGTTTCAGATATATTTACTTTTTGATTATACTTTATAAAATACTAATTAAACGACGCACACAATTAAAAATCTACAAAATTATTAAAAAACACGTTTATTTATCAATAATGTTTATTTACTGGCTTTTGACGTCAAGCCAATATTAACTATGCATGCATATACGTATGTAGACAGTGCTTGTTGTGATGACTCATTTCATTCATATTTAAATCGTATCGACTGGAAGAATGAAAAACGACGTTAATCGTTCCTGTTCGCCCAATGTTCTGTTTACATCCTCTTTAAATATACATATGAATTCATTCTTATTTTTCATGTTTAGTATCAATAAAATGAACTCGAGACGTATCGTTCCAATTATAGAGAGTTAATTCTATTAAAGTTCAAGGTAGAAACCATACAAGTGCGTGCATGAGTTAGATTTAGCGTTGAATCACTGTCTGACCAAACAATTAAAAGAAAACAAATGCACCAATTCTGTTTTGTGTTTGATTGGGAAACGTAAATCTATTGAAATCATTTCAGTTTTAATATCATTTTATCCTTGGAACATATATATGTACACACGTGTGTATATATATATATAT
Source organism: Acanthacorydalis orientalis (assembly GCA_034766995.1). NCBI lineage: Eukaryota > Metazoa > Arthropoda > Insecta > Megaloptera > Corydalidae > Acanthacorydalis > Acanthacorydalis orientalis. The sequence continues at coordinate 33,305,117 of CM068317.1, forward strand.
ATATATATATATACATGCATATATTGCGTGAAAGTATATATCTATTTATATATTTGATCGATTTCTGTCGTATATAAATAAATAACATGTGAGTCATCACGCAAATGAAAGTTATATCTTTTTCAAATATTCTAACGTTTAAGTGAATATCATTAAAAGGGTAAATCATAAGGTTGATCTTTTTATTCTTATATGTAGTACTGCATTTATTTATAAGATATACTTATTTATCAGAATATTTTTTCGAAATACTATTATTAAATAACTACCATAATAGTTTATGTAATAGGTATTTTGACACAACTTTGATTTTTTCACTGTGTAGTTTGAACGCTGCCCCAGTAGTTTGATATCACACCGAAAATTTATTTTAAGAATCAAACTACACCGCGCATTGTAATTTTTATTTATTTAATTATTTAATATATTTAATTTAATATTCAATTCTTTTTTTCTTTGTAAATATATATATTATTTGTTTTGCATTTTTATATAATAAAAATGTATAAAAAGGCACAATTGTCCAAAAGGTCTTCGTCCTTTTAGATCGTCTGAGTTTCTGTTTCTCACTATTAATGTCAACACTTATACTATTTTCCAGTAGATATTTGAGAAAAAGTACAAATCGTATTTAAAATCAGTCGTGAATATCTACTTTATAGTATTTATACCGAAACTAGTAGTGGAGAACAAACAGATTATTTAAAAAGGATGAAATAAATCAGGACAAAAATTATTTTTCTTTAATCATTTATTTAAGTAGAGTATATATATATATATATATATATATATATATATAAAATAAACCAACATTATTATGCATGTAAAGTAGAGAATCAATTTCTGTGCAAGAGACAATTTACTGCCACTCGTCCAAAATATGAAATATAATGTGTTATAATAGATTATCAACACTTAAACTTGTAAAGAATACATATGTATTATAATTATTTGTACAGAACTAACTTGTACACTCTCGAAATGTAATATTTGTAGATCTCATATTTTGTTTGAGTAACTGTTAATTAAAGTATAGTTCGAAATTGGTGTTTCTCCTTTATATACACTGTCTGTATGTCTATTTAGAAATTTACTTGAATAAAAATCTACATAAATAATAAAAATAGATATTTTTGTAAATATATCTTTGTTTGTAATTTTAGTTCGACAATAACAGTGAAATTAATAGAAGAAACTATTGCGACTTTATTGTATTTACATGTCATAAAATTGAATTCAGTCTTAGAGTATAATAATTTAGAGACAATGGGCAATGCTCATACTCTTGCTAAATACTATAATTAGGTTAAACTAATTAATATTGTTTAATCTGTCAGTAGATTTATTCGTATTCACATTTTTTTTCTTAAAAAATGGCTAGATCTTGTAATAAATTACTAAAGTACTACTATCTAGTGAGTCCCAGTTGCGGTATTTAGATGAATATTATGGGCATGGACCAATTCTCTTAATAAAAAAGTAACATACATTTTTAAAAATAAATAATTTAAAAATAAACAGTTTTCATTTATTCGAGAGCACTCATTAAATTTTGGAATTTTTATAAAACTTTTCTTATTAAATTGTGTCTAATTATATATAAAATAAATCTTAAAGTGCGCTAAATGAAAAGAAAATATTTTTAACGAATATATGAATATACAATAAAATTATGCGGTCTTAATCTTTTGTCTTCTATATTAGGACGGTAGGAAATTAATTGCGGTTTTTTTTTAATTCTAACATTATCTCTTAACATCATTTTAAAGTACATTTTTCGATCTGTATTTTGATAAAAAAGGCTATGGTTAAATTATTAATATTACTTCAAATTAGGCTATAGAATTGTAGATGTAAAAGAAGCAAATAAGAGTAATTTTTTGTATGAGTTCAAAATGAGTAGTAAAGCAATAGAAACTGGTTGGTTCCAAAAATTTCTTGCAAAGCCTTGAAGATGGAGAAGGTCGCGGATGTCTTTCTTCAGTTCATAACGACTAACTGAAGGCGTTAGTTCAATCAGAACCACGCACAACAATTCTAGAGCTTGCACAAAAATTAGGCTTTACTCATCCAATAGTTCTGGACCACTTAAAACAGCTAGGGAAAAAAAAACAAAAAATACGAAAATATATATGAATTTGAAGGTCATAAGCCGCAATCATTTTTCTATTGACCTAATATTTATTCTTTATATTTCGAAAAAACTTAAAACATTCTAAATAATCATCTTCTGATTTATAAAAAAATTAATACTTAATTCATTTACAGAATTTATTCAAGACTGAATTTACATTAAAAATATTTGTTATGTGACTGATGTTATCAGTTCAAATTCATAATTAATTCATTTATAAAAGGTGTATAATAGCGAAAGGAATTCTATTGGAAAAAAGAGAAACGAAATTCTATGTAAATATTTTTAAATCATTGTGAAATATTAAAAAAAAAACAATTATTAACACCATGCGTTGTGCTCATGAAAAATATAGATTCTTTCACAATACATTAATTATAACTGATGAACAATAAATTGGGTTCATTGATCCGTGAAAATATTTTATTGAAAACACACTAATCCATAAATAAACAATTCGAATGCTTTAAAAACTATATTTGAACAAAAAATAACAATTTAAATATAATTTTATTTTGTATATTTACACACAATATGTTGGATAAATCCCATCATCTCTTGTTTTTTATATTGAAAAAAACTATTTCTCTCCCTCTATTTATTTACCTGTCTTTATATATATATATATATATATATATATGTATTTATGTATAGATATATATATATATATATATACATATATATATATATATGAAGTGTTTTTAATATTTCAATCTAATTTTACACAGTTCATTTTTTTAAAAAATATTTAATATATTTAAATGTGTTCATTCAATTAAAAAACAAGATAACTCATATTAGAGTATAAATTGAGTATATATTAGAGTATATATATATATATATATATATATATATATATATATATATATCAATGTAAAATAATAAGTTGTAAGAAAATCTTGTAGCATATTGAGCAATATAATTTTCTGTTTAGATGAACAAATCATCTAATAAAATTTAATGAACACATCTGAACGTGAATTTATTACTCGCAATTTATAGAAAAATCGATAGCAACAATGTATTTTGATGAAATAAGTTAGATGTAAAAATGTGTTTTTTACGTTTTATCGAGTCATTTTTTCAGCTAGAAATTGTTTGATGATATATAAATTATTTCATATAATTTTGTTTCAACGACCTGATTTTATTTCCATGATAACTAAAGAAATATGTTACTAAGTTTTATCAATATAACTACTATAAAAGAGTTTCTATAATTTTTTAAACAAAAATCATGCTTATAATAACAGTATGAACGTTTTATATGATTTCTCATAACCAAATACTTTTTTAATAGTCCGTAAAGAGTTCCACTAAACAAAATAAAATAAGTTTATATTACTTTTCAGTGTTTAAAAAAATATAATATCGGTTATAAATTTATATTCCATCTTGGTTCACTTCTCAATACTTTTGATAATTTAATTTTTAGCAAGCAATTCACAATTTTAATCCCAAGAATAATACTATTACTAGAAAGCTTCTTAAATATTTCTCATTAAATGAGAATTGTTTCAAAATATTTCCTTGAGCTTAATAATGATCACAAAACTTAGCACTTGTATGAATTCCAGAAAAGTAAACATTTAGATATCATTGAAAACAATGAAGGACTTACTGACAACAAGATGTTAGAATAGATTTTTCTTTGATTTTTTATTGTAAAACGTTTTTTTTTCATTTACCAGATAGTTTCTAACCCAATTTAAACTATCTACAGTTACCACTTGGCGTGCATTTTAGACCGAATGTTTCAAAAAAATATTGCAATATAAAAATGTATTTTTCTAAAATAAATTTAAATGACAATGGAAGTAAAAATATTTAAGTGTTATTATTAGAAACTCTTCTGTTTTTTTTAAGTTAGTGGTTTGAATGTTGATATTTGTTACTTAATGACTTTTTAGCTCATATCACAATGTTTAAAAAGTAACGTAAGACCCAATTAACACTTTCAGTAATTAAAAAAAATTAGTTTACAATCTTGACTTTTATACATAATGAAATATTTTTTGTAATTTTTCAATAATCTAGAGATTTCTATAATATTTTGTTACAATGTAATAATTATATTAAACAGAAGTGGAGCATATCTGATATCTTCATCAGAAAAGGAACGTTAAAATATCTTAAAATAAATAAAAATTCAGATTGAATTATATGAAAATTCAGTATTAATTCAATAATAAAGATTTTCGCATTGTGTTAGCTACCATTTAATCTGTTTTAATTCTGTAATTTTTCATGATTCAAATCGAACATCCTGTTGAAACGCAAGAGGATCTCAATATTTCAATTAAACTACTCGAGCTAATAATAAATTCTTATTATTAAAAACATTATTCTTTCTAAAAATTCTTCTGTTTATAATATATTCATTTTTCTTAAAAAATAATTATGTTAGTACTGATTATCTCTTGCTTATTTCTCAATTAGTTTGTTTATTATGTTATTTTTACTTTATCAAAATATCTTTTTAAATCTTTTAAGATATATATATATATATATATATATATATATATATATATATATATATATATATATATATATGTCTGTATATATATATGTATACACACACACACATATACATATATATATATATATAAAGTGAACAGAAATTTTCCATCTTCATAGTAAACATGCTACGTTCCAAACTGACAAAAAAATGTAACAACCACACAAAAACATCTCGTTATTATTTTATTTTAGAAATAAGACAGACATGTGTTAAATCTTATTCTATGGTTAATATAACTAAACTGAATTTGCCAACTTGGAAATATTTCAGTTTCAGTATCGGAGGCTATATTTCTATTTGTCATCTCGCACATGCCTACCAAACGATTTAACAATACGCTTTAACGAGATTTAGGTATGGTTTATAGCATTGTAAATTAATCAGTGTGCTGTTAACTGTGTACTGTACATTTATTTAGTTGTTAGATAAACTTACTTTACAAATTAACACTTTTGTTATTTAATATCGTTGATGGTTTACACGTTTTTGTATTATCATTCGGGAACAGTGTTTATAATTCGTATTTTCACATCTGATGTGCATAGAATTAAAGACATTTAAAAAATGTATTCTTTTCATCAGTGTTTAAGAATAGGTCATTATTTCTAAAAATATGATTTTAAAGAAAACTTGATTTCTACCTGTATGTGTGTACAGACAGAAATCACGTTTTCTCTAAAATCATATTTTATTTGAATTAGTGACTCGCTTGAACGAATAATAAATAACACATTGTTTTTAAATTAATTGTTACGGATAATAAATAATATATTAGTTTTTGAAACAAAATTCTATACCGCAGGCACACTTATCAACAAACGTTTAAAAAATGAACAATCCTAAAGTAACGTAATAGATATAGAATGATTTCTGGTTAGTTGTGAGACCTTTCCTTACTATTCAGGTACACTGAAGCCTAAAAAGAAAATTTAAACGAACAAACAATAAACATAAATAATAATAACTTAAACAGTTCAGTAAGATGTCAAACTTCTGACCAATATGTTTCATTTTAAATTCGCATTTATCTTTTCTTAATTGAAAATAAGTGTTTTTATCTTTAACGTTCAATGAATTTTGATACTGGCTGCGAACAATATATATATTTTTTTAATTTTTACAACTTTCACTGGAAAATACGTCCTTCGATAAACAAATAACACTAATTTTGTAAACCTATTCTGTTTTAAAGAATTAGATTTTTAACTTTTTTCTTCTAAATTAAATTGAAATTTATGTACATGTTCTAAATTTAAATTACACCACACTGATTTACAGTTTTACAAGCGTTAGTTCAATATAAATACGACCTAGAAAATAATGTTAAGAAAATGTAAAACATGTTTTAATGAATTCATGACACACTAACAGAATAAACTCAAGCAAAATACTTAACCCATTAAGCGCCGCTGTTGCGTACACACAACATTAACTCTGGAGTTTTTTTCTCTGCTAAAAGTCATTTTTTCTCAAAACATTTTTATACAACAATAAACTATGATACAATAGCAATAGAACCGTATTATTAATTTTTTCGATTTTTGCGCAAGTGAGAAAAAAACGGTATAGATGTAGACTTTGCAAGAACCAGACTATATATATATATATATATATATATGTGTGTGTATGTGTGTGTGTGTGTGTATGTGTGTGTGTGTAAAAAGAGCAACGTTTTTCTCGACCCGAGATGTATTAACAACTATTATGGCATTTGATTTGAATTTTAGAAAAATAAATGAATTTAAAAATTAAAGCATACTAGTTTTTATTCACTTCTGAAATATTTTTTTGTTAAATGGTAACATTAGTCGCCACTGTTGCGTACACAAAACATATCACTGTGGAAAACCATTTCTTTTTCTTCTTTCTAACGCTAAATTAATTAGAAGGGACCTACATTCAAACTATGTTAACCGTTTTCGAAAATTCTTATGATTTGAGCAGCAGCGTTTAATGGGTTGACTGAATTATCGCATACAAGATAAACAAACCGATCATTCAGTTTGGAAATAATATTTTATAAGTAATGTTTATCTTTGAGATTTTACACGGATGCTTTAATTGTAGACTTAGTTGTAAAAATATTTCAGAACTATGGTTTTTTCTTATTACGAATACCAAATTTATTCCATAATCTATGTTTATACGAGTATGTAGTTCACATTAATAATATTCTAAGAAAAAACAATACATAAAGTGATTTGACAAATAATAAAGAAAATTATTTATTAAGCTCTATTCTATATTTTTGTGTTGTGCACAAATCCGGAAATCTCTATTGTGTGTTTTTAGTTATTTTTGTTATCTGTAATCTGTATCTTAACTGTCAATCTCATTCGTCGAAAACAATAGATTCGAACGAATGGAAGAGATGATAAATCCTAGTATCCATCCACCTGATTGGAAATTAATCATGAAAGTGTCACGTGACCGACGAACGACGTCAGCCATTTTGATGCGCGTTACGTCACTCATTGCTCGCGCGCACTGTTTTATCGATCGGAATGGCCGTGCGTAAGCTCAAACTGATCGCATCGTTACTCTCTATCCAACGCATATTTACGTCCTTATTCAGCGACTTTCGCACGATTATGAACGATTGTCGACAAATTCGGAAGCGTCGAGTGTGAGAGGGAGAGCAAATCGTGTTAGGGTACCGCGTCCCGACGTGTACGTACGTCCCTACGTGTATTTATTGCTACGTTCGACTGCAGAAATCCAACGTATAGGAAAGCTGGCGAGCTTTTTCCATCAGACGTTCTTTTTATGGCACAACAAAGAAATGAAGAATTGGTATAATCAAGATTTTCTTTTATATTAATTTTATGATTTATCGTCGTGCTATTTTTTCAGTAATTTATGTTTATATTGATTTTTTACTGTTTCCTTTTACATTTACTTTTTTTGAAACTTGCTAGAAACAAACTCGAATAAAAATATCATTTTAGTTATAATTACTTCGTATATAATAAAAAAGCAAACTTTTAAAGTATCATATATTATGAGTACAAAAAACATTGTTTTTTTCCTGTTCTTCATTTATATAATCATTGTAGTAAAAAAAATGTTTTTACATTTATCTGACAGTTTTATGATACTATCATTATATAGATATACAGATTATCGACAAAAATAATTTTTGAATTCCGTTTTCTTACCGTATTGTCATTTAAAATAAATGTTTCTGTTCGAATAATTATATTTGGATCGAAAAAATAAATAAATGAAAGAAAATCAATCAATATTTTGAATGTAAAGCGTCTCAATTTTATCCATTGTGTTTATTTCTACATATGGTCGTTTATTGTCATGTTGAAAAAATCTGATTTCAATTAAGAAGAATGGATAAAATTATGACACTTTACTCTTTTTCTCAGACTATCACAAAAACGGTCTAATTGTTTTTTTTTAAAAAAAAAACAGACTGTTGTTTGACACGGGTCACAGTTTTCATAGTGAACTTTTTTTGGCAATCCTGCCAGACAAATTACAAGACCTTTTTGTTATTACGCTGAGTTTAGAGATTGCAATTGCTATACATTCTTTTTTCAACCGTCTATTTTATTAAATATGCACTTTTTTTACTGTTAGCGATTAGTATAAAAACGTCATTTTTGTTTCGCATAATACCAATTGAACATTCTAACCCTCTAGAGTTTAAGCCCCTCATTTAGCTCGTGTTATATCCGTACTCCATTCTTATAAATCTTACCATTTTTTTCAAAACGTTAATAATATACATTTGACCACAAAAACATTAGCTTTTCTTCCAGTCGATTAATGTTTTTGATGGACTAGCATACATTTCAACTATTAAAAAGTCATGATTTACTTTCGGAACTTTTTCATTTTCAAGTTTATTTCCAAGATCATAATTTATAAACTGAACCCTATTAAAGCGTCTGACATACACGAACATCCAAATAATTGTTATGACTCGCATATTTTTTTTTAAGAGTAATAGCATTTTATCTGTGAAATGCAACCTCATGATTTTTTATTCAATAAAATTGACTTTGAAAAAGCTTTTTCTTCGAAAATACGCTCATCCGATGCTGGTGGGCCAAGAACGACAAAAACGTAGCGTAAAATTTATTAAACCGGGCTGACATACCGAACAAAAATATAAAAAAAATGGTTTCCTTTCCGGTATACTTATATATATATATATATATATATATATATGTATATATATATATATATATATATACACACACACATATATATATATATATATATATATAAATCGCAATTAAACCTTCATTATTTATATGAATTATTTTATATTCCTTCTATTTTCATAATCATCTCTAAATTCAAGTCTTTAAAAATGATTTATTCAATAATATATAGAAAGAAAACTGTAATTTTAATAAATACAAACGAAATTATAAAATTTTACTGACATTCATTTCTTTACATATATATATATATATATATATATATATATATATATATATATATATATATATATATATGATCTAAAAATATATACTTTTAAATATAAATTAAACGTTCACAATAATATATTCATTTAGAAATAAAGTCTATTTAAAATGATATATAGTTTTTAAAGCAATTCATGTCTTTTCACTGGTATAAAAATAATTTCAGATTTGATATACATACATACATACATATATATATATATATATATATATATATATATTTAATCAAAAGTATTATCAAATATATCAAAGTAAAATTCGTATATGTACTAATTTAATTATTTTGAGTCCCTGTCGTTCCATTTGACACAAAAAAGATATCAAATGTCGTTCAATTTCAAATGATTGATTTATAAAATGATTAAATTTACGAAATAAAAATCAAAAGAACAGTTTCTGATGTCTTTTTAAGAGACAAAATTGTTTTATTTGAAAAAAAGTCTTGAAATGTAACAAAAAAGATATTTAATATTTTTTACGGTAAAGAAAAGTTTTCTAATTAACATTTTTACAATATTGTGTATTTGATGAAATTTAACAAATTTATTTTCAATATTTTTTCTGGCCAAATGTATAAATTTTATAAATTAAAAAAGTATTTTCAGAAGTGTTTAAAAAATATTAATAAGTAGTCCTCTTTTTGCGTAACGTGTACAAATTATTTCAGTGAGCTTTTAAGTCAAGTTTCATTATTGTTAAATGTATTCATTATAAAATAGTTTTATCTAGAAAAAAAATCAAGTTCAGAAAAAAAAGTGTCTGTGGATTTTATGAAATATGATTTCAAGTCTATAAATACAAATCTGTGATTTATTATTGAATTTTATTAAAGTCATTAAGTTTATTGTTAAATTGAAAATATACCAATAAAAACACAAAATTTATTGGATCATAAAAGTATATCCGCTTTCAAACAATAGGAAAATCAATTACGTCTTTTGTACATGACTAGTATAACATGATTGTTTTGAATTACATATTTGTAAATAATTACTGATTTGTTAACACATTGAAATTAAATTTGATGAACATTTAAAAAAAAACATAATATTATATTAAACAGTGGACATAAAAGAAAGTATATTTTTTTAAATTATAAACTACACTTTATCTTTGTAATAGTTGGTACAGAGGTTGAAAATGATTATAAAATTAGTCTTATAACCATTCTCTTTATAAAAAAAAACTTATGTATTTAATGTATTCTTAAAAAAAATCTGTGTATTCTTCAAAATCTCACTTATGTATTTAACTTATAATTGAAACTAGGAAAAAATAATTTAAATAAATTCTGTGACATGTATCTTTTGCATTAACAAAAGTAAATTAATGGAACCTAAATTATATTCGTTTCTCTTTATCTAGAAAAACTAAGGCTATAGTTATTGAAACTATTATTTTTATGGTAATATTGTGTTACACAAACGAATTATTTTCTTAAAAAGCGATTTCTTTCTATACTGCTTTCTACACTCTGCTAATGATGGATTCGCCATCGAAATATGCTTAATTAACAATAAAAAATGATCAATAATTATTTATTGAACATGGAAAAAGTGTTTTATACTTTGTGAGACCAAAAAAAAATTCATTTGTGAAAGTGAATTTAGATACAGTACCAGAACTATATTGTGTTTTAAAAAAAATATTTTTAAGGTATTTTAATTAGTTCACTAAAAAAATAAAATATTAAACGATAAATTATTTGAAAAAAATAATTAATTTTTTATAATTTATATTGATAATAGTTCGATGTACTTTTCAAATGATAATTTTGCAAATTTGTTTCAGTTTTTAACTTCTTCCTCTTATGATAACAAGATCAATGATTGTTTTTCCAATCAATGGATTATTAATACCGTGTAAAATCAAATTTGACTTATCCAGTAATTCTTCCTGGTATTTCATTTTGTTTTATCTTGTTTATATGCTGATCTACAATTAAAAAAACGTGAGAAAAGAAACGATTTCATTGATTGGAGAATCCTAAGGATAGTTAACTAACTAGTTCAAATATTAGTGTTCCATTAAGGTTAAGGTAGTGCATTAGCAGTGTATTCGTGTAGCTATTATTATAGTACTCTGTGTTATAAAATAACGAGAATATGCATATATTAGCATATTTTGTTTGATCACAACAGCAACGAAAGCGATGCAACGATAGATTAAGGATATAAATCAACCGTGTTTAAATAGTATGCCAAGGATACGTACCGGCAATGGCAACCGAAACGCAAATTGTGTGTTAACATGCGTCCAGTACGTCTCAAATACTAGTTCCTTACAGCGGGTTTCTTAATTTAAAAATCAATTCGTGAAAAGAAATGCGTTGTGGCGTAGGAGTTTCGTGCTAGCACGCAAAATTCTCTATTGTATTTTGGTCACGAGACAATTATTATAACGGGTAATTTCAAATGTCATTCGATCTGTAGGCGTATATACATATATAGAGTTAATTGTGATACATAAACAGTTTCATGTAACATGAATATTTTATTCGAGTTGAATGAACAATACTGCCTGTTATTTCGACAAGTTTATAAATAAAATTATTTTTTGAATATTTATCTAACATTGTTTTCTATTTGTCTGAACTTCGACAAAATATAAACAATGGCTAGCAATCAAAATCGTACATTATATATAAAGAACAAATTTAAATGAAATGTGGTTATTTTTAGAGAAAAAATATACTTCCCATGAATTTACATATAAAATATCATAATTTTATCAAAAACAATACGTTAATCTTATATGTTAGGTTGGTGCAAACAATAATTACGGTTTTTACATGTCGTGTATAAAGACACATGTGTCAGTTAAAATTATATTTATTAATCAAAATAAAAATCACTGGCCTGCACACATTTCTCCCCAACGAGAAGCAAGTTTGTTTATCCTACAAGATAGAATTCTGGAGTCCTGAAATTAACGAATTCATCGAAAGCACTTTGAGCTGATGCTTGATCTTTGAAAACCTTCTCTCGTAGGAAATTACTCAAATGTTTAAAAAAAAATGATAATCTGTCGGAGACAAGTCCGGAAAATAAGGCGGGTGAGGAAAGGTTTCATAACTCAGTTAATTTAATTTTTTTAAAGTCATTTGTGAGACGTGTGATCGGGCGTTGTCATGAAGATGAATTGTCCCTCTTCGATTGACTAATGCTGGCTGTAAACGATGCAACTTCTCATACATTTTTTTTCAATTTTCTGACAATATTTTTCATGTGTTATTGTTTCATCAGAATTTAAGAAGTTATAGTGACTGATACCACTTGCCGACCACCAAACAGTGACCATAATTTTTTTTTCACGAAGCTTCGGTTTAGGAAATTGTATCGGTGCTTCTCCTCAGTCTAGCCACCGTGATAAACGTTTCCTATTGTTGTAAGGAATCCACTTGTCATCACATGTGACAATGCGATCAAGAAAGGGATCATTTTGGCTACACGAAAGAGCAGACTTACTTTAGTTCATACGGCACCCATTTATCTAGCTTTTTTGTTCTTCCAATCAGACTCGAATGTTGAACAACTGATGAAGGATCAACATTGCGTTCTTCTACCACTTCTCGGGTTGTTTTACGTGGGTCCGCTTCAATAATGGATCTTAAATCATTATTGTCTATAGCTGAAGATTGTCCATGACGCTCCTCATCATCAAGGCTTTCGTTTCTATTATAAAATTTTTGGAACCATTGTTGAGCTGTACGTTCACAAACTGACTCTTTGCCAAAAACAAATTTAATATTTCGAGCAGTTTCTGTTACCTTACGTCCCAATTATACTCATACAACAAAATCGCGCGAATTTTTTTCCCATGATTAATTTAAGAGGTTATATCAAACAATACTAAAGAATGGAAACAATAGACATACACTGAAATCAATAGTGCTAATTTCATTGTTTACAATGATGTACCACATGACTATAACAAAAGATAACGGAAACTAGAAAAATCGGCACCAAACTTAAAATGATGAAAACCACAATTATTTTTGCACTAACGTAAATAGAATCGTACATAATTTTTATTCGAAAATGATATCAATCTAATCCATCAATAAACATTAAACAGTCGCGGTTCGCAAACAGGGATATTGATAGAATTATTTGCAGGGTGGTTGTATCCAAACCAAATAAGTGGAATGATTAATTTAATCAGTAATTACAAATTTGTTAGTATGCTTTATTATAATATTTCTAGTTTTATTGACTACCTGCGCACATATACAAAAATCTATATTGAATAAATTAAACTTGTTACTTTTTTTCTCTCCTTAATCTTTACTTTGGAAACATTCACTCTCCGAGTATAAGTATTATTTTAATATTTTCGATTTTTAAGATATCTTTATACTACATATATGTGTCAAACTTATATAGTATATGAAGTTGAAAAAATCTATAGTTTACAAAAGTACATATGATAAAATTTAATAAATTCAGTTTTAAAAATAAATTTACCCCTCGTCTCACAAAGTACAAATTTTTTTCTGTTCAATACTAATTATTGATAATATTTTATTATTGCGTACACGCATTCCATTGGCCCAATACAATCACTCTCAAAGCGTTTAGACATCGACTTTTCTATACTTCATCCTTCTAAAGATGATGGAAGTACCATCGAAATGCGTACAAGCAACGATCAAAAATAATCAATAATCATTTACTGGACATTTTTGATAAGAAAATAATTTTGTCTGTGAGGAATAAGTGAAAGATTTAGTTGCAAAAATAATAGGACCGAATATCATAGAAAAATGATACTAAAATCAATATAAAAAGACTTTTCCGATATAAACTGGTCGTTGATAATTAAATAAGAATTTAATAAAACAGTAAGTTTCCAAATTACTAAATATAGTTTCTTTCATAAAAAAATTGTTCGATCAACTTCTTATTATATAACAATTTTATATTAAGATTTAATGGTTACTTAATAAAACATAAATAAATATCTATTATAATAAATATTAAATACATTAAAAAATGTGTATAAAAGCATAGTCAAATATAATTATTTTAAAGCATTAATATAGAAATGCGAAATAAATGAAACGTAAATAAACTTAATCCAATCATAGTACTTTTAAGATACAATCGTTACTTCTTCTTTCTTGATTGCTGTAAAATATTACCAACCACATGCGCTTGACAATAAAATAATTTTTGTCCATTCTGAGTGCACGGAAATGGAGCGTAAAAAACATATTATACGAACAAAGAAAATGACGGAACTAACGACAAAATAAAAGCACTTGAAAATCGGTTTCTGCCCCACTTTGATACAATAGATTTATAAGCAGAATGTAAACAAGAATAGAATATTTTACTAATAACAATACATATATATATATATATATATATATATACATACATATTAGTATAAATCAAAATTTTAAAATTAAAGAAATAACTGAAATACTCCAAGGATCATTTTTTCCAGCATTGCTGGCAAGCTTATAAACGATTTCCGCTCAAAAGTCAGTATTACTCGCACAACATATTCAAGTTTATAAGCAAATGTAAACCTTTGCTGTATTATACTTTTTTGATATGCAATTAAAATGTATTTATAAAATGTTATTCTTTTATATAACTAAGTAAATAATTCAGTACTTGTTTATGAATATTTTATTAAACGGTGCTTTGCTTATGCTCTCTTTTCTTACATTTAAAATTTGCAACACGCCGTTGAATTTCATTTATAGTTTTTCTGAATTTTATAAACTTTTATAATATATTATTATTATTATTAAAATAGATATTCAGTGTGTCCTTTTAATCAGGTTTTTTACCCAGGTTGTTTCGACCTTTCTCTTATCGTGAATTAAATTTGAGTTGATTCCTCCTATATATATATATATATATATATATATATATATATATATATATATATATATATATATATATTTGAAATTTAACCCTGATTACGATTTGTAAAGTTAAAAGTTGATATAACAAATAACAAAAATGAATACTCAAAAGAACATGAATAACAATACAGTTTTGACAATGTGACTGAATTCATATTCACAAATCAATTCTTTTTCACTCAACAGATCATAATTTTTTTGGTCAGAAATATACCATAAACTATTCCTGGTTATTTTTGATTGTTTCTTATACAGATTTCGATAGCGATATAATGTGATAAGGTATAGAAAAAAAAATTACATCATTGAAAAAGATTTATCTGGCGCTTTATAGACGCTTTGAAGGCGTTTGAAATGCGGATAAGAAACAGTCAAAAATGGCCAACAAAGATTTAATAGATTTTGTATGTTTTGTGGGATGAAAAAATAATTGATTTGTGATAATGAAGAACAATTATAAATAAATGGTAGGTAAATGATATAATATATAATGATAATTATAATTATACCGAGCGTTTAAAATATTTTTTAGAAATTATGTAATCAGAACGGAGATCCCACTCATTAAATTAAATCAAATTAAATCCCACTCAATTACGTTCAACTATTTGTTTTCTCAGTGCTCTACATTTCTTCCTTTTCCTATCTAACTTCACTATCGATGATGGTAGATAAATTATATTCTAAGAATAGGAGATTCATGTTCATTTGTTGACTTCCTCTATATTATATTATATATATATATATATAATAAAAATTGTTAATACATAAAAATACCTATTAAAAATTATACAAACTAATCACAAAGCGTTAGTAATTTGATCGATGCATCTATTTTATGCTTTGAATCGTTTAATAAACACATTACTAAAAAAAATAGTGTTTTCTTTCAACACTTCCAATATATGGACATCGTATATTTTACATAATATTCTCATTTATCAAACATCAAGTATCCAGTTTATACACAATGGTTCACATAATGTGCTTGTATTATCTCCACCATCGCAAGCATACTCGACATCTGAATTCACTTGACATTAAATATATCTCAAGTACTATTACAAGATAAAAACTACAAAAACAATAGATGAAAGTAATAAATATATGTTATAGCTTAAGACATCTATCATTTAACAAAATATACAATATTATAAAAAATATAATAAAGATATAAATATATAAAATATCTTATAAGGGAACATTGAGGTTGATATAGATAATAGATCATAAAATCAATTTTATATACATTATTATTATATAAATCGAAGGAGCGCATATGTACAATGAAAAAAAACTGTCTCTTAAAATAACATACTGAAGATAAAAAACACAATAAGAAAAATACTTAAAGTGAAATAATTCTATATTAATTTATTATTAATATATACTTATGAAATAATCACATATTTAAAAAAGAATTCAAAAATCAAGTTTTCGAGCTTTCACGTTCTATGGTTTTTCGAAATCTTAAAATTAAAATTCTATATTCTGATAAAATATTTGTTGTACTAACAGACATGTTTTTATATGCCTGACGTCACTAATAGACAACAATCCAGTCATACAAATTTCTAGACTACGTATGTCTAAAATTGCCTTTTTGTCTTCTTCTTTCATATACATTATATATATATATACATACATATATATATATATATATATATATATATATATATATAAATACTATGAAAACAAGATGAAACATGGTTAAGTACAAAAAGAATCATAAATCATTCTTATATGAACTTAAATAAAAAATGACCGACTAAAATAAAAAGCGTTTCACATATATTTATCATACAATATTCGCAATAGTACTTGAATATTTTTTTTAAAAAAGAAACAAGTTTATAGTAAACACCACGTAAACGCATAACGACCGACATAAAACACAAAAACCAGCATCATTTTGAACAGGCTTTACAAAATTTACTAGACATACACAAAGTACGTGTATAAATGCACATATCTATACATACACATTATACAAGCTTCATATTTTTTTATCTCTTGTATAATACTCCATTTATATTCCTTGTGTTTTATATTAAACTCACAAAGCACATATAATGAACGATAATCGAATTCAGGCTTCATAAAAATGCCAAAGAGTACGACTATAAATATTATTTAAATTGTTATACGATGACCTTCTTACCTCTTTAACATTTTCTTGTGTCTTTTGACCGTAATTAATGTGCGTGTCAATTAATAAAAAAACAAAAATAAATACGGAAATGGATACAATGCGGACGTGTACGTGGAATTGTTCTGCTGTTTGCAGACTAGCGATCAATTTTAATAATACAATGACCTAAATACATTTTATATATTTACTGTGTATTTCCGACGTGTTTGTCCAGAAAATTGAAAGTTCTATAGAATTTCGAACGAATTCTTTTTCTGTCAATATTTGTTCTCATTGGGACCAATTTCAATGCAATGTTGGTATTGACATAGAGAACCGATTCAATGTAATATTAACTTCTCTTGAATATTTCATTGATCAAATCATCACATACATTTAATATCTGTTTGATACTCATTATCCATATATATATATATATATATATATATATATATATATATATATATATATATATAAACACAATATCAATTCGTCTCTATTATATATAAAAGAATACACTACTTCAACTGAAAACATGAAAAAATAAAAAATTATCATTAACTTCTTATAAATCAATCAATATCAATACTTACAATTGATCAAATTATAGAAATAGGTAAATATTTATGTATTTCAGACAATCATATTTTCAAGTAAAATATATAAAGTATATAAACATAAAAAAGTGCATGTAAATTCATAGATTTTCCCAGGAATAAACTTTTGTTTGATCCAAAATTCTTAATTCTTAATATTTATTTTTCAAAATAAAAAAATACTTAATTATTTTGTATTTTTTAAAAAAAAATTGTGACCCATCTCTAATACATAAAAGATAAATTTATTTTATTATTTGTAATCAAATATGTATACATATATAATGCTTTCTTTTTAACTTAAGGAAAAAAAAACTTTTTGTAAGAAAATATATTAATTTTGCTTTGAATCTAAACAAATCAAACAATAAAAGAAATTATTCTTATGTATTTTACAATGAACTTCTTTCAATACTGTTCTTTTTTATATTTATTTACTTCGAGGAATATTTTGATTAATTTAAAAAGAATCAACACAAGCACGTTTTATTTTTGGACTGACCTTTAATACAGATTCCATCCGTTAGCACGCATTTTACAGAATTTTTAAACACATATTTTAAGATCATGATGCTCAACATATTAATAAAAGTTCAATGGTTGCAATATTTTACATCTTTACATATATTAAAAAAATATTATCAAACTTACATAAGAATTATTTAAAGTCTTTTGAAATATCCATAATATATTTTTAAATATATGTATATGTGTGTGGTAATATATAAAAAAGAATTAATAGTTTAATATATATGGTTAATTCAGGAAAAAGATCTACATTTAATCAAATCGGGTTTGAAATTCAGTTATGTTTATTAAGAATATTTTTGTTAAGAAGAGTTTACTTTGCACTCTTATGAAATGTAATCTAATTATTACAAAAAATATTAAGTCATATTTAACTAAGTAGTAGAATTCTTAGATCATGAAATTGAACGTGAACTTGCACTTAAATTATAGACTTTTAACTAAGGAGTAGCACGATGGCCTTAGAGATTACCTCGAAGCCGTATTTCAAATAAAAAAGAAATGTCTATACTTCAGCACTAGTAATTGAAACAGGCAAGCACATATACTTGCACATACAACAATACTAATGTCTATATCTTGTTTGTTAAAGGATGTTGCGTTCATCAACCCAGCGAACGTTGTTTTCGTATATATGCTTGTACGTGATCTTGTCGACGAGGACATTAGTCAAGAACAAGATCTCCAAGCCGTTGTACTTACATGTCTATATTTATCTTACTCGTACATGGGCAACGAGATATCATATCCGCTGAAACCGTTTCTTGTCGAAGACTCTAAAGAAAAATTCTGGGACCGTTGTTTGGACATAGTGAATCGATTATCATCAAATATGCTACGCATCAACGCTGAGCCTGGCTTCTTTACCGAAATTTTCACTGAATTGAAATCATGCGGCGTTAGTGGTTTGACGATGGCGTGTCAAACGTTGCCGCAACAACAATCTGCAACGGATGCTGCCTGACGCGCGCGTCTAGCCGCTCTACGGCTTGCGTTGGCCGACGCGACGATACAGTGACGTCGATATGATGCGGCTGATACAGACGTGGTGGTGACGACGCTTCCTGCTTTGTCGGTATCGCCGCATATCGCTGCGCTGTCTAAAGAATCGACGGCCGACATTGATCGTTTCGTAGCAGGACGTAACAAGTCCATCAAAACACCCACACTGCATCCAGTCGGTCTTATCAAAGTGGCAATAAACCATAATGTCACACCGTCGCCATTATTTTTCCTAGCGCCAATAATTAACAGATTAAAATATTTCGTAAAACCGAATCGGTTTTGTGAACTTACTGATAGTGTCGCAAAAACATCCTAAAGGTTATGATATACTTATGAACATTCTTTTCACACACATATTGCAATATTCGTCAATAAATAGATACATATATATATATATATATATATATATATATATATATATATATATATATATATATATATATATATATATAGGTACCTGAGAAATTTTCTTTACATTCATTATTTCAAATAAAAACCATCAAATTAAATTATGTGTGCTGTAAAGTATTTATTTCTAACTTTCTTGCCGTTTATTTAGTAACAAAAATACAATTTATTGATTTATATATTTTAATTATATTTCACTTTTTACGAATACATTTAATTATATATATATATATATAATAATTCATACTTTTATCGATTTATCAAAAGCACGAAAATGATTTAATGAATTTTGTTCAGTTTGATTCAAATGAATTAATAGTTGCATTATATTGAAAATATTATCATAACCTTAAATAAAAGTTCCGACTAGATGATGAAAAAAATGGCGAATTTAGTAATAGCATTAAAATGAACGTGCCCGTTGCATTCGAATGTAATATTAATTATATCATTTATGTTTCTTTATGTTATGAGTCGCGTTGATCGAATAACTAGGAAGTGTAATTGAAAGTCCTACGGTATATTAAAAAAAAATATTATTATGAATTTATACGTAAGGATATACATGTTAAAATTAACCCACTACATCACATTCCCGTCTCATGCTTTATCATAACAATTCGATCCTGTTTTTCAAATGGACTTGAGTGTAGTGGGTTGAGACTCAATTAATACATATAAGGTATAAATATTATAAACATTTTTTATATAAAACAAAAACAGCCTAAAATTGGAATGTCCAAAAGCGATTACTGCCACGACTAAAATAAAAGACGCAGTGCGATAAGGCAACAATATGAACAAATAGAATCTAAAACATTGAAAAACATGGTTTCGTTGAATTTATTACAAAATAATCTTTCGATGTCAAGTAATTGATTCTGCGACCATTGTAAGAAAATGAAAATTCTATACTTAAGAATGCTCCAAAAATGCTAGTGTAATAACGTTTTAAAAAGTCATTTAGTGATAAGAACTTATTATTACATTATAAACTAGACGAATAAAAAATCGGTGATTTAGGTCGTGCAAAAGGATATTTAATAAGAATAGCTACTTTAAGTAGCTATTATTAAAAAAATGAAAGCTAAAGAGCTTTCTTAAATTATACCACTAGTTAAATTTACGCATAAATTTCATTATTCTCATTGATTTTATTTATATTACGAAACAACTTCAGTAATAGAAAAAATATATTAAAGAGAATACAAAAAACATTTAAAAAAATATGCAAAAAACACGATTACAAAAAAATCCAAGAAAATCGTCATTAGAGGCATGGTAAATTAAATTATAAAAACTATGAACAACCAAAGATTAATATATATTATTTTTTGAATTAGTCATAATGTTATCGTTTAAGTGAGGTTAGGTTTAGATTTATTCGTGATGTATGAACATGGCGTCGGCCGGATTGTGCAATATTATCTATACACGGCGTAGACAAATTGTAATATATTTGTTTTGATTTTTCTCTTTATTACCAATGCAAGAAGTGTTCAAAGTTAACTGTTGTGGTGTCAATTATCAAAGAAAAATAAAATTAAATATTTGTATTCAGGCACGGCATTTCTGAAATGGCTTCCATGATGTCAAAAGATCTTTTAATTATTTAAGATTATTTTTTAAAACTATATATTTACAGAATGCAGATTAATAATATATAACTTCGAACACTTGAGCGTTGAACAAAACATAAAACATTAGTGTATTTAGTGATTTTTTTTATTACAAAATAAAAAAAAACGTAAATAATGTTGTGATATCATTTTCACATTCCAAGAACATCCGTAGTTTAATCTATTTTTAAGAATAATTTATCCTGTCCAATATATTTATAAACAAAAATAAAATCTACTTTTGTGAAAACAATTAAATCTATTGATTATTTATAAGAATGACTGAGAGAAAATGTTTAAACAGTAAATTAAATAAGTACTGATTCTAACATGTTATTTTGAAGTTCATTTATATTCGATGCACATTGTATAATTATTTGTATATTAAAAATAACAAACTATCAATTTACTATGTGCTCGAATATTTTTATTAATCGATACTGAATTTTTAATCATTATGGTCTGTTGATTTGTTAACCATATTTTGTGAATGTTTTGTTCGTTGTTGTCTTTCTATACGTTCAGTTATGTTGTTTACACAACAAAACATTTGTAGACATGTCATGTGATTGTTGATTTCATCAAGAAAGTGATTGTAATTGTTTGACTCATTGTTGGGTTGAAATACATGTAGGCGTATTACATAATTAAATGTATTTTATTGATCCTTTATTTTTCATTAATGTTTAAACAGGTACTTTAGAGGACGTGGTATAACGCTCTGCTAAAAAAACATTTCGTTAATAATTTAATTACTTATGCTAATTAGAATACATTTGAATATTATTTTTTGTGTAAAATATGTATAATATGCATAGGTTATATGTATAGTTTACCTATGGGTTATATATTGGTTATTTTTATTATTAATATGAGATTTAAAAATCATAATCACCTATTAAGTATGAAATTATAAAAAAAATAATTCCCCAAAGGTTACTTTTTGTTTGTTCTCACTGTTTTTATCCTAATCAAAATATAAGAAAACCATTTTTTCTTAGTATAATTATGATTTTCATTACAGCTAAAAAAATTCAAATAAAAAAGACAATAAATTACGATTCAATTAAAAGTTAATATCGGTTACAAAACTAAGAATACATGAATACATTAAGACACATCAGTAATTAACCCGTTAATGCGCAATTTTTTTATTAATTTGGGATGAAAAAAAACATTTTCTTGTAGAAAATTATAGTTTAGGCTTATTACAAATCATTTATTTAAACAAAAATACATTTAGAGCTTAATTAAAAGTTTAATTAGGTATGATAAATTTTAAAACAAGGCACCACAGTCTAACGTTGTACTTATTGCACCAGTAATTGGTCTCTTCTTATTTTTTCCCTTGCCATCTTTTTTAGAACCACTGCACAATTTTTATATGGGATTTTTATCAGTTTTTAGTGTAAAATCAGGAAAATTTCTCTCTGTAATCCTTAGTGGCCCAGGTTCAATTATTTTCAAGGGATATTGATACTAATTTTTTTTATTATAAATTTCTATATATGCAAAAATATATACACTACTCATACCATAAACGTAGTCTTTATGCATGCACGGAAGTGTGCAAGTCTGACAGATTACAGTGCCCGTATACGTCACTGTACAGTAATAGATAAACTCGCATGCACTTTGTGTATTGAACCGTTAACGAGGGGATGTGGTAAATAACGTTGAATTTAGCGATATTTAAAATTGTTATATTTTTAATCTTAAGTATATTTTATTAATTAAACGTGTCAGTAAAATGAATGAAGAACAATTGGAAAAAGAAATCATCAAAACATTAAAACAAAACATATGCATTGTTAATAAAATGTTAGAATTTGTTTGAAGGTTATGTCTTTTCTAATCGTATTTTAATGAAATATACATTTTTACAGATCGGATCAATTGAGTGATATATCAAAATATTTAGGTGCCGATAAAAATATGAAGCATAGAATTGAAAAGGTAAAGTATTTTTATTATGTTTATTTGTTCTATTTGCTCTTGTTTCTGTATTAGTGTGTGTATATATACATATATATATATATATATATATATATATATATATATATATATATATATATATATATATATATATATATATATATTTATTTATTGAATATTACACTATTTAATAAATCATAAACTTTAGTAAATGTCAATTATCATAGAACAATTAGCACACTGAACTGTTGATCAAACTATCATTAAATTCAATTCAATTTTGTATCGTACGCAATATGTTTTTAAAGATACTGTCTCTTGAGCATAAAAAGTATGAGTTTTTTTCTAAAAAAATTAACCGTATTTGTAGGCAACCGATGGCTTATCAACAGTATTGGAAAGACTTTTATATTCAAATTTAATTGATGATTTAAGTGAAGATGATTCTGAAAAAACAGATGAAAGTTCACAGTTTTCTCACTGAATCATAAAATAAAATATAAGACTATATTATAAACATACATATTATTTATAAGAAGTTTGTTCTTTTTTTTATATCACATGCTTTCCATTTCAATAAAAATATAATGTATTTTTTTATAAAAATATCTAATATAAAATGTAAAAAAAAACATTTATTTTATTTTATGTGCAAATTACAGTTTTGATTCAGTTAACCAGTTGAATGATTGTGGTTTACGATCAGCTGAAGGATTTATTGCTACATTAATTATAGAGGGTCGATCTTTTACTGTCAAACATTCTTTAACAGCGTTTTGTAATTCAGGTATTGTTGAGCAGAAATAACCTTTTTGATTAAATAACATCATCATATTCTCATAATGTGTGTTCACAGATAGTGCTGTAGGAGGTAATCTAAAAATCAAAAAATATTTAATTTAAAAAATATGTGCTGTCTGTAAATACCTACATTTCACTTGTTTCTCCTAAAGTTTGAAAATCATCGAATGTCTCTTTATCGAAACCACTGTATATTCCATTATTGTTTACAATAATAACTATTATAGGTAGTTTATAACGAAACATTGTTTCGATTTCCATTCCAGAAAAGCCAAATGCTGAATCTCCCTCTATACAAATTACTTGCTTCTTAGGTGAATGTGTTTTACAATACATAGCAGCTGCTATTGCAAATCCAGGACCAACCTAATACATAACAACTATTAATAGTTTTTGAATATACTAGATTTTGAATTAAATAATTAAATTTGAAAATATTAATTCAAATATAAGTTTAGATTGTGTGTATTAAAATTAATATATATTAAAAAGTATTATGTATACACACCCCCATAGTTCCAAATGTTCCAGCATCAAGTCTGTGTCTTGGTAAGGTATTCAATAACATTGATCGTCCAATGTCCATAGTATTGGCACCTTCACTAACTATAATACAATCTTGTGGTATAATTGATTGCAAATGATAGAACACTGTATAGTAATTTAATGGTGTTGATATGTCTACAGCCATATTCTATAATTTGTTTAAAAAATAATAATAATTCTCTATAATACTATCGTTATCATACTTACCAATATACTTTTTTTATTCTGATTACATTTCTCGGTAAGCTCTTTCCACCATATTACATTTTCATGAAGTCTGTATTTCCGAGCTATCAATTCTTTTTTAATCATTTGTACAGTAGGAGCAATATCAGCTTGTATAGCTACGGAAGACTTAACGCTGTTATTTAATTCTTCTGGACAAATATCGATCTAAAAGGTTATTTCAGTTATTTATTTCTGAATTTAAAATATAACATTAAGTTTATTTGCCTGTATAATTTTCACATTTAAGTTAAATCTAGGCGGTCGGCCAAAATGTAAAATCCAATTAAGTCGTGCTCCTAATAATAATACTACATCTGCCTTCTGAAGAGCTAAAGTTCTTGCTGATGCAACAGATCTGATATCTGTATCTGAAACAACACCTTTGCCCATTGGTGTTGCAAGAAATGGTAAATTTGTCGATAGAATAAAATCCCGAATTTCGAATTCTGCTCTCGCATAAGCAGCTCCTATCGAAATATTGTTTTATAATGAAATACATAGATTTATAAACAGCTACTAATAAAAAATAATTTACCACTACGTTTATTTATAGTAATGAGTATAAATAATAATTTTTTATTTTAGTTTAATTTGGTATCATTACTACAAAATAATAGAGATGATATATGTTAAATGAAAAAATAGATAATTTTTTTGCAAATTGAAATATATTTAAAAAAGTAAACATGCAATTATTTTAATTTATATAAAAATGAAAAACATTTTTCATATATGTTTGTCATTAATTGGCAAATGATAAAAATAATGGTATTTATCTAACTGATTACCTTTTCCTATAATCACTAATGGCCTTTTAGCATTTATAAGTTCTCGTACAGCTTTATCAATACAACTTGGTGCAGGCCACGTTTTTTCTAGAGGAGGTGAAGTATAAGAATATGAGATACTTTCTTCTAATACTCTCTGTTGTAGTAAATTTCCAGGCATATCTATATAAGCAGCTCCTGGTCGTCCATAATGTGCTAATCGTACAGCCTTTTCTACATGCATCGGAATTAATTCTGGTCGTGGTGGTCTTGATGAATACTTGCAGTATGGACGAGATAATTCAACCTTAATATTTTACACGTTAATAATTTCCATTTCGTTTTTAAAATCATTTTTTATTACATACCTGTGGGCATTCTTGAAAACCACCAATTCCTTCGTGATCTTGTGGTGCTGAACCACCAATAACTAATAATGGCCAACAATTTACTTGTGCATTTGCCATTCCAGCAGTCACATGAAGTAAACCTGGCCCTGATACAACAAGGCATACTCCTGGAGTGCCTGTTAAATAACCAATTGCTTGTGCAGCGTAACATGCAGACTGCTCATTACGCATACCAATGTATTTTATTCCAACAGCTTGTAGAGCCATACTTAATTCAATAACAGGAATGCCAACAATGCCAAAACAATACTCAATACCCTATAAAAGTATGTAAAAATAGTCTTATGCTTATATAAAAATTGGACATTTTAGCTAATTAGCAAATAGCTTTCACCTCAAAAGTAAATTCAATCTATATATCTGTATTTTGTATATATATATGTATGTATAAAAATTCATAAAGGTAAGCTATTTTATATGAAAAGTATTTTATTTTCAATAAAAAAACCGTCTACATAGTTACTTTGATAATAATTATTCATTTTTGTAAGTACATATTAGGATTCAGATATTCTTGTTAGGTAAAAAATATTTTACAAACGAAATTTTATTCACCCATATATAACAAAATTTTTTTGATCTAAATTTTCAAATAATTCATTATTGATCATTTTTATCGTCGCTTAAATAACAGTCAAAATGATAAATAATCATAAGGGAGTAAAAATCCGTTTGTAAAGTAATTTTAACCATAGTGGCAAAAACTACGTTTATAATTAAATAATATTATTTGGGACACTATGTTTTTGGTTAATATCAGAGCTTAAGTTATATACAAAAAATTTCTATGATAAACATTGTCTATACATCATTATGTTTTGAAAACAATGCCATAACATTTGCTAAATTTTTTTAAGAAAAATGATTATATGAAATTATAGTCATTATTTATTTTAAATGCTACAGTTTGTCAGTAATAATTCATCATAAAATTATAATACTGACTTTGCCGTATTATCGAAATTAATAATATAATAAATGTATACATATATATAGAAAGATGACAGTTAATATTAATTTTATAAAAAAACAGTATCCCTGTATCACTACGCCACTGGTTTGGAGGTCAGAAATATGTGACATTTTACAAGGATGTATACGATTTTCGTATTAATTTTCAAAATGATAGAAAATACATTAAAAAAATGTAAAAAAGCTAACAAAATCGATTAAAATTTTCTTTATTATTTCCTTAATAATACAGAAAAATGTGTAGGCTAAATAATGTCCCAACTTGTTACAATGTAGTACATCGCCATTCCATCTTTTAATCCTTCTAACCTCAAATGTAAGAAAATAAAACATAATACCTTTATAACGATTTAACTTACCTGATCTTTCAAAGCACGTGCCAATATATTATTTCCATCTATATCTGCCATTTTGCATTTATATATTTGCTTTTTTTTGTTGTACTAAAAGTATGAAATTTAATTAACAGAGATAGAAAAATATTTTGTACGTAGATTATTCTCTGTTGAAAGAAAACAATGTACACGTCATTAATGTTAATTTATTTTGTAGTAATATGTATCAGATTTTTTATTCAAGTACATAAATGATAACAATTACGACCTATGTTCAAGATACTCTGAATTTTAAACAACAGTGGCGGTACGAAAAAAATTTAATAAGTGTATATACATATATAAATATATATATATATATTTATATATATATATATATATATATATATATATATATATATATATATGTATATGTATATGTCGTTTAGTTTTTGACGATACACTGCAAAATAAAGGACTAAAATTTTCCACTTTGAACAATTCAGTGACTGCGATTTCAATTTTTTTTATATAAGTATCCAGTTGTTCGTTAATATATTGTTGAACTTTCTTATTCTTTTAACAACTGTAAGTTATTTTTGTTGCCCATGTATTATCTTCAGTTTTCAATATGCTCTATCCATCTACATTTCATATTGTATACTTATATAAAAATGTATTTATATATTTATATATATATATATATATATATATATATATATATATATATATATATATAAACCCTAATGGACATATCCTAATTTTAAAAAATCAGCCATCTTACATGACTAAATTTTATTGTTTACATCTGCCTGAACGGGGTCGTAATGTGTACTCATAAATAGTGTTACTACATAATAGGTATAAATACAATTTTACTGCTAATAATAGGTATTTATAGAAATGAAAGAAATTATTATGAATTAACTATTTTTAAATTTTAGCTTTTCGATTTTTTTTCGAAAATTCTTTTGAATTTTGATTTTGTTTCGCGGAACCCTAGGGTTCCGCGAAACACAGTTTGAAGAACACTGTGTTAGGTTAAAAAACTTCTTATTTGTTTGACAGTTCGATTTGAACTTAAACAACGATTAAGAACCCGCAAGAAGGTGTATAAATAAGTTGTCTCTCTAAAAAGGTTTAATACAAGTATTCTGTTCAATAAATCATGTAATTTTGAATATAAATATAATTTTGATTGTGTAGCATTCATGTTAATGTGAAAGTTAAACACTAACAGTAAACTGTTTATCGTAACATTAAATATGTTCTAATGGTATCATGAAAAAAACATTTGTGAAATAAAGCTTAAAACTCGAACATCGTATTAATTCTTAAAGATATGTCGATCGTTATGCTGTCGACAAAGGATAGTTGTTACTGTTACAACGAAAGATATCCATTTATTATTATCACTGAATTGTATTCAAGTTTCGAAAAAGTAGAGTGACGTATATACATAAGGTAAGAAAATAATTCTCTTTATTTTAATTGTCTTTATTATATTTCGGAAAAACTTGATTTTCATCACCAAAAATATAATAAATAAATTCTAAAGACGCAGTCTATAATAAAAACCACTGTTAAGAGATTCGTATCTTTTGATTTTAACGAAAGTTTTATCTGTATGGTTTTAAATAACATTTTTAACCAGGTTATGCCTTACAAATTTAATACATTTTTTTTCTGACCGATTTAAATCATAGAGTTTGCATTTTAGTTTCACTCCTAATTATCATGTTTCTTATCAATGATGAGAAACTTATGTACGTATATAATGAAACATCAGCATTCACACTTCAACTTCAATCACACACAGTCAACTATAAAACTAACCACTTGTCATGCAGTAATAACTTACATTTATGTACAAATTATAATAAGCAGGCAGAAATGAATAATATAATCATAAATAAGTGCCTATCAATAATACATTAAGTGCTGTTTAAAATTTGAAATAAAACTTTTAAGTTATGGTTTATGATTAAACTAGAATGTTCCGAATCCATATAATGTTACATACATTTTATAACATCGATATTTCATATAATTTTTATTACAAATTTGTTAAAATATGTTTATTATTCATAATAAATATAAAATATATTGATGTACTCAATTGTTTTTAATTTAATGTTGTTATTATTAGAGCCAATAATTGAGATCATTAGCGCCCGTTTTTTTTAATTTTACGAATAAACTTATAAACAATTTATTATTTTTTTAGATAATAGGAAATACATTATTAATGATATTCTACCACACATTACTATGGTGTTCATCATTCGCATCCTTTTCACTTTTTTTCTCATCTGTGTATTTATTCCATTTCTGTACATCTCCAGATCCAAAGAAAAAAAAAATCACTGCAGATACAATATATATAGATCCTCCTATTCCAATTATTACATACCATTCGTTAAAGGTGCTCTAAAATAAATCATTAGATAAGCTGTTTACTTATCTTAAAAAAGTGTACTTATATTTTTAGAATTTTAAATCAAAATCTATTATATATGACTATGCATTTGCTTTTATATATTTTTTAAATTGATTAAATACTAAATTTCTAAAGAATAATAAAAATGTAATTATATTAAAAAATGGTTATAAAAATTAATTAGTTGTTAACCTTCGTCCTTTTGGATCTTTGAGCTTCTGATATCTACTACTAGTTTCAGTATGTGCGTTATCTTTAGGTAGATTTTAAAGACTAAAAATATCTAAATTTTATCTGAAGATAATACAGTTTCGAAATTAGTAGTAAAGAACAGAAGCTCGGGCGATTCAAAAATATAAAGACCATCAGGACAGTATATTATATTAGTTACATAAAATGTACATTTTATTTAGAATCTCTAAAAAATGTCCTATATTATACTAAAAATTAATTTTAAAATTATTTTATTTCAAAATTATAAATTTGAATTCCAGAAAGTAAAAAGTCGTTCTCGGTTAAATCCAGTACATAATTTCAATTTATTCGTACTGAGTTATCATATATCAGTATTTACATACTTGTTATAGTACTATAATTCATTTATCTATGTCTCGAATTCATACTTATTGTAAAAAATAAGTGTTAATATGTAAATTATATTGTTTGGACGATAGTTTTATTGCTTATACGAATTAATGTAGTTTTGTTTTATTTTTTTTTAAAAAAAGACTAGAATATATTCTTTTCTGTTATTGATCAAAAATATACGATTAGAATGAATATCAATTACTCTGATTATCAACCAAGTCGATTTAGATTCTGTTTATACTATGTTAATTGATTATTCCATACCTGTTTTCTTGTTAAATAGCCAACTAATGCGGGGCATAAAAATCCTGTAGTCGATCCAATTGAATTTATAATTCCATATAAGGTACCAG
Organism: Acanthacorydalis orientalis; assembly: GCA_034766995.1. Taxonomy (NCBI): domain Eukaryota; kingdom Metazoa; phylum Arthropoda; class Insecta; order Megaloptera; family Corydalidae; genus Acanthacorydalis; species Acanthacorydalis orientalis. The sequence goes on from CM068317.1 coordinate 33,335,742, forward strand.
CATAATTAGGTGCTAAATCTTGTGAATTCATTAAATTTGTTATAGTAGCAGATCCGTTGAAACCCAGTGACATTATTATTAATATTACCGGAATTATCGCATGACACCCCACGAATAACATACAAATTAAAAGTATTCCAGGCAAAATGTGTGCTGAAATAAACGTGCACTATAAATAATTTAACTTTAATATAAAAATTAATATGTTAATCGATACGATATTTACATTCTTTACTTTATAAAATACGTAATTAAAAAAGAATCGTACTCACAAAATATACAGAACGTTTTTCTTATCTTTGTTACGCTTAGGATTTCTTTCTTTCTTATATAATCACCCAATAATCCGAATGCAAATCCCATTGACATTCGTGCTAAATATGGAAGCGACGTCAATACACCAGAAGTCAATAAATTATATCCAAGTACTTCGGACATAAATTTTGGTCCTGAATTCATTAAAAAGTATAAACCCCATAAATTGCCAAAATGTAAAATAAGCAGTGCCAAAAATGGTACGGAAGAAAATATTTTTAAGTAAGGAGGCACTCTCTGTAAAGTAATAAAGAAAAGTGATGTTTTTATTTCAGTTTGTCCCATTAAAAAATACATCATGATTCAAATTCAAATAGGCACTTATCAAATATTAATTATTTGATTGTTTAAAACGTATTTTTTAATTATTTTAATAATTTGATCGTTTTTATATTTAAATTTGCATATTAATAATATAAGGCAACGATAAACAGCTTTTAGATATATATGTCTGTCTTTTACATAATAGATTATAAACGAATTACTGTGATTTTTTGAATATATACATTATGTAACCGGAGACTCCTCCCCTCAAAACGATTTCCGAACATTTGGGCTCATGACTTATGTAATTAAAATTTATTGGCGGTCTCGTGGATTGGGGTTATTACCAAGTAGTAGAACATTTTTCGTGGTCTCTTGACGAGACCATATTATATAGGTTATCGAATAAAACTCCAGAGTACCCATAAAGACATCATCTTACTAGCCTTCAATTTATACAAATTGTATCTTTTCATGAAATTTATTGTGTACTTTTGTTTTATTGTCGCTAATATGAATTTTTAAAAAAAATTGACATTAATTTTCATGTTTTCTTCATTTTGAATTAATTAAAAATCCGTATAGAAGATACTTTATCAAAAACGGAGGCCAAATATTATTAAATAAAGAAGTATTGCAAGGAATAGAGCTTATATAACTTTTTTATCTGTATTTGTTGTATGAAGATATAAAAAAATTGAAATAATTGGTGTACTCGTACAACCTAATAATATAAAATTAATCACAACATACCTTTTTATTTGATTTAAATTCTAAATTATTTTGAAGATCGTTTACAATGTACTCTTTTTCATATTCAGATATTCGAGTATGAGAATCGGGCGAATCATAAACAATATATAGCCACAATAAACACCAAACAAAGGAAATCAGTCCTGTAATATAGAATGAATACGTCCATCCCATCCTTTCAATTATAATTCCGCACAAAGGCCATGTTATTACTGTTCCGAATGTACCGCCCATTAAAGCGCCTAAAAATCTTCCTTTTTCGCTTGTCGGCGCCCATTTTGAAATAAGACAATGTAAACTAGGATATAGAGTACCCTTGAAAAACAATACTTTGGATTATATATATATATAGACTTATGTTAATAGGTTATATTTAAATTAATATATTCTTTATTAGTTTAAAGTTATTTGCTACATACTTCAGTAATAAACATTAACTAGTTAAAATTATACTTTTTTTAAAAAAAAAGGAATTACGAATTTGTTTATTTGAATTAATTTATATTTTTTTTTACTTTATTGTTAGGTTATAATTTTATAAATTAAACATGCTTGCTTAAATTATATTGAATCAAGTTATTCCTCGTATTTTTTCAGTCCTATCGAAGATAATAAATTGTATCTAATCGAAATCATTTTTAATTTATATCTGTATTCTTTCATTGCTGTTAGTTTTAAATATTAAATAAGTGTGTCTGATAACTTACAGCACAAACGCCCAAAAAGAAACGTAATGCAATTAATATGCCAAAATGAATACTAGATGCCAATGGGGTAACTATTGTAAATATTGAGGATAATATAGTCGACAATGCAACAAGCAGACGAGGTCCAAATCGTTCGGCTAAAAATCCTCCTGGGAAAGATGTTAGGATGTATCCATAATAATAGGCGCCCAATATATGTCCTTCTATAGCACTGCTCCAATTATAACGTGTACCATACTACAAAAAAATGTTTTTGAAAAGTGAAGTTAATTTCTAAACATATTTTCATAAACAGAAAATTTCAAAATAGTAGTTCTTAAATATCGTGGGATACTGTTTAAAAAAAATAAAAATCATTTAAATTAATAATATAAGTTGTGTTTTAATCAAAATAAGATTAAAATGTAGTTATGACTGTATACAATCGTTTGGTTAAATATAGAGCAACAATAGTGTGTATGCATTCTTACATTAGGGTTTATCTCGACAGTTTCACTTGATTCTGAAGCAGATACCCTACATTCATGGCTTGTTCCGTTTGTTATTGGCTGTGGTTTATGTTGTATCATAGCTACAATATTTATAGACATATTTACTCTCAGCATATAATTTTGCCAACATGCTGTGAAAACCATAATACCAATAAAGACACGAATTGGAAACGAATCTGTAGTAAAATAATATAATCAGTTTTGTAAAATATATATTTTTTGGTTAAATCAGTAATAAGCTTTTAAATCAAATAAACAAATAATAAACATTGAACTAGTATTCAAGAAGTATGTATTTATTAGTTATACTTACAAATAAATACTGTTTGAATACTGAACATTGTAAAAAGGAAATAAATACAAAATAAATCAATGATTCATATAATGTATACATCTTCAATTGACTCCCTCTCTGTATGTATATATATATATATATATATATATATATATATATATATATATATATATATATATATATATATATATACAGTAGTATATTTTTTTAAAAAAATGCTAAATTAATTTTCTATCTTTGTTTTTTGGGATTTAATTTTTACCTACGTATTTAACTTTTTGCGGTTGTTATTTTCGGTTCTGAAGATAATATTATCTTCACAATAAATCATTGTTCCTCGCTTACTTACTTTTAAATAAATGACCGTAAGAAGTTGCTCGAAAACGGACACTTAGTATAGTTTTCATAAAATACAAAATATAATTTTACATCACAAGCTAATGTTCTACGAATTGAAAACTGCGCATACAAGAAAATAAAAACACCACTGAACAGCATATTATTACTACTTTAATTAAAATATTATTGTAGGCTTTTTGAATAATGTTTTCAATATATATTCAGGAATTATACAAAAACTAAATGTTAATTTTTTTGAGGTACGTAGGCTTCTACAACACATGTATATACATCCATATATAGTTAGAAAAAAAAGTATATATATAATATAAATATAATATATATATATATATATATATATATATATATATATATATAATGTGTGTGTGTATGTACGTGTACAGATGTAGGAAATAAAAAAGGAATAGAAAGACCAATGAGCACTTGGAATAAATACATGAAACGGTGCATTGCAGATAAAAGTCACTTCGTATATATATTACATTTTTTTCTTTTAGAGCAATAAGATAATAAAAATAATAAACTTACACATTTTTTGAAGATTTCTTTTTAATTTGTATTTCATACACTGAAACAAGAATTAATGGAAATAGTGTTAAATATCTCAATATATAAAATTATTTTTTGCGTTTAATATGAAAATATGCGTTTAATTGGATATTAATTTCTTAATATTCTTTTTTTTTCTTAAAAGTTATTAAATAATTACACTTTTTTAATGAAATATAGTCAAGAAAGTTCGATTTGTCCAACGTATTATAGTATAAAAAAATATTTCCTTTCATAAACCTGCAGTATTAAGTAAAACGCACTTATATATATATATATATATATATATATATATATATATATATATCAATTTAAACTTTTAACAAAAAGAATATCAGTCATTTTCAAATAATCTTAAATCTTAATTTGGTAATACTATTATAATAAACTGACATCAATTCATTATTTACTTATTAAATTAAATGTTTTCATTTAATATATACACGCTCCAGTCATAAACTGTTAGAATTTTAATTTGTATTCATTTTTACATACATACATACATATATATATATATATATATATATATATATCATCTTTTTATATCCGTAGTTCATTTTGTTTGAAAGAATGAAAGAAAAAAAAATCAACTAAAATGTTCTGTTTTAAAAAAATGGTTCTGTATTAAATATATATATATATATATATATATATATATATATGTGTGTGTGTGTGTGTGTGTATGTATGTATGTATATAGCGGGTATGTACAATATTTTATCCCCATGAAAACTGTTAATTTAAAAAAAAATAATAAAACATACCTAAATATCATTGTTGTATAAAAATATATCTATTAAAATAGATGTCTGTATGTACAATAAACCAATTATATTTTTAATTATGTAATTACATATTTTTATTATGTGTATAATTTTCACTCACAATTAACAAACAATATGAACGAAAACACGCAATTGACAGATTGTATTAAAAAAAATAAAAATGAACATCTAGAAATAGTCAAATAAATTAACGTTATTATTTTAACTAGTCTCACTTTTAATAATAATAACGAAAACAACCTTGTGAGAATTTGTACAAAATGTTTTTGTACATACAGTAATCACATTATTTCAATGTTATTTTCATGAATTGTCTTTTCAAATTAATCAAAACAAATACATTTTATCTAAATTAAAATTGTGTTATTTACTGTTAGATTTGTCTATTTAAGACAGATTCGTACATTTAGGCTTTATGTTAATAAAAATTAAAATTTATTGTACATTTTCCTGTGATATCTTTTTCATGTGCTGTTTTTTTAATATCTTCTATGTTATTCCTATTTGATACAACAGCATGTAACGAATAATATGTTAATGTAATGATTTATTATACACAAAGACATTTAGATATTAATGTAACTATACAGAATATTCTGATAAAATTATTATTTTTACACGAATTTAACATTATTTATTATAAAAGTAAGGGGAACTGTTGAAATATTTTTTTACAATATTTTTGTAAGACAACCGAACAATTCCACGATGATCAAATCAAGTTATTTATCTTAATTTTCATGTCTGTATTGCCACATGTCATTCAAAAATGTATTGTTTGGAACGTTGATGAAATTTTACCCTGATACTAATTTTAAGGTAACTTAAACAGTAATAATATTTATTTTGAGTATTCGCTGAAAAGGAGTTCATATATTTTTCTTTTCTACTACAAAATAACGTTTTAAAATTAACTTTTTTATTTTATTAATGTTTATTTCACTATAATTTCAGTTTTAAGTATTTTTATTGATAATGAAGAATTACAAGAAGTTTTTCCATGATCAGACTTGTTTTTCTAATAAACATATTTCAATATTTAAGAGTATATAAAAAAATATTCATACTTTGCCACAAAAAAAGATGGTTCGTCTTATAGATAATTTGACTCAACTCTATAAACCATTTGTTTCCGTATTTTTACAATTTTTTCTAATATTTTATTAATTTGATTGCATCTATTTTTCAAAACCTTAGCATTTTTAAAAATGTTAATTTTTTTAACAAAAATCGAAATTTGATCATTTTCTTCCTTAAGAAATTAAAAGAAATGCAAATTTTTTTCTGTAAAAGAACAAATCAATCATAAATCAACTAACACATTATATGATTCTGATTTGAATGGAATATCATTTTTTTTAATATCTTTTATTTTACTTTCATTAACTTGGAATGAAGTGTTCTTCAGATTTTATTCAACTCCTAAATTTTTTTCAATCGTGAAGTAATAAAAGTCTAAAATTAAGATTAAACCACCTTCTCAGCGATATTCGCCGAAAAACCGAGATTTTTCCATTTTCAAATCAAACTAAAAATACTATTCTCACTAATAGTTTGAAAAAGTTCAGGATAATAAATGAAATAGTTGAATAATACGAATCTTTAAATAATAGTAATCGTATTATACAATTGGTTACACATAATGTTAAACGATTTGAGATATTACTGAGAAAGTTGTTTCACTTTAAAAGTATATAACTTTGATATTGTGTGCGTTATAATAACATGTAATGCTTCAGACTTTTTGTTTATCTGAATATAACCAATTTTACTACTAGTAGTAATTATTATTGTTGATAAATAATAGTTGTCATTAATATTCACTTAAAATTTTTAGTTCATTTAATTTAATCATTTCAGTGCTGATCGTTCACCAATCTTAAGTTAAAAATCTCCAACGCGTTGCACGTACTTCAACTGTTAATACAGACTTGAAGAAAGAAATTGCTGCATCAAGTAATAAATCAAGGTAGATTAAAATATTTACTATAATTTTTCTGTGTTATCCCTTTTTAATGTTCGGTGTAATTTTTTTCTTATATATTATCTCTTATATTATTATTTCATATATATATATATATATATATATATATATATATATATATATATATATATATATATATATATATATATATATATCTTATATATAAATAACTAAGAAATCACAATTTTCAACAAATATTTATCTATGCTTAAAACTTATTTAACTTATTCTTATCGTTTCTAGTATAATAAAGCCAACTACATGTCAGTTAATCTTATCAAGATTATTTTTATTAATTGTGAATTCTTGCTGATAAGGAATTATTTTCAGAATGTATGTTTATTTTTATATTTCTACTTTATTTTCAATACGCACGGTGTTTGTATTTTTCAATAAATTACATGATTTGTAATAGATGTTCTTAAAAAGTGTCACTAATGAATTGTATCTTAGAAATATTTGTTATACTACGGAACTGTAATTTAATATTACTTGCTCTCAATAATTTAAATCCCGATTCTTGTATTTCTTAGTGAGATTATAGGGTAAAAGCATACAATATGCTCTACTTTTTTTTAAAAAAAAATCAATAGAAAATAGATTTTTCAAGCTTTTTTTTTGATGAGATTACATAAATGAAACGTTTCTCTTTGAATATTTAACATAGTTATAATTATTAAGTAGCAAGGACTAGTAGACATTTTTTTTCTGAAACCTTTAGTGGGATGTTTTATAATACTCGAGGTGAATAGGACGCCTAATCTGAATTTTACGCTATTTTTTATAAAATATAATGAAATTTAACTGAAAATGATAAATTATAATAATGAGGAACAAAAATATAAAAGTGTTTGATAATAATAACAAATTATTTCTTCGGTAAAGGTTCTCTCTTGGCCTTTCGACCACAACGGTTACAGAGAGGATCGTACATAGTTTAAGACTCATGTAACCAACCTAAACAATCTGTACATTGCAACCTATCTTTTGATTTTATACTTAAGTCATTTTCATTACAGTTTACACATTTATCACAGTCTTCATCTGAAATGTCGTCTATTGATCATACATCTTTTTCGATTATCTCTTCACTGGTTTCAGAAGAAGAAATTGTTCTTTTCTTAAAACTAACACAGTCTTCTTCATGCTATTTGACCATTTCAACCATCTTCTTATAACCTCTAACACGTTTTGCATTGGCACCTTTTTATACCGTGGTTTCATATATTTTTAAACCATGTAATCAGAAAAGGGATTCAGTACAATAATACAATTTAATTAAACTGAAACATAATTCACATATGTTCAATTATCTTTATTTTTAATATTCTTCATTTATTTTTATTTCTACCTAAGCTTACTGATGGTGACAGATAAAATCGCAAAGGAGACTGGACTTTTTAGCACGATTTAATGTTTTCCAATCTTGATATATTTTAACATGTTGTGTCGTCATATATGTCAAGCCCTCTGGCTTATTTTAAAGTGTTCTTCACGAAAAACCCTGTGAATCCTAATATCAGATCACAGTATTTTAAATGTTTTACTATCCTTAGGAGTTCATCTCTTCTTATTATATTTATACATATTGTCCAATCAAGATGAGGTATTTTTACAGTTCAGTTCATTCACATGAGTTTCTCTCATTGAGAGAAATATTGTTTTAATGAAATAGTCTTAAGCGTTTGGCACACATATATTAGTGTTTCGAATTAAGGCGTGATTCGAACGCAAGTGCGTAAACGGGGTGTGTTTTTATATTATAATTTGTGTTCGGGCGCTAATGATCTAAGTTGTCGATGCGCCCTAACTAAATCCCCAATAACTAACTAACTCTCTCTCTCTCTCTCTCTCTCTCTCTCTCTCTCTATATATATATATATATATATATATATATATATATATAATTAGTATTAAATATAAATAGACTCCATTTTATAATGCAAAAATAGTTTAAATCCTGATAGTATTTTTAATATGTCTATAAACTGAACAAAATGTATCCATTTATCGCACCATAATCACAGTCAATTATTTATAGTATTTCCCGTTTTATACTACTGATACCGGTTTCACTGAATTATTCTTACCGAGATGTAATTTTGTAATTTATTTAATTTTTCGCTTTTTAAAAATAGTAAAAAAATCATAAAGAAAATCTTAACATATATTTCGTTGTTTGTATTAAAGTAAAAAATGTAATTAATAACCTTTTATTTATAAATAACTTTGAATTATAATATACTGCATAATTTTAACTGAGACACTATATTTTACATCAAACTATTTCCATGTACTTCTCTTTGCATTAATTCTCATTCATTCGATTATTAATCTATATAATATTCAAATTAACCTCATAGATGAAATCAAATAACTTTTGTATTCTAAATTTATTATACATTTAATTTAAATATAAAAAAAAATACTTTTTATGATAAGAGACTTCGCATTTAATTATATTTTTCGTTTGTAATACGGCTTAAGTAAATCACTTTCATCTTCTTCTGCATAAATTAGTTCAGGACTCCACGAGTCTTGTAAATCGTCAAGAACTTTATCTGGTGTTAGGTCAACTTTAAAAAATGGAACAGTCGGGTCTGCACCTCTTATAAAATGATATTTCAGTCGAGGAGTTTTTTTCAATATTGCAGCTTCCTCTGTTTGTCGACATTTGATATCTTCATATTCATCATTATGTCCTAAATTTGTTCCTTTTCCTGTTTGTAAATGTTTCTCTAGCATGTTGTCAAACTTTTGTGACATTAACAGCTGGAAATAGATTATTTTCGGGTGTAAATGATTATTATTTTCGAGTTTAAGACCATAGTACGGATCTTCTTGTATGTAAAACGATTCCGACTGTACAAATAATTTTAACAGAACCACTGGAAGTAAAGTTTCAATTGATTAAACACAATTTTCAATTCCATTTTATTATCATGAAGTAAATGTTGAAAAATAAATCGTAAATTACTCACAGGTTAATAGGTACATTTTAACTCTTAACATCTCTGTCTCCGAAAACATTACACGTTTACAAAACTCATCGAAATACATATTTATATTATCATCAATTCAATATATGTTTTTTATAAATTCATTTACGTCGCCAACGCAATACTTTCTGATTCGCAAACAATTTTTATTGCTAATGTCTGTACAACGATTGTATGAAATGAACAATTATACTTTTTCAAGTGTACAATGAAAATTAAGAGTATTTATATTACGTAGGTAGAAAACTCATTAGGTCCATTTGTTAAGACATACGGTTTAATTTATTGGCATTGTAGTATTTCCGCAATAAAAATAATTGTTTTAGTATGTATAATTGTTACATCTATTAAAATTTACGCAAAAATATTGATGCTTTTTGAAAAGCATCAAATCAGAATAACATTTTTTTGAGAGGTTTGGTGTTTAGGTACATTCACAAACTTAACTTTATATTGAAAATATACATAATAAAATATTATACATCTCTCATTCTCCACCATTGTCTATTTATAATTGTATTCAAAAACACACATAAATAGTGAATATATATATATATATATATATATATATATAATGTATTGATCAAATTTTCCTAATGCATATTAAAATGAAAATATTATTATTCTTAGAGAATAAAAATAGATTTCTGTTCCTGTGACCTGCAAATAACAGCTTTTCCATCGAAACACGCACTAATATATAATAATAAATTAATATAAATTCTAATAAAGAAAAGGTTGTCACTTCAAGCAGGTTACTGCATATGCAAAAGTAAAGTTTTTCAGTTACAATTCGAAATAGGAATTATATAAGTGTAAATAGAATTTCTCATTATAAATATTTTTAATACTAGCAGTCATATGTTTTACCTCGAAAGTACAATAGAATATTTTAGATGAAGATAGGTTGAAAATACAGCGATATTTTTGTACTTAAAAACAGATATTATAGCAGAAGTCAATGTCATTGTTGTTATTGACGATTGTCGACATACACCACAGAATTCGGAATGATATTTGTTTTATATATATATATATATATATATATATATATATATAAACGAAAACCAGTACTAAACATAAAATTAATGTTAAAATATTAATTATTTCTTTTAAAACTTCTAATTTATTTTAAATTATTTTATAATTTCAATTAATATGTAAAAATTATTATTCGAAAATATAAGAAAATTGAATATATGTTCAAGCTTCACAAATGAATTTTTCTTTCATATCATAGACCAAACATTTTCTGATCAATAAATGTTCAATAAAGAATGATCATTTATTGAATATTTTTGAGTAGAAAAAATGTTTGTGGAATGAAAAAAAATCCACATGTGATTTTAACTACCAATTTTAAATCTTCAATGTTAAATTCAAATCATTAATGTTTAAATCTTTAGAATTCCATTAAATAAATTATCTAACTATTTAAATCAAATAAGGATAAAAATACCTTTCTGAATTTCAAGTAAATAAATGAAACTGTCTATTCTCGCATTATTTACAGTTTGACTGAAATAAGTGAATATATTTTTTTACTATTTAAGTCGAAAATATACTCTTCTGAAAAGAAAAAGTTGTATAAATAAAATAAAAAAAGAATTCTTTTAACCGACGATTATATTAAAGTAAATGTTTATAATAAAGTTTATTGAATGAAATAAAAATTAATATAAAATATATTAAACGAAAATTACATTTAGATTTCTTATCATTTACAAAATCAGTACTCAATTTAATATTTGTATTCTTCCGTCAACTCCACTTACAATAGGAGTTTGTTTTTTAATATATTTTGAAAGGGCTTCAAAATCAACTGGTCCAATTTTTGTATTTCGTTTATTATTACCAATCATAGTAAATCCATCGCCACCATTAGCTATATAACTAACCGTTACTACTCTATAATATTGTTTCAAATCTAAAAGTTCAAACTTTGGTATCTCGCATTTAAGACATCTAACAAGTACTTTCTGAACACGTGATCCTATCGGCTGACTCATATTACAAGTCACCTGTAAACCTATAAAAATAGATTGAAGAAATGTTAGACTTGTTTATCAGTTAGAAATTAATTCATTGATTTAACTACTACATATTTTTTTATTCAAACCAAATAAAAATAAATGCACTTTAAAACATATTTGACGACTTGAACAAAATTGGTAAACAGCTCGAATTCACTTCAAATATGTATGAGAATAATTATGCATTATTACTATACAAAAAAGTGTATTTATAGTTAGTAAAATGATATAGATTTTTGTAATTATATTTTTCGAAATAAGTTCACTGTAATCTTTAATTATAAAAAGTATCATATGCCTATTTGTACTTCAGTTTATTTTTTTTGCTCACCAGAAACTTGCAACATACGTAATGACAAATATCCTTTTTTATTAAAAGCATCATTGAAACCGTACTCCAAAGCTTCTAATAAATGATCACCGCGTAATTCAAACGCATCTAAAGTATTTTCAAAAGGTTGCGCAATAATTAAGTCATTGTTTGTTATATCTGAAAAAAATAAAATCCGATTAAATTTGTTAAGTATTATCTATTAAAAGCATAATACTTAACAAATATACCGTTTTATAAAATGGTCGTATTTTTAAATTTCTTTTTTTAACACAAATTTAGAAATAAAATTTTATCTCTTATGATTTTTTGCAAATATTCCTGACAAGAAGGCTTTTTGAAATTGTAGGTGAATGTATTATTTGATAAATATCAATAAATTAGTATTTATTAGCAATTAACTAAAAAAATTGTATATGTTATATCTACCTATCTAACTATATATATATATATATATATATATATATATATATATATATATATATATATATATATATATTAATTGGATGAGATGTTAGAATTCGTAAAATAAGTATAAATCAAAAAATATACATTTTTATAATATCTGAATAATAAAAATGTGAAATCTGATTTTATCTTTCAAATTATTTATCAATCAGTTTATACAGAATTATTTAGACAGAAAAGCAAATAATTTAAATGAATCATTTCTTTCTCTTATAATATGTAACTCTGTCCATATATTTATTAATAATACATGTCGCTAATAGTTTATTTCTGATTATTTTGAATTATATATATATACATATATATATATATATATATATATATATATATATATATATATATATATATAATTTTCATCATTTGTCAATGTCATGATAAAATAAACTTTTTATATATTACATAAATAATAATCAAATATATAAGAAATAAAGTCTTAATTACCAAATTATATTCAATAAAAAGTGTAAAAAATGTTTAATTGAGAAAAAAAAAGGTAAAATACATAGCAAAGTACAAACAAACAAAAAAAGTAATGATTTCACTCTGTAAATATTAATTGAAGCAAACAAATTAAAGTAACCGAATAAAAAATATTAAATTAAAATTGTCAATTTTTTTTAATTCTATAGTAAATCTATATTAATCTAATAATCAAAACGTGCATTATATCAGTTGATTTCTTATATTATGCATGCACCAATGTTCATTCGTAAATTTGGCATTCATAGTTTTGTTCTTTCAATGTGCATGTGTAATAAAATATCTAAATGTTAAAAAAGTATTAGAATGTCAGATACTTCATAAAAGAATTTTTTAACTTACCACCAATCTCAATTCCGGCCCTGATACCTCCTGGATTAATTAATCCGACTTGCACGTATCCCCATTCTCCTTCTTCAGATTCATCGACCCACTGAAATATGTACTGAGTTTAATGAAAGAGTTTAAGAAATATGTTTATTATATTCTTCCGTTAAAAACATCAATATCATATGTATTATAAATGATAAATTTACAAAGATTAAAAAAATTTCCGATTAAATTAACTGATAAATTTTATTTTTTTTTTTACAAAAATTGTGTTATTAGTAAAATTTGTGTTACGTATATTTATTTTTTGCGAACTTGATTTCATGTAAAATAATCTCAGATCAATACTAACACTTACAGCATCTACCATAGCATCAGCCAAAAAACTACCCAAACTACATTCGCCCATTCGACAGTTCGATTCATCCAAAAGTACTTTCGTAGATCCAATTTTAATATTACCTAACGCATCAACGGCTTCTTTCCAAGGTTTTAATAATTCAAGTATATGCGGATCTAAAATAAAATTTGTACAATTTAAAACAATAATATAATTTCATAATAGATTAAATTACACCTTGCGGTATTGAAGCATTTAAGTATATGGGATTTCCTTCCCATCTAACAATTGTATTATTTTCATTGAACCAAACAGTTAAATCTCCAAGGTATTTTGTAAATGCGGCCGCTTGCACAATCAATACCGTTTTATTTTCATTTTGATTTACAACGACAGGATAATCATCTTCGGGTATATCGGGACCTTCAAGTAAATGACTATAAATTATTTAATGAGTAAAAAATAAACATCGTCTTTTGAAATGAATATATTTTTAAACAAAAAAAAATATTTGTATTGATTTGAAAATTACATTTAACGGGTTAAACTCAAATTTTATTTTATTTAATTTCAATTTTGCAAATGCAGGTACGTCTTTGCATTTTCCAAAAATTTTATACAACCAGTATATAATTTCAGCGCAGTTTAGAGCTGTTGAATTCATTAACTTTATTTCAAAGTATAAAATGTATGTATTATATATACATACATATATATATATATATATATATATATATATATATATATATGTGTGTGTGTGTGTATGTGTGTTTGTGTGTGTATACAAATTACCTGGAAGGTCAGTTCCATTATATAAGAATGTATGTGAATGACCTCCAACAATTAAATCCAAATGAGGCCCTCCATCTTTAGCTATACGTCGGTCAACTGCGATACCAGCATGAGAAAGAACAATCACAATATCGCATTTTTGATCCTCTTTCAATTTTTTCGATTCCAAACGTACTGCATCAACTTCATCAGTGAATATTAGTTGTTCACTCGCAGTTAGATTCTTAAAAAATACAATAAGCTAATTAGAATTCACTGCGTTAGTCAAGAAATAGGTAATATATAGAATAGACATTACTTATAGGAAAAAACTTTTCTATACTAATTTTCAAGGTAATAAATCATTTTTACACTAACTAATAGTAAAATTAGAAAAATTTCGAAAAATTGTAATTTTATTTTAATTAAAACTCATTTATTATAGGATTTGTAAAAATTTATTGTATCTTAATTCGTAAAGTACGATACGATTTTCAAAAAACAAGCACATCTTTTTTTAACAAATATCAACATAAATCATCGAATTTGTATTAAGCGAATTTGTCTTTTAAAATTGTCAGTTATGGCAGAAATATATTTATTAATTATTGTGTTAACGTTGTGCAAACGCAATATTAATTCCATTTTTTAAACTTCATTTTGTTAAAATTGCATTTTTTTTTCTTAGCATAAAAATAATGATTTTAAATTCATAAATAATTATGTTTTTGAGAAGTTGAGTTAATAAAATGTGAAATCAATATTAAGTCTATGTGGCGTTCGAGATCAATTAAAGTATCAAAAAAATAAAGGTAAAATACCTTTCTACTCATTAAAAAAACTTTTATTTTGATAGTAGATCTAAAATAATAATTTATGATTATATAGAAAACTGATGTCCTGAATCGAAAACGACTAAAATGTAATCTAATTACGATTAATTACAAAATAAATTAGTCTTACCGGATACTCTTTCGAAACAACTCCAACAATACCAATACGTTTTCCACCTCGACTGATAATTATAGAAGAATTATATAAACCTTGTATATTAGGTTCTTTACTTGAATCCATGTTAGCTACTACAAATGGTGCCTTCATTGCTTTCATGAAAGGAACGACGCCTTCAATTTTATGATCAAACTCATGATTACCTAAAGTCTACAAATATTATTTGTATGAAAATCAAAATTAAGTTTATTTTCTGTTAAAAAAACTCTATCACATAATTCATTTTGGATATTTTTTATAAAATATAAATATTTTTTATAACCTGATCTAGATCACTACTACTATTTAATTTAAAATGTTATATATATATATATATATATATATATATATATATATATATATATATTACTATAAAAAAAAAACATTCAACTCCAATACTACTTAATCAATTTTATCTGCATAGAAAAATCAAAATATGTAAGAACGGCATCTGTTTAATTATGACGTATGGAAAAACACTGTCTAACCTTGCATTCACTAAATTATTTTATTTGTAATGATCGCTTTACGTCACAACCCCAGTAACATGTTTTACTGCTTATTGATATCATTTGTTGCAAGAACAAAAATATTTGCACAGGCAAGTACTGTGAACTTAATTTGACTTAATTCAATCTTTTGTCTTGTATTTTATCAAAATATATATATATATATATATATATATATATATATATATATATATATAAAGATTCAATTTAGGTTTCCACGTGAAAGTATTAAAAAAATCGTAGAAGTTAAAAAATAACATTTTTTTTTGTTTTTGTGATTTTTTAATACTTTCATGTAGAAGCCTAAATTGAATCACCTTATATATACAGGTTTTCCTATAAGGACGCAATTATTTAATTTGAAATAAGACACAGAATTTGCGCTGAAATTTCCTGTTCCTTTGTTGTAAATAATAGTTGGGGGTATGCCATTTGTAAATGAAAAATAATATCGTGTAAATGACCGCAGTGTGCTTTCTTACAAGTTACCATTCTTTTGTTAAAATTTTCAATAACATCCCTACACAACTGATACTTTATTTGTCTCACCAATTACTCTCTAGATTTCATATATTTCATATATATGTATATATATATATATATATATATATATATATATATATATATATATATATATATATATACTTAAATATTAAATCACGTTCCACATTATTTTTTTTATCATAATAAATTGTAATAATCCATATCTAATGAAATTATCTTATAATATAATTTTAATCACACTCTATAATTATTATTGTCATTAAGAGAACCTTGAAAGTTAATAAAAATATCTAATTTCTGTAAGTATATTCGTTCACTTTATGATAGATTTTGTCACATAAATTCGAAATAAATCCATAGTTATATATATATATATATATATATATATATATATATATATATATATATGTAGTAATCATGCGATAATTAATGTTATGGATTGAAACAACATTTTTTGTAATCAAAAACGAACAAAAGACGACACCAAGTACAATAATACACGATTGATTCTGCACATATTGTTATCGATTTAAACCAATATTATCAGAAATATTGAATTGTTTTAGAAAATATTTGATAATTAATCACAAGAACATGTTTTAAAACTCAAGTACTATGAATTTTGTTCTATATATATTACCTGATTGAATAATAATATATATCATAATATGCACATATTATATATAACCATATAAAGTTATTGAGATTTTAAGAACCCACGTTTGAGATAAACGTTTTACAGAAAGACAGAGTATAATAAGTTAAATTGTTTAAGTATTAAAGTGTATTGTTATGAAAAAAAATATTAAATATATTTAAGAATAAAACTATTTTCTATCACTGACAAAATGAAAAAAAAATGTTCTTACGATTTATTAACCATTTGCGTGTTAATCTCATGTCATATTTTTCAATTAACATTTTTTCAGTCAACCGTATTTTAGTCAACCGTAAAAATTTAAATTTGTTCAAATGATTACATTTTCAGGTCAAGATAACTTGAAAATAACTAGTTTTAAAGAATGAGAAACCTGACCTATACAATCTTATGTTCATAAATATGTTTTTATACTTTAATAATGTATATGCAGTTGTTTTTCAGTTAATCTAATATATGTTTATATATATATATATATATATATATATATATATATATATATATATATATATATTAATATTTAATTCTAAATACTTTATTATTTTCTGATCTCCAAGTATAAACATTTGTTGCACATTGATATCCAGATATTTTTTTAATAATATTCACTCAAAATTTTCGATTTTCTCTTCTTTTTAATCTCATTATAGATTTCTTTTTTGTAATATAATATTGCGCTTTAAGCGTAGGTGAACCTAATATTTTATTATTACATAAAACAATTAAGTGTTACTTCTTAATCGTGTACATATCTTTGATAGTCATACTTTTTTACAAATTCCCACAAATTAAGTATTCATTAAAAGGAATACGATTTTAAACATTTTTATGTTATTCATCATCGCGACAAAAAAAATAGCTAAACGCGAAAAAATGCAGAATATTTCATAGTTCGTAGGTAACTGTTAAAATTTAAAATATGAAATATTTCTTGATCAACAAATAATATATTTTCTCATGTCATTCTACAACAATGACATATCAGATAATTTCCAATTATAATTTCTTAATAGATTTACAATAAATTCACTTAAATGTTGTTAATATCTTATAAAAGCGCTATTGCATATGTGTGTGTGTCTGTGTATGTGTCTATATGTATATATGAATCTCAAAATCGAAAAATGTAACTAAACTCCTGTATCTCTTCGTCGGCAATTTCGAACAATATATCAAAATACATACTATTGCATCAGTTGGAAGCATATTAAGAAAGTACTGGGTAACGTTCCATCGATGTACATTATACCAAAGTGTTCCTTGAAAATTATCGCCGGCATTTAAGAAAATTGGGTTAGTTCTTTCTTTCAACAACTTATGAACTTCCGTATAAACACGAGCAAACCCTCCTAGACAGTTTTCCATTTCTGGTTTACATGTTGTTGACTGGGGGCTTATTTCTTCGTACCTGTGAAATGTTAAAAATACTT
The DNA here is from genome assembly GCA_034766995.1 of Acanthacorydalis orientalis. NCBI lineage: Eukaryota > Metazoa > Arthropoda > Insecta > Megaloptera > Corydalidae > Acanthacorydalis > Acanthacorydalis orientalis. The sequence goes on from CM068317.1 coordinate 33,354,088, forward strand.
TAATATTTTAAAAAAGCTACACAAAGAAAATAGACAAATAATTAAAATTAATTTACCTTGCGTGGAAATCGTTCAAATGGATAATAGATAATTCAAACAAGTTTTCACTGTTTTCAAAAGGTGCTGCTCCCAGAAACGTGCATACTTGCAGAAAAATAATAAATTTCGTAACTGAAAAAAATATTTGTAAATAAGTACTGTTGAGCAATTATTTTCAAGCGTAATAAAAACAAATTTTATATCTACCAAAAAGTGTTTTTAAATGGCAATACGCAATACTATTCTAAAAATGTAGGCATATTCTAAACAACATACGACAATAAACACTAAGTAAAAAGATATGTATATATATATATATATGTATATATATATATATATATATGTATATATATATATATGTATATATATATATATATGTACAGTCAAGTCTCTTTTTCTACGATAAATACGTTCCACAGAAAATCGCATATAAAAAATCACATAAAAAAGACATAACACGCTGAAAAATTAGGGATATGTTCCATGATTTTCTAAAACCGCATAAAACTAAAGCAATGAGTTAAATACACCCAAAAGCATATAAAAAAAGTTTATGAAAATTCGTGAAAATAATAATACTTAAAAAAATCCTTCGAAAATCTGAAAGAAATTGATATAAAACTTGAAATAAGTTTGTTTTAAAACATTATTCATTTAATTTTATTGAAAAGTAACAATTCTTATTATATTTTTTCATCAGAATTATCGTCATTATCTGATAATGTTAGGTACCATTTGCGAACTGATGCGAAATCACATTCATCACTAGAAGAGATAGTCAGTGCATCAGATCTGCTTGATAAAGACAATGGTTCTTCAAGAACAAAATTAGCGTCAACTTCATCCTCGTTCTGTGTCGATTTTTTTCCTCTGACAATGTAATCAGTGATTAAACTGCGATAATGATTTTACTAATTGTTGCACAGTTCGCGGTATCCAGTCATACAATTCTTCAGCTTTTGTTGGAATTTGAAGGCTCGTTCAGAATTTGTGTCATGAACAAGAAAATGATTTTCCAATTTATTGCAAAGTTGAAGACCTTCTCGAATTATATTTGCAGTGAGTGGATAGATTTTTCTTCCGCTTCACTACAGTTTTCTGAATCTTTGACGATATCTAAAGTTATACCACTAGTACCATCATCACTTAAGGTATTATCCACAAGCAATTCGTTGACATCATTCTGGCTAAAGGTATCAAAACCTTCTCCACCAATTTCATATGCTAAAGTAATGATTTCAGCTGATAATGTCGATGTTCGAATGGTTGCACTGTTTTGTAACACATTCAGACCAAACTGCTTTCCAGCAGGCATTTAAAGTTTTTGATCTTATTTCAACGATAGCAAATACAACATGATTTAAACAGCCCAGAATAGAAAAGTTTAAATTAAATAATATAAATTTAAAAAAAAAATAATAATTTAAATTTAAAATGTTTTAAACAACGTGCCGCTCATACGAGTATATGTATAAACAAAGGGGAAACCCCGAATGTGCATGAAATATGCGCTGCATCACTTCAAAACCGCATTAAAAACATGCGCATAAAAACAGACTCGACTGTGTATATATATATATATATATATATATATATATAAACAAAAAATATTTTAATATACGTTACTCAACTTTTCATTATTTTTTGTACATAATTCTTAAACTAAGTATCTTTTGATTCCAAAATTAAAAGGCACACATTAATTAAAGTGTTTTTCATTTGAACAAGTAGCAATCATATCATCAGTAGAAAATCTGGAATATAAGAGGGGTAACCGATGTTCAAAAAGTGGATCTCTTTTATGTATTTCACCATAATAGATGTTGTTATAAAATGAAATTATATTTTCAACCTCCTTGTACACCCAACTTGATTATTTATTGAAGAAGTTGACATTTTGAGCATTTATTATAAATTTATGTCGCTAAATTATATGAATCTTCAATTTAAAAAGAATAAAATGTGATACTTACTATGAGATAAAAATGAAACATTATCGTGTCTCTTTACCTACTTTATCATTGTAAAACTCTAATTCTATGTACAGAATAATGAAACTAATTTGTACGGTACTACAAAATATAATTCATTCAAAAAGATAAAGATTTTGAATATATGTAAGGATATATATGATATAAACAGTATAAATATCGTACTTTTTTATACGATAGATAAAATGTTTAGAGAAACATGTGTTCTATTTTATGTTTCCGTTTAATAGATATGGAATTAATAATAACGTTCAAATAAAATCAGTATCGACAATATATCTGATTATGAAATAACAGCGAGTAAGGTTAATGCATAAAAAATGATTTGAGTTTTATACAATTATAAACAAAATAAATATATGTAATATTATATATATATATATATATATATATATATATATATATATATATATATATAAGTGTGTGTGTGTCTGTGCTGTGTATATTAAAAAAGAAATTAAAGTGTACTAAAGTGTTAGTTGTATAAAAAAATTTCAAAAGGTTTTTTTTAAATTAGTATAAAATAATTGTACTGATAAAGTAATATAGGAAATAAATTATTTTATTATATACATTTTAAGTCGAAAATGAATTGAATTAATTGACTTGCGCATATAAACATCACAAAAACATTTCAAAACCAATGAAAAAGTATTGCTAAAGTCTTTGGAACAAGCACATGATGTATGTTATAAACAAATACATAACAATAATAGAATAAAAAACATACCTTGTCTAATCATGTTGAATCCGTTAGCACTACAAACTAACTGAACACTTATGAAGAGATTCAGAAACACATTCGCGGCGAATGCCTGTTGTTTGCGCACGCATTCCATAAAAGTATGCATATATGTATATATATATATATATATATATATATATATATATATATATATATATATATATATATATATAATGCAGTCGCGGTCACAGGTACATCGTTACTAAGAAAATGGGTTTAATTAACTAACTGATCCGTTCAATTTGAATTATTTTATTTAATTCTCCTTAAGAACAAACAAGTATTTTATTCAACAAAAATGAATAAAAAAATAGAAACAACTTCGGTAGATTCTCTTAATAATTGAATTCAATAAACCACAAGTATTCGTTATCTGTCGATTCTTTTTATCACTTCAAAATTGCCTGTTCAAATAAACTAACAATTACCATACCGTCACAACAACATCCAAGTAAAACACGAAAAGAAAATTATATTATAATTTTCGAAAGTTGTTTTAAAAAATATAATCATCGACAAAAATTTTTTTTTATTACTTGTATTTTGTAACTGTTCTAACTTATTAAAAGATATTTAATTTGCTCTCATCGAGTATCAGTTAGATCTAGTATACTTATCAAGTAATTTTTTTAATAATTTTTTTGTTAGGGATGATTACTTATTCATGAACATTAGATTTCATATTGTTATCTTTATGCAATCATTTCGTTTCTAACTGCGATGGATTTATAGGAAAAAACTTTTGGATTTCTCTTAATATTCTATTCGAAATTTTTCGAGTAAAACTGTCAGTCCATACATACGTATATATATATATATATACACATCTAAGTTAAATGGTACACCTGTACCCATCTCAGACTTCGATAGTTGGCTATTCTTTGTCAGTAAAATGTATAACCATCTACATGTAATACTTTAAACTATGTATAAATTCCATTCTTCAACTAATTCAGTTTATAATACTAATTAATGACTGGAAATTTACTTTTTCTTATCAACTTATTATTAACATAAGATATCTATAATATATTATAAAAAGAGTGTCTTTTTTCTGTTGAAATTTAAAAAAATATAAACACTCTATTAAAACACCTTATTTGAACAAAAAATTCAACTAATTTACTGCATTTTATAAAGAATAAAAATATACTTCTACGTCAAATAAATAATAATGATAAATTATATTCACTTTTTCTCAATTTAATTTAAAGTAGTAAACTTTTAGATATATAAACTCATTTTTTTATTATAAAAAAAGATAGGAAGGGTTAAACTACTATTATTTGAGGAATATGTTTATATCTTCTTGAAGATATTGAGTATTTATCTCTGATAATGTCTATTTATATTTTATAATACACAGCCATCCATAGAATTTTACATTTCATTTAATAAGTGATTGATTTGATTTGAGATCATTATTAAATAAAATAAATATTAGTTAATTACATCTCATCAATTACACTACCTTGTGATATTATGATTGAATAGACATGAAATATGAACTTTCTTTGTTTTTATTTTAACTGATCAACAGATTATATTAGTAAAATATAAGACATTTAAAATACACGTAAGTTCACGAAAGTTATTGGTAGTTGTTTATTTTTTCTGTTAATTTATAAAAAATTAAATGTAAACTGATATACAAATATTAGTTTGGTACAAAAGTAATTGCGGTTTTTACATTTCGAGTATAAAGACGCATATATCAGTTAAATGTTATATTTATTAATCAAAATAAAGACCATTGGCCTGCACTCATTTCTCCAAACGGGAAACAAGTTTGTTTATTTCTACAAGATAGAATTCTTGAGTCCTGAAATTAATGAATTCATCGAAAGTACTTTGAGCTGATGCTTGATCTCTGAAAACTTTCTCTCGTAGGAAATTACTCAAATGTTTAAAAAAAATGATAATCTGTCGGAGACAAGTCCGAAAAATAAGGTGGGTGAGGGAAGGTTTCATAACTCAGTTAATTTAATTTTTTTAAAGTCATTTATGAGACATGTGATCGGGGGTTGTCATGAAGAAGAATTGGCCCTCTTCGATTGACTAATGCTGACTGTAACGATGCAACTTCTCTTACATTCTTTTAGTTTTCTGACAATATTTTTCTGATGTTATTGTTTCACCAGAATTTAAGAAGTTATAGTGAATGATGCCACTTGCCGACCACCAAACAGTGACCATAATCTTTTTTTCGCGAAGCTTCGGTCTAGGAAACTGTATTGGTGCTTCTCCTCATTCTAGCCACCGTGATGAACGTTTCCTATTGTTGTAAAGAATCCACTTGTAATCACATATGACAATGCGATCAAGAAAGGGATCATTTGGGTTTCGCGAAAGAAGCGCAGAGCAGACTTACTTTAGTTCATACGGCACCCATTTATCCAGCTTTTTTGTTCTTCCAATCAGACTCAAATGTTGAACAACTGTTAAATGATCAACATTGAGTTCTTCTACCACCTCTCGGGTTTTTTAGGTGGGTCCGCTTCAATAATGGATCTTAAATCATTATTGTCTATAGCTGAAGAATGTTCACGACCCTCCTCATCGCCATGCTTTCGTTTCCATTACGAAATTTTTGGAACCAGTGTTGAACTGTACGTTCACAAACTGACTCTGCCAAAAACAAATTTAATATTTCGAGCAGTTTCTGTTGCTTTACGTCCCAATTAAAACTCATACAACAAAATCGCGAATTTTTTCCCATGACTAATTTAAGAGGTTATATTCAATAATACTAAGGAATAAAAGCAATAGACATAAGCTGAAATCAGTAGTGCTAATTTAATTGTGTACAATGATGTATCACATGAGTATAACAAAAGATAATGGTAACTAGAAAAATCGGTACCAAACTTAAAATGATAAAAACCGCAATTATTTTTGCACCAACCTAATATATTTAATTTTTTATACAATTATAATCATTTTTTATCCATATCAAGAATTCACTTGAAGTATATGAAAATATTACACGTATAATTTATTTATTTACTAATTTTTTTTTTATAAATAAATTATCATAATATTTTTTCATAGAAACTTTTACATTATTTCAGTGTCAGCACGAGCCTGTATATTCAATGTACAACTGTAATGTTAATATAATATTTCACCATTTTGATATCATGTCGCTGTGAAAATCTCCACTTTATTCTTACTATTTTGTCTGAGATGTTGACGGAGCAATACTTTTTTTGATATATTATAATTGTCGTTCTTTGTCAGCGCTGGATAATTTACTAAGGTAAGAGCAACACATTATCTTCTCTCATCCGAAATCTCTTAGCCCATTATTTTACCATGGATTTTTTACCGTGAAGAATGAAGGGGAAGCTTTCCCGTATACGCCATCTAATCATTGTCTTAGTTGGTATGGTGTTTCCGCTTCTCTTGTCAAAAATTTTATTACCACACGATACACATTTTTGGTTACTTGTGACATTGTTACAAACGCATCTTATTCTTATCGCTGGCACTTTACGACTGATTAAGATATACCGTTGAAATTTTTACTGAATACTGCTAAGGAATCTACCACACTGTACAAATTCGCCATGCAAGCGCATGTACAAACATTTTAGGCTGAGAATATTTAGTGTTACCGTTGTATATATATCCTAGAAGAGACAAAAAAATAAATATTATTGCCACCACTCAATATGGCATGAGCTGGACTTCAATTTGTTATGACAACATGGCAATGAATAATTTTCCAGCATATTTGGCAACTGTAGTACATCTACATATCATGTATTTTACATTATGAACTTTCTGTTTTTTCTATACACCTAGTATTGAATTATATACTTATAAAACATTTTCAAATCCATCATAATATAATAAATTATAAATTTATTAATTTATATTATAAATACAAAATATGTGTACACTACAGCCATAATATATGCAGAAAAAATTGTCGTGTCGTCTGTGTGTCCATGTGTGTCGTGTGTGTATATGTATATCCATGTCTATTATGTGTGTGTGTGTGTGTATGTGTGTGTATATAAATGCATGTATGTATGCATGTTATTAATATATTAGTGAATTATTATTTTTGGAATTTGTCATTCTGTTTTCGTTTCATCAATGTGTAAGTATGCATTATTATTATTGTAAACTAATTGAAAGAAAAGATAAATAAACTTAAATGTCTAAGCAGAATTTGTTGCTTTTGTTTTGTACAATACTGTAAATAATATACATACATATAATAATATATATATATATATATATATATATATATATATATATATTGCAGTTTCTTAAAAAGTTACACTTAAGTAATTTACAAATTCGACTTCGTATAATATAAGTTATGTAAAAGTTTATGGAACGCATTACTTACGTGACTTGAGGTGTTACTGTTTTATATATATATATATATATATATATATATATATATATATATATATATATAAATATATATATATATATATATATATATATATATATATATATATATATATTGATTTTATTTATAAGATATATTCTAAAAATTAATATTATGTCGATAGAAAAAAATTACAGTTTATGACCTTCAAATTCATATAAAACACCGCAATTATTTTTTATCGGCCTAATATTTGGTGTATTTTTTTGTATAAAAATATCCGGTATTCATTTATATTGACTACCGGATTGATTCTTGATTTATTCAGTGATAAATCAAGAAAACATAAATACAAAATTATAATTATTCAAAATATAATATTTTTTCTCCATAAAATAAACCGGTTTCGTTTGACCTAGTTTTGAAAATTGTATCCAAGCATTGTAACAAAGCGGTACGTATCAGCATATTATATAATTCGGTCCTGGCTGCATCATCGCTCGACCGGCTTGCAGCAACCGGCGCGACTCATTTTTGTATCGGACACCGTACGTGCATCACGCTGTTCAAGAATTTTCCTATATAATCGTATTTAATTGGTAAGTAATGGTGGTTTTTCGATTGTAATTTTTAAATATATGTTTAAATGTAACGAAATTAAAATCATTTAATTGTTTTTAACAAATTTTCCAAATAACTTTACATTTCTTAATGTAAAATATTTTATCTCTCGATGTTATGTACTTTAACATTTTCTTTTCTTTCATTTTATTAAATTATGAACATTTAATACTGTATTCAAAATTTAAGAATTCATTTACACATTAATTTCTCATTATAGAATATTTTACGATTATGGATTTTATTTAGTTTATCAAATTATAAATATTGACTACTTTATTTCAAATGTTATTTTTCGTACTTTTTTTTACAATATTTCGTCATTTTGGATAAATACTAGTCTTTTTTTATTTTTATTTTATCGAATAAGAAATATTTAACAAAAAATCTTATACGATATATTTTTCTGGTAATATTCTATTTAATATTTCGTATATTTCTCTTTGTATGAAAATATATGGTATTCATTATTAAATTATTATTAATGATAATAATAATGATAAATACTATATTAATAAAAGTATTTATTATTGTAAATGTGGTGAAAAGATTAAGTATTGCCTGTGTTCGTTCGTTATGTATTATCTTTCATGTTAAGAGTATTGTTTGCTCTGCTTGTACCAAAGTAGTAAAATATTTTACGTAACTCGTTCCCCTTCTCTGTACACATACGTCACTGGTACCGTTACAAATCGTGCCGACTAGGCTTCCGTTTAGTTGTTCTTTCTACTTTGCTATTGGAAGTTAAACGTGCAAGACGTTGTAGTTAACAATTTTATTTTTCGATATGGTCGTTTTTAATTGGTAAGAAGTATTTTTTTCGTTAAAAACTATTAAAATTAGAAACCTTAAATAATTTATGAAAATTATTTGTGATTGTTGAATAATTATTTTGCATTCTTTATTATTTTTGTAGAATATTTTACCACTGCTTATATATGTATATACATATGTACACACACACACACACGTGCAAATGTGCACACACACACACAACACGTGCACATGTGCACACACACACACACAACACGTGCACATGTGCACACACACACACACACACACAACACGTGCACATGTGCACACACACACAACACGTGCACATGTGCACACACACACACACACACAACACGTGCACATGTGCACACACACACACACACACACAACACGTGCACATGTGCACACACACACACACAACACGTGCACATGTGCACACACACACACACACAACACGTGCACATGGGCACACACACACACACACACAACACGAGCACATGTGCACACACACACAACACGTGCACATGTGCACACACACACACACACACACAACACGTGCACATGTGCACACACACAACACCTGCACATGCACACACACACACACAACACGTGCACATGTGCACACACACACACACAACACGTGCACATGTACACACACACACACAACACGTGCACATGTGCACACACACACACACACAACACGTGCACATGTGCACACACACACACACAGGTACACACACACACACACCTGTGTGTGTGTGAAGTGTGTACCAACACACACTCACAAACAGGTGCACACACAGATAGATACACACACACACAATATTTGTTTTTTCTAATCTATTTAACAATTTAAATTTCATTCATACAATTGTACTCGTTTCTGACATACTGGCCATTGCTTCCATGGAAATCCTTTAGTGCTTAACCAATGCTTAGTTTCCTATAGAAAGTGTTTTTGTTATGTGCACAGCCACTCGTACACCATCTGTTGCGCATCTTCATTTTATCTGAAAGACTTTCTGCCCATTTACTGAAGGCGGTTGAAGAAGACTTGAAATGCAATTTCTTGATGGTCGCTACCATTACTCAGGCAGTACGGGCTCGAGCATTGTCATGGCGCAACAAGAAATCATTACTTAGAACTGTTTGTCGTTTGGACGTGACTACTGATCAGAGATGGTTTCTGGTGGACAACATTGCTACCAGGAGTTATCATCGATCAATAATCATTTTCAAATGCCAAGGTCTTCTGCGTACCGACGTTTTGTTACAACATGATAATCCTCTGCTCTATGCCCGTGCAACGGTAGCGACCATTGAGAAACTGCATTGTGAAAGTCTTTCTCATCCACCATACTAGCTGGACTTTATTGAAAGTGATTACAATCTTTTTCGACTAGTCAGGGCCAATAAGTAGTAGCTAGTTCTTTCAAGTCGGATGAAGAAGTGTGACTGGTGGTGCATGAATTGTTCAGCAGTGACCAAGACTTTTTCGCTAGAGGAATCGAAGCACTAGTTGAGTGCTGGAAGACTTTTTTGAACAAAATGGAGACTGTTGGAAGATAGTACAATTATATAATACCTCTTTGTAATACACAATGAAAAAAGTGTGTATATATATGTGTATATATATATATATATATAAAATATATATACTTATGTATATATTTGAAACCTAAAAATTAGATGTACTGAAAAATTCTTTTCTATATGTTGCATGGTAAAGCAGCAATGGATGTCATTGGTCGTGTGGAACTTGGATCCGTTTATAATTACAAATCAATGAGATCCCTCGACTAAATCTGTACCTCTTGCCACTGGAGTTTGAGCTTGTATCACTCGGTCTCAACTTTCATCAGATCACCATATTTGAGCGGTAAAAATTATCACATTTTTACATTAAAGTTATTAAACATTTAAATAGAATGAAATTAGAAAATTTTAATAAATTATTAACAATCTTTAAGAATTATTTTATATTGTTCATTACTTTTTTTTTTAGAATCTTTACTATCATGGATGAATATTTAAGTATAGAGTAGTTTTGTTTAATTCAAATTAAATTTGATAAATTGTTTTTTTTAATTATTTTAAAATAAGTTTTTTTTAATTCTAATTTGTTATATATGTTCTTCTGATTACTGAAGTCGATTTGAAGATTCGTCGTATAACGATATATATTTCTAACATAACACGTTAGAAGCACTGAAGCAACGTTAAAACCTCGCGATCGAGAAATATTAGTGGTTGATAAAAGATCATAAAATCAGTTTTCAGTATTGTAAATGTAAGTGCCTTGGGGTTGTGTATCGTGATCGCCCGATCACTTTAACTGTAAATTCGTAAAAATCTTTTAGTGAATTCTTCAAATTCATTTTAAGATTGTCCGTGAGTACGAACCAGATGTTTAATAAACGTTAAGCTGGGATTGCGTTAAGGGTACAGGATATTTTGGTTTCACCTCTAGGTAGTACTTAAGCGATCGCCCCCTTTGCTAACTATAACCGTCTGTACGTTTTCGCCATCGAGAAGTCCTTGAACCTGGAGGTTCGAGGCAATCTGTTTGTTTTGTCCTTTTTTTCAGGGTTTTTGTGTTTTGTTTTCCCTAACCTTTATTTTGTGAGACACTTCTTGTCTCACTTCTCACTTGTGCTTTAGATTAGGCTTTAGAGTAGGGTTTTATGAGGCCGCCTCTTTTTTTTTTGTAGCTTAGGTTTTTGACTAGGGTTTCAGGTTTCTTCGAGAACCACATCCACATTCTTCGATGACATCACGAAAACGTACATTCGGTTGAGAAGTGCAGAGCGCTGGGCGAGAGTAGCGGGCTAGCACGTGGCTGGGGTATCCCCGGGCCTGTAGTCCTACACGGGTGTTACTCGGATGCTTCGTACTTTGCTTTGCTTGTAGTTTTAAATTTATCTATACTCATTTTTTCAACTTTTTGTTACTGGGGTAGGGTTTATTCTGAAAATGTTTCACTAAACAGTAAACTTTGTGGTTGACTCAACATGAACCACACTATTTAAACCATGGTTCCAGCAGTTGAAGATGTGTATTGCACATTATATGTGTAATCAGAGGATACTGTTATAACAATATGTTTTGTAAAATGAAAAATGTTTAACATTCCACATTGAATATTTAACACAAACATAAAATTGAAAGTTCGTACAATTCATTAAATCTTAAAATCATTTTATTACACTACTCTATACTTCAAAACGAATTTGGAAAATCACCAGACCGATATGGATATTAAATATAATGTAATAATGTCATAAAAAAAGTAAGAAAAAATAAATACACGATTCATTATTTACAGTGTGGCTAAAAATCATAAAGTTTCAGATGCCTTTGATACCAAATGGATCCAGTTTCTCATAAAGATTGTGAATACATTGCACTGAAATGTATATCTTTACTACAGAATATGTATGACGGGAAGTTAAAAATGTCAAGGAAAAAAGTTACAATATAAAATACTATTTTTAAATATACATATATAAACATTTGTATAGCAATAATATTTTGTCTAAGTACTAAATTATTAGTTTCAGCATTGTACAAAGGGTATGATCAAAATATGATCAATCAAATTTCGGTTGCTGAACAAGGATTATTAAATTATATTGTCTTGGTGCTTTTATAGAATAATGTAGTCTTTTATCCAGTCTTCATTTTAAAAGTGTAAGTATTTCATTTAAAAATCTAATTGATAAAAAAATAAATATGTAGCTTAAAATTGAAATATAAACGTACTTTTAATAATTATAAAATAATAATTAAAAAGGTTAAGAGTATTAACTAATAAAATTTTATGTTCCATTAGGATTTGTTTAACTCATCGCAGAATTTACAAATAATCGATGAATAAAATAACCATCAGATAAAATTCAAAGAGGTTGCAGTTAATTAACCAGAAACTAAAAGCGCTGTATAGCAAAGTAAGTTTTCTCTTAAAATTTCAAATTTCATTACGAAAGTGAACGGTTTATTTAAATAAAATAATCGTGGAAACGTAATATTATTTAACTTCATGATTTTTTTTAAAAAAAACCCTTTTACGCGAAATATATAAATTCCTTAATTTTATTAAATATTTAGATTTTTTTGTTTCACGTATTTTGATTGTTCTAAAATTAACATAATTTCTCTAATATTCAATTTATATCAAACAACACTTTAATTTCATTCGATAATAAATATACAGATTTTTCAATTATGATATCACTATATTTCCGAACTTGTTTTTAAAAAATATAATCTTTTCTTTGTTGCTATTGTTGAAATGTCAATTTGTTGTTTAATTTTGATTTCATTTGTGTATTTGTTTAATATATAAATTGTCTTCTCATTAATAATTTTACACTAATAATAAATTAAATAATTAATCTAATACATTTAAATTTAAATTATATTTCGATAAAAAATAATTTATTACAATGAGTAAACTTTCTCAATATTATGTACATTATAATAGTTGAAATTAATTAATATTTTTATTAAATTTACAATTTGATCTTAAAATGTAATTTTAATTTTTAAATTTATATTTCTAATCAAAAATAACAGTTTATTTTTTTTTAATTAAATTATTTAATATTGGAAATAAATTTTCATTCCAACAATAATTTATACCAAATCACAACTTTTCATTTCTTTTATTCAATAACACATATGCAGGTGTTTCATTTGCGATATTTTTAATGTATTTTTTTACACTCCTTATTAAAGGAAAGATTTTACATTGTTCTTTTGTTGTTTTTAAAATATTATTTTTTCTCTTTTATTTTTGTTTAAATTTGATTCTATTTTAAGTATATATTTTTTTATCTGGAAATTAAAATTTCTTTGTTAACAACTTAACATTAATAAGAAAGTACATTATTAGTCGAATTTAATAATTTAATTTACATCAAATTAAAATTATCATTATTAAATTTTTTTGGTATTTTGTACAATAAGTGAAATTATTTGTTTTTTTTTTATTAAATTTTATTTCAAAATATTTTATAAAATCATTTTGAATTCGAATTGTCTTAACAATTTAAGGAAATAAAAATTGTAAATAAGTTAGCATAAACTAAAAATTTGAGATTTGACTGATATTTAATAATGAAAATATATACAGAACATAGTTTCATGTTTAAACATTACTTTTTTTTATTTTTACTTTTTTTAAACATTTTTATTTAATTTTTTTCTTCAACGTTTTCCAGTTAATAGTTAAATCTATTTGCATAAATTATTTTAGCACCAAATGATTTGATAAAAAATCTGTTTATTTTTTCTAATGATTTTCAAATATTTGTTTAACTTTAAAAATATTATTTTTTTAAATTTTAATTGTTTACTTTCTTTAATATTTTTTTATTTATATATATATATACATATAAATTCACATTTATTTTATAAATCAATAGTTTATTATATTTAAAAAGAATTCCATTCATTATAATATTTGCATATTTTTTTGTATTAATTTTCAATCTTTCTCACTTGATTATTATAATTTTGTAAATGCTAATATTTGTATCTATTGTAATTTTTTAATTTTTATTATACACATGTAGTCTTTTAATTTTAGTATAATATTTAATATTTTAATTATTTTTTTTATAAAAGTACACAATCAAATATTATGTCTAATGATTTGTTTTTAAATTCATTTTTATTTATTTTATACACAAGTTTTTATTTTTTTTCCACAAATAGTTTCAATAATAGTATTTATTTTAGTAAATATTTTTTTACTTACATTTTATTTTAATGCTGAATTTGCAATATTTTATTCATTATTGTTGTCAATATATTCTATTGCAAGAATTGATTTAAATTTGGCATTTACATTAATATTTTAATATTGAGTGAATACTTTTTGTTCTGCAATTGTTGACTTTATCAGATTTTTTACAAATATAAAATATTTTTTTGATATTTTTAAATTATAGTATTTGAACCATTTAATAATTAATAAAATAGTTTAAAATTAAATTTTTACATACTATTTTTGTCATGTATATATATATATATACACATACACTTCTGTGTGTGTGTGTAACTTTTTTTCAGGTACATGTTTTACATTATGATTTTTGATAAATTGTTTCATATTTGTTTTCATTTTTTTAATTTTATGCAAATTATCTTTAGAAGTTCTTATAAAATTTCAAATATTATTTTCATTGTTTAATGAATGAAACTTTTATTCATTTGTTTTATTTAATGATTGCACAGATAAGAAATAAATTTTTTTTTGTCAACTTAATAAAAATATCAATTATATTTATTTATATATATATATATATATATATATATATATCAAAAATATTACAATTCTAATTGCATGAACTTGCCAATTTAGATTTTCTAAATATGACTGTAATTTTAAAATGTTTGCGTTATTTTTTTTATATTTTCTGTTTTATTATTAAAAGTATATCGTTTATCTTCAAGTAATTACATTGTTTAAATGTTAATTTTTGAGTGTTACACCTTGCATTTAATTTATTGTAAGAGTGTATTTAGATACTTTTTTTTTATTTACCTATCAAGCTGATATTTTAGTTTTTCTTACATTCGTTCAATTTTGTTTTAATAATCATTAATGTAATTAATTTTTTATAGACATTCGATATGAATCTATTTAAATACGTTTTCTATATAATTTATACAATTTTTATAAACATATTTCAAGTAATTTAATTCTTCTTTTTTTAAAAAAAAATGTTATTTCAATATTTCATTTATATATATATTTACTTGTTGGTATATGATTTGATAATAATTATACTTTTAATATTATAATAATAATTTTCTTTTATAATGTCCTTATTTTAACAACTGTTGTAATTTATGTTTTTATGTGAATTTAATTTCGATTTATTTTAAAAAATGTCTTTAATTTCTTTTTTAATACTTCAGTAAATTTAATTCAATATTTTTTTTAAAAAAGTCACTATTTTAAACAAATTTTATTTCTTTCATTTATATTTTCTTACCATGTTTGATATATTACTTGATAATGATAATTGTTCTTTTAATATTATACGTATTTTCTTTTATAATAATTTATTTAATTTTTAACAATATACTAATAATAATACCTTTGAATCGTATAGTTAATTATTTTAAAAAATCATTAAAATATTAAACATTTTATTTTTTAAAACTTGAAATTGATCCTTAGTAAAATGTATTGTGCATTTGTTTGAACTTAAATTATTTATCAAAAATCATACATGAAATTTTTCATGATTCGAAAAAACATGAATTATTTAATTTTCTATTTTTAAAAAATATTTTGTATATATGTGTGTGCGTGTATTTATTTATTTATTTTCAGGTAAATGTTTTACATTAATGATTTTTGATCAATATTTGGATGTTATTTATTTGCTCTCATTAATATTAAAGTATTTATTTTTAATGTGTACTGAAACTTTTTCTTTGATTTTATTTATGATCACACTTTTTTGGAATAAAATTTGTTTAAATTATATTGATATTAATTTATTTTTTTTGTTTATTCTTAAAAGTATTTTTTTAATAAGTAATTATTATTGTTAAATATTACTTTTTCAATATATTTCTCCAAGTATTTCATTTTAATTCATTTAAGATTGTATTTAGTTAACATAATTGTTTTTGTTCATCTAATAATTTGAACTTTGTTTTTCTTATGAACATCTTTAATTTTTTTTTGTTTTAAACATGTATATATATTTAAATAATTGTAATTTTTATATGCATTTTTGATTTGAATTTATATTTAAATTTCTTCTGCAAAATTTATACTATTATATATCACAATAAATTTATTTTTTAAGGCATATTTCAATAATTTAATGTAAATTCTATTTTCACAATTTATATATATATATATATATCTGACTTCTTCAAAACTTTTTTTTAATATTTCATTAAATTTAATTCAATGTTTTTGAAACACTTTATCAACAATAATTATAAAGCAAATTTTATTTCTTTTATTTATATTTGTTCCATTTTTGGCGGTATATACTTTCATAGTGATACTTTCAATAATATATCAAATTTCTTTTATAATAATGTCTCTGATTTTGACAATATATTGATAACAATACTGTTGAATCTTATAGTTTAGTTTCTAAATAATTATTGTAAAAAGTACACTAAATAATAGTAAAACGTTTTATTTTTGAAAATTTTAAATTGGACCTTCGTAAAATGTATTTTGTATTTCTTTGAATTTAAAGTATTTATCAAAAATCATACACGAGAATTTTCATGACTGGAAAATGCATGAAAGTTGGTAAACATTTCTATTTTTAAAATATTTTATTTTCAGTTAATAAGATTTTTTTATGTACATTTATATATATATATATATATATATATATTATAGAATTATATATATTTTTGG
The DNA here is from genome assembly GCA_034766995.1 of Acanthacorydalis orientalis. Lineage (NCBI taxonomy): Eukaryota > Metazoa > Arthropoda > Insecta > Megaloptera > Corydalidae > Acanthacorydalis > Acanthacorydalis orientalis. The sequence continues at coordinate 33,371,013 of CM068317.1, forward strand.
GTTTTATGTGATTTTCAGTGATAAATATTATTGTAAAAACTCTAATTTTTTATTTCTTAATTTTATCTTTATTCAATTTTAATTTCTAGTTTTTACTGTATTTCAAATTTTTCATAACTTTATTTGATGAAACTGATTTCTATTTTAACATTTTTATAGTTTCATTACTTTAAATTGTTTTGAATACTTAATGAATGCATAACAGTTATAATATTCCTTTTTAGATTTTTATTTTTCCAATAATTTATCAGATTAAATAACATTTTTGTTTTAATATTTAGTATTACAAATATTTTTTTTAATTTTTCATATATTTAAAAATATGTTTACTTGTCCAGTAATTATTCTATTTTAAATATTTGGTATTGGATGATTAATTTTTGTTTTTAAATTCAATACTTTTTAAAAAAATGTATTCTTAAAAAAATCTACGTTCATAAAATAACCAATTTTTATATTCTTATTTTAACATTAATTATAAATTAGTAATTATTGTTTTTATTCATTAATTTGATTTTTTACTTCTTTAAATGTTAAATTTTCTGTTATCTTACCAATTTGTTTGCTTTTACATTAATTTAATTTTCAATATTTTTCATTTTTATTAGTTCAGGATTGAAATTACATTTGAATTTATAAATATTATTTTTATTATTTGTAATACTATTTGTCAAAATTTTTGAAATATCAATGTATAATTTTAACAAATGTATTATCAAAATGGTAAATAATTTAGAAATTTGTGTCCATTGTTTTTGATTTTAAAAAATAGTTAGTAATTTGAAATCAATTAATTTTTATGCAGTAAATTCGTTTATATTTTTATTAATTATTTGATTAATGAATTATTTTTATTTTTTAATTGGAAACATTTCTGAAAATCATATAGAATGAAGTGCATCATAAATACTTTTTCCATTCGTTGATAAGAAAATCTTATTTCTATGTATATATGTATGTACATGCAATGTGTGTGTTTAAAAATATGTGCAAGTGCTAATTTATATAATTTTTTCCATAAGTAATATTTTAATTACTGGTTAATTGTTGAACCATTCCTTAGTATTGAACTTTGTTTTTATAAAGTATATTTTTTTCCTCGTCTTTTATTTTGCTTTATTTTAAATTATATTTTTATTCTATTGAGTATTCGAAAAACTGATTTCTTTCTTTTACTCTATTAATAATCGAAAAAAATCTAAAATAATTTTTAAAAAATGTTAAAAATTGAAAGAAATGTTGAAATATTCTGTTAAATAATCGAAATGAATATTGTTTTTTAATTTAACCCTCAATACATATAAAATATCTCTATAATTTTATCTTCTATTTTTTTGTTTTAATAAATTCATTTAATTAACTTGGACACATTTATATATTACAGAAATAATGTAATTTTCTAAAGAAAATAACATAATATTGTCCAAATTATTAAAATGCTTTAATACTTTTTACTTTCACTGAATTTCACTTATTTTTATATACTAAGCTAATTGTTACTTTTTTGTAAAGAAAAAATAATTTATTACTTCTAAACTCTTTATTATTTAGTAAAAATTTTAATTTACTTGGTTTTATTATTTTATGTATTTGAATATCTTGAAATAATAATATGTTTGTCATTCTTTGTTTATATTATTGATATTTTAAAATTTAATTATTTATTTCAAAATTAATTTGTTTCAAGAAGTAAATTTCCGTAACAACTGTAGTTTGTATTAATGACTTCTTAATTTTTAATTATTTTTAATAATTTTCACTTCAATAATTAAAGTATTAAAATAATTAGTAATTATTTCAGCATATATATTTTTTATATAAAATATTTTATATATAAATAAAGATTAGTAATATTTAAATAACTAAATACTAGTATTTGCCAAAGTATTAATGAATTTATTTAATTATGTTTATAATGTTTGGTTTCTATTATATCATTGCTATTAATATCAGATTTCTTAAATTTTTTATTCAATATATATACTTAAAAATAGATTAATAATGTATTAAATTCATTAAATTTTATATTATTTCACATTAGCTCTCTATTCAATAATCTTTAATTCTATTTTAATTACACATTTAATAAGTATTTTTATTAAAGCATGTTTTATTCTTTATTAATTTTTATTTTGAATCAATTTTTATTTTGGGTTCTTTTTCAATATTACTATTTTGTATGTACATAACTTTGTAATACGCTTAGTATATTCGATTTTATTAAATATTCATATTAAATATTTCATTTCTAAACTTAAACTAGGTTTTCATAAAATAATGTTTCTTTTTTTGTACTAATATAATAGAAATTGAATTAAAAAATATGAAATAGTGAAAATTAAAATCTTGAATTGTTGTCACATCTCATTGTTAATATTTAATGAATGTTAACTTAATTACTGTTGATCATATTAACTTTTTAGTTTCTGGTTTCTGTTTCAACATTTTAACATTTTTTAATATACATAATATTTTTGTACCATGATGTATATTTGATTTCTATTTATCTCGTATCTTAAATTGTGTTTCTTTATTTACATTCCCTGTTTTGTAACATATTTTCAAAATTTGTGAAAATTATATTGGGAAACACGAAATTGATATTAGTCTAATTATTTTACCAGTTTTTATTCTGTTTGCGCTTAAATTAATATTCGTTGAATTTTATTTTGAAATACATTTTCTTGCTATTCTGAAATTAATTTACTAATTAGATATTTAACTTGTAACTTTTTATTATTGTATTGTTTCTTTTTTAATATTCTACCACATATATATATATATATATATATATATATATATATATATATCATTAGATTTTATATATTGTTTCTTTCTTTTATTTTAAAATTTAAACTGCGATTCGTGAATTATATTTTTTATTATTTAAAAATATTAAAATTTCTTCTTTTATTTAAATTCCCTTTTTATAATCAGTTTTCTTTTCCATTCGTGTTTGTAATTGCATTTAATAAGAGTCTGTAAATGATTGAAATCAGTTTTATACACAAATTCTATCGATTTTTTAAGTTGAAATTATCTTCTCTCTTATTAAACATATTTAATAGTTCGATTGAAAATAGTTTTTAAAATGTTTCATTTATATCCATTCTTATATTATTTTATATGAATATGTCTGTATTTTGATGTTTATTTGTTTTTGTAACATCTTTTTTTTTAAAAAAGTTGACAGATTTTTGTACTATCAGGTGTTACATTTTTTACAGTAAAAACATATCTCATTCATATTTTCTGTCTATTTATTATTTTTTTTGTAAATTTTTAATAGTTTGAAGTGAATTACTGAAAAAGATTGTATGCATGAAATATTGTAAATTGTATTTATATATTTAGTTTTCGACCATTAATGAATGTGTTATATAAAGAGTATAAAAATGTTTTCAGATGTTATCCGAAGAAAATGAAGAATATCTAAAATGGAAATACGATGATAAAGATTTGCCAATATGGGAGATTCTGTCCGCTTGTTTCCATTACCGATGACAGCATTGCAGAATCAAGGAACTTATTTTTAGTTATAGTTATTAATTATAATAATTTATTATTGTTAAGCCAAATATTTCTATTTATTTGGTAAAAAATTGCGATATTCGAATAATAGGGTATTGATTGCAACATCACTTTTTCTATAAGAGCAAAATTTTAGTAGCATTGACAATGAATCGTTTATTTAAACGATTCGATTTTAACGATTCGTTAAAACGAAAAGCAAATTTCAAATTTTTAGATTCTCTTTTAAAGTTCATAAGTAAAAGAAAATTGCGTAGTATTTTGAAGATAAATTAATCGAAATGATATATTTTATTACAACCTAAATGAAAAAGTGCATTCATAAATAAAAGAAAATTGTTTAAAGAAAAATTAATAGAAGTAGTAGTATATTTAGTTCTTCACGTTAAAGAAAAAATAAGTTCATATGAAATAAAAAAAGCAATCGATTTAACTATGCAAATTTTTTTTCATAAGTAGTTTACAAATAAAAAGTAAAAGCAAATTGAAGTTCATAAATAATACAAAAATTGTAATGATTCCTCGCGATTAATTAATATGATTGGTAAAATTTAAAATATTTGTTTATTTAATAAGTATTTAATATTTTTATATTAGTTTGTTACTTACTTTATTTTCATAAACAGATTATAATGTAAAAGTAATTACTTTAATTTTCTCTTTAAATGGAATTTGAATTAATTTTTAATTACTTTTTTCTAAAATCTATAAGTAGAAAATGGGCTTTTTTAAAATAATGAAATGAATCAATAATGTTTATATATTTTTTTTTATTAAATATGAACTCAATTTCTTATTTTTCTATCGTTTGAATGTTTTTCATAAATAGTACAAATTTGAGTCAAATTTTCATAGTTGAATTATTAATTGCATTAGTAATATTTAAATACTTTTTTCCATTTAATTTTACAGTCTTGTTCAATTTCATATTTCTATATAAAGTTGTTTTAAATGTCATAAATTGTTGAAAATTAAGAATGTTTTTCATAAAGTGAAATAATTGGTAATATTTAAATGCTCTTCTAACTAAATATGAATTTTTTATAACAAAATTTTGGTTTGATAAAATTTTTAATGATTTTAAGATTTAGTTTAACTGACATTTTTCAATTTCTCATTTCTGTATTAAAAGAGCATTGTTGAAATTTGAAACAATAGAAATTTACAAATCACTTTTATTTTAAATATAAACTCGCTTTCCTTATATTACAAATAAAGTTTAAACTTTTCTAAGATTTTAATAGATAAATTAATAGTTTGATAATCTCGAAATATTCTTTAATTTTCTACAATTAGTCTTTGAATGAAATTAGTTTTATTAAAACTGGTAAATGACTGAAAATTATAAACTAGTAATTTGTTTCAGAAGGCTAAAATAATGATTGATTATAATTGTACTTTTTTTTTATTGAATATGAACTATTCTTTTATCACTTATGCATTCATTAAAAAGTTTTCAAATGATAATAAAGAAATTGTCATTTTATAAGTAAATTGATGACTTTAACACGTTTTTAATATCATTTCTTTTGATTTATGAAGTTTTTAAATTTCTTATTTCTAAGTGTTCTCGATGCTCGTTAACTGATGGAAAATTACAAATGAATTATTTTTTAATATCATACGACAGTTGATAATATTTAAATACTGTTTTTTTTTTATTAAACATGAATTAAATTTCATATGAATACATTAATTAGAATTATTTCAAATGATCATTAGAAATTTAAAAGTATTTTTTGTGGTTTAATTAATGATTTTTATATATTGTTTAAATACTTTTTCTTTTAACTATGAACTTTTAATGCAAAGTTTTTTCAATGCTCGTAACTAATAGAAGATTTCAAATGAATTATTTTTTAAAGATAAATGCTCTTTCTATTAAACATGAATAAAATTTAATTCATGATCTTTTTATGAACTTTTTCAATTTCTTATTTCGATAAACATTAATTATATGAATATTTTTTATTTAATATGAGTTAAATTTCATATCAATACAATAATCACAATGTTTTTTAATGATATTTAAACAGTTAAAAATAATTTTTACATGTAACAAATAATACTGATAATAGTTCAATACTTTTAACACATTATTTAATAATGAGATTGTTAAAATTTCTCATTTCTATATGAAATTAAGTATTGATAAAGTTCATAAATATTAGAAATTAATTTTTTAGAATGTGAAGTAATCATTGACGAAATGTATATGCTCTTTAATTATTAAATAAGAAGTAGGCTTCTTATCAGTACACGTTAAGTACAAATTTTTTTTAAAGATCATCATAAGTAACAGGTCATTAAAAGTTATTTTAAGACACATTAATAATTCTGTTAAAGTTTATATATATATATATATATTACATTTAAATGCTATTTTTCATTAAATATGAACTGAAATTCAATCGGTGTATATTAAATTTTGAACTATCATGTCGAATAGTTAAAAATTTAGATTTCGTTTAACTAAATCGACGAGTACGAGTAGTAAAAATGTTTGAATGAATCGTAAGGCAAACGAATTAATTTTTTCCGTTAATTATGAAATCGTATTCTTATTCAAATAGTAATTTTTTTCAAGTGTAAAATTAAGAAAGTATTTTTTTAACGATAATGAAATCGATGTTATTTAAATAGTTCGTTTTTTAGAAAAAAAAATAATTTATTTTTCATATCACTTAGTAATTATGAATTTTTAAATGTGAAATTTTATAAGCAGAGTGATTATTCAATTTAATTTCTTTATAAATAATGTAATCTTTCTTATTGCAATGTTTTTCTAAGTAAATTAGTAATATCAGATAATGTTTAGCTAAATTATGCTAATCATAATATTACTTTAATTATTTTTTACAATAAATAATAATTCTGTTTTTATCTCTGCTTAAATGAAAACATTTCATAAATAACAGATGAATTTTTTTTATGAGTAAATTAATATTATTTAAATGTATGTTTTAAATATATTCAATTTCATTTTGTAATATTCAATACTTTCTATTACAAGTCAATTTATAGAATCGATATTAATCGAGTGCCTTTTTTGTTTGAATATCAAATCGTATTTCTATTTTGTTAAATCAAAGTTCATATTTAGTAGAAAAATTTATATTGAAATTGTTTTTAGTTATTATTTTATGTTAATATCGTCGAGTGTATATATATATATATATAAAGTTAACGTACCTGTAAAAGTGCAATGTAAATGATTATTTCACACTTTTATTAATTTATATATCTATCGAAAATAGAAAAGTGATGTTGTTCACAATATTGGTAACTTTCAACGTGCGATATACAATACATATAATTTGTCTTTAAGTATTTGAATCGCTAAAAGCGATCTTTTATCGGATGAATATTTAATGATATTTCCTTTTCTCGTTTTATAATATTACTGCAAAAGTTTTCAGAAAGTCGAAACCTATTTAAACACTGAGATACGTGTGTTTTGAGCAAGTGTTTGTGTCATTAGCTCGCTTAGCTTCGATCCGACATTTTTGTCTCGTTTAATTATATCGGTTCAGGCCGTTTAGATTCGCATCATCTCGGGTAGGAGTAGATAGTTTAGCTCTAATGTGATATCAGGCAGGTTTTAAATAGATCGTTTAGATACTCGGGTAGGCCTATATCGTTAGCTACGTGTCGGGTAGGGTAGGGCGTCTGTCGGAACGCTGGTATGTCGTATGAATGTAGTATTTGTACGAATGGTTACGTATGCACGATTAACAATAGAGAAGTGGTGTAATGTGAAGTGTTGAGACGTCATCTTGTCTGTGTTTAATAGATTTTCTGAAAACTTTATAGTTGTTTTTATCGTTATAGTAATGTTAAAATAATCAATTTAAACTGCATATTTGTTTGAAATAAACATTAATCATTATAAATATGTATTTTTTCGCACGTTGTTACTTTATATTCAGCTATGTACTACTGTTATTTTTGTATCCGATTATGGTAATCGTTTAAAACAATCATTAATATATAAGTTTTAATCGGTAATATCTTACACTGTAATATATCTTTTGCACGGTATGTCCTTTGTCATCGATACGTGTTATACACCGAACGGTTTTCGAACAGTGTGTATCGTAAGTAACCGACACAGAGCGTACGTTGTAAGTAATGTAAACGGACTGTGTGGTTATCGTACGTAACCGATAAGGTGTGGATGTTGTTGTACGTTAAACGATTACCTGCGACCGATGAACGAAGTAACCGTAGTACGTTAAAGCTTTCCGATTTATATATGTAAAATAAAGAATAAAATCGATATCGCAATGTTATTACTTATTTATATTATATCATTAGGCTTTAGACGTTCGTAATCGCAATAAGATACACGAGCGTTTCTTAAATAAAACATACTCTTTCCGATTTCAAAATATGCGTTTTACTTCATACATAAGTATATATATGCGTAATACGGTCTACGATTTATTTTCCGATAACGTATATCTTCTCTGTTGTCCGATAACTGATCGTAATAAGCTCGGTGAGTGCGATACACGAGTATATAAATCGTATCGGATTACGCATGCATATATATCGTAGTCGAGGCTTAGACTCCGTCCGACACGCACGCCTTCTCGCCCGCAACCCTTATCCGACTTAAGAAAATTTTCAGGGTGGTGGGGGCGAAGCTCTGGCCAAATTTCCAGGTCACGTGACCAGCGCACTGCGCATGCGCGTGGACTTAGCAGATTTTTCGAAAAATACTCTGACGTCACACGGCAAAACGTCACGCGACGACGTCATCGGCCGCCATCTTGAAACGTCATCAAAAAACCATGAATTAACACCTCTTTGATGCGGCGGCGGCGAAAACGCGCCCGCCTACCCGGCCTCGTGGTGCCCGGGCCCCGGCCGCCCGGCTCGCCCGGCCCCGCTCCGAGCGAGGCGGACGGGCCAGGCGGCTCGCCGGCCCCGGCTACCCGGCCTCGCTTTTTCAAGCGAGGCCGGGCGCCGAGGCGCGGCGAGCCGCCTGGCCCGTCCGCCTCGCTCAGAGCGAGGCGGGCGAACCGAGGCGGTCGGGACCCAGGTACCACGGAGGCCGAGGTAGACGGGCAATTTTCCTATACGGTACATGTTATTTTTCAAACATATACCGCCGTATAGGCCTGGACAGACACCGATTCTCGGATTCGATCCGAGGACAGTGACCATGCCAGCAATAGTAATTTGGACGTGTGTGCTATCCACTGCACCACGTCGTTCTTATACAGTATAAACTCAGAACTTGCTTTTCCTCTGTTTAATTCAGCCTCCGATACCACCAGAGCTTCCGATACCACTCATGCTTCCGATAACTAGGTTGGTTCGACGTCTCTGTCGAACCGACAGTACGGACGCTGCTCTTCGACAGCAGTAGAGCGTTTATACCTAACCGCTCTACCTTCATATCTATCTAGTGATCTTATCCATGTTATTTATAAGTATTTAGTGCAAGTT